>CM034538.1:22262134-22377041 GCA_020002185.1 Paraescarpia echinospica | reverse complement strand
GGTACCGTTCAAAGACACGTCGACTTCGCTAAACAGCGAATGCATCCCATTGTTTACTGGCTCAACAGGTTCAGGTTGATCGATGTCGTCCCCGTTTCCTTTGACTATACGTGCTCGCGCCAATAGGTAAGTTTTGGCCACGTCCACGTAATCGTCTCCCGATCCGGGTAATAAGAATTCGATAGGACCACCCGTACCTATCGAGGTGACAAGTCGATGATCCACCCATTGTACGTGTTCGATGCTCGTTTGTGTCGTCGGTAAATTAAACAGGTCCTATTCGCTTTTGACTCCCTCACACGACAACTTGTGCACAAAAGCCACGTCTAGCCGAATATATTGTCTCGATGCGTCTTATGTCGTCTGCGTCTCTTGGCGACACTGGTTAGGTTCTCGTCGGCTTGCGTTTTATAGTGCGAGGACCGTTGTGTATGCCCGGAGGTACACTGCTTCCTAGCACACTACTGATCGTATCCTTTCAGGTTTCTTTCACACGCCAATTTGCAGATTCTTTAATGCTCTGTCCAAAAAACACGTCGCCGGCCACACCGTACCCTGTCTTTAACGCTCCTTTTCCCAAATCGATTGCGCCTCTTTTTATGAGCGGCATTGCAATTCGAATGAGGCCACCAAATAAACTACCTAGACCGAGACCTCGTTTCACTCTTGCCCCAACAAACACGGGCAAACCGTCACCGTCTTGTCGGACGTAATAGTCTTTGTAGGAATGATTACGACTCATGCTTCAAAAAACGATGGCTTGCGTTGTCGAAAATATATTGTCGCCGTCACTCTACCGCGCTCGAATAGTTTGCGACGTCCCGTGTCGTCTCTTATATCGATCTCGATGGTTGTAAATTATTTTGTTTAAGACGGGATCGTATTGTAATTGTCGAAACTTTTTGTCACCACGGCTCCGTGTTTACCTTCTATCGGTACAACCCTCAAAAGAGGGACGAGGCTGTGGTTCCACAACGTTGGTGTAGACGTACAGCGAGTAAAACCCCTGAATCATGTCTACCAGAGATTCGGATTGTTTAAAGTTTTAATAAAATGGTCCTTCTTCTTCCGGATAATTCGTAAACCTATCAAACGTTGTAGGTTCAACGAATATACGGATAATTAGATGTTTTCTATATTTTTGTGCGATGTCACTGTAGCTCAGTTTTATATATATAGTTCCTTTACTTTTATCGGTGACTTTATGCTTCTGTTTATTGCACGAATGAGCGATTGGGGACTATCGCAGTGGCCTGCCTCGATATTCACCACATAAGTCGTACCATCAGCAACCACGACAAAAGAAACATCCTCTTCTCTCAAGTTGTACCAACAGTGCGTATGTTGAATATCGACTAACCCGCACTCCCACTGACCGACTAAACTAATGCGTTGCGGCAAAGCCGTGACTTAGTGGGTCAAAGTGTTGTCGGGATGTAACTTCACTGACGGGTTGCTGGGAAATGTCATGTAAAAATCAGACGACATGGTCACCGCGTTTCATTGACGGATTAGGTAATAGGTATCCCAAGCAACTGTTCAACAAAGCCGTCCACAGATTACAGTTTCTGTCTAATTTAGTCAGGTTGTAGACACTGAAAAATTTAACGGTGTACAGTATGACGATTAGGCAGAAGAAGAATTTCCAAAGAACACCCAATGTCTGCATGTACTTCCGGTATCGTCAGTGTTTTGGAAGAGAACGTCAGATGTTCCACGACACGAATGTCAGCTCGACCGGTGTGTAGTAGTCTTTATACACAACGAGCGACGATTTATTCATCCAGCTTTTAAACGAGTCGGGATACCCTACTCAATTTTACCTGTGAATCTTGTTGAATTTAACCTGTGTATCTAGGTGAATTTGTTGAATTTACCTGTGTATCTTGCTGAATTTGCTGAACTTACCTGTGTATCTTGCTGAATTTGCTGAATTTACATGTGTATCTTGCTGAATTTGAAAAATATTCTATGCTTATCCGAATTGATCGCCACCCACAGTGACATGGTGACACAAATTGTTATCACTGAAATGGGGAAAAGTGAGGAGTGCCTTAACGATAATAAAAAAATAAAAAATAAACTAACACATTCGTCCAGTGTCAATATAATGTTATATTTTTGTTAATTCATGCATTTCTGACATATAATAGAGGGAATATTCCCGACATGTTGTCTCTTGCATAGTGTTCCTGTGTCTTGCATGTTGTACACGAACCTGTTTTACGACAATCGATGACCCTAACATTGACAATACGAATAGTATCTCTTTGGTTGTGAAGTGTAAGACTATTGGATAAATTACCAACGCATGTTTTGCAACGTTGGTGCCAAATGAGCTGGTAGGTTGCTTTGAAATGTCGTCATCAATGTTGTTGTCGCCCACTGACGCTGGCTGCATGTAAATCCACCGTTCCGGTTTCCACACTAAATCCATAGGCGGGTCCACGCCCTTCAGACCACGAGAGAAAGTTTTCCATCCCACTGATTAAAACGACTTCCGCTTTCTCAACACGTCATTCACAAGGTTTACGACATTTCTTCCGGGAACCTCCTTGTTTCTGTACACCTCTCGCCACGATCGTTCATTACGGAACTTTACATTTTTTTGAGGAAACACCGTGCTTTCTGTTTCATAGCTTTTGGAAAGCTGTCGATGATTTCGTTTTCGATGCTTTCATTTTCGAAGATTTCATTTTCGTTAGCAGGTTGTACTTTGTTTTCATCTTCACTGGGAATGTTTTGGGCCACACGCAATGGAACCTGCATACGTTTGTTGGAAAGATCGTTGTACCGACTCAACACCTAGTTATACAATAGAACCTTTTGCCTCTCATGTGTATCGTTTCGTTCTAATATGTCTGACATTTCATCATCGAATCGTCACAAGACACTTTCGATAGGATTGGTCGAAGGCCGTTGCGGTTGAATGTTTTCCTATATTGTCTTTGTATGCTCCATGGTGACCTGAGATGGAGACAGCAATATCGAGTTTGTCGCTGGGGCCAGAGGCGCACGTGTCGTAGTGGGCGCCGGGACAAGTGAATTATTCAGTAACGCGGTGCTTGTCGATCGTCCACAGAGACTGTGGGCACTGTGCCTTTTCCTATTGTTCCGACGTGTGAAATGCTTCCTGCAATCTGGGCACTGTAACGGTGCTAATGAATGTGGTGATATGGATCTGTTGGCGGACAGGTCGTGTAGTTACGACTGCAACAACTTCGTTAACAACGTGGCCAGAAGGGACGTAGCTAAGGGTGCTAATAGGGCCGTAAAGAATCCATCTTTCTGTAGAATACGTATCTTCATACGGAGATCAATTTCATTTAGGACCAAGGTTCGGAGGTCCTTCTTGTACCGACGTAGTTTAGACTTGTGATCTTCTTTAATGGTACGTTCCATTTTAATATGTTTTGTGCACACTCGCACAGACTATGTACCAGATCGGATTTTCCTGTGTCGATGATGGCTCTGGCTAAAGCAGGATCCGCTTCAGCGAGAAGATAAAGGCACAACGCATTTCTTTTCAGTCGCGCTGACATGTCGAATGACGAGGGTCACAGCGTTTTTGTATTTAGATCTTCAGAAAGTAGGCGTACTGAAGTTTGTTGGGTTCCAATATGATATTAGTACGCAGGCGAAAGTGTTCAGGTGTGGCCTGTTTGAGGTCGATGAACAAATATCATTGCGGTACGGATGTTGTGTCTCCTAAAGCTTCTTGCATGTATTTTGTGCTATTCGGATACATCTGTTTGACCAAGTTGACCACATGCATGATGTCGCAATGATTATTGAAGAGCACCACGCACTGTACGCTTATACTTATAGTGCGACTCTGTTTCCCTTTGGGAAATAAATTTGCCACTAAATATATTACGGACATGTTGCAATGGTGACTCTTCTTCGTAAACAGTTCGGTGATCCTGTTGTCCGTTTTTGGACATGAGTTCGTCGATAACTACCAAGTTTCTCGTTTTAGGATCAAAAGACGACACATCTGGAAGACAATCGACAAATTCTATATTGTCTTACCACAGCCTGTCGGCCAGACGAAGCTGCAGGTAAACGGATGAATTAACCTCGTGCCCACACTTTACGCAAATTATAAAAGGGACTAGGGTGCAGGGTACTTATACTAAAAAAAATGACATAAGATAAGTTTGTACATTTTATTCCACACCATCCATAACTGCAAGAACCAGAGACTGGACATTGTTTCGCCACTGCTCTGATACAGAGTCTTGCAATCATAAAGGTCACCTGGGCGTGCCGAATAAGCAACGACTCTTTGGCCTGGAACTTTGGCGTAGATATTTATTTGATTACTAATACTTTAGGGGCGCTTTTAGTTCATGATCTATCCGCCGGGGAGAACCGCTTCACAAAAATAAGAGGCACTAGTTTAAGCAGTACTTATAATCGTTCACCAATTATCCACCAGGGGCGCTATTTGTAGCTCATGATCTCTCCGTCAGAGGCGCCAGTTGACATTTGACCATGGCCTAAAAATTAACTTTTACCTTTGTCCACCGGAAATTACGTCATTCAATCTTCAACCGCGCCGCGCCAACGTCCTAGCACAATTACCGCGACATACTACTCACACGTCGCTTAGCACAATCTCTGTAACATTCTATCAATATATTACTCCTTTGGATTATTATGGATTGTTTTCTATATAAGAATATGTAAGTAGAACATACTTCTATAGACTGTATTATTCCATAGTTTTATATAACGTCTCATTGCTACACACTGTAGATATCTATAGAGAATTGTAAATTACTATAACAATCTACATATATTTCCACGGATTGTTAGTTAGTGGGAGCATTACATTGCTAACGAACTCAAGCTACATCTATTTAAACTAGATTCGCAGGGGGGATTCACAGAGAAGCCTGAAACTGGAGGCATAGATAAAGACAGCAGAAATAAATCGGCAAAGAACAGCCTGGAAAACTGTTCTGAATCAGGATATAAATGCATTTGTTTAAATGCAAGGAGCATAGTAAACAAAAGAAGTGAACTAAACATTATGGTAGAAGATATTGACCCTCACATAATAGGTATAACCGAATCGTGGGCCACCACAGATATATCAGATGCCGAATTGGGACTAACAGGATATGTAATGTTTAGGAAAGATAGAATAGGAAGAAAGGGAGGTGGAGTTATTTTATATATTAAAGAATCTATCCAGGCTGATGAAATAAAATTAGAAAGAGAAGCAGATTGCGAAGAAGCTGTTTCGTGTAACATAGTTCCAGGAAACTCAACGTTAACAGTTGGGTTAGTTTATCGAAGTCCAAACATAAGCATAGAAGAGAATGAAAAAATACAAAACGCTATAAGGGAAGTAAGCAAACGGAACTGTATTATTATAGGGGACTTTAACCATGGGCATATACAATGGAAATCTCTACAGAGTATGGGGAGTGAGGACCACAAGTTTTTAGTTTTAGTACAAGATAGTTTCCTTTCTCAACATGTGCTAGAACCAACCAAGGGAGAGAATGTGTTAGACTTAGTTTTGTCCTCACAGAAAGAATTAGTTGACAATGTCAAGATATGTGAGCCACTGGGGAGTAGTGATCACAACCAGATACATTTACCATCAAAGTAAAATCAGAAAGGAATAGTAAAAAGCAGTATAGGAGAAATTTCCACAAAGGAAGGTATAAGGACATGAGGAAATATTTAGCAAAGATAGACTGGAATAACACACTGAAGAATAAGACAGCAACCGAATGCTGGAATATCTTAAATAGTGAAATTAAGTGCATAGTCGATAAATTTGTACCTTTCAAAAAACAAGGGAAACGGTCTAAAAAGAAACACTTATCGAAAGAAGCCATTAGAAAAATTAAGTATAAACAAATGATGTGGAAGTCATATAGATGTACTGGAAATGATGAAGACTACAACATTTATAAAGAAGCACTTAATCAAGCTACAGCTGAAATTAGAAATTCAAAGAGAAGCTATGAAAATTTTTTTTCTAGTAATATAAAACATGACAGTAAGAGTTTTTATGCGTATATTCGAAGCAAACAGAAAGTTCAGGATAAGGTCGGTCCTCTAGAAGATAGTGCTGGAAATACAATATAATAGGGATTCTTAATGGCAGAAGACCTGAATGAGTATTTTAGTTCAGTGTTTACCAGGGAAGATATTAGTTCACTGCCAGTACCAGAGGCTAAGTTCAAGGGGGCAGATTCAGACTATTTAGGACAGTTAGTTGTAACCTCGGAAATGGTAGCTAAGAAAATAAGGGCTATGAAGGATAATAAATCACCTGGAGTGGACGGGATTCCGCCCAAACTACTATTGGAAATTGTAGAACAAATTAGCGTACCGCTTGCAACAGTTTTCAATTTGTCATTAGAAGAGGGAGTGGTTCCTTTAGAATGGAAAGAGGCAAACATTATACCGTTATTTAAAAAGGTTCGAGAAACAAGTCGGAGAACTATAGACCAGTGAGTTTAACATCAGTGATTTGCAAATTATTAGAAAGACTAATTAAAGATCACATGGTGGATTTTCTTGTTAAACATAACTTGATAAACCCATCTCAACATGGGTTTTTAAAAGCGAGGTCATGCTTAACAAATATGTTATGTTTTTTGGAAGACATCACTAGGTGGGTAGATGAGGGATCACCAGTAGATATCATCTATTTAGATTTTCAAAAAGCTTTCGACAAAGTACCACATCAAAGATTACTCCTTAAGCTAAAGGCCCATGGCATAGGAAATGGTATAATAAACTGGATAGAAAAATGGCTGAATGACAGAAGACAACGTGTAGTAGTTGATGGGGAGGCTTCAAACTGGAAATCGGTATTGAGTGGGGTACCACAGGGATCAGTACTAGGACCTATATTATTCTTAATATATATCAACGATTTGGACGATGATATAACAAGCAAGGTGTTAAAATTTGCGGATGATACAAAAGTGTTTAGAAGGATTAAAAGTGATGGAGACAGACAGCATTTATAAGATGATCTTGATAGGTTGATCAAATGGTCTGAAAAGTGGCAAATGCTGTTCAATTTTGGGAAATGTAAATGCCTCCACACAGGTCATGGGAATGAAGAGGTAAAATATAAAATGGGGGTACTGTTCTAAGTACTACTGTAAAAGAAAAGGACTTAGGTTAACCATTAGTGCTGATATGAAGGTTTCAGAGCAGTGCGGAATTGCAGCGTCAAAGGGAAATCAAATCCTTGGATTAATTAGGCGAAATATAGCGTATAAGAAAAAAGAATTAATAGTACCGCTGTACAAAACAATAGTGACGCCTCATTTAGAATATTGTATACAAGCATGGAGGCCATATCGCAAGAAGGACATAGATATGCTAGAAAGAGTACAGAGGAGAGCGACTAAAATGATACCAAATCTGAGGGACCTTAGTTACGAAATACGCCTAAAAGAATGTAGTTTAACAACACTAGAGACCAGGAGATTGAGAGGAGATCACATAGAAGTGTTTAAAATATTGAATGGTTATGAAAATATTGATAGAAACATTTTTTTCTCAGTTAAGAAAGATAGAAGGACCAGAGGACATGAAGCTATATTAGTAAAGGAGCAGTGTAGATTATATATAAGAAAGTTCTCATTCTCACAAAGGACTGTAAATGAATGGAACAGATTATCTCCTGATTGTGTTGGTGCTAGTAGCGTGAATATGTTTAAAAATAAAATCGACACACACCTTAAAAAGGCGGGATACATGTAGATAAAAAGTGTTGGACTCTCGATAAGCCAAAAGGCTTCCTTGTCCACCTGCCATCCAGAGTAATTTTCTGGATGGCAATCTTGTTAAATCTTGTTAAAGAGTGTAAGTGTGTTATTATTTGTCCACGCTGTTACTCAAATATATCATCACACGTACGCAGCAGAAGTGCTTTACTTGTTGTAAGTTGGTTTTAAAGTGGTATCATTTGGTTCTTGGAACGGGTATGGATAGGGACATGTTGGGTTTAAGATATACTGGCACAGCATGTAGGCTTTGGAATGACCCCGCCTTTTTAGCTAGCCCACTCAAGGCGCCAAACATTCATATACAATAAAACAACAATGCAAACAATGGAAAGAAATATCTTCGTAGTGGGCGCGGTCGTGTTAATAACAAACGAGACAGTCGACAAATATAAATGTATAACAACATAATTCTGGAGCGATGGCCGCCTGGTACCATTTCAAGGATTGGTAAACGTATAACAACATAATTCTGGAGCGATGGTCGCCTGGTACCGCTTCATGGATTGATAAACGTATAACAACATAATTCTGGAGCGATGGCCGGCTGGTACCGTTTCATGGATTGGTAAACAACACAACATCATTCGGAGTTTCTCTTGCCAATTCCAGGAAATTTATATATCAAACTAGTACTTTTGCTAAAGTAACAAAATCACGGTGTCTGAGTGAATTCGACTGCGTTAGAGTGAGTCCGACGAAAGAGATTGGGGATATTGAAACAGGGACAGGCAGAGTGGGACGGAAGGAGACTGATGGAGAAGGGTAGGGACCGAGGGAGACGAGTAGAAACGGTAGAAAACTGAAGGAGACCGAAAGAGACTGTAGAATACCTCTGGAGACCTAATGAAACCGAGGGTGGCCGAGGGAGGCGGAGTAAAACTATATGAAACCGAGGGGGAGACGGAGAGAAACAGAGGAAGACCGAGGGAGACCGAGGGAGTCAGAGGGAGGATATGTGCATTTAAGATCATAAATGTGTTTTGAGTATATTACCTCACTTCCCATGTTACAACGGTTAAACGCATTTGCAAACACATTAAGCTGAAATGTGTTTTAATTTGAGATAAAGGGTCTCGATATATTCGTCGTCGGTAATTTGCACAGCGTGTTTTAAATAATGTCATATTTAGTATGTCAGTTCGCGTTTCAAACAATAATGTACGTGGCTATCGGCGAGCAAGCTCAAAGCGAACGTAGGTTAAATGAATACGCTATGTCACTTCAGTCTCGGTGGAGACATTTACAGAGAAATACGTCACGGGCAGCATTGAGTAGGCCCACTGTTCGTGCCTGATGCTATGCGTGCTCCCGTGTCGTAAGGAGCTTCCACGCGCCTGTTTCAGCCGGCGCCTTGACGCGCCTGGCACGACTCCCGCATAGTCACACCAGCCCAAGACAGGCGCCGATAGATTCCCCACTGTCGTTTGTAATAAATCATCCTCTGTGGTCGTCTGACTAGGCAGCGGTAATGTCTTAGAATTGACACGCGTTCACGTAAGACCGTTAACCGATTTTGTTTTTGTTGCTCCGTAGACCCTTCTTATACACTAAAAGGTGAAAAAAACACTCCTTTATTTACATTGCGTCGAGAGTGTTATAATTCATTGGAAAACTCTAAAACAAAAGGGGCGAGGCGTTTGCGGTCACGCATAACTGGTTCAGCGTCTGTGTCCGTACCATGCCTAGGACTAGGGCTGGTAATTAAATGGCCATTTGTAGTGAATTAACTATATTCCTACAACAGACATATAATATGACCCTATAATGAACGTAAAATTATACATTTCCACTGCTAATCGTCACGCATTTAGCGTACGACAAACACATATTTCAACAATTCACTAATCAAGATTATTTAAACACAGTATTAATCATCTAAAAATAGTAATCATAAAACTATGTTATGGTACACTATTTTTTGACAAATTAACCGCGTGTGCTTATGTTCATTATTTGCTTAAGAAAATTGACCATGATTTTGATTGAGCAATATATCCGAATCGAAACATTCGCATTTAACCAAATTAATAATGGTCAAATTATATTAATGCAAATGTGATTTCGTGTGTGTGTGAGAGTGTGCGTGTGTGTGTTTGTGTGTGTGTATTTGTGTGTGTTTGTGTGTGTTTTTGTGTGTGTTTGTGTGTGTGTTTGTGTGTGTGTGTGTGGTGTGTGCGCGCGCGCGCGTGTACGTGAGTACGTGTAATGTATAATAATTTAAACATGAGTTAAAAAAAAACGATCAGACTGCGTGCTGGTAGCACATAAATGGATGTTTATGGATCTACATAAAATATACGAAAACAGACTGAACGCAACAGCACAAAACTGTAAGAAATAAATCACGGGAGAAGCTGGTTCGTGTCGTCACATCGTGTCTCTTAACGTGTCTGTGTTATAGTTAGCTATGTCGACCTACAACGCGTTTTACTGTATTACCAAAATGCAAAGATGATCCCAATTGTACCAGTGCGGTTCCCGCATAATGTGGCACGCACGCACGCACACGCACTCTACATGCACTTGACACATAAACACGCACGCACGATAATGGAGTACATATTGGGATGCCAATAATCATATTATGTATACTGAAATTATATGTCGCTAACTCAAAGCGACTGATCCATTTGCTGCATTCGCCTGTTCCCAAAACGAATACTAAAATGACGCTTTTCACGTCGAACTCAAAATTACTAACATGCGTGACTCCTGTATTCGTGATCAACGCTAACTCATGCTTCACGTGTCTGTCATGTCTACATATTCAAATGTGCCATTAATTCCTACTTCTGACCTGAGATCAAACACAACCGAACAACAAGCGTATTGTGTTTCTCGCAACAGCCATAACTACTGTTGCTCAGACACAAGGACAAGGCACCCACCCTGACACTCCAGTGTGCACTCACCTACACATGTGCACACAATGACGACGAGACATTTGACTAAACGCTGACGTTATTTTGAAAACGCCTTGTAATCTGTGATCCCGAGAATATGTCGTCGACAAATATGTCATTTTGTTGGCTTTCAACGAACCCGGTGAATGTCGCTGATTGTTTACTATTACTCCAATAACGTGGGCTATTTAATAACAAAACCATGCCCAAACTTAATAATGTATACGTTGTCGTTGCTAATATCGGTCATAGAGATTCAGAGTTTCAGATTGTTTTTTTACCAAGTAGCATTTAATTCTTGGCGTTGTGGTGTCAAAATACATACACGCTTGTCTCCCCTGCCCCCATCATGCACACACAAAATATACAATCAGAAACATTATGAAACTATGTTAAAACTAGTATAAATTTAAAACAAGGCTAAATGCCAATATATTTTAAGACAGTCGTACATCTATTGACATCAAGTGAACTTGGTAACGTAATATTAATACCGTCTGAACATTACCTAAATAAAGGTCAGACTGCGTGCTGGTAGCACATAAATGGATGTGATGGATCTACATAAAATATACGAAAATAGACAGAACGCAGCACAAAACTATAAGAAATGAATCACAGGGAGAAGCGAGTTCGTGTCGTTATATCGTGTCTCTCAACGTGTCTGTGGTATAGGGCTGATGATAACAATATCACATGTTTTTACATACTCAAATGTGCCATTAATTCCTACTTTTGACATGAGATAAACCAAAAACGAACAACAAGCGTATGGTGTTTCTTGCAACAGCCATACATACTGTTGCTCAGACACAACCATACCCTTCAGGACAAGCACCCACCCTTACACACACTCGTGTGCATTCACCTACACACGTACACACAATGACGACGAGACATGTGACTCAACGCTGACGTTATTTTGAAAACGCCTTGTAATCTACGATCCCAAGAATATGCCGTCGACAACTGTGTCATTTTGTTGACTTTCAACAAACCCGGTGAATGTCGCAGATAGGTTACCATTACTCCATTAACATGGGCTATTTAATAACAAAACCATCCCTAAGTTAATTATGTATACGTTGTCGCTGCTGATATTGGTCATAGGGCTGATGATAATAATATCACATATTTTAAGAAAGGTCTATCAACAAATCAAATGTTCATAAACATTTGCCCATATTATGTCCACATTACTTTATTATTGAAAACAATACGTTGAGTATAGGAGAATATTTTCGTAGCTCACATGCAATTTGAGACCAACGCCAACAATCTGCGACCGTCTTGTTTTCGTTTCAAACCTTGGACAAAGTTGATCACTTCACGTATCTCCACTTCACTCAGGTCAATGAATGATACGTCCGAATGTGTCAGCATGATCTGAAATACGTGATACTCCTCCCTTCCGCCCCGTCCTGAATTGTAAAATTAAAACGTAACTATGATGGGATTAGTCGGATTGCTGATCTTATTGAGCAACTGTAAAATAAAAATAAAATAGCTAAAAGGGGAAGGCAGCGAATTAATCAGAGTGAAAAGTCCACTTCTGTCACATTGGATTTCGGAAAGGGGCAGCCTAGGACAAGTTTAGTTATATGATAGTTTGCCATATGCTAAATCATAGTGCTGCAACAGTATATTATACATTTAAACAATTACTAAAGAGTGCGGGGCTCAATGCACTCCTGCCTGAATATGCCACTTATTTCTCCATAAATTTCAAATAAATATTTAGGCGAAAAAACCATTACAACTCAACGATTTGATGTTGCTAAAATATATTGGTTGTATAGACCACCAAATACACTAAACGTATTTCATAAATTTCATGGCGTTGCAATAAATTCCAACAAAGAAACCCTATACGATCGACAGATACGCATGAATCGCACAGAATCGGACAATAAACTATTAAAGTGCCTTTACAGTGCACATGTTTGCATAACGTGCAAGTTTGAAAGAACACCGCATTCTAAGACGTCAATGTGCATACACATGTGTGCATGTCCAAGTGCATATGCGCGAGCGCCTGCGAGTCACGCACACACGCACGCACGCACGCACGCACGCACACACACACACACACACACTCACACTAGCACCCAAACGCACATACAGAAGCTCACCCGCTCACCTACACACACACACACACGCACACACACACACACACACACACACACACACACACACACACACACACACACACACACACACACACACACACACACACACACACACACACACACACACACACACACACACCAACAGTATATTTTTAACATTTCCCTTGGACATACCCAAACTACAATCACAACATCAAGTTGAAACAAAATTACTTCAAATGTAGCTTAGCTTCATACTAGTTTTCACACAATCCGCAACCGCATCTAACCCAGTCAGACACCACACGTAGACAGTATAATAAACATATACACCGAGGTCACGTTTGAGCGACTGCGCAACGACACCTACAATCAGGTATAAGTATGAGTTTCGGGCGTGAATTTGTTATTATTCGTAGTGAACGAGCAACTAGTCTACGCAGCTGACGATATATCCGGTAAGTGTGTAACCAACTGAGGCGATTTGTGTGATGTGAAGCTACGCAATCTGATCATATCTGATCGTATTTATTGTTGAATAATCTTAAATCGTGTGAATTGTATTTATTCTAACATATTTGCAGTCCAACTGGGTTCAACCACAACAACTGTTAAATGTATTATGATTGTAATAAACTTACAGTTCGATATAAATATAAACTTTTTTATTCGAGTCAACATTTTCAAATTAAATACCCATCCGCATACGGTATATGACGAACGTTATGCCATTTAGTTGTGAATAACATAACATTGCCCCCTTCTTGAAGTATTGTGAGTTATGCAGGAGTGTGTGTGTACGCATATATTACACTGCGCGAACTAGTCGGTATCCTTACACGATTGTTGGTCATCACTGATAAATATGACACAGCAGCATATACTGGTATTGATTGCAAACCCCATTATTACAGTAACAAGATACTTATGTACGTATGTTTATATGTATGTGTGTGCTTTTTTGTAATCGTTTTCCTCACACACGACACAACCCGTGGAACAAGAAACGAAGGGCAGCAGTTATCGCGATTAGAATATGCTCATCTATTAATACATGTTCACACATTGAATGAACCTCGGAACATATATTGTACTGTGCTCCAACGTTAGCGGAATTCAATATAGACGGATAGTATTTTGGCATCCGTTTCAGAAACACTAGCTAATGAGTAAAATAGAGTAAACTTGATCAAAGGATAACTCGAATATCTATCATAACTCGGGAATATCTTTGGGCCTGGGCGCGTCCGCCAAATTACGTATTGTTGTTCGAGATAGTTAAAAATTAAACAATTAAAAGGTTTATCAGGAAGCTGTGCATAACTTTTACTTGATGTGGCGGTCTCGCCTTGCGACTGGCTATTGACAAACAGTATTTAGGGTTTGTGTAGGTCGTTGTTATAAACATTTAAAAAATAAACAATACATTTTGTGGATACAGTTGACAGTATCCCACCCATCTACCTAATTTTGCATAGTACTGGGTGAAGAGAAAAAGAAGATATCGATGTTCTGGCCGTGCTAATAGACATGGTCTACGAAGGGACCAATCATTGCAGTGACGTGAGTTGTTATCTCGGGTTGTGTAATAAACAACGGGGGGGGGGTGCCGATGCCCCCATGGTGAAATTCCAAGATGGCACCTGTCTCAGGTGTATCTATATGTGTGTGTGTGTAATCACGTGAGCGAAGGTAGTGCTTCCTCGTGGAATGTATTGAAGGTGTGAGACAGTGTAACGAGACACCACGCGAGACAGTGTAACGAGACACCACGTCGCTAGAAACGTGAGAAGAGGTTAAGCCGGGGCAAGTTACAGACAACAGTCACATACAAACAAGGAATATTGAACAAATGATGTAATCACGTAGCATCACGTATCGAGAAGTGGAGAATTAGCACGCTTCTAAGTAGGTCATGTAGTGTCATTAGCCACCATATATACAAGTTCGTCTGTGTAATTAAACAAGTACCTTGTAAAAACTCATGACATCAAACTATGATACATATTGATATACGTTAGTAGTAACTGTATTACTCACATTTAGTTTAACTAAGTAGGACATATAGTATCATGAAAGTATGATTGGTAATTAAGGGTAGTTATGGGTAATTAGGGGTAACTAAGGGGTAATTATGGGTAACTAAGGGACACTTATGGGTATTTAAGGATATTTAAGGGCAATTAAGGGTATTTAGGGGTAATTAAGGCGTAAATAGGGGTAACTAATGGGTAAATAGGGTAAACTAATGGGCAATTAGGGGTAATTACGGGGTAATTACGTGTATTTAGAGGTAACTAAGTGGTTATAATGGGTAAATAGGTAAATATACGGGTAACTAAGGGGTACAATGTGTATTTAGACGGAACTAATGGGTAAGCAGGGTTAATTATTGAGTAATTGTGGGTAATTATGTATAATTAAGGGTAATCAGGGGTAATGAAGGGTACTTAAGATGTAATTAGGGTTACCCCTTAATTGTAACTGGGGGTAAATAAAGGGTAAGTAAGGGTAATTAAGCATAAATAAAAGTAACTAAGATTTAATAATTAAATGTAACTAAGTGGTAATTAAGTAACTAAGTGTATGTAACTAAGCGGTGATTAAGCGTAATTAATGATAACTAATGGATAATTAAGGGTGACTAAAGATAAATAAGGATACTTAGAAGTAATTAAGGGGTAATTACGGGTAATGAAGGGTACTTAATAGGTAATTAGCGCTAATTAAGCGTAATTAAGAATTATTGAGCGTAATTAAGGGTAATTAAGGGATAATTACTTAAGGGGAATAAAGGGTAATTAAGAGGTAACTAGGGGTAATTAATGGGTTTCTAAGGGAGTAATTGTGAGTATTTATGAGTAACTAATGGGTAATTAGGGGTAATTAAGGGGTAATTAAAGGGTAATTGTGGTTAATTCAGGGGTAATTAAGGGTTATCAGGGGGCTAAGGGGTAACTATTGGGTAAGTATGGGTAATTAAGGGGAAGTTGTGAAGAATGAAGTGTAATAGGGGTAACTAAGATATTTTAATGGTATGAAATTAACCAATTAGAGAAGAATATTTAGAAATGTCTGCTATGATCCCGCTCTTTTTCTAGAAGTTTCTGTGTGAAAAAAGGAGGTGGAGCTACACTCTAGAGGCGCCACTGTCGTTTATGTATAAATGATCAGTTAGAAACGAGTATTTCGAAAAATTATCGGATATGATTAAAATGACGGGTGACTTAAACAAGTTTGAGTAGGATGCGTTGTTGCGTGGGTAGTTGTTGGTGACATCGTAAATGATGACGTTATCAGCGTTGCCCCCCCCCCGTCCAGTGTTTAGAAGTTTAGTTGTGAAGACTGGAAGTCCAGTGGACCTCCATTATTTGTTGGCGCCATTTTTCCTTTGTGTTGAATGTATGAATGTCTGTGCGCGACTGAACCATAACGCGTGTGTTTTAAAATCAACGTCATTACTATGCATGACACTACGTCGTCTGTTTATTAAGCAGACGCGGCTTACCAATCTTATTTTGAGTCTCTTTTTGCTTTGTCTGTTTATAAATCAACCCAGTCGTCTTTAACAACACAAACGAACCATTTATATGTATGAGATTGTTTGTGATGACATCCGAACTTTGCAACCGAAGGTTTATTCTTGTCACATTTCTTCTTCTCGTAACCCTCACGCGTAACGATGATTAATGGACCTATACATAAACACTATGCAATTGTCGTATTCTATTCTGTACGCAGCGAGCGACGGTTGTATTTTTTTCAAACGTCCAAAGTGCAGTCTCCCAGACGTCAAATGGTAACAACAGATGGTGTTGGTGTAGCATTGACTTAAGAGTACATGTCAAAGAGTTGCATCACGTCGAAAATAGATATTAAATTCAGAGGATGGGGAGATTACGCATCAAATATATTTCCGTGTAAAACCTATATATGGGTGAGCGTTTCTCTTGGAGGGTATGTGTGTGTGCGTGTGTGCGTGTGTGCGTGTGTGCGAGTGTGCGTGTGTGCGTGTGTGTGCATGTGTGGTGTGGTACTTGTGCGTGTATGTACGTGCGTGTTTACGCGTGTGCGCATGTGTATGTGCATGCGTGTGTGAGGGTCATGTGGGTGTATTGTGTGTGTGTATGGTGTGTGTCTGTGTGTTGTGTGGGTGTGTGTAAACATATGTTGTGGGTTTGAGTGTGTTGTGTGTGAGTGTGTTGTGTGTGTTGTGTACTTGTATGTTGTGTGAGTGTGTTGTGTGTGTGTGTTGCGTGTGTGCGTGTTGCGTGTGTGCGTGTGTTATACGTATGTATTTTGTGTGTTTTTGTGTTGGGTGTGATTCATGTGTGTATTGTGTGTGTTGTGTTTGTGTTTGTGTGTATGTTGTATATGTGTTGTATGTGTGGTGTATGTGTGTTGCATGT
The DNA here is from genome assembly GCA_020002185.1 of Paraescarpia echinospica. Taxonomy (NCBI): domain Eukaryota; kingdom Metazoa; phylum Annelida; class Polychaeta; order Sabellida; family Siboglinidae; genus Paraescarpia; species Paraescarpia echinospica. Next base: position 22,359,846 of record CM034538.1, on the reverse strand, counting down.
GTGTCGTATGTGAGTTGTATATGTGTGTTGTATGTATGTGTGTGCTGTGTACGTTGTGTGTGTGCTTGTATGCGCGCGTTTGTGGTGTGGTACATGTGTTGGGAGTCTGACATGTGCTGTGCTTACGTGAGTGGGTTGTGCGTGCGTGCGTTGTGCGCGCGTGCGTGCGTTGTGCGTGCGTGCGTGCAAGTGTCCATGTGTGTGTGTACGTGTGCATGTGTGTGTGTGTGCATGTTTACGCTCGTGTGGGGTGTGGCACGTGTGCGTGAGTGCGTGTGCGTGCGTGTGAGGCATGGTACGTGTGTGTATTCGTAGGTGTGTATGCGTGTACGCGTGCGTGCATGTGTGTGTGCGCGTGTGTGCACGTGTGTGTATCTCTTGTGTGTGTATGGTGTGTGTTGTCTGTGTATTGTCTGTCGGTGTGTTTATGTGTTATCTGTTTGAGTGTGTTGTGTGTGAGTGTGTTGTATGTGTATGTGTGTCTATGATGTGTTTATGGTGTGTGTGTTGTGTGTATATGTGTTGTGTGACTGTGTGTTGCGTGTATAGTGTGTGTATGTGCGTTGTGTGAGTGTGTTGTTTATGTGTGTGTGTTTATATGTATGTTTGTTTTTTGCGTTGCGTGCGTTGCTTGTGTTGCAGTGTTTTCTGTGTTGCGTGTGTTGCGTGTGTTTTTTGTGTTGCGTGTTTTCTGTGTTTTTTTGGTGTTTTTTGTGTTGCGTGTGTTGCGTGTGTTTTTGTGTTGCGTGTGTTGCGTGTGTTATGTGTGTTGCGCGTGTTGCGCGTGTTGCGCGTGTTGCGCGTGTTGCGCGTGTTGCGCGTGTTGCGCGTGTTGCGCGTGTTGCGCGTGTTGCGCGTGTTGTGCGTGTTGTGTCTGTGTTGTGCGTCTGTTTTGCTTATTTTTCGTATGTTTTGGGCGTGTATTGTACATGTGTTGGGTGTCTGTAGTGTGTATGTTGTCCGTCTTCTAAGAGTCTGTTTTGCGTTGTGTGTGTTGGCACTCTTTTGACTGTCTATTGGGCGAATGTTGTGCGTGTGTTTTATTTGTGATGAACGTGTGTTGTACGTCTGTTGTTCGTGTGTTTTGCGTCTGTCCGCAATGTGTTGGCCGTCTGTTGTGGGTATGTTTTGCGTCTCTTGAGCGTAGGTTGTGCTCTTGTTGCATTGACGTATTAGTCACTAACTAAGATTGTTTGAATGTTTTGTGTGTGTGTGTGTGTGTGTGTGTGTGGGTGTGTGTGTGTGTGTGTGCTTGTGTGTGTGTGTGTGTGTGTGTGTGTTTGTTATGTGTTCGTGTGTTATATGCGTGTTGTATGTGTGTTGTGTGCGTGTTGTGTGTGTTGTATGTGTGTCGTGTGTGTTTTGTGGGTATTGTATGTGTGTGTTGTATGGGTGTTTTATATGTGTCTTGTGTTTGTGTTTGTATGTGTGTTGTGTGTGTGTGTGTGTGTGTGTGTGTGTATTGTGTGTGTGCTGTGTGTGTGCTGTGTGTGCTGTATGTATGTGTGTGAGTGTGTGTGTGTGTGTGTGTGTTGTGTGTGCGTTGTATGTGTGTTGCCTGTGTGTGTTTTGTGAGTTGTGTGTGTTGTGTGTGTTTTGTTTGTGTTGTGTGTGTTGTGTTTGTTGTGTGTGTTGTGTGTGTTGTGCGTGTTGTGCGTGTTGTATGTGCGTTGTGTGTATGTGAAAGTGATCTTCAAGTTTATGAATGTGGTCTACGAATGTGTGAAAGTGGAATACAAGAGTGTGAAAGTGGTCTAGAACTGTGTGAAGGTGATCTACATGTGTGTGTGGAGGTAGTCTAGTCGTGTTTGTTGAGTGTGTGTGTTATATGAGTTGTATGTGTTGTGTGTGTTGTATGTGTGTTGTATGTGTGTTGTTTTGTGAGGTGGTCTACAATTGTGTGAAAGTGGTCTACATGTGTGTGAATGTGGGCAACAAAGGTATAGAAGTGTTCTACACGTGTGTGTGACGGTGTTCTACAAATGCGTGAAGGTTGTCTACTAGTGTTTGAATGTGGTCTATATGTGTGTGAAGGTGGTCTACAAGTGTGTGTAGAGGTGATCTACAAGAGTACGAGGGTGGTCTACACGTGTTCGCGGGTGGTGTACAAATGTGCGAATGTGGTCTATAAGTATGTGAAGGTGTTCTCCATTTCCATTCATTGGTTCCGTCTTCCCACTTTCGTGCAAGAATATATATCCACACTCGCAAGAGTACATGCCCAAACATGCACACATAGTGTCCGCGTCCATACCTTCCACGGATTTGTTCCTTCGTGGTTTTTTCATCAAACACCTTCACACACACACATGACACATTTACGCATGCGCACATACTGTCCACACCCACACCTACCATTCGTATATAGGGTAGTTACCTTCATCAACGCTTAAATGAATCTTGTGCACTTGATCCATTTCCAACAATACTGTTAAAAGCATGTCTCGATACACTAATTGGACCTACAACACATATTATAATTGCATCATTTTGTTCTGGCTGTTTTCCTGATGATTTCAAATACGCCCATATCACATCACTTCTTAAGAAGTCTTCCCTGTCTAAGCAAACCCTAAACAGTTACCTATTTCTAACCTCAGCTTTATTTCCAAAATACTAGAAAATGTTGTAACAAGTCTTGTAAGGTCTCACATTAACACAGATGTATTAACTAATGTATCACAATTAGCATTTAGACAGTTTCATTCAGCAGAGACTGCCCTCTTATAGGTTCATAATGACATTAACTTGAACATTAATAATGGTAAAGTGACTTTGACACGATTGATCATTAAAAAAGTGGTACGGCATATCTGGCACAGCTCTAAGCTGGTTTTCTTCATATATAACTGATATATACCAAATTATAAAGATTGGGAACTGTATTTCAGCTGCACTGCCGGCTTTATTTGGTGTTCCCCAGAGTTATGTTCTTTGGCCTTTGCTTTTTACTCTTTACACCACGCCACTAAGATCTGTTACACAAATATATAACTTGGATCATCATCTTTTTGCTGATGATACTCAGATCAACATTTCGTTGGCTACCCCGGATACAAATTGCTCCCTGAACCGACTTAGTGATTGCCTTCAAAATATCTTCCACTGGATGACTGACAGCAAGTTGAAATTAAATGCAAATAAAACTGAATTGATCATTGTTGGTTCTCCAATGCAGTGTAGTAAACTGTACGTTTTTTCCCTACGCGTATTTTGAATCAGCATATCACGCCAGCAACCTCTTTGCAGTATCTAGGAGTGATCTTTGATAGTAACTTCTATTTCCTACAACACATATCTCAAACATGTCGCTGCTGTTTTTATCATATACGTGATCTTCGCCGTATTCGCCGGTGTGTGCCATTCTCTGTTGCTAAAACAATTGCAACAGCGCTTGTTAGCAGCAGACTTGACTATTGCAATTTCCACCTTTATATCGCTAGCAAGGATATTACAAGACTTCAACGTGTCCATAATTGTCTAGTAAGGGTAGCTACAAAATCTCGTTTTTCTCGCTCTGTACCATTTTTTAAGTCTTTGCATTGGCTTCCTGTACGATATCGTATAATATTTAAGATATGTACCATTACATACCAGGCACCGTCCTGTAAGCAACCATCTTATTTGCATACACTGCTTACTCCTGTAAGAAAACCTATCCAGCTTCCATCATCTAGTTCTGACCTATTTTTTGTTCCTAGAGTCAACACTAACATTGGAACTAGGTTTTTTGTTGTTGCTGCACCAACTCTTTGGAATATGCTCCCTCTTAGTGTTAGATCAGTTGAAAATATTATAAAAATTCCGTCGTCATTTAAAAACTTATCTTTACAACCTTGCTTATCCAAAATCCACCGTAGCTCCCTAGCGCCTTGGCCCATCTGTTGACAACTGGAATACTGCTTCGCGTCAAACGATTTAAGCGCAATAGAAGTTATCTGATTATTAATATTAAACATTCTGACACAAATGACGGAGAAAAGCGTTATACGAATTGGTGAGCCAGTGGTATATAGACGGAAATATGACGGATATGCCTATACGGTTTGGTAGGTCAGCTTCTTTCCTGTCGAACTTTTAGCTGTGCCGACTTGAAGCGTACGGTCGGGTGTTTAAGTCTGTTGAACACGATTATCAGTATTGGAAGGCGATATTTAATGAAGACGCCGAATGCGCGGAAAGTATTAAAGAGGCAAGGTCGGCGTGCATGGCAAAATGGAGAATTAGAGCTATAAGAAAAACGAGTAGAGCATGCGAGTAGGACGCTATCCGTATCTACTGTATATGGAACTTATTCACAACCTCAAAAGAGTTGAGTGAGGGCTTGCTGGCTACTAGAAAAGTTGAACGAACTGGTGGAAAGGATACCGTCGAAAGAAGCTTTGGGGATCGGCTACAGCGGTAAAAAAGGTCGAAACACGCTCGGAAATGTATAGATGAAGGTGCGTGGTAAATGCAGAAGATAAAACGCGTTTCAAATGGCGCTGCCTTGTCGTAGATGACACTAGATTTGACATTGAGTTGCTTGGGACCTGTTTCAGTATTGTTCAGCACCGTATTATCATCGCTCGAGCCTATGACGCGGTGGTCAGACACACGTAAGCTCATGACCTCTGCCACGGTGTTAAGTCCCCAGTAAGTCTTATGCATGCACGAGCCAATGGGGTGGTAAAACACCAGCAAGTAATGACATTATACGTTTGTATCTTTGGTCATTAAAATACGCGTTCACTCGTATACTACCGTGTTTTTTTTTCATTTTCCATACACGTGCACACGCGATGATCCTGATACGAGAAAGTCACTAACCGTCCACCACCTCCCTTACACGCACAAGTACACGACACGCACTCACTAAGAGGAGGTCCACCATACCAGTCTTTAGGGTTGGCGATAACTAAGGGATGTGACGTCACCTGAACAATGTCAACAGTCGGTAGGGAACTCAGAACTCAGAACTCAGAATCAGTTTATTTGACCTATAAATACGATATATACACAATGAATAACATGAGTACTAGATAAGGTCGGGAGACTCCCATTAAGATATACAATATCGCTAGCACAGTAGCCACCCCATACTAAACGGAAGTGAGTCAGTATTTTAAATGTGATGTGTGTTGTCATTGTGTGTATAGAGGTGTGCCGTCTATGTGCTGGATAAACGAACAAAATACGGTAATATAAGAGTGCACACATATTTTATTGACCAAAGACACTCGCGGTGACATGATCACAAACGAGAATTGCGGGTGAATACCACCATGATGATGTCACATGCACCATTACAGCAAATATACAACACCCCTTACTACACCACATAGACAACACCCCATACTATACCACATAGACAACACATTTCACTACAAAGTAGAGACAACGCATATCACTACAGCTCAAAGAAAACACACCTCGCTAGAGCGCACAGGCAACACACATCCCTACAGCGCTGCAGCACACAGAAAGCACACCTGTCTAAAGCACAATGACAACACACATCACTATAAAGCACAGACAACTCACCTCACTACAGCACACAGGCAACACACCTCACTACAGCACATATACAACATACCTCGCTATTGCACATAAATAAGACATCTCACTACAACACATAAACAACATAACTCACTATTAGTGTTCTCCTCGTTGTTCCCTGTCTTCAGGGGTGAGGCTGGCTTGGATACATCGACATTTCTTTCTCTTCCTCCTCACTGCACTTGCAGTACTTTCTCTACCACCCTTCTCCATTCTCCTCGGTCTTTTGCTCTTTTTCTCCATCGCCCTTTCTATCCTCTCTTCACGCAATTCTCCCACCTCAGCCTCGGTTGCCCTAGTCTTCGTTTTCCCTCCACTCTCCGGGCATCTGCTTTCTTTGCCTTCCGTTCTTCTCCCATTCGCTCCACGTGTCCTGCCCAGTTCAACTGACTTCTCACCAACTTCTTCTTGACACTTTCTTTCACACCTACATCCTTCCACAGATCTTCCACTTTTCGCTTATTTATTCTCGTTACCCCCGTAATTCTCCTAACCCAGTTGTTTTCGCACACGTGTACCCTCTCCTGTTGTTTATCTGTCATTGCTGTAGTATCTAGGCCATACAGGTAGGCTGGTGTCACACGTGTGCATAATACCTTTCCCTTGAGGTTTCGCGAAATATGCCTGTCTCCCATCACACTTTCTACTTGCGGCGTTGTGCGTCGGTTGTGCAACAGATGCTCAACCGATGCACAACAGACGCACAACATACCCGAAACAGACGGCCAACACATGGCCGACAGACACAAAACACACGAAAAACAGACGTAGAACACACGCACAACACACGTACAATACACACAAAAGACGCAAAACATTCGCCCAATAGACAGCCAAAAAAAGAGGGCCAACACACACAACACGAAACAGACGTTCAGTAGTCGGACAATATACACACAACAGAGTCCCAATACATGTACAATATACGCCCAAAATACACGAAAAATATGCACACCAGACGCACAACACACACACACAACACACAACACACTACACACTACACACAACACACTACACACAACACACAACACACAGAAAGCACACATCTCTAAAGCACAATGACAACACACATCACTATAAAGCACAGACAACTCACCTCACTACAGCACACAGGCAACACACCTCACTACAGCACATATACAACACACTTCACTACAGCACATATACAACATACCTCGCTATTGCACATAAATAAGACATCTCACTACAACACATAGACAACACAACTCACTATTGTTGTTCTCCTCGTCGTTCAGGGGTGAGGTTGGCTTGGATACGTCGACATTTTCTTCCTCTTCATTGCACTTGCAGTACTTTCTCTACCACCTTTGTCCATTCTCTTCGGTATTTTGCTCTTTTTCTCCATCTCCCCTTCCATCCCACCAGTTCTCTCTTCGTGCAATCCTCCCACCTCAGTCTCAGGTTGCCCTAGTCTTCTTTTTCCCTCCATTCTCCGGGCATCTGCTTTCTTTGCCATCCGTTCTTCTCCCATTCGCTCCACATGTCCTCCCCAGTTCAACCGACTTCTCACTAACTTCTTCTTGAAACTTTCATTCACACCAACATCCTCCCTCAGCTCTTCCACTTTTCGATTATCTCTCTATTTTCGTTACCCCCATAATTCTCCTAACCCAGTTGTTTTTGTACACTTGTACCCTCTCCAGTTGTTTCTCTGTCATTGCTATAATTTTTACGCCATACAGGTAGGCTGGTGTCACACCTGTGCATAGTACCTTTCCCTTGAGTTTTCGCGAAATGTGCCTGTCTCCCATCACACCTTCTACTTTCCTCTCTCCTGCGAATTTCTGTCTCTGAGGAGCCATCTCCACATACCCCTCTGCTACCACCGTTAGATCGTCTGCGTACAGTAGATTCTGGAGAATATATTTCGTACTGGTCTTTCTACCTATCAGTTCCATCACTGCGATAAACAGTAATGGGATCAGGGCACTCTCCTGTTTCAAGCCAACATTCACTTTGAATTCTTCCGAGATTCCAGGTCCACACACCACTCTGCCGTTCGTTTCTTCATATGTCCCTTCCACCATCCTGACCTCTGCCTCTGGGACCCCCATCCATCTCAGTATCACCATTGCCATCTTTCTATGTACCGTGCCATAACCTTTCTCCAGTTCTATAAAACCCACAGCCACAGTTAGAGCACATAGAAAACACGCCTTGCTACCTCTTATCGGACAAGAATTACGACCAGCAAATCAGTCTGCATAAAGTTCAGGGATATAAGATACTGACTGTCTTCTGGTTAGTGAGCGTCCCTAACGACTGTTGACATAGTTCAGGTGACGACATATCTCTCAATTATCGCTCACCCTAGCGACTGGTATGGTGGATCCCCTCTTAGTGCGTGCGTGTCGTGTGCTTGTGCGTGTGAGGGAGGTGGTGGACGGCTAGTGAATCCTCATATCGGGATCATCGTGTGTACATGCATCGTGTGTACATGCATCGTGTGTACATGCATGTGTGTATGAAAAACGAACAAAACACGGTAGTATACGAGTCCACACGAATTTTATTGACCAAACATATAAGCATATAATGTCACGACTTGTGGGTGTTTTACTGCGTCAGTGGTCGTGAGCTTACGGGTGATTAACACCATGCCATTGGCTCGTGCATGCACGAGACTTACGGGTGACTTAACACCGTGGCAGAGGTCATGAGCTTACCTGTGTCTGATCCCCGCGCCATAGGCTTGAGCGGTGATGATATCTTGTCAAGGAAACACGGTGCCGATCAATACCAAAACACGTTACAATCAAATCGAAGTCAAAACTAATTTAATCTACGACAAGGCAGCGCCATTTAAAACGCGTTTTATCTTTTGCATTTATCACGCACCTCCATAAATAATTTTCCAAGAGTGTTTCGGCCTTTTTTATCGCCGTAGCCGATCCCCAAAAAGCTTCTTTCGACGGTATCCTTTCCACCAATTCAACTTTTCCAGTAGACAGTAATCCCTTTCTCAACTCACTCAATTTTGTGAACTTTACGGCTCTACTTCTCCATTTCGCCATGCACGCTGACCTTGTCTCTTTGATATTTTCCGCGCATTCGGCGTCTTCATTAAACATCGCCATTGTATACTGACAAGCATGTTCAACATATTAAAACACCCGACCGTACGCTTATAGTCGACACGGCTAAAAGTTCGAGAGGAAAGAAGCTGACCAACCAAACCGTAGTGGCGTATTCATCATATTTCCGCCTCTATACCACTGGCTCACCAACTCGTATAGTCGTTTTCTCCATCACTTGTCTCAGAACGTTTAAACGATGATGAATGTAACTACTCTATATAATGTTGAATGGTAGGTGTGGGTGTGGAGAGTATGTGCGCATGCGTGAATGTGACATGTGTGTGGGTGTGTGTGTGTGTGTGTGTGTGCGTGTGTGTGTGTGTGCGTGTGTGTGTGTGTGAGTGTGTGTGTGTGTGTGTGTGCGTGCGTGTGTGTGTGTGTGTGTGTGTGTGTGTGTGTGTGTGTGTGTGTGTGTGTGTGTGTGTGTGTGTGTGTGTGTGTGTGTGTGTGTGTGTGTGTGTGTGTAAAGGTGATTGATGAATTAGCCATGAAGGAACAAATCAGTGGAACGTGTGGGCGTGGACAGTAAGTGTGCATGTTTGGACATATATTCTTGCGCATGTATTCATTCATGAATAGGGGAAGAAGTAACCAATGACTGGAATTGTAAACAACCTCCGCACACTTGTAGACAACCTTCACGCATTTGTAGATAACCTTCACACACACGTGTGGACCACTTTCACACACTTGTAGCTCACCTTCACACACTTTTAGACCACTTTCACACAGTTGTAGACCACCTCCACAAACCAACACACCCAAAACACATACAACACATATACAACACACTCAACACATACAGCATATATAAAACACAAAAAACGCACCGCCTTCACACAGTTCGAGACCACCTGCACACACACACACACACGAGCAACAAACACACAACACATATAATACACACATACATAAAACATACACAAAAAACACATACACACACAAGACACGCAACACAACACACATACAACACGCACACACCACACACACAACATGCACTCAACACACGCTCACAAAACACACACATAACACACTCACATAAGCTTAGTGTTTTACTACTACTTCAGTGCAACAGATGCACAACCGACGCACAACAGACGCACAACATACCCGAAACAGACGGCCAACACATCGGCAACAGACACAAAACACACACAAAATAGACGTAGAACACACGTACAATACACTTACAAAACACCCGAAAGACGCAAAACATTCGCCCAACAGACAGCCAAAAGAGGGCCAACACACACAACACGAAACAGACGCTCAGCAGTCGGCCAATATACACACAACAGAGTCCCAATACATGTACAATACTCGCCCAAAACACACGAACAATATGCACAACAGACGCACAACACACACACCCAACACACAACACACACACACATACACAACACACACTCGCCCACTCGCTCACTCACTCACTCACTCACTCACTCACTCACTCACTCACTCACTCACTCACTCACTCACTCACTCACTCACTCACTCACTCCCGCACCCACACACTCATTCGTTCACTCATTCACTCATTCACTCACTCACTCGCTCACTCATTCATCCATTCACTCATTCACCCAAGCACTCACTCAAACACTCACAAGGACTCACTCAATCGCTCACTCATTCACTCATTCACTCATTCACTCATTCACTCATTCACTCATTCACTCATTCACTCATTCACTCATTCACTCATTCACTCATTCACTCATTCACTCATTCACTCATTCACTCATTCACTCATTCACTCATTCACTCATTCACTCATTCACTCATTCACTCATTCACTCATTCACTCATTCATTCACTCATTCACTCATTCACTCATTCATTCACTCATTCACTCATTCACTCATTCACTCATTCACTCATTCACTCATTCACTCACTCACTCATCCACTCATTCACCCAATCACTCACACACTCACTCACAAGGACTCACTCACTAGGTCACTCATTCACTCATTCACTAAAACACACACTCAAGGATTCACTCACTCACTCACTCACTCACTCACTTACCGAATCATTCACTCACTGAGTCAGTCACTCTCATACGCACACGCATGCGCGCAAGCATACAAACGCTCACACACACGCTCACGCGCACACGCGCACACGCGCACACGCGCACACGCGCAAACGCGCACACGCGCACACGTAGGCGCGCGCGTTTAATATGTACCACGATTTTCAGTGGTTACATTTTCCAAAACAACCCTGTCACAAGTTCTCCGTAGAACTCCTGTACTCCGCTGTATGCTTCACGCATCCTTTCGTAATGTTATCGTTGAACACCGAAGACCAACGTTAACATACATTTGATACTGAGCCTTGCTTTTGACCATTCATTTAATTACAATAGCATGAATTAACTTGGAATAAGTGACGTATTTAGGAGGCATGCTTAAAGAATTGTTTGTTTCTGCATTGATTTTTACAGTGATGCTATTACTGATTGCAACGTAAGAAATGGTTGTCGTTGCAGGAAAGACAACATTAATCTTACGTTGGAACTCTTGGTTGTCGCCTTCCGATAACATGATATTTACGCCGTAGACAAATTGCCGACTTGTTTACTCTGATCGTCTCATTGTTCAAGGTATATATATATGATGCATGCGTCATGATTGTAAAACAACTGGGAATGCAGGAGTAACAGCGGTATATCGTGTGTTGCAGTCAGCTATGCGGGCCCTACGTCTGCCGATATGGACCGTGATCACTTTAGTTGCCACCACGGCCGTGATGGTACAACCGGCGAACCCCGGTAAGGACTGAGGGAGGTTTTTATGTAATTATTAGCAGGAAGGTCGCTTAATCAGTGTTACTTCGCCCGACGTATGGCTTGGTGCGACGGAACAGGGGCGGATCCAGAGAGGGTAGTCAGGGGAGGGGGCAAAACCTCCAGTTGCACCGCGTGAGCTTCAATAAAACCATCAACCTTAAGGTTCTCCCAAACCCTCCAAATGCACCCCCCGAGGGTCGCCAAGACATCAGAATAAAGGCTCTCAAGATACCTCATGTCGCTCCCTTCCGTGAGGCTCGCAAAAACGGGTCACGTATCGAAGGTCTACGGGAACGCGTCAGGCTCCATTGGTCATTCCAAAGTTCTAGGGGCACGTACACCCCTGGATCCGCCTATGGAAATTCGGGAACTTCAAAGGTTTTTTGTGGGTAGAAAAGGCAATCGTGGTTGATTAATATTTGGATGTTTTGTTTCCAATTTGAATATTTCGCTAGTGAAATTTTCAAATGGTGTATTCTCTTTCCAGCATATTAAACGCCTAAACACACTTTGGGGGGCGGTATAGTAACAATATAGTTAGTCTAGTATAAAAAACACTATATGATTTAATGTCAACATAATACGACGAGCGGACATCGTATTTTAACACCTGTACCAGATTACTGAACATCCGTAAGGATAGCTAGTTATTGTCTTGTAACAAATGTCAAATTACCTATACGGAAACTTTCGAATATCTCCGCTTGGTGGCTTCATTATTACTACTAATGTTCTCAGAAAGGTCGTGCTTGCGCGCGCATACATTGATGATATCCCAACATGACAGCAGGCCTATTGATAAGCCATCTTGAGAAGTTAGGCGAAAGTCTCTGCCCATGTAATTTGACGTGTTGGATATAATAAAGAGAAATGTGTAGAATACGTACCACCGAAAAAGGAACGATATTATGTAGCTCTGTATCCAGTTTTAAGGCAGATCAAAGCGCTTTACACATCCCACCCAGACAGATATGTCCATTCGAACACCATTTCGATTTCTCTGGGAAGCATTCAGCCATGCTGTAATTAATGCTGTTTTTTGTTGTTTAATGTTGTTTAATGTTGTTTAATGTGTGGTGCATTGTTAATAAACGCGTGGGAGGTAACTATGTTTCACTGACAGTTTGTGTGGTGCTGGTATACAACATAATTGTGGCCAGTGACTTCGCGTTTGCCAAACACCTGCTGAGCTTACGACTTTGGAAATTAACCTGTGATGTGGATTTTACTTTCAAAAAGTAGACGAATTTAACTTCTTAGTTTTAACTTTGGACTCAAACTTAAATTAGAATCACTCACTCTTTAATTTAATATAGGCCTATCACTCATTCACTCACTCTCTTAATAAACAAAACAACACAAGTGTTGCTTTATTTACACTTGTTACTTTTTACAAATGATATGATTCTTATAGCGCTATGGGTTTCAACATGGCGAGTATGTAATACCTGGAATGTTATATATACAACACTTCTTTAGGTATAGTTTCAAATACGTTATTTGTTCATTCACTGTTGTTAACAATAACAGTGTAACTATTCCTTGACTCTCTGAAACTAAATATAATTGTTATTATTATTATATAAATCAATGGCTAACATAGTTTTTCTCTCATTTGTAAAATATGTTTCATTCAGCGTTAAGCAATGTACGATATCATATTCGTTAAATGATACACTCTGCAATCTTAAGGACATCAGCATATTTAAAATAACGCTGATTCTACAAACCTTCTCACGTTAGAGAGTGCGACATCTGGTAATACTGCCTTTTATTTCCTAGATTCGTACATGTCACCTGGTTTCGTGGTGAAACCAGGAAAGTGTCCGAAGATCGTGACGCCGTTCCCTCCTCCGCCGTGCGCTTGGCCCATCGACCGATGCCATACCGACGGTGACTGTCCGGGCACAGAGAAATGCTGTCGGATACATTTCGTTGGCGCCTTTGTGTGTAGTCCTCCCTTGCCAGGTAGGTTCGACAACAGTTTAGTTGACCAACTAGTTTCATGTAGCTCTGTATCCAGTTTTAAGGCAGATCAAAGCGCTTTACACATCCCACCCAGACAGACATGTCCATTCGAACACCATTTCGATTTCTCTGGGAAGCATTCAGCCATGCTGTAATTAATGTTGTTTTTTGTTGTTTAATGTTGTTTAATGTGTGGTGCATTGTTAATAAACACGTGGGAGGTAACTATGTTTCACTGACAGTTTGTGTGGTGCTGGTATACAACATAATTGTGGCCAGTGACTTCGCGTTTGCCAAACACCTGCTGAGCTTACGACTTTGGAAATTAACCTGTGATGTGGATTTTACTTTCAAAAAGTAGACGAATTTAACTTCTTAGTTTTAACTTTGGACTCAAACTTAAATTAGAATCACTCACTCTTTAATTTAATATAGGCCTATCACTCATTCACTCACTCTCTTAATAAACAAAACAACACAAGTGTTGCTTTATTTACACTTGTTACTTTTTACAAATGATATGATTCTTATAGCGCTATGGGTTTCAACATGGCGAGTATGTAATACCTGGAATGTTATATATACAACACTTCTTTAGGTATAGTTTCAAATACGTTATTTGTTCATTCACTGTTGTTAACAATAACAGTGTAACTATTCCTTGACTCTCTGAAACTAAATATAATTGTTATTATTATTATATAAATCAATGGCTAACATAGTTTTTCTCTCATTTGTAAAATATGTTTCATTCAGCGTTAAGCAATGTACGATATCATATTCGTTAAATTATACACTCTGCAATCTTAAGGACATCAGCATATTTAAAATAACGCTGATTCTACAAACCTTCTCACGTTAGAGAGTGCGACATCTGGTAATACTGCCTTTTATTTCCTAGATTCGTACATGTCACCTGGTTTCGTGGTGAAACCAGGAAAGTGTCCGAAGATCGTGACGCCGTTCCCTCCTCCGCCGTGCGCTTGGCCCATCGACCGATGCCATACCGACGGTGACTGTCCGGGCACAGAGAAATGCTGTCGGATACATTTCGTTGGCGGCTTTGTGTGTAGTCCTCCCTTGTCAGGTAGGTTCGACAACAGTTTAGTTGACCAACTAGTTTCTTGCTGCCTACTAGACAATGGGGTTTGTTGATTCAGCATGTCCGACTTTTGTTTTTGTATTTACCTTGTGTATTACACAGCATGTATTGTTTGTAAAAAAAAAACAGAAGAGGATGGTATGAAACAAGTATACTGTTTTTCAACTAAACAATAGTAATATACTTAATAATGTATTCACTTGTAATCAACTCAATATTGTGTTCATTCATATGCTAGCATCATGAATATTATATTTAAAAATAAAGTCTACACATACCTCAGAAGATAAAAAATAGTTTGTACTCTCAATAAGACACTGGCTTCCTTGTCCAGTTGCCATCTAGAATTCATTATCTGGATGGCACTGGCTTGTAGTACATGCAGTCTCTGCATTCACCTATCAATCCTCGAGCAAATATGAACAACACATTGTTCTTGCTAATTATTGAACAATCTTTCATAAATCGACCCCTTACAATTTGTGTTACTCCAGTCATACAGGAAACCTTACTGAATCCTTCGAGAGTAAACAGCAGAAGTTAACGCAATGACACCATCTGACCATCTGCGACAGATCTACTCGTATGATGTGCTCCTTTGTGCAGTTCCTAAACCCGGCCAGTGCCCGAAGCTTGTGATTCCCTTCCCCCGACCGCTGTGCCCGATCCCTATTCCCAAATGCAAGGATGACGCCGACTGTCCAGGAGATGAGAAGTGTTGTCGTTATCACATCTGTGGCGGGATGGAGTGCGGGCCCCCAGCTCCAGATAAGTCCGGTAGATGTCTCATTGTTGACTGAATGTTGTCCGTTTTCATGGTAGTCATTATGCGAAAACATGGATATAAGACAATCACGAAGATTCTAAAGATATTTGGTTTTCAGTAGTTGACTGTGATACTTGCAGAACTGCGATCATATACGTCCTCCCAAATGTTTGTTCCCTTGTTGGTACATTCCTGTGAATACAAACTCTGTTCAAATGACTGCATTTCTTTATAATTAATTACAAACTGTGAACGTCTTGTGGTACGTGTGTAAAGTTATTTTTACAGTATCAATATATAATCTGCACCATGGAACTATTAGTTTGTGATCCAAAGTGTTATGTCGCTGAAATCATACATTTTGCGCAGAGCTATGTTGTGGGATTGCCATCCAACTATAAAATCATTTCACAGGCAAATGCAACTTTATCTAAGACCTAATCAATAAAATCATATCGAAATAATAGCATTCATAATTATGCATTGCTGTTGTCACCCTAACCCGTTCTCATTGCTGTCTTACTACATGTATACGTGACATGCTTCGTATAATGTACATTTCTTTGTAATAATTGTAATAAATTCCAGACACAGTTATATTTAATTGGACGTAGCCATGTACGCTTTTTTGATATTTGTGTTTAAAACCATATTTAAGAGTTTTTATGGTATAAACCGGCATTGTTCGATTACGTGTTTGGAATATGCAGTTTGCAAAGGTGCCATTTGATACATGCATCATGGTAGAGATGTGGTGTGTCTATGTTCCCATAGTTGACAAGAAGGTGTGCAGTCTACCGGGACGTGAAGGTCCTTGCTCCCCGCCGCGGATGCAGTGGTACTACAACAAGTGCAAGAACGTGTGCAAGAAGTTCCGAAGAGGATGCGGAAGTACAGGGAACAGGTTCGCGACCAAACAGGCTTGCCAGGCCCTGTGTTGGCAACCAGTCTGTCCGCCCTTCGAGTGCAAACTCTTCTGCAAACATGGCTTTCGATTGGACGATTACGGGTGTCCGGAGTGCGTATGTCGCTGCCAAGAATGCGCGGTGAGCAAGTAACCAACACTCCATCGTATCCACATTAAAAATTCGTTTTTCGATCATAAATAATCAGTTGCGTTACTACATTTCAGTATGGAAAACTAATTATTAGCAAAGGTCTCACATTATTCGAAGCCATTATATACGCCATTGTCGTTTGCATCATATTATACAGTTGAAATAGCAAACTCTCTCCGTTAATGCACCTACACACGTGTCGTCGTTACTAGGAAATCATGATTTCATATTTTATGTTAATGATTAAACAACCCAGTTAAACATGGACCAATGAAAAAAGGCACATTGACGTTTCGTCTACCCATTCATTTTTTCATTGAATCTTGACACGTGACAACATGACGTGCGAATCATCAATGCACCAAGAAAAACAGCTAACCATGTTTAATGAAGAAGGCAGATTTGAACTGCATTGGCCGAATCAGGTTTCGCTGGCTGGGATAAAGACTAATGAATTGTATTAAGGGAAATGTGATCTCCGCAGAACAAACACTCGACTGTGTCAGAGTCTACATTCCCGCTAACCTATATATATTATTATGCTGATTTTGCTTCAAATACCGTATGAGTCTATTGCAGAAATTCTAATCAAAATTGTACTTTCCGTGAAACGCAATATACATATCCAGTACGTCACTGTTTGTCTGCGTCACAATCACAATTATAGCGTGAGCTCCGGCAAGCTTCGCCCACCAATAGTATTTACATATGTATAAAATGTTACATAGCAAAGACGCTAAATCTGTCTTTTTCCCCGGATGCACGTCTCGCTTAAACAATATTTTGCCCAATGTTTTTTGTCATGAAGATTTGGAGCCACAATTTTAATAAAATATACAATGGAATGTCAGATAGCTTCACTTATTCAACATCCATTTTGATAAAAACTTATTGCTAGGCAATAGATCACGTGATAGAAAGGTCAACTGTCTTCAGCAGAAAGGCGTTAATTTTTCAATAAATTAGGTCAACGACAACACAACGTCACACTTCTGCATGCACATAAGCCTTGCCACTTCCCATCTATTGTGTAAAGATATGAATTAATTAGATCCAAGAAGTGTCATAAAATGTATTTCTGCGTAAATTGTCTTTAACGATTTGAATAATTTTGCAGGAGAAATACTGCAGGCCAGGTACTACATGCGTAATGATTCAACCATTGTGCGTCGGGTGCATGGCTATACCAACCTGTGTCAAAGGTAAGTTGTGCTCTGAAATCCATCCTGCATCATTGAGCTAGCATCAAGTTATGAATTCATTATTGCCTCCTTGTGAGTATGCAAAAGTCGTAGAATAATTTTTTTGGAATAACGTCAGGATAATAATATCCTTTACTAAAATTTAACATAACGGATGTGAAAATAAAATAATAAAACGTTTTTGTAAAACACGTGTTCAACCAAATTAATTAATGCTGATTATAGATGTCCTGCTTTGTTTGTAACGATATATTACGGTTTCGAATCGTTAATGTCAACAGGTAGTTTTTTCCGAAATCGGCCTTACTATTCTTTGTGATATTAGCAAAACAGCCGCATCTACACTGCTATATTATCGGTTGCCACACAAGTCAACGTATCTCTTTTTGCATACGATATAGTTGTTAATTTACTATTCTATTCTATTCATCTTGTAAACTAATTAATTTATAACTAATTTATATATTATTGTAATTGTTTTATATTGTTTCTATATTGTGAGTGCTTTGATTATCTATTTGTTAGAGATCGCGCGGTAAAAGAACCTGTGTTATTATTATTGTTATTAGATATGGAGGGTGTCGTCTTTAACAAAGGTTCCGTCATGTTTCCAGTGCGTAATTCAGACCAGTGCCCGGCTACTCCTAAGTTACTCCTAAGAGGAGGTGGGATTCGTAGATTTATAGGGATACTTTGTTGGGAGGGAAGATATGTACACGAGAGATGGCCTCCATCTAAGAGGAAAGGGTGCAGCAGTTTTCTCAGAGAACATGCTGCAATCTGTTGACAGTGGAACAGGCCGCATCTATTTAAACTAGTTTCGCAGGGGGACTCACAACGAAGCCTGAAACTGGAAGCATATATAAAGACATAGCAGAAATAAATCGGCAAAGAACAGCCTAGAAAACTGTTCTGAACTAAGATATAAATACGTATGTTTAAATGCAAGGAGCATAATAAACAAAATAAGTGAACTAAACATTATTGTAGAAGATATTGACCCTCACATAATAGGGGTAACCGAATCATGGGCCTCCACTGATATATCAGATGTCGAATTAGGACTAATGTAATGTTTAGGAAAGATAGGACAGGAAGAAGGGGAGGCGGAGTTATTTTATATGCTAAAGAATATATTCAGGCTTATGAAATAAAATTAGAAAGAGAAGTTAACGGTTGGATTTGTTTATCGAAATCCAAACATAAGCATAGAAGAGAATGACAAAATACAAAACGCTATAAGGGAAGTGAGCAAACGGGACTGTGTTATTATGGGGGATTTTAACCATGGGCATATAAAATGGAAAACTCTACAGAGTACGGGTAGTGAGGACCACAAGTTTTTAGTTTTAGTACAAGATAGTTTCCTTTCTGAACATGTGCTAGAACCAACCAGGGGAGAGAATGTGTTAGACATAGTTTTGTCCTCACAGAATGAATTAGTTGACAATGTCAAGATATGTGAGCCACTGGGGAGTAGTGATCACAACCAAATACATTTTACCATCAAAGTAAAATCAGAAAGGAATAGTAAAAAGCAGTATAGGAGAAATTTCCACAAAGGAAGATATAAGGAAATGAGGAAATATTTAACAAAGATAGACTGGAACAACACACTGAAGAATAAGACAGCAACATAATGCTGATATATCTTAAAGAGTGAAATTTGAGTGCATCGTCGATAAATTTGTTCCCTTGAAAAAACAAGGGAAACGGTCCAGAAAGAAATATTTATCGAAAGAAGCCATTAAAAAAGTAAGTTCAAACAAATGATGTGGAAGTCATATAGACGTACTGGAAATGACGAAGACTATAACATTTATAAACAAGCATTAAACAAAGCTACAAGAGAAATTAGAAATTCGAAGAGAAGCTACGAACGAAAAATTTGTTTGTAATATAAAATATGACAGCAAGAGTTTTTATGCATATTTTCGTAGCAAACAGAAAGTTCAGGATCAAATCGGTCCTCTAGAAGCTAGTGCTGGAAATATAATATCAGAGGGATTCTTAATGGCAGAAGACCTGAATGAGTATTTTAGTTCGGTGTTTACCAGGGAATATATTAGTATTAGTTCACTGCCAGTACCAGAGGCTAAGTTCAAGGGGGTGAAATCAGACAGTTAATAGGACAGTTAATTGTAACCCCGGAAATGATAGCTAAGAAAATAAGGGCTATGAAAGATAATAAATCACCTGGAGTGGATGGGATTCCGCCCAAACTACTATTGGAAATTGTAGAATAAATTAAGATACCAATTGCAACAGTTTACAACTTGTCATTAGAAGAGGGAATGGTTCTTTTAAAATAGAAAGAAGCAAACATTATACCGTTATTTAAAAAAAGGTTGCAGAAACAAGTCAGAGAACTACTGACCAGTGAGTTTAACATCAGTGATTTGCAAAATTTTAGAAAGACTAATTAAAGATCACATGGTGGATTTTCTTGTTAAATATGACATGTTAAACCCATCTCTACAAAATGGCTAATTGAGACAAGACAACGGATAGTAGTTGATGGGGAGGCTTCAAACTGGAAATCAAGTTTGAGTGGGGCACCATAGGGATCAGTACTGGGACCTATATTATTCTTAATATATGTCAACGATTTGGACGATGATATAACAAGCAAGGTGTGGAAATTTGCGGATGATACAACATTTTAAAATGTTTAGAAGAAGTAAACGTGATGGAGATAGACAGCATTTACAAGATGATCTTGACAGATTGATAAAATGCTTTCAAAACTAGCAAATGTTGTTCAATTTTGGGAAATGTAAATGTCTCCACAGAGGACATGGGGACGAAGATGTACAATATACAATGGTGGGTTCTGTACTAATTACTACTGTAAAAGAAAATGACTTAGGGTTAACCATTAGTGCTGATATGAAGGTTTCAGAGCAGTGCGGTATTGCCGCTTCAAAGAGAAATCAAATCCTTGGATTAATTAGGCGAAATATAACGTATAAGGAAAAAGAGCTAATAATACCGCTGTACAAAACAATAGTTAGACCTCATTTTGAATATTGTATTCAAGCGTGGAGGCCATATCGCAGGAAGGACATCGATATGCTAGAAAGAGTACAGACGAGAGCAACTAAAATGATACCAAAACTGCGGGATCTTAGTTACGAGAATACGCCTAAAAGAATGTGGTTTAACAACACTAGAGACCAGGAGAATGAGAGGAGATCAGACAGAAGTGAATAAAATATTAAATGGTTATGAAAATATTGATGGAAATATTTGTTCTCAGTTAAGAAAGATAGAAGGACCAGAGGACTTGAAATTACATTAGTAAAGGAGCAGTGTAGATTATATATAAGAAAATTCTCATGCACACAAAGGACTGTAAACGAATGGAGCAGATTATCTCCTGATTGTGTTGGTGCTAGTAGCGTGAATAATTTTAAAAATAAAATTGACACATACCCTAAAAGAGCGGGATACACGTAGATAAAAGTACTGGACTCTCGATAAGCCAATAGGCTTCCTTGTCCATCTACCATCTAGAGTTAATTTGTTGGATGGCAATCTTGTTCAATCTTGTTAAATCTTCGCCAGTGCCGAGTATGATGCTTCCGCAACAAATGTGTATAAAAGATGCCGACTGCGCGGGGACAAAGAAATGCTGCCTCGGCCCTTGTCTCACGTACATGTGCATGGAACCATAACTCCAAGGTAGGACGTCGTGTGTGTGTGTGTGTGTGTGTGTGTGTGTGTGTGTGTGTGTGTGTGTGTGTGTGTGTGTGTGTGTGTGTGTGCGTGCATGGGTGCGAATGTGTGTGAGTATGCGTACGTACGCACGTTCGTATGTATGCATACATATATACATCTGGCAGTCTCTCCTTATGCGTACCTGTCTTTTTTGTTTTAATTTGCATTTGTACATTTTCCAATCGTTGCTGCAAAACGGTACTTACAAAAAAACGGAACATCCATTCCATATCAGACCCGGTTGAAACTATATCTTTCATTATCTTTCAATGTCAGAGCATACATTCAATCTCTGCAAGAGCAATGGTCGAAGTCTAGTGTGTTAAATGTGTTTGACGACAATTTCTCCCAATGCGCAATTGCCTACAACTAAAACGAAAAACACTGCTTAGATTCGAACCCAGCGTATCCTCTTTAGTAGAAACATTCTTTATTAAACTATCGTCAGAGAACCATTCTCCAAAACGTGATTAATTGTTTAAATAAATTGACATAATTAATTTTGCAATATTTGTGGTGATGTTGTTTCTTATTGTTTTGATTTGTGTTTCCAGCTTGATCCGTCTAAGATACTGTGGTGCAAGAACTGCTTCAGCCGCCTAAGGCGAGGTACGGTGGTGCAACAACAGCTTGAGCCGTCTAAGGCGAGGTACGGTGGTGCAACAACAGCTTGAGCCGTCTAAGGCGAGGTACGGTAGTGCAATAACTGCTTGTCAAAGTTACCGAGTCACCAGATGGCGCAGCTTGGAGGTTCTACATCATTCGATAGAAGGAATAACTTACTAACACCGTATTACTCATATACCGGACTTTGAAATGCAACAAATAAACGTTTGTGCAATTTATATGGTGAACAATGGCTTTGTGTTCGTAATAAATCTGATCAATCCAGTTGATTTTGAGAACCATAGCGAAAGTTTACATAATTATGATTTCCCAGTAGATCTAAGGTTGTATCGTTACAAACATATGTCCAAACATGTTACGGCTCGTCCGCTAATTGCTGCGTCATTTCCAGCAGAAATTACACACACACACATGTAAAAAGGTGCCAGCGGTGACGAACCTTGGGCAAGTTCGTTCACGCTACTTTGCTTCAGTTCACTCAGCTGTATGAACGAATACCTGGCTATAGACCGTGGTGGGTATTTGTGAACGTACACTCTTCACGCATTAATTGCAGCGTGGCTGGATGCTTCCAGAGAAGTGGCAATTGTGTTCGATTGAACAGGTCTGCCAGGGAGTAAAATGTAAAGGACTGGATACTGCGCAACATAAGAACTTACCAAATCTATTTACTTTACGTCACCAGCACAAATCGGTACACTGACTAATTCACATATTTCGAGTGATATTTATTGATTTTAATACGTGGAGAGTCCGTTAACTAACACATTTATCAAGAAAGCTGAAATCCGCACTGTTAGTGTTTGGCATGTACTTTGGTGGTGATTCTTCAAGTGTGTGTGTGTGTGTGTGTGTGTGTGTGTGTGTGTGTGTGTGTGTGTGTGTGTGTGTGTGTGTGTGTGTGTGTGTGTGTGTGTGTGTGTGTGTGTGTCTGTGCATGTGTGTGTTTCCGCGCGCTTGTGGTTGCACGCGCGCCTGCGTGTAATATGTATAGTTGGCATGTTAAAATAAGCATATCATTAAGATATCGTGTTAGAAGCTCCCTCAGAATTCATTCACCTTCGATATGGATTGAGAGTACACTGCTGCACCATGAACTGTTGTCTTCCTCTGGGTCCCTGATCGTATCAAACTGCCTTACATACACCATTAATGTGTCTTCACGACCTTGGTTGTCATGTTGTACTTGCCGATGCATTTCCCAGTTGCCCAACATGGTGCCGTGTAGCATGTCGTTTGAAACTCCTGACACACTGTTCCGTTTTTGCATTTGATGGTCTGCAAAGGCAATGCTTGTTCAAACGCCGACATATTAATAATGGATAAGTTTAAAGTATAATGTAAACTATGTTCTTATATAGCGCAGCATCCAGTCCTCAGGACTGCTCAAAGAGTTTTATACTTTACTCCCTGGCAGATCTGTTCAATCGAACACCATTTCAACTTCTCTGGGAAGCATCCATCCACGCTGCAATTAATGCGCGAAGACTACACGTACACAAAGATCTGCCAGTGTTTATCGCCATGTACTCATTCATACAGCTAAGTGAACTAAAGCAATGTAGAGTGAACGAACTTAGCCAAGGTTCGACACCGCAGCACAAGATTCTAATCTGGGTCTACATGTCGGTCGAGAGTCCGAAGCTCTAGCCACTGCAACATTGCGCTCCACATCTAACCGCATAAGACGACGGATATTATCAGCTCCCATGTTTAAAGATAAAAAGGTAAAGGTAAATCCTTATACAGCGCAGAATCCCGCCATTAGGACTTCTCAAAGTGCTTCCGATTTCACCCATTTTTTTAAACCTAGTCAACGGCACGCACACACGCACCACACGTGCTCGAATGCACGCACAGGTCAGCACTAAGTCGCATATAATGTTGACTTAACACTATTTTTCTTTACAACTGATTTATTGAACATAATTCCTCTTAAGTTGTTAACTAATTTTTAGTAAAAACAACTTTAACTAGTTTTACAGACTAACCATTGCTTTTAAAACTCATTCTCGTCCTGCATTCCTTTTCACACGCTTTGCGTGTCTTGGAATTATTTCTGTTCCCAACACAGCCGCCATATTGGAAAACGGCACAAGCTCTCGTCCTTCTGTTGTAGTGCAAACGCTTGACGGTTGTTTTACATGGGCTTTTCACTGACGGCATGCTACACCGCGACGTGTTTTCTAAAGAAAAATAATATGACATCACTTTCATAAATCGTTTTATGTAAATTATAGAAGATTGCGAACACTTGCACTGACGAGGGACAGA
Organism: Paraescarpia echinospica; assembly: GCA_020002185.1. Lineage (NCBI taxonomy): Eukaryota > Metazoa > Annelida > Polychaeta > Sabellida > Siboglinidae > Paraescarpia > Paraescarpia echinospica. The sequence continues at coordinate 22,335,696 of CM034538.1, read as the reverse complement.
AGGAGAAGGTACCGGAAGCAAGTTGTGAACACATGCACTGACGAGAGACAGGAGGAGAAGGTACAGGAAGCAAATATCAACATGGTTCGGAGAATGGGTCAAATGAGAGACAGGAGGAGAAGGTACAGGAAGCAGGTACCAACATGGTTCGGAGAATGGGTCAAATGAAATAAAATGATGACAGAAGGAAAATCGGAAATTACGAGAAGAGATGGCAAAAAAACAGTCTAAAATAAAATATTTGGAAACAGACTGCGATGGATAGGACAAATACAGAACACATTTGAGAAGATAGTGACAACATTAAAAATCAACAGTAGATGGCGGTAGAAAGAGAGAGAAAGACCGAAATAAAAATGGCGAGATAGTGTTAAGCGTGATAACGAATGGGCAAAAGTGAAATCCACAGCAATAAAATAATGGCAGCAAATGAGTAGATGGATTCGACTGAATCAATTGCAAATGCAAACATGATGCGTAATAAGCTACATTGAACACGTAAATACCAGACTGACATCTAATAAATTTATTTGATGACAAAATACAAAACACATGTATAATTTTCGTACGATTTTTATCCTGTATCAATGCACCACAGTTGACTTGTGAATAAATCACAAATGATCGACAGGACCGCCAGGTAGAGTAAAACATCATACATTTTATAACATCGTTTAACATGAACCTTTTCGTTTGCGATTACATAAACTGATACCCGTTTGAAATGCATGTGACTGTTATGGATCCAAACGAAAAATGGGTAACATCAATAGGTTTTTATTACACTTAAATTGGTGTTTGTGTGTGTGTGTGTGTGTGTGTGTGTGTGTGTGTGTGTGTGTGTGTGTGTGTGTGTGTGTGTGTGTGTGCGTGTTTGTGTGAGTGTGTGTGTTTGTTTGTTTGTGTGTGTGTGTGTGTGGGCGCGCGCGTGCGTGTGCATGTACGTACGTGCATGCGTGGGTGCATGTGTGTGTAGCGTAGTGACTTCCCTACAAACCTGTATTCGCATGAGTCGTCCGGCACTGTTGAGAATATATGTAGATTTTTCGGCTTTAAAGAAGTTTTATGCTGGAGACACACAATATGGTTTAAAAGATTATTTGTGACAGCCTAGCTCAATGATTCAACAAATAATAAATAAAAGTTTTTCGAAAGTTACATATACAACGTAGTAATGATTTCCATCCAAATAATATTGCCATACATTAAATGCCATTACAAAATAAAAGAACACGTGTCTTTGAAAACCTTGCTACGAAGGAAAAATGAGAGAACAGATTGGAATGTCAAAACCTCCTAAAATAAAAGAACTATGGAAACTATTGAGATGGACACGACATATATGTAGCATGGGTGGGGAAAGATTGACGAAGAAAGCATGGAAACAAAGGAATGTTGCAGAAAGGGAAGAGGAAAACAGAAATTAAGATGGAGAAACAATGTGAAGTGATATCTCAAATTGGCAGTGACAAACAACTAATAGTGCTACACAACTGCAGAAGACAATTGTAAAATCCAGACAGTTTGTAGAAGTATTATCAAGGTGGCGGAACAGACCGAACGATGTGACCCCACCCCGCAAGAGGAAGAAGAAGAAAACGAAGAAGAAAAAAGAAGATCCAGGTTGCAACATTACCCGAACGACAAGCTATGGATCTGTCCGTGCTCCAGGTACATGACGGCGACGGGTCCGACACCAGCTTTCGCCCACTCCACCTTCGTCAAGTTGCCGATGGCGACGTTGTGGTTCAATTCAAAATCGCGCTGTCGGTGGCAGAGACGAGTTTGCCTAAACATAACCCAGGAATGTTGTTTGAGTTTGATGAATAATAATTAACTGTACTTTATTCGTTCAGGTAATTGTAGCGTAGTTGTTTTAATAATGATGGCACGGTAAGTTCCTTAACAATTCATACCCACAAACATGTTGTATATACGGTGACTGAGACCGTCCAAAACCCCTTATAGTTCACACACAATAGACACGTTCATTTCAACCCCACCCAAGTTCGATGGAAATCATTCAGCCATGTCGCAATTACTGCGCTAAGAAGCTGCATTAATTTATATCTAAAAAAGTAAAGGTAAGTTCTTATGTAGCGCAGTATCCAGTCCTCGTGACTGCTGAAAGCTTTTTACACTTTACACCCTGACAGACCTGTTCAATCGCACTCCATCTCGACTTCTCTGGAAAGCACGCTGCTATTAATGCGCGAAGACTATTCGTACACAAATATCCATTTATATCTATAACCACGATTGTCTAAAGCCACGTAGTCATTTATACATTTCAGGCTAGCATAATCAAAGACCTTGCCCGGATTAGAATCTTCTTTCTGCAGTATCGAAGATTATGCAATTGTGTTCAATTCACGTTCCTTCAGTCCGCTAGCTGTATCAATGATGACCTAGCTCCAGACAGTTATGCATATACAATATGTGCATGTGAAGAAATAATTACTGTCTTGCAGTGTTTGCAGCGTAGTTGAATGCTTTCCTTAGAATTATGAATGAGCCAGGGAGTGAAGTGGGTATTACTTTATGCAGTCCTTAAGACAGATTACTGCGATACACTATACTTTCTAAAGAGTGCCTGCAAGCGCCCCGATCTCGACTCTCTATCCGTAACCGAATCATGCTATGCGCTCAGTTCGATAGTCCAACTGAGCGTTTGTTGCGATTGGGATAGAGAGTCGAGTTCGAAGCGCTGCATACACTCTCTATTGGGAATGTGCAAACGAACTTAATTACTTAGCTGAGCACACGAATCAGTGACACCAAACTCACGTGTAACTGCCTCCGTCCGTCCAGACGATGGGAGAAACAACAGTAGCGCCAGGTGGCAATTGCGCAACATAATTTTCATGAAACAAATCTCGGTCCAGCTATTAGCTAGCGTGTTTATTATTTCCCTGCAAAAAGCATCTCGTTAAAATATCATTTTGACTCAGTAGGCCTACCACAGGCGAATAAAGGGAGGACTGGGGCCATGTGCCCCCTAGATCTTTGGAGTATAGCGCTAGAGGGGCGTGCCCCCTAGAACTTTTCAATGTGGCTCCATTACATGCCCCTGTAAATATTATGAAATTATAAACATCGCGGCAAAATAATTCCAACAGCCAATCCGACCCGCCTTCCAATCTCAAGACCCGACACCGGAGTCGTGCTGAAGCTCCCACTCAGCCTACCCAATATGAATTTGGTTCGGCCGCAAGTGGTTTCTTTTGCGAATCTCAAGGGGGGGTGCAATTGGAGAGTTTGGACCCTCCTGTAGAGCGTAGTGAATCCGTCCCTGCCTACGCTCGTCTGCTGCTGCAACGGTGCTAACCGGTTTTCACGATTCGGTTTCTGCGCCGTTGTAGAGGAGCGTCAACTGATTTTCCGAAATCACGAATGATACGCATAGTTTACTCATTTCTAATATGTATTTGGTTCGGCCGCAAGTGGTTTCTTTTGCGAATCTCAAGGTGGGGTGCAATTGGAGAGTTTGGACCCTCCTGTAGAGCGTAGTGAATCCGTCCCTGCCTACGCTCGTCTGCTGCTGCAACGGTGCTAACCGGTTTTCACGATTCGGTTTCTGCGCCGTTGTAGAGGAGCGTCAACTGATTTTCCGAAATCACGAATGATACGCATAGTTTACTCATTTCTAATATGTATTTGGTTCGGCCGCAAGTGGTTTCTTTTGCGAATCTCAAGGTGGGGTGCAATTGGAGAGTTTGGACCCTCCTGTAGAGCGTAGTGAATCCGTCCCTGCCTACGCTCGTCTGCTGCTGCAACGGTGCTAACCGGTTTTCACGATTCGGTTTCTGCGCCGTTGTAGAGGAGCGTCAACTGATTTTCCGAAATCACGAATGATACGTATAGTTTACTCACTTCTAAAAGCAAGACCCGGCGTAAAGGAATTGAACACGTTTGTCAGAAATATATATGTACGTGCGATATCACTCCGTTTACTTGAGGGACAGTTTCCACAGCGCGCACCTGGTCTAGATTCTTGTCGGAAGTGACGTCATGTATGATGACACCCGTCGTTTTCTCCAAGAGCCCAAGGGTAGACAGTTTTGTGTCGGGAAAGAAAACATGCAGCGTAATATACGATCGGTACGTAGTTAATATAACTATACCAGTGTTCGAATCAAATAACGACTTATACAATGACCTTTGGATTGTGTTTCGTCACGTGGTTGAAGCCAGAACGTAACGTCATAATTCAGTGTGACGTACCACATTTTGTGCCAGCAACCCACAAGCCGCCAGTAATACTACTTCGTCCCACGTTCATCAATTTATACAGTTTCAACCTGCCATCTGTTGCATTGCGTCTGCACGCAACGCTTTCTGTGTTGAGTACGTCTACCAAAGCGTCTCAATATGATTAATTTGCTCTGGTTTCATTATTTCTACGTAATATGTCTTATTTAAAGGCCCTTACTCCTTAGCGTGGTTATTTTGAGGTGTGTGTGCTGTTTTCTACTTGCGACTGATTAGGATGAATTTGATTTTCCAGTTCTGCAAATTTCTCCAATCGCCAGACATCCGCTCCCATCCATTTATCCACCTCCTTCTCCCATTGTCTCCTAGGTCTTCACCTGCTTCTGGTGTCTTCAACCTTTCCTTGAGGTATTAGCCTCTTTACAGATTGATGCATGATCGAAATAACGTAGTTTCTGGTTTTTTTTACATCGATTCTTTACGTCTGTATTAAATCGACGAGATTCGTAGTATTTCTTTCGACTACAGGTTCCCAAAACATCCAATTTAATTTGTTATTGATATCTATGTATGTATTCATGAACATTTTGTTTTCATCATCATTTTTGATGTTGAATTGGATTTTAAAAGTCCTAGAAACAAACATCAGGTTTATGTCCACGAAACGAATATGATAGGTAAGTCTTTATATATACACGACTACCTCGTATAAATGCAGTCGTAGTTGATGAGAATGTGTTTTTATATTTTGTATTGAATAATATCCTTTCTACTATTAATGTCACTAACAATTAACATCAACTAGGCATTGTTATGTATCAATAAATCAATGGACAACTCCCAGATAGCATGTCATCTATGCTAATGCGAACAGAAAGTGCCAAGTCCGTCACAGGCGTTGGCGATCATGGCCCTCCAAACCGCACGGTCGTGTGTAGTTTGTAGCAGTTCTGTTGTGCTCCTTCCACACCATGTTGAGAGACTATCTATTATTTTTATTCTCTTGCGTCCTCTGGATCTTTTTCCTTCTATCTTTCCTGTTGTTACTATTTGTTCTAACTTTTTCTTTCTCATGACATGGCCTATAAATCGTGCTTGTTGTGTTCTAATTTTGTTGATGATCTTTCCTTTTGATTTGGCTGTCCTAAGGATGACTTCATTGCTTTGATTTGCAGACCATGGCACTCGCAGCATTCTTCTTAAGAACCACATTTCAGTGGCTTTTATGTTTTTTTGTGAACTTTTGGTTATTGTCCAGGAATCACATCCATGACATTCAAGATGTGGACGACCAATGGGAATAAATGAAGGAATCAATCACACAGGCTGCAGAAGAAACTATTCCTAGACAATGCATTGCAGTACACGTTTTCTCACTTCAATTGATATATTTTTATTTGTTAAAACGTTTTTCATGTGGTGAAAAGCTGTTTTGGCTTGAGCAATTCTTCTCTTGATCTCATCGTTGCATCGACCGCCGAATGTTATTAGTGATCCGAGATAGTTAAACGTTCGGACTTGCTTCAAAACAGTGCCATGTGCTACCATGTTGCATGTTGGAATGTAATTTTTCTTTGAGATGACCATGATTTCTGTTTTTTTTTCTTCAGGGACAGACCTTTTTTCTCACTTTCCCTTATTACTGTATCTAGCATCTGTTGTAGATCTATTTCGTTCTCAGCATTCAGTACCGTGTCGTCTGCATATTGTAAATAATTTATGTTGTATCCCCCTACTTGTATGCCTGGCATATCATCTAATGTGCGTAAGATGATCTCACTGTATAGTAAAAAGAGATCGGGTGATAGGACACACCCTTGTCTTACACCACGTTTTATTTCTTGAAATTTACTGATGTCATTTTCTATTCGTATTGCTGCTGTTTGTTCCCAGTACAGATTTCTCACAACTCTCAGATCTTTCCCATCAATGTTCAAACACTCCAGCATTAATATGATTTCTTCATGACGAACTCAGTCAAATGCCTTTGTGTAATCTATAAAACATACATACAGATCTTTCTGAACTTCCAATGCTCTCTATATCAGTGTTCGTAGGATGTATATTGCATTACTTGTACCTCTATCTTCTACAAATCCACATTGTTCTTCATCAATTTCCGGCTTTATTTTGTTTCTCATTCTGGTCATAATAATTTTAAGCAACATGTTGGTGAAGTGACTCGTGACACTAATTGTACGGTGTAGTTCACATTCAATCGCACCTGGTTTCTTTGGTATTGCTACAAAAATTGGTTCTGGATAAATCAGTTGGGATTCGTCCGCTGTCATATATTTTGTTCAAGAAGTATGTTACTATATCAATACCAAATTCCTCTAAACACTCAATCATTTCAATTGTAATATTATCTGGTCCAGCAGCTTTTCCCTTTTTCATTGATCTGATGTCTTTTCGAACCGCGTCCTTCAACATAGGAGGACCATCAAAGTTCTTCTTAATTGATGGTATTTCACCCCTTTCATCATCGTACAGTTCACCAATATATTCTGACCATCTCTCGAGTATTTTGTCTTTGTCCATTATTATGTTTCCTTCTTTAGATGTCAGGTAACCTGTAGCTGAGCATGTTCTTTTCCCTGTGATTTCTCTTATTCTAGCATGCATGGATTTTGTGTCGTGCTTATTCTTCTGTTCAATTTCTTTGCATTATTCCTTAAGCCATTCCTCTTTCGCTAGATTACATTTGGTCATTATATCCTTGTTCATTGCTACATATGCATCACGATTTTGCTTAATTTTCTTCAATTCATCCATCAACTTTAGAATATCGTCAGTCATCCATTTTTTCTTTGTTTTTCTGCATTGTATAGGAATAGTTTTTTCTGCAGCCTGTGTGATTGATTCCTTCATTTATTCCCATTGGTCGTCCACATCTTGAATGTCATTCAGAACATTGAAATTGTGTTGTACTGCTACATTGGATTTCTCTTTGATCGCTGATTTTAGTACATTCATTTCTAGTTTCAGGTTCCTTGTTGCTATTTTCTTTTTCTTCAGTTTCAGTCGGAACGTGGCTTACACTGGCACATGGTCGGAATACCAGTCTGCCCCAGGAAAGGTCTTTGCCACCAGTAAGGCATTTCTAAATCTTTTACTGACCAGGATATAATCAATTTGGTTCCGTGTACGGTCTCCTGGACTTTTCCAAGTTCAAAGTCTTCTTGGGTGTTGTTGGAACCAGGTGTTTCGTACAATCATGTCATGAGATTTTGCCCACTCTATTAGTTTATATCCTCTCTCATTTCTGCTCCCCAGGCCATATGGTCAAACTATGTCTTCGCATCTTTCCCCACCAACTTTAGCATTAAAGTCTGCCATAACTATTACAATCTCCTGTGATTTGCAATGTGATTTTGCTAATTCCAGATCATTATAAACTGTCTCGTGCTCTTCATCAGATTTGTCTGCGGTTGGTGCGTACGCTTGTGTGATGTTAATGTTAAATGATTTGCCACTGATTTTCACCAAGAGGATGCGATCTGATATGGTCCAGTATCCTAATAAGCATTTTGCTCTTTCTTCATCCAACAGAATTACAACTCCTCTTTCATGTTTATCGCCTCCTGAGTAAATTATTGTGTTATTGTCTGATGTCATCAATCCTGCCCCTGTCCATCTAACTTCACACATTCCCATTATATTTATCCTCAGTCTTGTCGCTTCTTGTTTGATGTTTTCTAGTTTTCCTTTCAGATATAGAGTTCTTACATTCCATGTAGCAATATTCAAAATCTTTCTGTTGCACACAGTAGCTGGACATGACTATCCCTACCGAACGAGGTGGTCCTGTCAGAACTGTCAGAACAACCGTTCACGCTGTTAACGTTATCTTCTGTGGTTTTGTGAGTCATGATTGTCTTGGGAAAGATACAGCAGTGGTTTCCCATTGCCTTCTGCCGGTTTTTGATTTGGTTTACTCCAAAGAACAGTAGCTCGTACTGAGCTGTGCTTACCGCCGTTGTCCATACAACTGGATCTTCCGCCGCCGGAACTGAGGGGACATGCTGTCCATCACATCCTCTGCTTTGCTATTTGCCCCATAGCTGGAACATGATTTGTGAGGGTCGGGACGTGTCCACACACTGGTGGGCCCTGCACCCTGCACATGTCGGGCTCATGCTGCTCCGCCAAGGTTAAATGACTATATTAATAATAATAATTATTATTATTATAGCACAACACTGCGATGTGTCATTGAGAAGGACGCCGTGCTCTGTGGGGCTAGTCTGGTTCTCGCCACACGACACATCGCTACAACTGTAAAGAACTCCTCATGTCCCTCGGTAAATGGCTGGCATAATGTATGACAGAATTCACGATAATGTGACGAATCTTGCTTTTGCCGATTTTGCTAGTTTCCATAACAATATTTTGTACTTCTGTTCACGCCATGTTCGATATGGATATATTGCGGGATTAGATGGCGCGACTACATTAACAATTTGATTGCACTGAATAACATACAGACATACACATATTAAAAGGCAGTGGTCGAAACGGATTTTTTATTTTTGTCGACGAGTCTAGGTGCAATATCCTCACGTCGATGTTAATGTAATATTTGTAAATTGACAAAACAGTAATCACAAAGCTTAGGTGTAATGATAAGTCTATGTTCATCGTGAATTGCTTTTATTGGATGGTCTGCCTGGATCTGCTTAAGTCCCTGGATCTGATTGAAGCTAAATCGAAAGGATTAGCAGCACTGGGAAAAGCTGAGAAAAAACGTCCTAAAGTTGAACCAGTTCACCTCGAGATGTTTGAGTAGAAAGGCAAAAAGAAAGTAATCTCAACAGACAATAATATATCAGGGAGAAAGTAACGTCTTGTGGAGCTTACGCTTCATCCAAGAGAAGGACACGGACGCATTCGCATATGAGTTGACATAGTATCCTGCGTCTCTTTTCGAGCCAAATCAAGACATGCCACTTGACTGTGCAATGAGGAAAGGAAACAAGGCAGATTACGAGGCTGTCATGAAAGACCAGCTCAACGTTTGTTGACATGAGGAAGACCATCTGCCTGCAATAGATTGATAATTGTAGATGCTATGGCATTCATCTACCATAACCCAGACATCGGATGCAAAATATATGCAGATATGCAAGCAAGGTATCTGAAGAAGTTATTCTCACCAATCCCTGCACACTGTTCCTGTATCAGTATGGTCGGAGGGAGGTACGACATTGAACCACCAAAGAGCTTGAAGGTTGATGAACGAATACAAACTCAACAATCAAGCCGTACCTACGTAGTCAAAGAAACATGCCCATCCCACCATGGAAGGTATTTATTGCGAACCCAAAAACAAAGCAGTCCTACAGAATTACCTCGCCGAATCCTGGACAACACATCACGAAGCAATGCCTAAAGGTGTGAAACTGATTCTTGGTGGCCTCTTCAAAGAAGCAGACAACACTGTAGTCATCACAACTGGACCAGTAGTGTTACTCGAATTGGCATGTGGAGATCACGAAGAGACAGACAATTGCATCTTTGCCCATACATCTTACTGTGTGACCCGTACACGCGAGAAGTTATGCAGGCTACATACACAGACGTACTTATATTGACCATCTACTAGAGTGTCCGCATACAAGGAATGCAAGAGTTGTGGGTGCTGAAGGGCTCGAATCACATTCCATGTCACACAATCGCAGGAATGTTAGCTGACAAGTTCAGTTTGCCAGTTCTACTTGCCACTACAGCTCTTCTCTGTGGCCACATAATGAGTGGATGTGACACAGTTAGTTACGCATTTGGAAAAGGAAAGTAAAATGTTTCAAGCTTGCAATGATGAATGCATCCGATTTCACAAACATGATGCAATTCGGAGACGATTCACTTGTTTGTCAGCAGCAGTTACCGAATCACACAGAGCTTTCTTTCTGAAGCTGTACTGTAAAAAAACGAAAAAAAGGTGACTAGGCATGTTAGTAACACTGGAGTCTCACAGCATAACTGATTACAATAATAAATACAACATATGTTGTATTTATTATTGTAATCAGTTATGCTCGCATAATGGAGGAGAGCGACGAAGATGAGTAAATTTGCATTGCCACGTGGTATCAACTGCACACCCTGAACGTACTCGAACGTTGATATGTACGATGACAGCTTTGAAACTAAGCACTTCAATGTTTTTTCGCATTTGACTGATTGTGTTTCCATGCAGTGTACATATAGACACACAACCAACATTTCTAAGCTGTTGGATGTTATTAATATTATCATATATATTATAATGTAAAGACCATCAATGTGTGATGTGATGTGATTCACAAAGAAACTGATATTCTTGCAATTTTGATATGATCCGCTTTGGTTAACCATACCATTTCTACCAATGTTTTACTCATGGTTGCCCCCAGTGTTCCCCAACAACTGCCGTCGGCACACCTTATGATCCAATTTAATGAGTTATCCACGTCAGCCGTTTTTAGAAATTAATACATTTACATACATCAAAATGTTCCCAATTTGCGATAGTTTGGTTATTTTGTACCAAAATATTTTTTTTTAGACCTGTCAATACCATATTTGCTCAATTATGACAACACCATACGATATATCATGTACGAATCCCTTTACCTGTATGTCATCAGTTTGTTTGATTCACTTATGCCGTTATGAAAAAGAAAAAAAAACGCGATACCGACCATTTAACAAATATTGTATGGTTACGTATGTTCAAACCAATATTTGTGTATTGAGATGGCCGAGCAGCTTTCGTAATTCTTCTTCATGAGGCATCATATTAACACAAAAATGAGGCCTGCAAAGTGTAGGAAGCGGTGTCCGGTCCATCTTAACATCCTGGGTCTGGATCCCAGACTATACGTGCGGAAAGCATTATATCGCCAAAACAGGTGACCTACTCTCCGAAAACACACGTTTACGTCACAGCAGTGATGTCAAGCTCACGCAAGTATACGTTGAAACGTACGTGACACGCAACAATCTCGTTTACTTCATACAAGGAGTATCTGTAGTTGTATACATTGAGTTGCTTTGGAACAACTTGTCTTGTACCGCAGGTTCGGCAGAGCGTTCTCAGATCACACTCCCTGGTCCTCTCGTTTCCTGGTATCATCGCTGTCACACCTTCTCCTCCGCGGGTCTTGTCTCTCGTTCTCGTTAACATTTGTCAACTTTCCTAGATATTTAAATGTCTTCCTTCCTCCCCTTTGCCTTCCTTTCTTCCGTCCTTCCTTCCTTCAGTCCTGTAGCGTCAAAGTAACAGAACACAACTCACTGGTGAAGAGAGAGAACGTTTTAATTGCAGCACTGACACACACGTCGTTTTACGTCTGACTGCCCGCAACCCGCCAGTCTTCCACATACATGTCAACCTCGCATAATGTCATTACATAACAACGCGGCATTGTGCCAACGTCGCCGCCGACGACGACCGCCGAACAATAAACTGCACTTCTAAGCCACATTGCACTTCTATACAACACTCCCCCCTGATTTTCAGAACATCATATACATCATGGTTCATAACAATCTGGGACATCATATACATCATGGTTCATAACGATCTGGGGGTCGTCTCTCCCGGGAGCTTCGCCTGGGCAGAGGTCGGTCTACCTCTTCCTCACTGTCAGAAGACTCCCCCTCAGATCCTTGACGCGCAGGAAGCCGCGGAAGATCTTCGTCACTGAATGTCTGCTCTCGGGAGGAGCAGCCTCCGGTGGTACAGCCGAGCGTAGGTCGCGTACGTGTCGTAGCATACCATCCACCTCCATGGTGTGATCGGAGATCACTCCCGTCACAGTTCCCAACTTGAACTTCGTGTGACACCGGTTCTCTGATGGCTTCACCCATACGGCGTCTCCAACGTCATATGGACTGTCGATTGCGCCTGGCTCATTGTGTAGTACGCGGTCGATTCCAAGCACTCGTATCTCGTAGTTGTAGAGTTTGTTCGCAGGGGCAGTTGCCGGGTCGACATTATCTTTCGGCGCCACATTGTACCAATAAACGGCCTCCGCAATTGGACAACACTTCCTCGCCGCAATGCGCTTCACCGATCGATGACACCAATCTTGGCAATCCCATTCCCGGAAGCAACGTAGGCACATCTAAAACGAACCCGCAGTCCCCATCGCTCCGCAAACTGCTTAAACGCACCACTGCGGAAGGCCGAGTCGTAGTCCGTGAGCAGCTCCACCGGCGCCCCACACTCGAAGAACACCAACTCAAGCTGCTGAATAACACTGTCAGTGTCCTGTCGTTGCAGGCGCCGCCAAACGGCGAACCGTGTCGGCCCGCAGTCGATTAGAGTAAGGTAATGACAGCCCTTGACATGGGTCACGTCCATACCAACCCTGTGCCAGATCTCATCAACATTCAGCTCTCCCTTAGCCCACTTTACAGGAGCTGGGTCGATAGACTGGCAAACTTGACAGGCTTTAACAACTCGCTGCACCTCCTTCCTGGTCACCGCCGGGCTCAGCTTTCGCGAGAAATATAGCGTGCGCTTAATTCCATGATGCCCGGTGACCTCGTGAATTCTAGCAATCCTTTCATCAGGCAGAGGGTCAACGGCACCGCCGCACACAGCAAAAGTCGGCTTCTCGCACATGTTTGGCTTCCCAAGCCATTTCTGAGGCACACGTGTCAGAGCGTCGGCCCGATTACATTCTGACCGGACAAGTTCGATGTCCAGGGCCAGACCATATTCGTCTACCAGTGCCTTGATTGTTTTAACACGTCTACGAATCAACATCTCACTGGATGCCTTGGTCTTCAAACGGACTTTTCCGCTCAGGGCGTTCAAGATCCAGTGATAAACAGTTAGAGAATCAGTTCGCAGGTGCAACTTCTTCAACTTCCGCGCGAGCGCCGCATTGACTCCTTTTATCACAGTTCAGCCATATTGATGTGGGAGGAGGCATCTTCGGACCGCAGCCAGCTCGCATCTTCCACCACGTGACCGTCCACCTCAATCGCGACGCCCAGTGCCAAGGAACTTGCGTCCACCCACACCGTCGCCTCCTCACCAACGACATCCCATCGACCTTTTGCTGGATCATCCTGTTTCACTCTTCGAACCGTGTCTTCCAGCATTGCGCGCAGCGACTCATCATAGATCTCCTCATCCCACGTGCTGGTCAACGAATTGGCCCTCCGTTTGATGAACGCCGTTGCAACCCAGAGCCAGCCGCACACCGGCAAGTGGCCGACGAGCTTTCCACAAAACGAGAACACTGAGCGCCTCGTCAGTGTGTCCGGAACCTCGCCGAACACGTTGTTGCGCTTCCAACGCAGCTCTCCTCGCTCCCCCAAACTTCCAGGCCCAACACTCTAGCTCCGTCAGCCACACGTTCCGCTGGTTTACATTCAAGTCCGTACCGCAACAGATGGTTCTCGACGCATTGAACTGAGGCCACGTCCTCGTTTACGAAAATATCATCAAGGTAAGACGAAGTGGCACGGTCGACAGTCTCGTCCTGCGTCAGCACCGCGGTAAGCACGGATTTCATAACACTGGGCGCCACATTCAAACCAAACCCCAACCTCGTGAGGCAGTACCTTTACCCACGAAAGATCACAGTTTGGAAGGGCCACAGAGATTCGTGGACTCGTATCTGCAGGTACGCTCTGCGAAGGTCAACAATTGCCACGTTAGTTCCTAGTCGCCGCCACTCTCGTAGCTTGTCAGCACAAACATCCGCGCTCGCTGTGAACGCGTCCACGTACGAGTTCAACTCACGGAAATCCATCACCGGCCGTACCTTGTCTTTATTCTGCTGAACAATCGCCATCAGCTGTATCAACCCTTTTGCAGGCCCAAACTTCTCATCATCATAGGGCTCCAACCACCCGTTCGTTATCCACTCTTCAATTTCCGTCTCGTAGCTCAATCTGGCACTAGTCGTGATGGAATACTCGGCAACTCTGTTTCGCAGAGCGTGAGGCTCGGCGTCACCCGACCATTTCCATGCAACAGTCCAAGCTTTCTCCCTAGCGTCGAACGAAACACAGAAGTCCGGCTCGTCAATCTTGATCGCAGCCGCGCAGACCGGTTTCTTGTCTGTCTTAGGCGACCTAAAACGCGTCGCAAGCGAAGGGAAGATCGTCATGCCGCCTAGAGCTGAGATGCCGTTGATTCCCAGGATGAACTCAAAACCCAGTGGTTTGAAGTCAACAACATAAACATCAACCACCACTGAGTCTCCGTTACTAACACGGAGCTGAACGTGGCCAACACCTTCACAGCGTTGCCTTTGACCGCTCACAGTCAACACGTCGGCACTTTTTCTCGTCCACGATGCGCAGCACGGCGCGTGAACGATGCAGTGTGAGCACCCAGAGTCAATGAGAGCAACACACATGACACCATCAATGGATATCTCCGTCACCGGCAAAGCCGCGGCGCTTACTGGACGTCGGGGTTGGAGGCTAGCGCAGACGGCCTCCCCCCGTTCTCGTTTCCCGGCCACGACGACGCAAAGTGACCCAGACCATCGCATTCGTAACACCTCATACCGCCTCGTCCGCCACCTCGTGCACGCCCGCCATATGCATTGCCGCGACCCTTCCGGCGGAGCAGACAATCTCTGGCCAGATGATTCGGCAGGTTGCACTCGAAACACAGTAACCCTGACGTCACAGCCGTTCGCTTCACTGGCGCACCAGCACCAATTCTCACCGCACTAACAGCGGCCGCAACACCAACCTCATCCGTCAGGACGGCTCTCGCTCTTATCAAAATTTGATCAATTGGCAGCTCATCCATACGCGAACCAGCTCTAAGCAGTTGTTTCACAGTATCAGGCAGTCCTGCTACAAAAGCGCACGCAAGCGCTTTGTCACTTAGTCCGCCGAACGGCACAGCGAGCCTACGCAGCTCCGCCAGAAACACATCTACTGTCTCCCCGGGCTGCAGCCTCCTTGCTACGAATTGTTCATAAGCTATGAACGAATCAACAGCAAAGGCGGTTCGCAGCGCTTTCTTAATCTTCTCACTGTCCTTCTTGTCCGCGTCAGGGAGTTGCTGGTAGACGGCGAAGGCGCCGCCAGTCAGACGAAGCGGTATAACACTTTCCAAGTGGACTATGCCGCGCAAATTGCAAACAAGTTCCGCTTTCTCCAGCCACTCTACAACATTATGGGTGGCATCTCCGCTGAATTCCGGGATTAGACGCAGTTCCATCGCGCTCTCCACCATTGCTCAGTCTGCCGGAATAGCTTGTAGCGTCAAAGTAACAGAAAACAACTCACTGGTGAAGAGAGAGAACGTTTTAATTGCAGCACTGACACACGTCGCTTTACGTCTGACTGCCCGCAACCCGCCAGTCTTCCACATACATGTCAACCTCGCATAATGTCATTACATAACAACGCGGCATTGTGCCAACGTCGCCGCCGACGACGACCGCCGAACAATAAAGGACACGCCCAAAATACACTGCACTTCTAAGCCACACTGCACTTCTATACAACAAGTCCTTCCCTCCTTCCTCCGTTCCTTTCTTCCATCCGTCTTTCCTTCCCTCCCTCCTTTTGTTCTTCCTTCCTTCATTCGGTATTTCCTTCAATATTTCCTTTCTTCGCTCCATTCATGCACCGACATACTGCTACATCTCCATGTAACTGTGTCAACTAGAGCATTGCCACTGTATACTCTGCTTGCGTAGCGCATTTCACAAGTGAACCGGAAAGCAGCTCAGGGCATAAGGAGCAAGAAAAGGTGGTTATGATGGAGGTGGGTGTGAGAGAGGGAGAGGGAGGGAGAGAGAGAGAGAGAGAGATAGGTAGGTATGAAGGTAGGGGTGGGTGGAGGGAGGGAGGAAGGGAGGGAGGGAGGAACGAAAAGATAGGGAAGGAGGGAGATAGATAGATAGGGATGAAGGGAGGTGGGTGGAGGGAGGGAGGGAGGGAGAAGGGAGGGAGGGAGGGAGGGAGGGGAGGGAGGGAGGGAGGGAGGGAGGAGGAGGGAGGAGGAGGGAAGGAGGGAGAGGAGAGAGGAGAGGGAGAGAGGGAGAGAGGAGGGAGGGAGGGAGGGAGGAGGGAGGAGGGAGGGAGTGGAGGAGGAGGGAGGGAGGAGGGGAGGGAGGAGGAGGAGGAGGAGGAGGAGGAGGGACGGAGGGAGGGACGGAGGGAGGGAGGGACGGAGGAAGGGAGGGAGGGAGGGAGGAAGGGAGGGAGGGAGGGAGAGGATGGAGAGGGAAAGACCACGACATTGTGAGTCCACGGCACTTTACCCCCCTGTGACGGCCCTTTGATTTGCCCTTGCACAGAAACCAGATACCAGTGTCCAGCTGTTTTCAGTGTATTTTCTTAAATACATTGGCAAATTAGACAGATCGAAATTATCTATTGATTGACTGAAAGTCCGATGTTCTACTGCGTTCCGGCATGTCTTCCGTCCTCCGGGCGTGTCTGTCCCATACCTACTTCGATCTTGGGTACGCATCTGTTTCTTTCCTCTTCTTTGTCAAACTTCTAAGTCGCTCGGGCGATCGAATTCCCAGGATTTATCAACTGTTTCTATAAATCCCGCAGTCACTGATCAGTTGTTTCCGCCTGGTTGAGCAAGAACAAGATATCGAAGACACAGACCGGGGGATCAAGTTGTTTAGTACTAGACTGCTATAGGTGGTGTTCGAATTTACTGCTGTTCCGACGACCCGCTGTAATCAATTGTGCGTCGGGCGTGCAACTCCCAATAATAATAATAACAACAATAATAATAATAATAACAATAATAACAGTAATAATGGATTGACGTCTTTAGCGCTAATATCCTCGGAAGATCCAAAATGAGTTCAAATATATAAGCATATAGACACCATGTACCAATAGGTATGAATACTATACAAAGAATATGCACCCCCGGATATCTATTCTATAGAAATACACCCGTAGCCAACAACGAGCTCTCATTGTTTATTATCATGCTTGACCTTCAGAGAACTCAGTGCCAAGGCCAAGGTGCTGTAATTGAAGTATGACACCACTGCATACCGGTTTAACCGTAGTCACTACGGTTTTATTGATAAAATGAAAACTACGGGCGTAATAGGAAAACCATACGGTTTTACGCTTGTGTTTTGAGATACATTTTAAACGAATTTGTCGCGTTCGTTATATTTTAGTCGGTAAATTCGCCGACCGACACACGCATCAAACTCCCTTATGTTCCCGCTTTTTTCTGGGTCTGGTAAAATGTTGGTACAATTCGTGCAGTGCCCCGGAACGAGAACTCACCAACGTATTTTCGTTTTATGCGCAGGCGCGAACCTACTTACAGATCACGTGGGCGCCATGTGTCCCATAGGGCATGTCGGCAGGCGTAAAAACATTTATAAAGATTATGGTTTTTACTGATAATTTATGGTTTATATCTGCCATGACTACTATTTTGTTTCACAGGACGTAACAGGTATGCCACTGTACGACAATAGAGAGTGTCTGCATGCACACCGATCTCGATTCCCTTCCCTATCCCTAACGCGCTGTGCGTACCACGTCATTGCTTTTTGTGTTTATGCGATCGGTTATGTGTCGATCGGATAGGTAAATACGTAACCGGCAGGGGTGATCGGTAAGCGCGATCCCTATCCATCATATGTTCAAATTATGGACGAATCAAAGTAAACAACATGACAGCATTGTACATACACCTGTTTTTGACTGATTAGCTGCCTCATTTTAATTGCTGTTGTGTTTAATGCATCAACACAATCATTTTAAGACCTGTGTCAGCATATAATACATAGCGGTGGGGCACAAATTGTGCGTGCAATTGTTTTTGTTGTTTTCACACAAAAACTGATCAAATTATTCCGTAAGATATATATGTGCTAAATCTCTAAAACATATTCCGTTAAATTTGTACAGATAAACTGTTAAAAATTAGTCTTGGGTGAAGTACATATACATATAGACATGCAGGCAAAGATATTACATCAAAATAACATAACAAATGATTCATAAAACCACTATTGGAATAATTTTCGCAGGTAGATATGATTATATCAGAACATATTTAGAGAAGGTAGGATGGAGTAACACACTGATGAATAAAACAGCAATAGAATGCTGGGATATTTTAAAGGTGACATAAACAGGTTGGAATAAATGGTATAATAAATATAATATATACGTTTATATAATAAGATTATCATGTAGTCCAAAAAATATTAAATAATTCAGTTTTCATAAAATCACGCAAATAAGAATGGTGTCTCACACATCGCCTCTTGAGAGTTTCCGTGAGTGTGACGTCATATATGTCGTAGAAGCTGGCGGCTGCTCGACGTTGGTCATGTTATTAAGCGGTTGTCGAACTGTTGCCTTCGATTAATGACAACCGGTCATTGTATATTGGATGATAGCTATGGAAATGCTTCGTCGAAGAGTTGTTTGTTTTCGATCGAATGCCAAAGACAATAAATAAGTGGATTATAAACACATAAAAAGACTGAATTTGATGAACTTCTTATCGCCATCGGCATCGATATCGCAACTTGTTGGACTCGGATCTGCTATGCCTTTGTCAGTGTAATCATGTTGACAGTAGTTGTTTCGCGAAGGATACAGTAGTTTGTGAATTTGAATAATACCAGTACCAATGACTTTACCCATTATCCTGACTATTGTCAAGAGAACGACCAAAACGTTTGAGTCGAGGTAAGCCAAATCCAAAAAGAGTGAAAGAAATGTAGGCGTAGCTGCGATTTATTTGCATCACCTTATTTGTATTTATTAGTTGTATATGATAGATATGTTATACGTTGTTAACCGTATACAAAATTACTCAGAATATTTCAATACCAGCAATGAACTATCAGTTTTTGGGGCGCACATCTGCGAATGGAAAGGGACCGTTCGCTAACTGAAGCTCAGCACTTCGCCTTCGCTTCAAAGAATGACGTTCAACTCCTCGGCTCGACTGTTTAACAAGATTGCCATCCAGAAAATTACTCTGGATGGCAGGTGGACAAGGAAGCCTTCTGGCTTATCGAGAGTCCAATACTTTTTATCTACATGTATCCCGCCTTTTTAAGGTGTGTGTCGATTTTATTTTTAAACATATTCACGCTACTAGCACCAACACAATCAGGAGATCATCTGTTCCATTCATTTACAGTCCTTTGTGAGAATGAGAACTTTCTTATATCTAATCTACACTGCTCCTTTACTAATGTAGCTTCATGTCCTCTGGTCCTTCTATTTTTCTTAACTGAGAAAAAAATGTTTCTATCAATATTTTCATAACCATTCAATATTTTAAACACTTCTATGTGATCTCCTCTCAATCTCCTGGTCTCTAGTGTTGTTAAACCACATTCTTTTAGGCGTATTTCGTAACTAAGATCCCTCAGATTTGGTATCATTTTAGTCGCTCTCCTCTGTACTCTTTCTAGCATATCTATGTCCTTCTTGCGATATGGCCTCCATGCTTGTATACAATATTCTAAATGAGGCCTCACTATTGTTTTGTACAGCGGTACTATTAATTCTTTTTTCTTATACGCTATATTTCGCCTAATTAATCCAAGGATTTGATTTCCCTTTGACGCTGCAATTCCGCACTGCTCTGAAACCTTCATATCAGCACTAATGGTTAACCCCAAGTCCTTTTCTTTTACAGTAGTACTTAGAACAGTACCCCCCATTTTATATTTTACCTCTTCATTCCCATGACCTGTGTGGAGGCATTTACATTTCCCAAAATTGAACAGCATTTGCCACTTTTCAGACCATTTGATCAACCTATCAAGATCATCTTGTAAATGCTGTCTGTCTCCATCACTTTTAATCCTTCTAAACACTTTTGTATCATCCGCAAATTTTAACACCTTGCTTGTTATATCATCGTCCAAATCGTTGATATATATTAAGAATAATATAGGTCCTAGTACTGATCCCTGTGGTACCCCACTCAATACCGATTTCCAGTTTGAAGCCTCCCCATCAACTACTACACGTTGTCTCCTGTCATTCAGCCATTTTTCTATCCAGTTTATTATACCATTTCCTATGCCATGGGCCTTTAGCTTAAGGAGTAATCTTTGATGTGGTACTTTGTCGAAAGCTTTTAAGCCAAGACTGTTGTTAATTATTGGCTTGGCGGTTCGTGAACATCTAGCGTGTATACAATATAACATTTGGCCTTGTTATTGGATATTTATATTTTCTATAACCGGGACTGTTACTTCTTGCTTTGTTTGATATTTGGAGTGTGGGTATATTATAAATGTGTCGAATTTTGTGTGTCATAACATCGCGTCCAATGGCAATGCATAATTCCGTGACACCTTTATATTGTGTTGTTTTTTCTTACATCTGACTCCTTCAGTAAATGTTGAACTGGCAGCTACCATTTTTAATAAACCTGGTTGGCATGTCTTCATTCAGTATAAAAGTATTACGGGAATATATGTTTTGACTGTACACACTTCAACTTCGTAATTACATAAAAAACAAGTCAACTAAACTTACACTGAATAGTTACTTTCTGCGCTGCAATTAAACTAACAAATAATATTAAGATAAATATATTTTAATTATGTATTTCTTGACTGCAACATAGCTCAGTAAGGGAATACTTATTTCAATCCAACAACAATTATTATGTAGTATACCTCTGTGTGCTCAGATTTTAGTACTACCAACAAATATGTAAGGTTATCTGTTTGCATTATACTGATGTATAGTTGGTTTGTATTTCAGTATTGCTATTGCTGACAAATCAAGGGACGAGGAAACATCATCGTCTTCAACTCTTTCACGTGAACACTTCCACATTCTCCAGTGTGCATCAGATAGTGCTGAATAGGAATTTGGAGACACATGCTGTGAGAAAGCAGTCAAACATACATGATTATGTATCAACAAGAAAATGAAATGGAAAATGACAACATGCCTAATAGTATTACATGCTTCATTGGACTGCAATAATAAAAAATAAGTTTAATTTTTCAATAGTGTAGCTTGAGCTCATTCGTTACAAAAATATCACATTTACTAAACATTATACAATACTACAGACAATCATGAATGTATATACTATAACTATTCTCCTGTGGTGATATATTCCCTGATTACATATATTTCCTACATCTAATTTTGATAGAAAGACGTTTACAATACTGTTTTTTATTGTAAGAACATGAACAATGAAACAAGGAAACGTAACAAACGTGCCAAATAATAGTGCATGCTTCATTGGACTGAAATAATAAAAAATAAGTTTTGTTTTTCAATAGTGTAGCTTGAGCTCATTCGTTAGAAACATATCACATTTACTAAACAGTATACAATACTACCGACAATCATGAATGTATATACTATAACTATTCTCCTGTGATTACATATATTCCCTACATCTAATTTTTATAGAAAGACGTTTACAATAAAATCAACTGTCAATAAAAATAGCAAGTGATGTTAGTATTTTTTTATAATTAGCTTTCTGTTGATGCGGGATATTCACCTTTTTGTTAAAACCTTGTGTTTAACTGGGATAATTACTATATTACAAAATGCGTATGTATATATACTGTATAGTATAAATATATGTGTTAACACAATTCTATGAATAATATTGTAGCCAAGTAAGTCAACAAACATTTGAAATTACCTCTAATTCTGTTCCATCATACATTATCATGATGTATAGCTGGTATGCAAAATCGTGGTGTGGGTCTTTTGAGAAATGCTATTGCACAATTGCAACTGCATTCTCATCATGTATATATTTTAATTTTTTGTTATGTAAATCATCACATTAAAATGTGATTTAAACAACCTAGCATATTTACGAACCTATTTTGATAGATATAGCCATTGATGAGTACATTGGTGTGACTAATTACACTGAGATTTTATATTTCGCAAGTGTACTACGGTTTATGAATATACACAAATAACAGTCGGACAAAAGCAATGACTGCTCGCGAAGCTGTCAGCGGCGAAATATCGACTCGAGCGTGTCGGACCTGCTTGTCAATATACGTTGCGTTGTGGCTATTGTGATGAATAAAAGTTCCTGTTACCTAACATGGGGTCGCCTTTTCATCTCCGGATGACATCATTGCAGCATCCCAACCAAATTATTTAGTGTTTTCGAGCCGCCTTGTTGTCGGAAGTAACTGAATTCTCTGAATCTCTCAATGACATTAACAGCGACAATATCATTGAAATCACTGAATAAGTTGCGCGCATCATATTAATACTATTAAAATATGATACAGTTAAACGTATAGACGTTGTATTTGACGTTGAAAATAATCCGTGTGATTCTATATAATGTCATCAATGTATTGTCAGTTTCCAATAAAACTCGATGGTCTGTCACTGTTGTGCACTCCAAAAGGTGACCTTACTTGTGAGTAGAAGACACAATCAGTTATTGAAGAAACGTTGTACCAAAGTAAACAATTATATGAGTATGATTAATTCAGTGACATCAGTATACGGCACAATGTCCATTTATACGCGATACACATTGTATACACGTGTTTAAGCATATACCCCACTGTACTCTTGGTATTTTCCAGCAAGACACACGTCGCTTAGCAGAATATCTATAACATTCTATAACCATATTACTCATTTGGATTATTATGGATGGGTTTCTATATACTAATATGTAAATAGAACACACTTCTATAGAATGTATTATTCCATAGTTTGATATAACGTCTCACTTAACACTCTGTAGATATCAATAGAACATTGTAAATTACTACAACAATCTACATATATGTCTACAGGTTGTTCGTTAGTGGGTGGGCTACATTATTAACGAACTCAGAGTGTAAGTGTGTTATTATTTGTCCACGCTGTTACTCAAATATATCATCACACGTACGCAGCAGAAGTGCTTTACTTGTTATCAGTTGGTTTTAAAGTGGTATCGTTCGGTTCTTGGAACGGGTGTGGATAGGGACATGTTGGGTTTAAGATATACTGATACAACATGTAGGCTTTGGAATGACCCCCGCTTTTTTATCTAGCCCACTCAAGCCGCCAAACATTCAGATGCTATAAAACAACATTACAAACAATGGAAGGAAATACCTTTGTAGTGGATGTTATTAACAAATGATTCAGTCTTCAAATATAAATATATGACAACACAATTCTTGAGCGATGGCCGCCTGGTACCGCTTCAGGCATTGACAATTCTGGAGCGATGGCCGCCTGGTACCGTCTCATGGATTGGTAAACAGCACAACGGTATAGCTGAACTGTGTTCGTACTGCACAAGGCGTCCCCCAGGTTGCACACTGTTTTAATGTTTAATACATGATTCCTAGGCGACATAATTCAGACTTTCTCATGCTAATTCCAGGAAATGTATATATCAAACTAACACTTCTGCTAAAATAACAAAAACACGGAGTCTGAGTAAATTCGACTGTGTCAGAGTGAGTCCGACAAGAGAGATTGGCGGATACAGAGACAGGGAGAGGCAGAAGGGGACGGAATGAGCCCTGAAAGGGACCGAGGAAGACAAGTGGAAACGGTAGAAAATAGAGAGAGACCGAAAGAGACCTTAGAAGACCTGTGGGGACCGAGTGAAAGCGAGGGTGGCCGTGTGAGACAGAACAAAACTAAGGGAGACACAGGGAAACACAGGGAGACCGAGGGAGACATAGGGAGACTGTGCACAACCAAGGGAAACCGATGGAGACAGAGGAAGGCCGACGAAGACAGAGGGAGACCGAGTGAATCCAAAGGTAGACCGACGAAGATCGAGGGAGTCTCAAAAACTCATACAAATGTAATCTACATTGTTCTTATGGACCCTCGATGCGTGTTGTGCACTTCCCACGATAAACGTGCTCAATGGAGCCCATTCGAGTTCTTCGAGACATAATATCCAACTACACTCGATCCACTGTGTATGTGTGTATGTCAAACTTTCTACTCGAAAGTATCTCCGCTATTTACGCTTTCTACGAACAATCGTACTACGATGGTTTGAAGTTAGGTAAGCCGTCCCAGTCTGGTCAGCAGGCGGTTTACGTAACTTGGAACAATTCTAGAAAATACGCATAGCGTTTGCTACCGTTACGAAATCGTTCGATGCATATGTCTGCATTTAAGTTCATAAACTTTTTTTTAGGATATTACCTCATTCCCCATGTTACAGCTTTTCATAACCGATTGATGCATTTGCGAACGCATTAAGCTGAACTTTGTTTTGTTTTGAGGTAAAGTGTCCCGATAGATTCATTGTCAGTAATTTACACTGCGTTAACTCACGTCATATTTAGTACTTCAGTTCGCATTTCAGACAATAGTGTACGTGGCTATCGGCGAACACGCTCAAAGCGAACGTAGGTTAATTGAGCAGGCGATGTCACATCAGTCTGGGTGGATATATTTACAGAGAAATACGTCACGGGCAGCGTTGATTAGGCCTACTGTTCGTGCCTCATGCCATTCATGCTCCCGTGTCGTAAGCAGCTCCCACGCGCCCGTTTCAGTCGGCGCCTTCGTGCGCCTGGCACGACACCCCGCTGAGTCACACCAGCCCGAGACAGGCGCCGATAGATTCCCCACTGTCGTTTGTAATAAATAGTTATCGCATTAACTACTGAGTCATCCACTGTGGTCGTCTGACTAGGCGGCGTTCACGTAACACTATTAAACGATTTTGTTTTTTAGACACTCGGTATACACTAACAGGTGAACAAACAATCCTGAATTTATATTCCGACAAGAGCCATCATAGTGTTGCCTGGAGCAATTAACGCACGGGCAGGGCTGGTTGTTATTATTCATCGGGAAACTCTTAAAATTAAATTCTACTGAGCCCACCAAGTGAAGAGCGATATCAAGATATTTAATAATGTGCAAATGTCATAACACAATTAGCATGTGACGCCAAATACACATTTGTATACCGCAAAGAACAAAATACTTAAGCATAATTCACAGTCTACGCGATTTTTTATAATGTCTACAAAATACAGTTTGTACTTCAGTAATACAACAAACAGTCTAATTTTGGTTCCATAAATAACCGCAATTCCTTAATCACACCGATGGGAGGCGTTAGTAGAAACATTCACGTGAATCCAAGTATGATTGTTTTACAGATTAATCTCAATAGTCTTCTAACAGGATGGCAACAGTTGACGAAATCTCCTAAACCGTGATGATGCAAGATTTATGTAAATACAATCGCGTTATCCACTGACACCTTCTCGCGGACCGAAGCTGCATCGTCGGCTCACAACGAGGGCATATTGAACGAAGACGTTGGCAGTTGGTTTGTGAACATTCATCACTTTTTTGGGTTTAGCTGACCACTCCCTGCCATTCCCTATTAAGAATAGTGTTACTAACCGCAGGTATACATCCTTTCTCAAGGGCAATGCATCCGGTGTTTTATCGTTTGCGTGTGCGAATCTATAATGACGTTTTATACCAACGAAAGTATAATACTACTGACGACTTGATTTTTGTTAAGACAAGTGTCAATAACGGAGTAATCGATATGTGCAGTGACGAACGTGTTGTAAAAGTATGAATGAGGATATATAAATTACACGTATTCACGCACACACACACACACACACACACACACACACACACACACACACACACACACACACACACACACACACACACACACACACACACACACACACACACACATTCGCACACACCAAAAGTACTCTACTAAAGTTTCCCTTGGACATTCCCAAACTACACTCACAACATCGACTGAAACAGAAGTTGAAACAAATTTCTTCCAAGGTAGCTTAGCTTAAAACTAGTTTTGACAAAATCCCCAACCGCATCTAACCCAGTCAGACACCCCCACGTAGACATTATATTCAACACAGTACACCGAGGTCACGCTTGAGTGACTGCGCAGCGACACCTACCATCGGGTATATGTACGAGTTTCGGGCGTGACTACGTAATTATTCGTAGTGGACGAGCAACTAGTCTATGCAGCTGACGATATATCCGGTAAGTGTGTTACCAACTGATCGTGTTTATTGCTGAATAATCTTATATCGTGTGAACTGTATTTGTTCTAACATATTGTCAGTTCAACTGTGTTCAACCACAACAACTATTAAATATAATTTGAATGTTGTACGTTTGTAGATTTTTTCAATTTGTTAAGACAACGACCACGATAATCAGGTATCCATTTAGTTGTGCAATTTTCACATCGAATAGCGTTATGCCATTTAGTTGAGAATAACGCAGCATTGACCACATTTTGAAGATGTGTAAGTTATGTAGGAGCGGTTGTATACACATAGATTCCACTGCGCAAACTAGTTGGCATCCTTACACGATTGTTGTCATCAATGCCATATATGATACAACAGCATGCATTAATAGCGTTACACGATACTTATGTACGTATGTATATATGAAAATTGAGGTTAGCGTTGTACCTTCAAACGCTTGCCGATAAGATCGACACCCTCACGTAGACAATCGGTGACCTGAACTCAAGCTCGAAACCAAAGAGCGCAGAATTGTAGCCCTCGAAGAAAAAGTTGGTCGTCTCGAAAATGAGTGCGATAACATTGAACAATATTCCCGACGATGCAACTTAAGGTTCCACGGAATCCCTGAAATTGGGGCGGGGGAGGACACTACTGTCAAAGTAGTGGAAACCATAAATGTCAAAATGGCAGTGACCCCCCAGTGACACAATAGGACATTGTAGTCAGCTATAGGCTTGGCAAAAATGCAGAAACCGGCGATCGACATCGTGTAGTCATTGTGCGATTCAATAGAGTTAACGTGCGTGACGAAGTCATACAGCGTCAGTGAAAACCAACACCAAATCTTCGTCAACGAGGACGTGACGCAGCGCCGCGCAGCGCTGGCTAGCGCTACAAGGCAGTTGAAACGTGTGGAGAAAATTGCTGACTGCTGGACCTATAATGGGAAAGTGGTAATCAAGACATTAGAAAACACGATCAGGGTCATCCACACGCAAGAGGATATGAACACTTTACGTTGAATACGTGGCCTGCGACTTGGCATCAGCCCCTGTATACGAACGATATTTTGTGATTGTTTTATTATTTTCGTTACACGAGACTGCGCAACGTGAGCCTCCTGAGCGAGCCGTGATCTACGCAGCGAGGACAATTAAAAGAGAGATAAGTCCTCTTTACTGACTCTGCAGACTCCGGGATAATATAATATAATGTGAGTTAATATTCTTCTTCTTCACAGTCATATGGTTACTTCTACGCAGAAGAATATTCCACAGTTGCGCGCATGCGCAGTTTAAAAAGGTGTGGTAAAAACAGTATTTTTTATATTATCTTAAATCGTTTTAAATTATTATTTTTCTAGTTCTAGTTCTTTCTCTACAAGCTGTTTTTTCTCTTTCTCTTCTTCTCATTTCTCCTTTCTCCTTTCTCTCAAATTACGATACCTGTAAAGCTTATGTTTACGACAGCATTACGTCGACTTCTGCATAATGCTAAACTGTATTTTCTACTTTTATTCAGATATTACACGCAAGTGTTATTGCAGTGACATCAGAGATATTGGGAATATTATTAATATACCTGGTGACATTCCTAGCTAGTTAGTCTGTTACTACATGCTGAACAATCAATCTACTTTAACTGCTCTATCTAAATTGCTAATGATTTGTTGTACTCTTGACATTCAGTTTCTCTGTGGATTCTTTCAAGTGATTTTAGTAACATACTATTTAGTCTTATTGTCTTCCTAGAAATATTAGCTCGAGCTCATTGTGCACTAATGTACATCCCGTTAAACTGAAACTGTAATATATTTTGTTTTCTTATGAAAATATATGTATTTTTTCATTTTCTTTGAGTTGAATGCTAGTCATGTAGTTTTGTATATTTGTTAGTTGAAATAGTTATACAGCTAATACATCAATATGTCTGTATTTAATATATATAATTTAATAATGTATTTTTATTTTTTTTATTGTCAGTAAAACGGATTGACAAATATTATGTATAAATTTAAAATGAAAGCACTGTGTTAGTTATTGCAAATCGGTAGCTTCTTCGTAGAATCTTCGTTTTTGTGCAATGTAAACCTGTAGTCATATTACTATATGTACATAGAATTAACTTTAAAGTATGTATATGTATGTGTGCGATTATATGTGTATAATTAAATCTGATCATATCACATGCATAATGGATAATTAAGCATAATGCTTAACCCTGTATTGCATTATGTTTACTGCTGTACATTATATAAACAAAAACATTAGCTTGTCACTGAAGTTATATTAATACATGTATTAGTTCTGTTGCTGATAAATGCATTAGTATGTTACTACGGATACTCAGGTAAGTGTGGCTTGTAAAACAGTTTTAATACCGTATGCTCTACACCTCTCCCATCACAAGGTCTTCTTGCATTCATTATGCAAATAATTGTTTCTATATACAAAACTACAAGATGTCTATCTCAAACTGTTCATTTACATTTTTAATCAATCTCATATTTAGGTTAAGTGCATTACGTCAATAAAACTTACGACAGGCAATACCACAAATACATTTAATTATCGGGATATGCATATATCAAAATTTTTTGAACACTCATTTACACATACAAATGTAATAACAAATAGGTACGATAAATACAAAATTATATACAGGCATGACATTAGACGATACGTTCCTCTCCTATTTAGGAGGTATTAATAACAATGACTTAATTAACATCTTTGACACAAATGATGTTAAAAATTATGAACCTCAACTAATACGTTGGTCATCATATTATGACTTTGACAAGTTTAGCAAACTTACACAGACAAACGCTACGCGTTTTAGTGTCTTAAGCACTAACAATCAATCAATCAATTCTAAATGTAACGAACTGGAAGCTTTTGTAGAAGAGCTAAGTAGTAACAATTTTAAATTTAATGTAATTTGCTTACAAGAAACTTGGAAATAAGAAAACGACGACTTATCACAATTTCCTTGCATGGTTATGAGTGTTTAGCTCAAGGTAAGACGTGCAGTAACAAAGGAGGGCTAATAATATATGTGGACAACAAATATAGATCAAAGGTCATATTAAATGTAAACAATTATATTGGTCTGTAATTTTCAAATAAAGATGGATCTTAAATATAGAAATAACCTTTGCAATTTTTAGTTTTTTTCTGGGAATATCCCGGATTTTAAAACTTGGTTTGTTGACAGCTTTAATGATTTTACGATTGCAGGTTCAATTATCTTTAGCAATTTTGAAGAAATGCCATCAAATCCACAGCTGTTTTTTTGGGAAGGTATGATAGTCAAAATGTATGGTGGTAATCTATCTAAGAGCATAACCATCGGAAACATATATAGACCTCCATGAACTTCTAATGATAACTTAAATGCTTTTATAAATGAATTTATTTCTATAATATTATCAATGGAAAACAACTGTAATAACAATATCATTATCGCAGGGGATTTTAATATAAATTTGCTCAAATTAAATAAAAATTATTCATATAGTAACTTTTTTGACACCATAATATCACACAGCCTTTACCTGCAAATTACACTTCCTACTAGATTTACTAGAGCAGGTGGTACTTTAATAGATAATTTCTTTTGTGAACTTAACGAATCTATATTGGAGAGTACTGCAGGGATTTTAATCAAAAAATGTTCTCATCGTCAGCCGTATTTTATATACATCAACGTCTCATTGAAGACTGAATAAATATACTAAATGAAGAGGCAATGCATAAAGTTAAACACGAAATTAAATCAAATGAGATATACAATAAGCTAAATAAAAATATGAATGCAGACACAAATTTTAATTATGATATAATTTACGAAAAAAAATTACGGGCAAAAAATAAGCATATGCAAACTACGCTGGTGAAATTTAATAAATATAAACATGAAAGATCAAAGTAGATTACACAAGGATTGCTAAAATATATTCAATATCGAGACAAACTCTATAAACAATTAAAATTGACACAACCTAATTCGAAAAGCTATGAAGTTATTAATATTAATCTAAAAATTTATAATACGATATTAAAAAACAGTATTCGTGCAGCTAAACAAGTATATTTTGAACAAATATTTAATCGATTTAAATATGATATAAAAATACCTGGAAAGTTATTAATGAATTTTTTTTTTAAATCGTACAAACCGAAGATTACTATTATATGTTATAGAAAATGGTACAAAAATAACTGATAAAAAGGATATTGCAAACAATAATAATCATTTTACAAATATAGGTCAGACCATCGCACAAGATATTAAATATAAAGGTAACACAAACTATAGTTATTATTTAAATAAAAACGTAAATTCTGTATTTACATTTCAGAGTGTTGATGAAGAGACTATTAGGAAAACTATTAATAATCTTCCCACAAAAAAACAGCTGTGGATTTGATGGCATTTCTTCAAAATTGCTAAAGATAATTGAACCTGCAATCGTAAAATCATTAAAGCTGTCAACAAACCAAGTTTTAAAATCCGGGATATTCCCAGAAAAACTAAAAATTGTTATTTCTATATTTAAGATCCATCTTTATTTGAAAATTACAGACCAATTTCCCTTATTCCTACAATTTCTAAAGTATTAGTGACATTAATTTTTATTCAATTATATTCACATTTCAATGATATGAAGCTTTTATTTGATAATCAGTATGGTCTTAGAGCTAAGTATTGAACGGAATTTGCTGCACTTGAGCTAATAGATAGAATGATAACTCAAATGGATAACAATGATGAACCAATTAATGTATGTATCGACATTTCTAAGACTTTTGATACTGTTGACCATAACATTTTACTTAACAAATTAACATATATGGCCTAAAGGGCTCAACTTTGCAGTTATTCAGAAATTACTTACAAAACAGGACACAATACAATGAAATAGAACACATAAATTCATACATCTAATCTATAACAATCGGCGTCACTCAAGGTTCAATCCTTGGACCACTATTATTTATAATTTACATAAATGATTTCTCACAAGCTAGTCAATCATTTAATTTCGTTATGTACGCTGATGACACCACATTTTGTAGCTCTTTAAAATTTCTTAACAACTACACACGCAATAAAAATACAGAATCCTTAATAAATGAAGAACTTTTGTAAGTTAATGAATTAATCACTCACTCACTCACCCACTCACTCACTCACTCACTCACTCACTCACTCACTCACTCACTCACTCACTCACTCACTCACTCACTCACTCACTCACTCACTCACTCACTCACTCACTCACTCACTCACTCACTCACTCACTAACTCACTCACTCACTCACTCACTCACCCACTCACTCACTCACTCACTCACTCACTCACCCACTCACTCACTCACTCACTCACTCACTCACTCATTCACTCACTCACTCTCTCACTCACTCACTCACTCACTCACTCACCCACTCACTCACTCACTCACTCACCCACTCACTCACTCACTCACTCACTCATTCACTCACTCACTCACTCTCTCTCTCACTCACTCACTCACTCACTCACCCACTCACTCACTCACTCACTCTTTCGTCCACGCGCACACGCGCACACACGTACACACGATTTTCAGAGGTTACATTTTCCAAAACTACCCTGTCACAAGTTCTGTGTAGCCAATGTACTCCGCTATACGCTTCACGAATCCTTTCGTCATGTTATCGTTGAACACCGAAGACCAACGTTAACGTACATTTGATACTGAACCTTGTTTTGACCATTCATTTAATTACAAAAGCATGAATTAACTTGGAGTAAGTAATGTACTTAGGAGGCATGCTGAAACAATTGTTTTTTTCTGGATGGATTTTCACAGTGATGCTATTACTGATTGCAACGTAAAATCGTTGTAGTTGCAGTAAAGACCACATTAATCTTACATTGGAACCCTTGGTTGTCTCCTTCAGATAATATGGTATTTACCCCGTACACAAATTGCAGTTTGGTTTACTCTGATCGTCTCATTGTTCAAGGTATATATATTATACAAGCATCATGATTGTAAAACAACTGGGAATACGTGACTAAAAGCGGTGTATCGTTTGTTGCAGTCAGTTATGCGGGCCCTACGTCCGTCGATATGGATCGTGATCACTTTGGTCGTCACCTCGGCCGTTATGGCACTACCGCCGCCCCCCGGTAAGGACTAATGGAGGTTTTCTGTAATTATTAGCAGGAAATGCACTTAATCAGTCGTACTTCCTCCGACGTATGGATTGGTGCGAGGAATCAGGGGCGGATCCAGAGAGGGTAGTCTGTTGAGAGGGCAAAGACATAAACATTGAGGCTCTCCAATACATTAACATTAAGGCTCTCCAAAATGGGAGCACGTATCAAAGGTCTAAGGGAGACACGCCATGCTAGCGCGGGCACATTCGATATGTCATTCCAAAATTCTAAGGGGCATGTACCCCCAGCTCCTTGGGTCCGTCTATGGAAATTCTAGAACTTCAAAGGTATTTGTGGGTGGGACAGGCACAAGTGGTTGTTTAATATTTGAATGTTGTGTTTACAATTTGTGGGTACGACAGGCAATAGTGGTTGTCTAATATTTGAATGTTCTGTGTACAATGTGTGGGTAGGATAGGCAATAGTAGTTGTTTAATATTTGAATGTTCTTTTTATAATTTGTTGGTAGGACAGGCACTAGAGGTTGTTTAATATTTGAATATTCTGTTTACAATTTGAATATTACGCTGGTGAAACTTTCAAATGGTGTAATCTTTTTCGAGCATATGAAACGCCTAAACACAATTTGGGGGCGGTATATTTACAACAAAGATAGTCTACTATAAAGAACACTATATGATTTAATGTCAACAAAATGTGATGAGTGGACATCGTATTTTAAATAAAGTAACACCTGTACCAGATCACTGAACATTCGTGAGGATAGATTCATTTAATATTTTAAGGTGTTATTGTCTAATAACAAATGTCAAAATACCTGTACGGAGACTTTCGAATATCTCCGCATGATGGCTTTATTATTACAACTAATGACCTGAGGAAGTTCGTGCTTGCTCGCGTATACAGTGTCGTTATCCCACCAGGACAACAGGCGTATTGATAATCCATCTTGAGAAGTTAGGCGAAAGTCTCTGCATAGGTAATTTGACGTGTTGGATATGATAAAAAGAAATGTGTAGAATACGTACTTCCAAAAAAGGAATGTTATTATATACCGCGGTATTCAGTCTTGAAGGCAGATCAAAGCGCTTTACACATCACACCCCAGCAGACATGTCCAATCGAACAACATTTCGACTTCTCTGGGAAGCATTTACCCATGCTGTAATTAATACACGCAGACAATCTGTAAACCCATATCCACAAACGTTTATAGCCAGGTGCTGATTCTTACTGCTGCTTGAGTGAACTGGAGCAACATGGAGAGAACGAGACTCGTAATGGGTGCAAGGTGATTCGATTGAGGGTCCGATGCTCTGAACACTACAACAGTGCACTCTGAACACCCTTTTAATCGAATTCGTTGCTCTCTTAGTTTCAAGTACACTATATTCGATAAGTGTCAATGAGAGAAGATTATAAATAATTTGATCGCATCATTCATGTGGCTTTCTGTTGACACACATCTGGCGTGGAACACTTTTATGATAACACTGTGAACTAATAAATAACATCGCGAATTTAACCACAGCTGCAAAAATGGTTCAGCACCCGTTTCTGGTCGATGCTTTGTTGGCATACACCTGGGTGACATAACGAGGCTCTTTTCCAGACTCTAAATTAAATAGTCATCCAGGTGGCTGCAATATAACATCCATTGTCGTCAGCCGCTTGAAATGCGAGGCATCAAAATGGCATTACTGTCAAGACTATTCGAAAGCCTGTGCGTCTCCGCAAGTATCCATGCTTCGATCACTATAGCCCATTAGCTGATCGTAGTCGTGATTCGTCAGTACTTTTAGTGGGCTGTCATTTGCTCCTTTGTCAAATAAACGACTGTCGTTCAAAGTCATGCTAGAGTTGTTTAATGTGTGGTGCACTGTTAATAAACACGTGGGAGGTAACTATGTTTCAATGACAGTTTGTGTGGTGCTGTATTCAACACAATAGTGGCCAGTGACTTCGCGTTTGTCAAACATTCGCTGAGCTTACGACTGTGGAAATTAACTTACACTGTGGTTTTTACATACAATAAATGGTTTAACTGTTGTTGTACACGATATCCGTTTAATACACTATATTTCAAATATACACCTGCATGGATTAATTGGTTCTGACAACCGGCTATGTGATGCCGGAAATTGTACGAACGCCCAAAACACCAAGAACAAATGTAAAGCTGTACGTACATGATATTTATGTCATACGTCACGTACGCATATATGCATGCACGCACGCACTCGCGCGCGCTCACACATAAATATTCTCTCGCCTACGTATACGCTCGCACGTACGCATACACACTCCCATGCACACGCACGCAAGCATGCAAACACACACGCACGCACTCACACACACACACACACACACACACACACACACACACACACACACTCACACACACAAATCGTTCGTGTCCACATGTATTGGATTATATTAAGGTATGTTAGCAAATGTATTGAACAACATGTTTTATAATCATCAATTGATAAAGTGAAATTATATTCAACAAATATTTGTATTAACAAGCACTTTGGTAGAATCGACGAGGACTGCCTTTTATTCCATAACGTGATTTTATGATAGCAACGAACATCAGTTCGTCATTTTGTATACTTATCCTCGACATTTTTTCAAAACTAGATTGAAAGGCTCTTTGGGAGCCAATGATATTATGAGTCACAACTGTGTTTACGCACAGCCGTTAGCCATACTACGGAAGCAGCGAAAGACAACGCCGCTTTGTAAGCATAATTTGTTGTCATTACCCCGTACTTAGAAAGAGAGGTATAAAGAAACGTTCATTGTTAAACTAAACTGGTCTTGTTTTCATTCTTTGAATAACTCACGATTACGTCAAGGACACTCAAAGTACATAAACCCTACGTGCGTTGGATTTTATAATCAGTCCGTCAAATTTATATTTAACAGTTATGCCACACTGCCCTTACAGTACCACTTGCGCCACTTGACGCATTCAGCATTCCAACAAGCCACAACATGGTTATATAAATATAAAGTGGACGATTGGTGAAGTGGTATGAACAATTGGTACACAAACCAAACTTCATCTGCAAATCTACATGCAATTGAAATTGAGAGAGATGTTGACAAACATAATGAGCTGTTTACGAAAATATAATAAAAGATGTGCATCATCTGCTAATATGGATTGGTAAATTAGTGATGTTTATGAATAAATAAATATCATTTGGTACAAAAATCATACTGCCCAATACGCCTTGTTGCAGGTTTTGGCTAAAGTTTATTATCGTTACCAGACTAACAATTACTACGGTTTTGAAAAGATCGGCGTTACAATAAGTCGTTGGAACTCAGTAACGGTATTTATAATTGTGGTATTATTAAATGGGAACACCATTTACTGTAGTAGTAGATATTAATCTGCAACATAGACTGTTTGCTAAGCGGTTAGTCACATAGGGGTCGGGACGGGGACGTTGTTGAGGCACTGAACCACTCTGAGGTCCGGTCGAATAGGGTCTATCCGGATTTGTGAAAAATAAACAAGATTACCAACCTATTTCCGGCGAACAGGAAATAAAACTGTGGTTGTCCACTGCCGTCTCGTGTACACAAGAACTAACAAATACAGGGTATGACTCCAAATGTTTGTGTTTGTTAAACATAACAATACAAATATGTGTTTGAGATTACGCATAATATGCGCAGCACAAGAGATTGCAATGATTACGTGCATGTGTACCTAGCGACATCACTGAGAAAATCATTTACGCATTCCAAAAACGCTCATTATGACTTGTCACGTCCATGTCCAGGATATAATGTTTAAGTGTTCGATTTAAGCTGGTTGCGCTACTGTGCTCATATCCAAGTGATTCAGGCGGTAAGAAAGAGTTAGTATTAATACCAGAATAGTCAATGTTATATTACTCTTGCGTGTGCCCATTCATAACATGGATTTATACCAGCAGGGGTCCTTACATCCATTCAGTGAAACTTATTAAGTTACTTATAAACTACAACGGGACCTCTTCCCCAAAACACAACTTGCAATCATCAACCGCCAAACATTCACCTGAATCCTCAATATGCGTGACACAACAGCACTATGAGTAGTATAATACTACTATTGTGTCAACAACTAATTGAACAAGCTGACCACTGGCCATTTGCAAGTTTCTGTTCACACTTGTTGAATGGAAATGGCGTATCGATAACAATAAAAACATTAACATTGAGATGTTGTTATGTGAGCTGTGCTCTGCGTATATTCGTATAGTGAATCCCACCCGAAGACCGCATATATATCGAGAAGAATTAGAACCAGCAACACGTAAAGATGCAGAACTCTGGTAACGTTCAAGTTGTGGTGTTGTCAGACAAAGCTTATTGGAAATTCATTACAATCGTGAAAGAGTGTATACAATTGTCTCCCACTCTATGAATATATTATAGTTTAGCGCTACCGTTAATGAAGTGCTGTAATACTTATTGGAGAACGTGCCATAACATATATGTTTTATTTATGTGCGCACTCACACAGTTATAATCACACAGGTTCGCACGCATGCACGCACGCACACACACACACACACACACACACACACACACACACACACACACACACACACACACACACACACACACACACACACACACACACACACACACACACACACACACACACACACACACACACACACACACACACACACACACACACACACACACACACACACACACACACACACACACACACACACACACACACACACACACACACGAATAATCACATACAACGTGCCTGACACTAACAGTGTAGTTTTACACACACACACGCACACCCGCACACCCGCACACACGCACGCACGCACACACACACACACACACACATACACACACACACACACACACACACACACACACACACACACACACACACACACACACACACACACACACACACACACACACACACACACATACACACTCACACACACACACACACATACACATACACACACAAATGCATGCAAAATTTCAAACCAATTCAAATATCTTATATAGCAAAAACTTTTCACTCAAAGTACCTTATTGACTATTTAAAAAATATTCCAGCTCTCGCGGTTACAGTGCACCTGTGCACCCGAGAACTTGTCCTCCGCTCTCAAAGAGAGCTATGTCTATACGGATATGCGTCGAAGAATGTACGGAAGACTCTGACTGCACGTGGACCGCGCTGTCAGTGGTGACATCAATCAGCTTCGTGTCTTTACCTCCTTTCAGACCCACAGCTTTGTTCACCGCTTCAAGTAGTCCAGGAGCACCGTTCTTCTCTGGCGAATGCATGACAACGAACACACTCGTTACGCTGACATCAATGTTAGCCATCCGTGGACTTAAAAACTTAGGTTTGCCTGAAGACAATACATCGGCTGAACATTTGAGACAGACGCACTTTTTCTAGTTCATATATGACATCCAACATTGTCTTATAGTATTTGGGGTCCCTGTAGTGTAGGTCGCTAGATGCAGGTGTAAATGGAACAAATTCCACATCTGCACCATTTTCGCGCATAGCGGCCAACAAATGGTCTGGCGAGAGCACAGCGAAGACTGTATCTCTCTGATTGGTACATCTTTGTGAGTGTCATCAGATATGATGGCAAAGGACGGACCATGGTACTCTGGCGTCGTTGTGGACATTTCGGGTAATGTGTCATCGAGACTGCGTCGAAACATCGTGCCGAGGCGTTGACATTGTGCAGCAGATTTTTGTAGTTCTTCTTTTCGTTTTGCATTTCTGTCTCTCTTAGGCATGGTTGGGGGGATATTGACCTGGGCAAATAAAGGTTATTCCAAATGTTTTCGTTTTTCACGTTATATTTATTGTTTAGAATGTGAGTATTTTACTCAATTTGAGCAAACGAATGGTAAAATAATCGATTTTTGGCGAAATATTTACAGCGCGAAAACATTCCCGTGACGCGAGTCGGAATGGCAAGCCGTTCTGTTAATAAATGTCATTATTTACGTCGATCTTTTCCGGGTGATTATTGTGAATCGTTGTTTTCATTTTAGTTGTTGAGTATTTGAGACTGTTAATGTTTAATTACGTTTTGCATACGTATTCCATACATTTAATATTTATCATGTCCAACGTCGTGCTCCAATGTTCGTCACGTTATGTCAATACAGGCGGTCCATAGCTCTTTCACTTTCGTGCATATTTTGGTTACTTGACCAGAAAACCAGACGACGTACAAACACATGATAACATAATAACTGGTAGGTACCCTAAGTCAATGTTACATGGATATATATATATTATTAGCGACGATAAACTGGATGGAGACAGAAGATAAATGTATACTACGGTTGGACCTCACGGTTCAGATGGAAATACGAATGATAACGGTGAACGATTGCTCTCGATGAGCACCGCCAGTGGTATCAACATTGGTAATACCTTCTTCAAACATAAACGCATTCACAAAAAAACCTGGATCTCACCAGATGGCAATACATCGAATGAGATTTATTACATCTGCATTAGTAGTAGATGGCGTACATCTCTACAGGACGTTCGAACCTACAGAGGGGCAGATGTTGGCTTTGACCACAACCTTATGATTGGGAAGATCCGCTTGAAGTTAAAGAGAGTCAAGACGGTGAAGACGGTCAGGCCATATGCGACAGATAACTTAAAGAACACAGACACATCAAAACAATTCTACGAGGAAACTAAGAACAGATTCCAAGCGCTACAACACTCAACCGACTTAGAAGAACAATGGCAGATATTCCTTCAAGCCGTAAAGGAGAGCGCCAATGTAGTGTTAGGAAGGAGAAGAGGGTCCAACAGAGAATAGTGGATTACTGGAGACTCGTGGAAACTGATTGATAAAAGGAAGGATATGAAGATCAGAAGAGATCAAGCAACTAGAAACATCCAACAATGGAGATCATCAGATGAAGAATACAGGAAACTGGACAAAGAAAAAAAAGAGCTGTAGGACAGATAAGATGAAATGGTTAGAAGCACAAACAGCAGCAGAACGGAATGACTCGAAAACGCTGTATAGGATTATGAGAGAGCTAACTAGCGCGAAAAGCAATTCCAACATACCAATAAAAGACAAAGATGGCAGAGTGCTTCTAACAAACGAGGAACAAGCCACTAGGTGGATTGAACACTTCCGAGAAGTACTAAATCAACCAACACCAACCACACTCTTCAACTTCGAACAGGAACCAAACACAAAAGAGCTTGATGTCATCACCAATGACATCAACAGGGCAGAAGTTTCCAAAGCCATCGATAGCCTCAAGAACAACAAGGCAGCGGACCTTGATGAAGTATCGGCCGAACTATTGAAACATGGCAAGGACGGGGTTGTAGACGAGTTAACTTACTTGTTCAATCTGATCTGGTCTGAGGAGGAAGTTCCTGATGATTGGAGACGAGGAGTGATCATGACGTTACCAAAGAAGGGGTGCCTGAGCGATTGCAATAACTGCCGAGGAATAACATTGATGTCAGTACCTAGAAAAGTGTTCTGCAGTGTGATCCTAAACCGACTGAAGACAGCAGTTGACCAGCACCTCCGGGAGGAACAAGCTGGTTTTCGAAGAGGAAGGTCATGCTGTAAGCAGATCTTCACATTGCAAAACATCATCGAACAAAGCAGAGAGTTCCAGATACCTCTTTCAGTCAATTTCGTTGACTTTACGAAGGCTTTCGACAGTGTCCACAGAGATTCGCTATGGCAAATCCTGAAGCTATACGGTATACCAAGCAAATATATAGACATTTTCAAATCGCTATACCGAAACACCAACTGCTGCATCAAGACCAACGATGACTACACAGACATGTTCGATATAGAGACAGGTGTACGTC
The DNA here is from genome assembly GCA_020002185.1 of Paraescarpia echinospica. Taxonomy (NCBI): domain Eukaryota; kingdom Metazoa; phylum Annelida; class Polychaeta; order Sabellida; family Siboglinidae; genus Paraescarpia; species Paraescarpia echinospica. Next base: position 22,295,448 of record CM034538.1, on the reverse strand, counting down.
AAGGTTACATCCTGTCCCCTTTCGTCTTTGTTGTTGTTATCGACTTCATCATGAGGAAAACGATGAATGATCCGAACTTTGGTATTAAATGGATAAATAATAGGTTGACAGACCTTGACTTTGCCGATGATATTGCACTGCTCAGCCACACGCCGGAGATCCTACAAGAGATGACCAATACTTTAAACGAAAATGGAGAGATGGTTGGATTACGAATCAGCTATGGGAAGACAAAAACATTGTCAGCTGGTGATGGATCTGACACCCACATTGTGATCGGTCAGGAAGAGTTGCAATGCGTCGAGAACTTCCCTTACCTCGGAAGCTACATCTCTAGGAAAGGCGACGCGGAAGTAGATGTACGAGCAAGGATAGGCAAGGCATCAGCAGTGTTCCAAAGACTACGTCCAATATGGTCCAGTAACACCATCAGAAAGGACATAAAACTACGTCTTTACATGTCAATCGTAATACCAACAGCGATATACGTCTGTGAAACGTGGAAGAATACGGAGAGGATATAAACAAACTAGACATATTTCACCGACGATGTCTCCGGTTCTTGTTGGGCATATCGTGGAGAGAACACATAACCAATGAAGAAGTGATGAGGAGGGCAGGTCTGGATAGTCTGCATTACATAGTTAAGTCTCGACGACGAAGACTAGCGGGACATATCCTACGCTTACCAAGAGAGAGAACTGCACATGTAGCAATGGAATAGGTTCTTGAAGGTGGAAACAGAAGGAGAGGAAGGCCGACTAAGACCTGGCGCAAGACGTTTAAAGAAGATCTGGCAGAAATGGAAATCACCTGGAATGAGGCCAAAGAAATTGCGAAAGACCGTAGTAGATGGAGAAAGCTCGTCACCCAATGTTCCGAAAGGAACAGGAGGAACTAAGTCTAAGTAAGACTGTCTGTATTAATCTACTTTCGAGGCGAACGTAACCTTCACCATTCGATTTCTAGACGCATCGAACATGACAATAATAACCTGGCATCCAGTTACTGAACAGGCACTATAACGGTAATGCCATTTAAAAAAAATGTAACATGCCCCTCTGATATCATGTCCATAACAGTAAATTAGTCTTTTATAGACACATTGCCCTATGGAACGAAATGGCTTTGTACGTTAAAAAACGCCCTGGTTAACATTGACACTTCCGCAGCAATACCTTTGAAAATGAAACATCCCGTGACTTTGTCGGTTTCAGATACCCGAGTGATTAATGTCCATAAGGAAAACCTGTCTATAATATAAACTTAATGCAATACCTGAATGAATAGTTTGCATTATTTTCTACTTGTCCGTCGCAATACTCTGGTCATAATATGTATATATATATATATACATATATATAGTGGGCATCATCGGGACTGCAATATATATATATATATATACATATATATATATATATATATATATGTATATATATATATATATATATATATATTGCAGTTCCGATGATGCCCACTATGGGCACGTTGTGTACTAGCATTCAGCACTTCACGTACTATATAGACAAGTTATAACATTATTTTAAAGAGCACCTTTGAATGAAAAACAGATGGCCTGATATCGAATATATCTGACAAATACTAGAGCAGATCGTATTTCAGTAGTCGTTCTAATGTGAAGTTACTGAAAAAGAAAATTCTTATATTTTTGCAATATAAAAGCATTTCGATTGCAAACATGCACGCACACACGCACGCACGCAAGCAACCATCGTATACGTATACGCACATGCACGCGCATACATTAATACTTTCCAGCATGTTCGACATGTTCATCAACTTTCTCAAATCCTCAGTGTCCTTAATAATAATAATAACCATCATCATCATCATCACCATACTCATAATCATCATAATCATCATAATCATCATCATCATAATCATAATCATAATCATAATCATAATCATAATCATAATCATGATCATGATCGTAATTGTAATCATAATCATAATATAACGTCTGCATCATTGGAAACCAAGTTAAGAGGCGCATCAAGACAAAAAGGTTAGCCAATCTCAAACAAATCTTCCCTTTACGACAATGAAAGAAGTTGTGACATTGATGGATTCAAACAACCCGAAAGGCCCGCATTACGAGGAGCTGCTGGCACTTCCGGATCCGTTTCCGATCGGCACCTTCGTGCCCCGGTGTGAGGACGACGGTTACTACCAGCCGCAGCAATGCACCGTCAGCACCGGCCGCTGCTGGTGTGTGACGAGGGAAAGAAAGAAGATCGAAGGAATGGAGACGTTACCGGAACAGCCGCGAATCGATTGCTGACAATGTATGTCAATAGTTCAAGAGGCGTAAGACAACATTTAATGTCCGTCCACCATTACGGAAAGAGTCCACTTGAAAATAACGTTTTGGTGTGATGTGTGAATTGTTTTCGAGCACTTTCACATGAGACATGTTGGTCCAGTGAATACTGAATGTACTACTGCACTAGATCTTTCACGAGGTAGCAATACACATGCGCCAGTCGCTCGCGTATTCGCACCGTGGCTATATTGCAGATTGCACCAATATTCAAAATCCGTCACCAGATTGTGACGAAATTGAGGGTCAGGTCAGTTAATTAATGTTTCATGCGGTGAGAAAGTTTAAAGAAAATATCTAGTTAAATTTTCATTCCAGCACAGGATAGGGTATATTGCCCGCCTAAGTAAAATCCATGGGCATATAAGTGGTCGTTCTAAATAATGAAGTCGACGAAAAAGAAAATTGGTTAACTAATCGTGGTTGTGTAATATGAAAGCATTTCGGAAGCACGCATGCACGCACGCTAGCAAGCATTCGTACACGCACACTGAGGTACACGCACAAGCATACACATCGACATAATTCTTAACAGCAATGTTTGACATGTCCATCAACTTTCTCCAATCCACAATGTTCTTCCGTTTTTGACATAGAAACACCATGTGACGTTGGTTTCAGACAACACCACGAAAGGCCCGTGCCACGAGTCGTTGCTTGCTCTTCCGCGTCCAATTCCCATCGGCGCCTTCGAGCCCTGGTGTGAGAAAGACGGATATTATTCCCCCCAGCAGGTCCACGGCAGCACTGGCCAGTCATGGTGTGTGACGAGGGAAGGCAAGGAGATCGAGGGGACGAGGACATTGCCGGGACAGCCGAAGTACGACTGCAATAAAGGTACGCAACAGCAACAGTATAACTAACTTAAGGACCTACAAACCCTAGCAATTGTCATCGTTACAGTATTTTGAATTTAAACTCGTTTCAATGACCATTTCATTTCTTGAGTCACTTATTATCTGATTGCTTGGAACACAATAAGTTCGTAATAAATTGAACATAATTCAATAATGGCACCTCCTGTGAAATAACTGACGATTAAATGTGTCCACTGAAAGTAAATAACTCTAAATAAGTAATTATTTTTAATGCATCGCCAACTTGGTTATCAGAGGCCAATGGCACATGAAAGTGAATTGGCATGAAAAGAAGTGAATGGATCTCAGTACGTTTGAAGGAATTGCCTCCATGTTAGCTAATTATTTAACATATATTGGGGCTAAAAACGGCGGGCAGCGGGATTATCACTTTTATGAATGTTATGTTCCTTACTGAAAGGTAGTGGTCCATATATTAAAATATGCTTTATTGCAGCAGTTATTTTAATGTAGTTTGAGGTAAAACTGTCGTAGTCTGACGATACGATGTGCCGGTCTCAAGATAGGCACTTTTTAGTATATAGATGCCCGATACCAAATTTGCTGGTGTCGTGCCAGCAGACAGATGGTAATATTCTTACGTTTTTGACAATTAAGTACCTAATGACGTTGCTCGTTTCAGACAACCCCCCAAAAGGTCCGTGCCACGAGGCGTTACTGGCTCTTCCGCGTCCAATTCCCATCGGCGCCTTCGAGCCCCGGTGTGAGGAAGACGGATATTATTCCCCCCAGCAGGTCCACGGCAGCACTGGCCAGTCGTGGTGCGTGACGAGGGAAGGCAAGGAGATGGAGGGGACTAGGACATTGCCGGGACAGCCGAAGTACGACTGCAATAAAGGTACGCAACAGCTCAGGAAGTCTCGCTGTTGACAACTGTGCTTACGGATCAGAGTATTACTAAATTAAGGACTTTCAAACCCAGGCCAGTAATTATCATCGTTACCGTATTTTGAATTTAAACTCGTTTTCATGACCATTTCATTTATTGTGTCACCTATTATCTGATTGCTTGGAACACAATAAGTTCGTAATAAATCGAACATGACTCAATAGTGGCACCCCCTGTGGGATAACTGACGACTAAGTGTGTCCACTGAAAGTAAATAACGCTAAATAAGTACATTTAAAAATGCATCGCCAACTTCGATATCAGAGGCCAATGGTCCAAGAAAGCGAACTAACATAAAAAGAAGCGAATGGATCTCAGGACGTTTGAATGGTTTGCCTCCTAGTTCGCTTACTAATAAACACATATTGGGGTAAAATCGGAGGGCAGCGGGACTATCACTTTTATTAATGTTACGGTCCTTATGGAAAGTTAGCGGTCCACATGTTACAATATGCTTAATTGCAGCAGTTAATTTAATGTAGTTTGAGGTAAAAATGTCGTAGTTTGATGATACGATGTGCCCGTCTCCAGATAGGCACTTTTTGGTATATAGTTGCCCGATCCCAAGTTTGCTGGTGTCGTGCCAGCAGAAAGAGAGTAATGTTATTCAGTTTTTCACAATTAAACACCTCATGACTTTGTTGGTTTCAGTAAAACCCCCAAAAGGTCCGTGCCACGAGGCGTTACTGGCTCTTCCGCGTCCAATTCCCATCGGCGCCTTCGAGCCCCGGTGTGAGGAAGACGGATATTATTCCCCCCAGCAGGTCCACGGCAGCACTGGCCAGTCATGGTGCGTGACGAGGGAAGGCAAGGAGATCGAGAAGACGAGGACATTGCCGGGACAGCCGAAGTACGACTGCAATAAAGGTACGCAACAGCTCAGGAAGTTTCGCTGTGGACAACTGTGCTTACGGATCAGCGTATAGATTTAACAAGATTTAACAAGATTGCCATCCAGAGAATTAACTCTAGATGGCAGGTGGACAAGGAAGCCCTTTGGCTTATCGAGAGTCCAACCCTTTTATCTACATATATCCAGCCCTTCTGAGGTATGTGTCGATTTTATTTTTAAACATATTCACACTACTAGCACCCACACAATCATCAGATAATCTGTTCCATTCATTCACCGTCCTTTGTGAAAATGAGAACTTTCTCACGTTTAATCTACACTGCTCCTTTACTAATGTAACTTCATGTCCTCTAGTCTTTCTATCTTTCTTAACTGAAAAAAACATATTTCTATCAATATTTTCATAACCATTCAATATTTTAAACACTTCTATCTGATCTCCTTTCAATCTCCTGGTCTCTAGTGTTGTTAAACCACATTCTTTTAGGCGTTTTTCATAACTAAGATCCCTCAGTTTTGGTATCATTTTAGTCGCTCTCCTCTGTACTCTTTCTAGCATATCTATGTCCTTCTTGCGGTATGGCCTCCACGCTTGTATACAATATTCTAAATGAGGCCTAACTATTGTTTTGTACAGCGGTATTATTAGTTCTTTTTCTTTATATGCTATATTTCGCCTAATCAATCCAAGGATTTGATTTCCCTTTGAAGCTGCAATTCCACACTGCTCTGAAACCTTCATGTCAGCACTAATTGTCAGCCCTAAGTCTTTTTCTTTTACAGTAGTACTTAGTACAGTTCCCCCCATTGTATATTCTACATATTCGTTCCCATGTCCTGTGTGGAGGCATTTACATTTCCCAAAATTGAACAACATTTGCCACTTTTCAGACCATTTGATCAACCTGTCAAGATCATCTTGTAAATGCTGTCTATCACCATCACTTTCAATCCTTCTAAACACTTTTGTATCATCTGCAAATTTCAACACCTTGCTAGCTATATCATCGTCCAAATCGTTTATATATATTAAGAATAATATAGGTCCCAGTACTGATCCCTGTGGAACCCCACTCAAAACTGATTTCCAGTTTGAAGCCTCCCCATCAACAACTACCCGTTGTCTTCTGTCAATCAGCCATTTTTCTATCCTGTTAATTATACCATTTCCTATGCCATGGGCTTTTAGTTTAAGCAGTAATCTCTGATGTGGCACTTTGTCGAAAGCTTTTTGAAAATCTAAGTAGATGATATCTACTGGTGATCCATCATCTACCCACTTAGTGATATCTTCCAAAAAACATAACATATTTGTTAAGCATGACCTCGCTTTTAGAAACCCATGTTGAGATGGGTTTATCAAGTTATGTTTAACAAGAAAATCCACCATGTGATCTTTAATTAGTCTTTCTAATAATTTACAAATCACCGATGTTAAACTAACTGGTCTATAATTATTTGACTTGTTTCTCGAACCTTTTTTAAATAACGGTATAATGTTTGCTTCTTTCCATTCTAAAGGAACCACTCCCTCTTCTAATGACAAGTTGAAAACTGTTGCAAGCGGTATGCTAATTTGTTCTACAATTTCCAATAGTAGTTTGGGTGGAATACCATCCACTCCAGGTGATTTATTATCCTTCATAGCCCTAATTTTCTTAGCTACCATTTCTGGGGTTACAATTAACTGTCTTAAATAGTCTGATTCTGCCCCCTTGAACTTAGCCTCTGGTACTGGCAGTGAACTAGTGTCTTCTCTGGTAAACACTGAACTAAAATACTCATTTAGGTCTTCAGCCATTAAGAATCCTTCTGATATTATATTTCCAGCACTATCTTCTAGAGGACCGACCTTATCCTGAACTTTCTGTTTGCTTCGAACATACGCATAAAAACTCTTGCTGTCATGTTTTATATTACAAGCTAATTTATGTTCATAGCTTCTCTTTGAATTTCTAATTTCAGCTGTAGCTTGGTTTAGTGCTTCTTTATAAATGTTGTAGTCTTCGTCATTGCCAGTACGTCTATAAGCCTTCCACATCATTTGTTTATACTTAATTTTTCTAATGGCTTCTTTCGATAAGTATTTCTTTCTGGTCCGTTTCCCTTGTTTTTGAAGGGAACAAATTTATCTACGATGCACTCTATTTCATTCTTTAAGATATTCCAGCATTCTGTTGCTGTCTTATTCTTCAGTGTATTATTCCAGTCTATCTTTGCTAAATATTTCCTCATTTCCTTATATCTTCCTTTGTGGAAATTTCTCCTCAACTGCTTTTTATTATTTCTTTCTGATTTTACTTTAATGGTAAAATGTATCTGGTTGTGATCACTACTTTCCTAGAGGCTCACATAATTTAACATTGTCAACTAATTCATTCTGTGAGGACAAAACTAAGTCTAACACATTCTCTCCCTGGTTGGTTCTAGCACATGTTGAGAAAGGAAACTATCTTGTACTAAAACTAAAAACTTGTGGTCCTCACTACCCATACTCTGTAGAGATTTCCATTTATATGCCCATGGTTAAAATCCCCCATAATAACACAGTCCCGTTTGCTCACTTCCCTTATAGCGTTTTGTATTTTTTCATTCTCTTCTATGCTTATGTTTGGACTTCGATAAACTAATCCAACCGTTAACGTTGAGTTTCCTGTAACTATGTTACACCAAACAGCTTCTTCGCAATCTGCTTCTCTGTCTAATTTTATTTCATAAGCCTGGATAGATTCTTTAATATATAAAATAACTCCACCTCCCCTTCTTCCTATTCTATCTTTCCTAAACATTACATATCCTGTCAGTCCCAATTCGGCATCTGATATATCGGTGGTTGCCCATGATTCGGTTATACCTATTATGTGAGGGTCAATATCTTCTACCATAATGTTTAGTTCATTTCTTTTGTTTACTATACTCCTTGCATTTAAACAAACACATTTATACCCAGCTTCAGAACAGTTTTCCAGACTGTTCTTTGCTGAATTATTTTGCTGCCTTTATCTATGCCTCCAGTTTCAGGCTTCTCTGCGAGTCCCCCCTGCGAATTTAGTTTAAATAGATGCAACCTGTCCCACTGTCAACAGATCGCAGCAGATTCTCTGAGAATACTGCTGCCCCCTTTCCACTTAGATGGAGGCCATCTCTCATGTACATATCTTCTCTCCCAACAAAGTACCCCCATAAATCTATGAATCCCACGCCCTCTTCTTCACACATCTGCTCAACTAGTGCGTTGATCGCCATCCTCTTACAGTTTCTGTATGTTGCCCCCCTTCCTCCCATTACTGGCAAAATTCCTGAGAGAATAACCTGTTCCACTCTTGTCTTCTTTAGCTTCCTCACTAGATGTCTGTACTTCTGAACTATACCAGTTGTTCCCTCCTTGTCTGCATTGTTTGTCCCAACGTGTACTAGTATAGACCCTCCCTTGCCATGCCCCAATACCTTCTCTACCCTTTCGGTCACATGCTCTATCCTAGCCCCCGGTAGACATACAACAACGTCCTTCCCCTCGCATATAGTCTTGTCTGTTTTTCTCAGAATTGAATCGCCCATAAACACTCTCTCTTTTCTCTTTGCCCCCTCAATCACTGCCTCGGAGTAGCTCCTCCGGTTTGCATATGTCTGGTTGTTGTCTTTTCCTCTTGTCATCTTCTCTCCTGTCACATTCTCTTCCATTCCCTTCTTTCCTGTCGCGTTTTCTCTTGTCCCCTTTCCTCCTGTCATCTTCTCTTCTAGCACATTTACTCTCACTTCCTTCCGTCCCTTCTTCTTTCCTCCCATCACATTTTCTTCTCTCCTCTCCCGTCCCTTTTCCCCGGCTACCTCCTTCACTACGGTCACTTTCTCCCCTGTCACCTTCACGCCTGTCATGTTTTCTGTTTTTTGCTGAACACTCTGTCTTCTTCCATCAGTCTTCTGTCTCACAGTCTTACCAACTGTGTCTGTGGTATCTACCTCTTCACCACCTGTATCGCTGTCGTGTCTCTCCTCGTTCTCTACAGTCTGATTACCTGCTGATCTATCCCCACTGGCCCGTTTTCTCTTCCTCTGCCGAACACTTTTCCTCCGTCCCTCTGTTTTCTCAATGTCTTGTTCCTTCACACCGGTCACCTTCCTTCCTCTCAGTCTCCTTTCTTCAGTCTCCGTGTCACAACTCTGCTCCTTCTGTGTTGTAGAATTCTCAACTCCCTCCGCGTCATCCCTCTCTGCTCCATCTATTTCTATGTTGAGTCTCGCCTCCATCTCCTTCACTATATCCGTCAACTTACACACCTCCTTCATCAGACATTCCACCCTCAAACACCCCATACACCGAAAGGTGAATCCGTCATCTTTGGTCTCTGCCCATGATTTTGGACAGCCAGACAACGCAAAATCCACCCAGCTCTGGCAGTCGTTGCAAACTAGGTGTCGTTTTGCCCTGAGTTGCCGCTTGCAAGGTGCCATATCAGAATTTATTTATGTTCAAAGTAGTTTTATGTAGTCTTTGAAAAGACTTTTCTGTGTACAATTTACACCAGATTGTTTAGGTTATAGTTAGTTATATTTGTTAACACACAGTGACACACCGTGCCTTACCTAGTTACGATGTCGATGACAATGTATTCAAGTTAGGCTTAGATACAAGGTAGTCTTTACAAAGACTGTTTCCTGTGTACTATTATACACTTTAAAAGATTGCTATTTCAGGTTTTAATTACTCATCTAACTACACCGATTATCTCAAATAACGCTATTCTATTGTCGTTCACGGTACGCTAACTTCGCCAGTGACCTACTTTGTAAACAACGTTCCGATTACATTAACGTCCCCAATTATCGCTCGCAAATCGCCTACTTTTAATCTACCCTAGATTACTCCCTCTAGCTAACTTTTAACAAAAAATATTGCTTAATATATATCTATAATTACGTTATGTATCCTATACGCTCAATAATATCACTTATCTTGATCAAATATCCTTATATTTTCGCAAGTTTGCTGCACCAAATTCAAATCAATTCACCACCGGAAGTCCCCCAAATGCCTAACTAACTGTATAGCTAACTTAAGGACTTAAAAACCCAGGCCAGACATTATCATCGTTACAGGCCAACCAGTAAGATTCAATCAAGAGAAATTAGTAACCATAAAAGCTAAATGGTACACGTTGAATGTACCACCAATTTGCTGAGCAAGGTTACGTATATGTCGATAATAATAAGACAGTCTCGTGCATAATGTCATATTGTGCTAGTCGACTATGTCATAATATAAATTGATTTGATTTGATTTCATTTGTGTTCTAGTTATATACAACATGTTAGCGATCTGTTTTTTTTTTATAAAGAAACTGTTATGCAAAAACAAGTTATGTCCTACTGTTAAGCTGCTCTCAACCATAACTGGATATTATCACGCATTGACGAAACCAGGGAAATGCCCGAGGTTCCCAACACCCCTCCCAATGGTGAAATGCATAATAAAGCCAGTCGACAAATGCCACAATGACGGAAACTGTCCAAACACGTTGAAGTGCTGCCGCATCCATTTCTGTGGAGGACTCGTGTGTGTGCGTCCCGTAATACCAGGTAGAATACGAAAGAGTAGAAATGACGCGATCTATGTCGCAAAACTTGTATTCTGAGATACCTGTTTTCTATATAATAAATTATGTATATAAAGAGCTTTTCACACATATACATACCAACATATGACCTTGCTCAATAAGAAATGAATTACTAAACAAGTCTTGTTATATCAAAACATTAGTAACTATATTAGGTTTATTGTTATAACAAGAAACGATTACACTATTCACAAGTAAGTTATGATTACGTGTCTTGTTATAATGAGACAACGTTCTTGTTAAACCAATACAGTGTTCTTGTTATATACAAAATATTATCGATCTTGTTTTTTTTTATAAAGAAACTGTTATGAAAAAAGTGATGTCCTACTATTAAGCTACTGTCAACCGTAACTGGTATTTATCATGCAGTGACGAAACCAGGGAAGTGCCCGAGGTTCCTAACACCTGTCCCAATGGTGAAATGCATGAAGCCAGTCAACAAATGCCACAATGACAGAGACTGTCCAGGCTCGTTGAAGTGCTGCCGCAATCATTTCTGTGGCGGACTCCTGTGCGCACGTCCTATGCCAGGTACGACACCAGGCTCACGCACAATAAATATCGATTAACAAGTCAAGTAAAGCGGCCAATTTATTCCGAGCTCGTTCAACATTATTTACTCTCTGTACACTGTTTGTTTACCGAACAGACTTGTTTAAACTAATTTCAATTAAATTGAAAGTTTTCAGCCACGCTGTAGTTGTTTCACCAATGCCGCCGACTAACCTGCTAAATAGTGCAGAGTTTGTTGTAAAATGTGTTTTCCATGGGAATAATTCTGCTGATTGTGGCGTTTTCTGATGCACTGCAAATGTCGAGAAGGGTATGTTGTACACATACTTTCCTGAAATGTTACAATGCAGTGTTTTTTTGGTTATAAAAAGACGATTTAATTTCATAATTCACATACATGTGTTACTGGTTGACGTTATCGCTCATAACAACAGAAACCACAAGCATGATAATGTTGAAAATCATGCTTAAAGACACTGTCAACCAACTATAATAATAGTAACAGCATTATTAACTCTGTTATGTCATAGGTGCCAGATAGGACTAGCCCCCACAATTTTGGCACTCCCGGCCCACGTCGTCCGATGATGTGGCCCGAGACAACGTAGATCGGGTGGTGCTGAAGCTCCCCAATATTAATCTAGGTCCGATGCCAGTGTATGTTTATTGTGTTGCGTGCGATGTCTTGACCGGTACGTTTTCTCCGCGCAGTCACGAAGCCCGGAAAGTGTCCGAAGTACGAGATCCCGTTGCCCCTGCACCCGTGCGACCTTCTCCCCGGCATCTGCCGCGACGACAGCGACTGCCCGGGCAAGGAGAAGTGCTGTTGCAGAGTCTGGTGCGGTCAGCGTGTGTGCAGACCTCCTGTACAAGGTAGGGTCGCAGACCACACGGCGTTGTCCGGTTACTGAAGAGATGGTCGCATAAATAAAATAAATCGTATGGCGCTACGATTTGAAGGATGATAATTTGGTCCTCACTAGGTACGACGGGGAAATAAATAGCTTATGTTGGTAGTATGTATGGTCCAGTACTAAAACAATACTGGTTTTGGACTTTGGGAACTTATGACACCACATCTAAAGGAAACTAAGCAGCGAAAATAATACATAAGTTGCTCTTTATTTTAAAACTGAATTTGATTAATACCTTAATACGTTAGTTATTTTATCTACTGCATTATTAAATATTTAAGTCACTACATCTACATTGCATTACCCAGTGCTCATGACTGCTCTAAGCGCTTTCAATCGAACACCATCTCGACTACTCTGGGAAACACCCAGCCACGCTGCAATTAATGCGCGAAGACTATTCGTTCGCAAATATCCACCACTGTCTACAGCCAAGTACTCATTCATACAGCTGAGTGAACTGGAACAAAGTATATTGAACAAACTTGCCCAAGTTTCGATACCGCCGCATAGGATTTGAACAGGGGTTCTCACGGTTGAGAGTCCGACGCACTATCCACTGCTCCACGGCGCTACACATTAGTAATCGTTTAGTATAAGAACACTATCGTTACCATGCACTTTTAGTTGTTTGTCTTTATTGTGTTTTCTTGGGCTGTTCTAATTTATCAATTACGTTAAGAACAATAGTTAATAATAAAGCGAATACATTTTGGTAATTGTATACAGACATTGTAGTTTCGTTTCACACGTTGCATTTATGGTCATTGCATTCTTCGTGTAAACTCATTGCAATCATCAGGTACATAGATAGTTACAACAGGAAACACACTTAACCACATATGTATTAAATATCTTATTATTATTGGCAACGCTGGCAGATTGTCTCCGTATCTGAATCACCCTGTTTCATATGTTTTCTCTAGCTAACAAACCAGGCCAGTGCCCACCCATGCCTATCCGTTCTCTGTCGGGGCTGGTCCCGGAGGCGAAGTGTCCCCCTCGATGCAAGGACGACACGGACTGTCCCGGCAAGAAGAAATGCTGCCTTATGCTGTCCCTCTGCGGCCGAGTATGCCGTGACCCCATTTCTCCTGGTACGTCGCCATAATTAATTCAGTCTTTCTGATATCACTGGACCGGGTCTGATTCTCCGAGTGTTTTGTATTGTGACATAAGGTGGCGGTGCTTAGCTTGGTGTTTATCATTAAACATTTGAAGTAGACGATAATTTTCGTGTTGAATTTGCGTTTCGTTGGAGGTTGGGGTGTGATAACGTGGTGGTGTGACTATTCCACAACTTTTGATTGGTTCTAACGAAATAAGCATCGTGTTTAACCAAATGTATGATTCAACAGTACCATTTATATTATGGATACATAACCTAGCATATAATTATCTAAAACGTCGTTCATTTGTTGCATCAAACGCCACGATGACGTTATGTTTGTGGCTATGTTTGCGTAATGAAACAATCGCAGCTCACATGACATAATTGGTTGCTGGTCGCAAAACGGAAAGTGTCGGGTTCTGCTTCTGCGATCTAAGTATATTTCTAAAATATCATTTAAAGATGCACGTGAATCTAAACAATACTTGACAATGTTACCTGACATATTAAGATTCATCTATATAGGCAATTATTATTTGGTAATAGCCCTATAAAATTGCCTATTGAAACAGGCAAGTGGTTCAATTTCCATAAAAAGAAAGATCGTATTTTGTGTTATGGAAATGAAGTTAGGCAGGAATTTCATATGTTTTGATATATTGTTTAAATATGACACGAACCGACACAAAATACGTTTGATCCATCCTAGATATTGTATTAGTCATCCTAGTTCTCTGACGATAGCGGTGTTGTTTAATACTAACAGTTTAAATAATCTAATATGAATGACATTTTTGTGTAAATAGATCAAAGGTATCATTGCACATTTTACCAACATTGCATGTTCATCTGAGTTAAAATGGTACGGATACTTGAAAGTACTCTTCGCATTTTATATTGATCTTCTACATCAGTGTATGATATTGGAAAAAAATATTGTATTGTCTTAATCAACTAATCCGTGTCCTTAGTGACCCGAACTATTAATTATAGCATTATAACATCTCGTCTTTGCTTCATTTAATTATAACCCGTTTCTGTATTAACCTAATTGTTAATGAATGCACATAAATATATACAGCCGGACAAGGAAAAGTGGCTACATGGATACTAATCATGTGATGTTCGGAAAGTAGCAACTTAGACACGTGAGGTTTTTAAATCACTATGCATATCACGTGATGTCACAGCTTGTCAACGTGTGTCCGATTGTTCTCTAACTGTTGCTGTTGATATTTGTTTAGTTATTCCTACCCCAAATAGATAGTTAGATATTGCGATTCTAGTTTATTTCGAATTGATCTGAAACCTAAAGAACGATGTGATTAAAGTCTCTCTGGCGAACAAAGACGACTCTGCTTAGCATAACGCTAATAATCCATTGTTGCCATGCTGCGTGCATGTCTCGAAAGGTGTGGTGTATGGGTTTCATATCAAACATAGCATTGGAACAGTCAATTGATGTGTTCTTGTCTCGCTCTTCTGGCCTAGTGCATTATCGGTCGAATGAATATGAGGGGTTGGCCAAAACAATGTATTGTTGCACGAGGACAGGCGAGGTGGCATGCCGACAGCGACGTCGAACATATAATTATTATAAGTAGCATGTGTTTTCAGTTGATGCAGCTAGTAGTCATCTCCAAACGTACGAAAATAAATATACCCCGAGTCCTTGTTGATGTCCCGACAACGTCGGTGCTCGTCGTTTGCGGCGTCCTTTAGAGATCAGAGGAACCCTTAATAAAATAAGTAATTGCACAATTGTGGTTTGAAATTAAATTGTGTATGTGATCTAGCGGTCCCATTGGGGTGGTTCATATATGTATATTTTTTTGGAAATTCGTCGCGGGTGATGATATTGGAGATCACAATTTTAAAATAGTACTCCGTCAGTGTTGCATGTCTTAGGCTGACATTTTGGGTGCGATCTAGCTGTGGGGATCTCGGAGGGAACAATGTCAAAAACAGATATAACGCAGGCGACTTCGATTTTCCCTGGGCAACGACGGGTAACTCGGCTAGTACAATATAGTATTATATGTGCCTTCTCATGCCTTCTTAATTCTGATATGTACGCTTCTCCTACCTCCATCCACGCTTACTCAGGAAGATTCGCATAGCAGAATCCAATTGATTAATGATAAGATCTTCTTCGTGAGAATCTAATATCCCCTCGTAGTCTCCAGTATATTAGCGTAGGTAGCTTCAGTATTTTAGTATTATATAAGTCCTCATACCAGGTAGTTCTTTTCGGCTCTTCTCTGGACGTATGTTTCACATTGTATAAATACTATATATGTTATGGCGTATGGTATTATCTATGTGAGCACTAACTATTGTCTTATACTATGGCAAGAAAGGTGTGCGTGTCTTAGAACTGCAAATTTGTCCTGATTATTTTTTTCATTTTGGTTGGATTATTAACCACTCATGTCATACAACAAAGTGCTAATTCCTTTGGATCCTCTTTCAAACACGAAATTCTAAATCTTCAGTTGCCTCGTTTAGTCGACGAACTGGCTGATCACCAAGCAACAATTGTTTTACATACCTTATTCAAACTTATACTATTCATTCTAACAATGTTAAAGCGTGGCTGAGTAACGTGACACATGTTTACTCCCTGGCCCAAAGTGGTATTCGTTCTCTTTTCATAGCTTGATTTAACAGGCTACCAGCTCAGTACGTTTATATTGCTTTGGTATTCACCTCATCTTTCTTTCTTTGTTTTTGGATTTATGTTGTATATTATGACAATAATGTTCTATATTTTTCTTTACATTCATCATGATCCTATTTTTAAAAGACATTTCATGAGCCAGACCGACATGTATGCCCTCCTCGCATTTGCACTGATTATCTGCGCTTGATATATATGCATTGTTCTATCTTTCCTTGTTTAATGCCACATGTTCTCTTGCTATTCAGTCACGAAACCCGGGAAATGTCGGAGGCTCGCAAAATCTCGTGGAAGACAGTTTTGCCCGCGACGACCTGTCGACAAGTGCCGTCATGACGGAGACTGCCCAGGCAAAGAGAAGTGTTGTCATCGGATGCGCTGCGGCGGACTCGAGTGCGTGCCTCCCGGTGAAATAGGTAGGTTGTCGACGACGAGAGGTGAGGCAGCAAGACGGCGAGATAGCGAGACAGAGACACGCCGAGACAGATCGGCAATGAGACTGCGAACGTATCCTAATCTCGCATATCCGCAAACATACAACGCAAAACGCACTTTTGTTTGAAGCAAATACACAACACTTATTCACACGCAATCTGAAATGTAATTTAGTCGTTGACTACGTGTCCACAGATATTTGTGAACTGCCAGTGTTGCCTGGGCAGTGCGAAGGCTCATTCCCGAGGTGGTTCTACAACGCGAAGACCAAGAAGTGCGAGAAGTTCGTCTACGGTGGCTGCGGGGGCAACGAGAACCGATTCAAGAGCCAAGTTCATTGTGAAAAGAAATGCAAGCCACTCGTCTGTTCTCCGATCAAGTGCCTCACGCTCATGCGCTGCGAGTACGGCTTCCAACTGGACAGCAACGGATGTCCGATATGCAAATGTTTGCTGCCTTGCCAGGTGAGCGATAAACCTAGCTATTTATAAGAGGTTTTCTTCTTAACATATCCAAAGGATAGATTCCCTGTTGTAGAGGCCTCTTGTCGAGACAGCTTCGTCATTTTCTATGTATGACGGTCCGACTTGATGATATCATGATATACATGTGTGTGTGTGTGTGTGTGTGTGTGTGTGTGTGTGTGTGTGTGTGTGTGTGTGTGTGTGTGTGTGTGTGTGTGTGTGTGTGTGTGTGTGTGTGTGTGTGTGTGTGTGTGTGTGTGTGTGTGTGTGTGTGTGTGTGTGTGTGTGGTTGTGTGTGTTTGTGTGTGTGTGGGTGTGTGTGTGCGCGCGCGCGTACGTACGAGTATGTGATAGTTAGTAGTTCCCGTCTCGTCGTCTTGATTGACTGCTGCTTTTGTTTTTTTATTATATGGGCTCTTTACGTGTCTTCTCCAACTATTCATGTTCTTATCTACTATTTTCACTTCCCCCAGTCTATTATGTGATTCTCATTGCTCATATCCTTAGTGAGGCCTGATATACAATTGCATATCGGATACTTGATGTGTAACCAGGCGATTCTCGGGTGGTCGGGTATATTACAGCAGTGGGGAAACAACGTTCCTGGTATGTCCATTGTCTTCGGTGTTGAAAGGTTATTCAGCCCGGTTTCCTTGCTACTACAGTTGAAGTTACTATAGTAGAGTTAGGCCTATGATCACTGCGACATCATATACGACCCCATCTCATGTACTGTGGAATCACATTTGCTTGGTATTAAATTAATATTTTACATACCACAAATAACCATGAATAGAGCATTGTATCGCCGTTTCTTATCCATTAACTTTGCGATTCGTACAGGACGTTAAATGCAAATCGGACGAGAAATGTATCGTTCTCAACGAACGCCCTCCAGTCGGAAAGTGTGCGAAACGTGAGTTACCATGCTTTAGCATAACGGGTTCAAGTTCTATGTTTAATTGGGCTATCATTTATACTGGATATATAGGTTGTAGTATCGTGATTTATATGATGGAATAATAATTATTCTCGGAGTATGTTTATTATTCAATCATACGTTTAATGTAGTTGATTATAAATGTCCACGTACCATACGTGGAGGAATAGCTTAAGAAGAGACAAACATTAGTCAAACTGTATTTTATTGTACTGAGGTATATAACTACTATTATATATATTGACATGTTGAAAATGTTTCGCCGCTGCGTCGGCATAAGTTCAGGTTATTGTAACCTGAATGGGGACACATTTCTAAGGATCTAGGAGGACACCATCGCGTGGACCCATTATGAAATGTCTGCGGGATGCCAAATTCGTAAGGACTAGGGGGCACTGGTCCACCAGGCCCCTCTTGGATATTCGATATTAATACTTACTTTGCCTGACCTTTCCAAGGAGTAGCTACGCAAGAACAGACGCTTTTCCGGAATTTCCACTAACGAGTGTATCGTGAATAACTAATTATTTATTAACGCACACCACAATCGGTTAAGTTAGAAGAAAATACCAATAAGTAATGCTCACTCATATTACTTGTTTGAGTATGTCTAAAAAGTCATTAAGGTTAATGTGTCCTGCGACCAGGAATAAAGCCCGGTACGTGCCCAGTTCTGGCCAACCCACCCCCAGTGAGGTGTGCCAAGCCTCGGCACAAGTGTGATGACGACAGCGACTGCCCGGGGAGGAAGAAATGCTGTGTGAGCATTTGTCTCGCGCGAACCTGCGTGAATCCCGCAGGTGAGAAAACATTGGTTACTGAACCTTGTTGTTACAAACATGGTATCTGTCTAGATTCCGTCATTGTACATGCTGGTAATACCTAGTTAGAAGTAATTTCGTTTTCTGGTCACATCAGTGATGATCAAGTTCTTCCCCAGACCGTCTCTTATTCCATTTTGTCCTGTCCAACAAAGAACACCTTTCATATTGCCGGTCAACGTCTTTGGATATTTAAAATAATTATATCATATACTTTCGTGTTGTTGTTGTGCCTAACATGTGTTTGGTAGTCAAGAACAAAACAGAATGAGGAAACTGTATTTGCTTTTGCTCCCGTAATATCATGCTAATTCAGATGTATGGCCTCCGATGTTGACAAACATTCGTACAGTGACCTAGTCGCTGCTGCTGCACAGAATACATGTTTTATGAAAGTTAGATGAAAATGTCGTTGTTTATAACACTGACTTACTTGACTTAAGCTTTTCACTCATTGACGGAACGTATGCCACCAACAAATCTTCTCCATCGGACACGGTTTTCAGCGTTTATTTCCTGCTATTTCCATTTTTATTCTGTTTGTACCATCTCTCCCTCCCTCTCTTCCCCCCCCCTCTCTCTCTCTCTCTCTCTCTCCATTTTGTATGGGAGATGTTGTTCTGCCTTTGCGCCTTTTTCCTTCAGCCCTGCGGAGCTTTTTACTACAGACACGGGTGTAATCTTCCCTGTGGAATACATCCGTGTAATTCCAATTTCATAATCGTAAATGTAGAATTATAACCAAGACTAATTTGTTACGTCATAACGCGGTCAGCGCATTCAAAAGTATGTTTTAAACTCCTGGATAACAACCGTCTGCGACAATACAGAACATAGTCCTCAACATGGATTTTTCTAAATTCTTGCATCAAGAGTGTGGATTAATTATAACCGGTACCTTTGTAACATGCATTCCACTGTAGTTGGTCTCAGCAGCGGCGTAGTATCACGTATAATCCGGCGTTGTTCGATTACGTGTGCCACCTCGCCACCATTTACTACGATTACAGCTGCATGCAGTTTGCAAAGGTGCCATTTGATATATGCATTATGGTAGAGACGTGGTGTGTCTATGTTCTCATAGTTGACAAGAAGGTGTGCAGTCTACCGGCACGTGGAGGGCCTTGCTTCCCGCAGTTGATGCGATGGTACTACAACAAGCGCAGGAACGTGTGCAAGAAGTTCCGCAGAGGATGCGGAAGGAACGGGAACAGGTTCGCGAACCAACAGGCTTGCGAGGCCCTGTGTAGGCAGCCAGTCTGTCCGCCCTTCGAGTGCAAACTCATCTGCAAACATGGCTTTGCATTGGGCGAAAACGGGTGTCCGATGTGTGTATGTGGCAGCCAACTGTGCGCGGTGAGCAAGTAACCAACACTCCATCATGTCCACGTTAGAAGTTCGCTTTTCCATCATAATCAGTTGCCTTACTTCATTTCAGTACGGAACACTAAATACTAGCAAAGGTCGCACGTCTTTCCAAGACACTAGATACGCCATTATTGTTTGCATCATGTTAGACACTTAAAATAGCATGCTCTCTCCGCAAAATACCTACACATATGTCGTCGTAACTAGGAAATCTTAATTTCATATTCTATGTTAATAATAAAAAAAAACAGTTTAACATGAACCAATGAAAAAAGCACATTGACGTTTCGTCTACCCGTTCAGTTTGTCAATGACTCTTGACACGGGACAACATGACATGCGAATCATCAATGGACCAAAAAATAGCTAACAATGTTTAATGAAGAAGGACGATTTGAACTGAATTGACTGAATCAGGTTTCGCTGGCTGGGATAAAGACTAGTGAATTGTATTAAGGGAAATGTGATCTTCGCAGAACAAACACTCGACTGTGTCAGAGTCTACATTCCCGCTAACCTTTATATATTATTTTGCTGATTTTGCTTCAAATACCGCACGAGTCTATTGCAAAAATTCTGGTAAAACCCGTACTTTCTATGAAACGCAATTTACATATCCAGCACGTCACTGTTTGTCTGCGCCACAATCACAATTATGGCGTGAGCTCCTGCAAGCGTCGCCCACAACAGTATTTACATATCCAGTACGTCACTGTTTGTCTGCGCCACAATCACAATTATGGCGTGAGCTCCTGCAAGCTTCGTCCACAACAGTATTTACATATCCAGTACGTCACTGTTTGTCTGCGCCACAATCACAATTATGGCGTGAGCTCCTGCAAGCTTCGTCCACAACAGTATTTACATATCCAGTACGTCACTGTTTGTCTGCGCCACAATCACAATTATGGCGTGAGCTCCTGCAAGCTTCGTCCACAACAGTATTTACACATCCAGTACGTCACTGTTTGTCTGCGCCACAATCACAATTATGGCGTGAGCTCCGGCAAGCGTCGCCCACCAACAGTATTTACATATCCAGTACGTCACTGTTTGTCTGCGCCACAATCACAATTATGGCGTGAGCTCCTGCAAGCGTCGCCCACCAACAGTATTTACACATCCAGTACGTCACTGTTTGTCTGCGCAACAATCACAATTATGGCGTGAGCTCCGGCAAACTTTGCCGACCAATAGTATTTACATATGTATAACATGTTACATGGCAAAGACGTCTGCTAAATCTATCTTTTTTTCCCGGATGCACGTCTCGCTTAAAATAATATTTTGCCCAATGATTTTTGTCATAAACAAAACCATTTTGAGCCACAATGTTAACAAAATATACGATGGAATGTCAGATAGCTTCACTTGTTCAACATCCATTATGAAAAACCTTATTACGAGGCAATAGATCACGTAACTGAAAATTAAATTGCCTGCAGCAGAAAGGCGTTCATTTTACATAAAAGTAAACACGGTGCTACGTGACTATTGAAAATAGTCAATAAATTGGGTCAACAACAACCACATTTCATACTTCTGCATGCACATATGCCTAGCCATTTTCTTTTTCCCATCTATTGTGTAACGATATGAATTGATTAGATCCAAGAAGTGTCATAAAATGTATTTCTGCGTAAATTGTCTTCAACGATTTGAATAATTTTGCAGGACAAATACTGTAGACCAGGCACTAGATGCGTACTGATACAACCAATGTGCGTCGGGTGCGCGCCGATACCAACCTGTGTTGGAGGTAAGTTATTCTCTGAAATGCATCCTGCACCATTCAGCTAGCGTCAAGTTATGAATTCAATATTGCCTCCTTGTTAGTATGCATACGTCGTAGAACTAGCCTATTGCAATAACTTCAGGATAACAATATCCTTTAACTAAAATGTAACATAACGGATATGAAAATAAAATGATAAAAAGTTTTTATAAAACACGTGTACAACCAAATTAGTTTACGCTGGTTATAGACGTCCTGGTATTGTTTGTAACGATATATAATGGTTTCGAATCGTTTATGTCAACAGGTAGTTTTTTTCTCCGAAATCGGCCACATTATTCATTGTGATATTATCAAAACACCTGCAGCTATACTGCTGTACTATCGGTAGCCACAAAAGTCAGCGTATATCTTTTAGCATACATTATAATTGTTAATTTATGAATCTATTTTTATCTATTAATTATTTTGTAAATTAATTAATTTATAACTAATTTATGGTATTTTAATTGTTTCATATTGTTTCTGTATTGTGAGTGCATCCATTAACTATTAGAGAGATCGCGCGGTAAAAGAACTTGTATTATTGTCATTAGAGTTGGAGGGTGCCGTCTTTAACACAGGTTCCGTCGTGTTTCCAGTGCGTAAACCAGGCCACTGCCCGGCTACTACTAAGCCTTCACCAGTGCCGTGTACGAAGCCTACGCAACACAAGTGTATAATAGATGCCGACTGCGCGGGGGAAAAGAAGTGCTGCCTCGGCCCTTGTCTAACATACATATGCATGGAATCACAACCCCAAGGTAGGACGTCGCCCTGTTTGTCTATGTGTCTTGTTCTTGTTTCGTCGTGCGTCGTGTGTGTGCGTGCGTGCGTGCGTGTGTGCGTATGTGTATCAATGTGCGTGCATGCGTGCGTACGCGTGTACGTACGTACGTATGTATGCATATATACCTGTCGTCTTTTTTTTTAATTTGCATTTGTATCTACAGCATTCGTTGCTGCAAGATGGTATATATAAAAAAAGAGACCCGGTTGAAAATGTATCTTTCATTATCTTCCAGTGTCAGAGCAGACATCCAATCTCTGCAAGAACAATGGTCGAAATCTAATGTATAAAATGTGTTTGACGCCTTTACGAATGTTTCACGCAATGCGAAGTTGCCTACAGCAAAAACGAAAAACACTGCATAGATTCGAACCCAGCATCTCCTCTTTAGTAGAAACATTCTTTATCAAACTATCGTCAGAGAACCATTCTACAAAACTTGATTTATTGTTTAAATAAACTGACATAATATACTTTGTAATATTTGCGGTGATGTTGTTTCTTATTGTTTTGACTTGTGTTTCCGGTGTGCTGCAGCTTGATCCGTCTAAAGCGAGGTACGTTGGTGCAACAACAGCTTGAGCCGTTTGAGGCGAGGTACGGTGGTGCAACAACAGCTTGATCCGTTTAAGGCGAGAAACGGTGGTACAACAACAGCTTGAGCCGTCTAAGGCGAGAAACGGTGGTGCAACAACTGCTTGTCAAAGTTACCGAGCCACCAGATGGCGCAGCTTGGAGGTTCTACATCATTCGATAGAAGGAATAACTTACTAACACCGTATTACTCATATACCCGACTTTGAAATGCAACAAATAAACGTTTGTGCAATTTATATGGTGAACAATGGCTTTGTGTTCGTAGTAAATCTGATCAATCAAGTCGATTTTGAGAACTACACCGAAAGTTGACAAAATTCTGATTTTCCCGTAGGTCTATGGTTGTGTCGTTGCATACATATGTCCAAAAATGTAACGGCTCGTCCGGTAATTGCCGCGTTATTTCCAACAGAAATTACACACACGCACGTATATACACAAAGGTAGCATTGTTGTTTACCTTTATTAGTGTAACTGCAAACAGTTATTTGTGTTGAATGTACGAATATTGTATCGTGACCACCTGTGGCAAGAAATTATATTATATATATTAATAAAATACTACCGGTAATACCTTATTTGTTTTACAAACGGGGAATTCAAATATAAATTTCGTCCAGATCGTAATAGAACAGCCGACGCTGCTGTGCACGAAACGTCAGCATGTTAATTCATCACACATCTCTGGTAATAGTATTGCGAGGATTCAAACCTGGTCTCCGTCTATTCCCGATGGGATAAGAAAACACTACGACGTATTCATTGCCCCACAAGACATTCCGTATGTCCGCCGATCGAGGAAGCGGTTACGATTGCCGCCGCAGCCACCAGATACGAACTCACGGCACCAGAGCGAGGTGGCGTCGAAGTACCAGGCGTTGATGTTGAACTTGCACGTGCCACTATGCGGCGGCTTGCTGCAGGACGACGGGCGAGCTGCGGGAAAGAACAGGACTGAAGAGACCATTAGTGGAGCGCAGTGGCGCAGTGCAAGAGCTTCGGATTCTCCACCGAAAGAACCCGGGTTCGAATCCTGTGCTCCTGTGTCGATCCTTGGGCAAGTTCGACCATACTCCTTTGCTCCAGTTCATTCGCCTGTATGAAAGAGTACCTGGCTATAGACAGTGGTGGATATTTGTGTACGAATAGTCTTCGCGCATTAATTGCACCGTGGTTGGATGCTTCCCAGAGAAGTCGAGATGCCAGGGAGTAAATTGCAAAGCGCTTTGAGCAGTCCTGGATACTGCGCTATATAAGAACTTACATGAAGTTTTTACTTTACGTCACCGACACTAATCGGTACACTGACTAATTCACATGTGTCGAGTGATATTTAGTGATTTTAGTAACTCGAGAGGCCGTTAACTACCACAGTTATCAAGAAAGCTGAAATCCGCACTGTTAATGTTAGGCAGATAGGTTGTTGATGATTCTTCAAGTTGTTGTGTATGTATCTGTGACGTGTGTGTATATGTGAGCGCGCGCGCGCGTGCATGTATGTGTTTGCGCGCGCACGTGCTTGAGCTCGCGCTTGTATGTAATACGCGTAGTTGGCATGGTAAAATACGCATATCATTAAGACACCATGTTAGAAACTCCCTCAGAATTCATTCACCATCGATATGGATGGAGAATACACTGATGCACCATGAACTGTTGTCTTCCTCTGGGTCCGTGATCCTATTAAATGCCACAATGCAATGCGTGACTTTACATACACAATTAATGTGTCTCCACGAACTTGGCAGTGGTATTGTACTTACCGATGCACTTCCCCGTTACCCAACATGGTGTCGTGTAGCACGTCGATTGAAACTCCTCACATTGTTCCGTTTTTGTATTTGATGGTCTGCAAAGGCAATCCTTGTTGAAACGCCAACATATTAGCAATGGATAAGTTGAAAGTAAAAGTAAGTTCTTATGTAGCGCAGTATCCAGTCATCAGGACTGCTCAAAGCGCTTTACACTTTACTGCCTGGCAGACCTGTTCAATCGAACACCATCTCGACTTTTCTGAGAAGCATTCAGCCACGCTGCAATTAATGCGCGAAGACTGCTCGTACACAAATGTTTATTTATATATATATAACCATCATTGTCTAAAGCCACGTAGTCAGTTATATACTTGAGGCAAGCATAATCAACGACCTTGTCCGGATTAGAATCTTTGTTCTGCAGTTTCGAAGATTAAGCAATTTCATTCAATCCACGTTTCTTCAGTCCGCTTAGTTGCATCAGTGAAGACCTGGCTCCAGACAGTTACGAATATACAATCTATGCATGTGAAGAAATAATTACTGTCGTGCAGTTTTTGCAGCGTAGTTGAATGCTTCCCGTAGAATTGTCAATGAGCCAGGGAGTGAAGTGGGAATCACTTTATACAGTCCTTAAGGCTGAATACTGCGATATTCTACACTTTCTAAAGAGTGTCTGCAAGTGCCCCGATCTTGACTCCCTATCCGTAACCGAATCACGCCATGCGCTCAGTTCGATAGTCCAACTAAGCGCTTGGCGCGATTGGGACAGTGAGTCGAGATCGAGGCGCTGCATACACTCTCTAGTAGGAATGTGCTAAAGAACGTAATTACAGATCACAGTGTCATCAAACTCAAGTGTCACTCTCTCCGTCTGTTCAATCGTTGGGAGGAACAACAGCAGCGCCAGGTGACAAATGCGCAACTTAATTTTCTTGAAAGAAACGACGGACCAGCTATTAGCTAGCCTGTTTATTAATTCCCTGCAAAACTGACCACGTTAAAATATCATTTTGACTTAGTAGGCCTACCATAGGCGGATACAGGGTGGACTGGGGGCACGTGCCACTTGATCTTTGAAATATAGCGCTAGAGTAGCGTGCCTCCCTAGACCTTTTCAATGTGCCTCCGTTATATGGCCCCTAGATGTTATGAAAGTATACCCATCGCGGCAAAACAATCCCAACAGCCGCCCCTACCCGCCTTCCAATCTCAAGACCCGACAGCGGAGTCGTTCTGAAGCTCCGACTCAACCTACCCAATATGTATTTGGTTCGGCCGCAAGTGGTTTCTTTTGAGAATCTTAAAGGGGGGGGTGCAATTGGAGAGTTTGGGCACTCTTTTAGAGCCTGGTGAATCCGTCCCTGCCTATGCTCGTCTGCTGGTGGATCGGTGCTAACCGGTTTTCACGCTGCGGTTACTGCGCCGTTGCAGACGAGTGTCAACCGGTTTTCCGAAATCACAAATGATACACATAATTTACTCACTAAAAGCCGGACTCGGCGTCAAGGAATAGACCATGTTTGGCAGAAATATATACGTATGTGCGATATCACTCCGTTTACTCGAGGGACGGTTTCGAAGGTTTAAATGTATCGCATTTTTTCCCGAAGTGTTTTGAGTTGTAGCTATTCACGAGAAGGAGAACCGCGCGCACGTGCTCTAGATTATTGTCGGAAGTGACGTCATGCATGACGACACCCGTAGTTTTCTCCAAGAGCCGAAGGATAGACAGTTTTGCGTCGGAAAAGAAAACATGCGACGTATTATACAATCGGTATCTAGTTAATCTAATTATACCAGTGTTCGAATCAAATAACGATTTAGTCAATGACCTTTGGATTGTGTTTCGTCATGTGGTTGAAGCCAGAACGTTACGTCATAATTCAGTGTGACGTACCACACTTTGTGCCAGCAACCCACAAGTCGCCAGTGATACTACTTCGCCTCGCGTTCATAAATTTATACAGTTTCAACCTGCCATCTGTTGCATTACGTCTGCATGCAACGCTTTCTGAGTTGAGTAGGTCTACCAAAGCGTCTCAATATGATTAATTTGCTCTGGTTTCATTATTTCTACGTAATATGTCTTATTTAAAGGCCCTGATTCCTTAGCGTGGTTACTTTAGGTTGTGTGTGCTGTTTTTCTACTTGCCACTGATCATGATGAATTTGTTTTTCCATTTCTACAAATCTCTCCAATCGCCAGACATCCACTCCTATCCATTTATCCACCTCCTTCTCCCATTGTCTTCTGTGTCTTCATATGCTTCTGCTGTCTTCAACCTTTCCTTGAGGCATAAGTCTCTCTACAGATTGATGTCGTTTCACAGGATTGAAATAACGTAGTTTCTGTTTTTTTTACATCGATTCGTTTAGTTCTATGTTCAATCTACGAGACTCGTAGTATTTCTTTAACACTTTCGACTACAAGCTCCGAAAACTTCCAATTTTATTTGGTGGTCATATATATATATGTAATCATGGAAATGTT
Source organism: Paraescarpia echinospica (assembly GCA_020002185.1). Classification (NCBI taxonomy): domain Eukaryota; kingdom Metazoa; phylum Annelida; class Polychaeta; order Sabellida; family Siboglinidae; genus Paraescarpia; species Paraescarpia echinospica. The sequence goes on along the minus strand of CM034538.1, from coordinate 22,268,214 downwards.
GTTTTCATCATCATTTTGATTTTAAAAGTCCTAGGAACAAACATCAGGTGGATAAGAATACACACGATAACAATACGATACTTAATTCTTCCTGTTCCTTTCGGGAAATCGGGCGACGAGCTTTCTCCATCTATTACGGTCTTTCGCAATTTCTTTGGCCTCATTCCAGGTAATTTCCATTTCTGCCAGATCTTCTTTAAATATCATGTCAGGTCTTAGTCGGCCTCTATACGTGCGTCAAGCATTATATCGGCAAAATAGGTGACCTACTCTAAAAAAAACACGTTCATACAAGGAGTATCTGTAGTTGTACACAATGAGCTGTTTTGGAGCAACTTGTCTAGCGCCGCAGGTTAGGCAGAGCGTTCTCAGATCATACTCCCTGGTCCTCTCGTTTCCTAGTATCATCGATGTCACATCTTCTCCTCCGCTAGTCTTGTCTCTCGTTCTCGTTAACATTTATGAACGTTCCTAGATATTTAACTGTCTTCCTTCCTCCCATTCGTCCTTCCTTTCTTCAGTCGTTCCCTCCTTCCTACGTTTCTTTCTTCCATCCGTCTTTCCTTCCCTTCCTCCTTTTGTTCTTCCTTCCTTCATTCGCTATTTCCTTCATTCTTTCCTTTCTTCGCTTCATTCATCCACTGCCATACTGCTACATCTCCGTGTAAGGGTGTCACCGGGAGCATTGCTGTTGTATACACTGCTTGCATAGCGCATATCACAAGCGAACCGGAAAGCAGCTCAGGCCATAAGGAGCAAGTAAAGGTGGTTGTGATAGAGGTGGGGAGGGATTGAGGGAGGAAGGGAGGGATATAAATAAGTAGGAATTAAGGGAGGGGTGGATGGATGGAGGGAGGAAGGGAGGGAGTGAGGGAGGGAGGGAGAGAGGGCGTCCTCCAGGTGTATATCTCTCTCTCCCCTTCTTTTTTCAAACTTCTAAGTCGCTCGAACGATCGGATTCCCAGGATGCGTCAACTGCTTCTATAAATACCGCAGTGACTGATCAGTTGTTTCCGCCTGAGTGAGCATGAAGACTATATCGAAGACACAGACCGAGGGATCAAGTTGATTTAGTACTAGACTGGTACAGTTGGTGTTCGAATTTACTGCTGTTCCGAAGTCCCGCAGTAGTCAATTGTGCGTCGCGCAGGCAACTCCCAATAATAATAATAACAACAACAACAATAATAATAACAACAACAACAATAACATCAACAATAATACTAACAAAAATTATAACAACAACAATAATAACAATAACAATAATAACAGTAGTAATAACAACAACAATAATAATAACAACAACAACAACAACAACAATAATACTAAAAACAACAATAATAGTAAGACAATAATAACAACAACAATAATAATAATAACAACAATAATAACAACAACAACAATAACAACAATGATAACAACAACACTAATAACAATAACAACAATAATAACAAAACAATAATAATAATAACAACGACAATAATACTAACAACAACAATAATAATAAGACAATAATAACAACAACAATAATAATAATAATAACAATAATAATAACAACAACAATAATAACAACAAAATAATAGTAATAATAATAGCAACTATAATGGGATCACATCTTTAGCGCCAATATCCTCGGAAGATCCAAGATGAGTTCAAATATATAAGTATATAGACACCATGTACCAATAGGTATGAATACCATACAAAGAATATGCAACCCGGATATATATTCTGTAGAAATACACCCATACGGTTTGTACGAATACACTACCCAAGTATGCAATCCACGTATACTAGTACATTAATTACTGTGTCGTTAATGCATACCATACCTTTATTTTCAAATAATTTAAATTATAGTAATGATATGATGCATGTGCACTGTGATCATGTAATATAATTGGGGTATGTTTAATACACATTGTGCACATGTTTTCAAATGTTTTATTAAATAAATGGGATTGCCATTATGCACCATTACTGAGACTCTTTCACTTTACGAACTGAGCAAAGTGCAGCTCAATTACCATACGATATTTACATATTTAATTATAGCTAAGTACGCATGCGTACGTTTCTGAATGTCTGCATGGGCACACGGATGTAAGCAAAAGCCCTGTGGAGTCGAGCTCAGCGGTAAACATGCCAAATGGGTACGTGAGTGAACGAATATATCATAATTCTTGCAGGATTATATTCAGTATACATTATGTTAGACATCTACAAGAACACATTTATTATTTTTGGCTAAAATACTTTTAACTAACTTTAAACAAATCTCAATTATTTTAGTACCATATATGTGTTTTGGCAGTTTGTAGATTATTTGTGCTGAATACAACTTAAACACATTAGTTGGCTAACATTTATAACTATTTCCACATTCTTCTAACTGAACAATATTCTAATAATTTTACAACCATCCCATCAAAAATATTCATAATAAAGCTTGAAGACCACGATTACATTATTATATTGAGAATAGCCTTCCCTAATATGTTAGCTCGATTAAAGGCAAATTAATTAGTTAATAGTTTTGTGCATGTTCTAGATTGTTATTAAATAAATGCATAGGTAATTGCTGTTCAACACCTATTTGCTTCGTGTTTAAAATGTGTTAAGATAACAGTATGACAACATTTACTATTAATGGATTTCGACTGTCCTAATCAGTATCAGCCCAAATTGTACGCTAAATAATATAATCTGGATGGACGTACAAATACGTAGGGCCCTGCCTACCAGTTCGTAAAATTAGTTTGTCTGCTTATAGCCCTGCCTACCTGTTCGTAAAATTAGTCAGTGTTCGCATAGCCCCTTACTAACATATAACAAGCCGTGACGTCTCCCCGCGAAATACAAAATGAAACGAGCGTGACACATGTGTCAAACGCTCCTTGCCCTAGCGACCAATCACGAGCGCGCTGAGTGTGGCTTAAAAACGCCTGTTAGCTTTCCATGAGTGAATCGCAAAGACGTGCACTGGGACGAGAACTCACCAACGCATTTTTGTGTTATACGCAGGCGCGAACTTACAGATCTCGTGGGCGCCATGTGTCGCATAGGGCATGTGGGCAGGCGCAAACATTTATAAAGATTATGGTTTTTACTGGTAATTTATGTTTTTTCTTTGCCATGACTACTGTTTTGTTTCACAGGACTTGACACTGTACAACAATACAGAGTGTCTGCAAGCCTACCCATCTCGATTCCCTTCCATATCCCTAACGCGCTGTGCGTTCTACGTCATCGCTTTTTGTGTTTATGCGATCGGTTAATGTGTCGATCAGATAGGTATATTCGTAAGCGGCAGGGGTGATCAGTAAGCGTAATCCGTATCCAATTTACGTTCAAATTATGGATGAATCAAAGTAAACAATATGACAGCATTGTACATACAACTGTTTTTGACTGATTAACCGCCTCGTTTTAATTGCTGTTGTGTTTAATGCATAAGAAAATTTTGTTGTTTTTTGTTGTTTTCACTAAAAAAACTGATCAAATTCTTCCGTAAGATATCTATGTGCTGAAACGTTCTTAACCTGATACATAAAGTTGTATTATCAGCATACATGATGCAATCAAACATGTTACTGGCTTCTGAAAAGTCATTAATGTATAAAATAAATAATAATGGACCAATAATTGTTATAGATAGTGTCTGACTGGATTTCTTCAATTTCGGTATATGGTTTTCTGTTTGTTAATAACTTTTAAATCAATGCAGCGTTGAGCCATTAATGCCATAATATCTTGATTTGTTTAGTAAAATGTTACGGTCAATGGTATCGAAGACCTTGGAGAGATCGAGAAATATGCTAATCGGTTCTTAATTGTTATCCATTTGTGTTATAATTATGTCAATTAATTCTCGTGAGGCATATTCAGTTGAATATGTAGGTCTTAATCCGTACTGATTGTCAAAAAGAAGTTTAAAGTCATTGAAATATGAAGCTAACTGAATAAAAAATATATTCTCAATAACTTTTGAAATAGAAGGAAGAAGAGAGGTAGGTCTGTAATTGTTAAATAATGATGGGTCGTCTTTTTAAATATTGTTATGACTTTCGCAATGTTTAGTTTGTCCGGGAATATACCGGTATTTAAAATTTGGTTTATTAGTAGCGTTAATGATTTTATGATCGCGGGTTCGATTATTTGTAACAATTTGGATGAAATGTTGTCGAAACCACAGCTGTTTTTGTGGAGAGATTTTCTATGGTTTCTTTACAGTTTCTTCGTCAACATGTTTAAATACAAAAACATAATTTACTTGCTTATTTAGATAATAACTATATTCTTTATTGCTTTTAAAGGTGATACTACACTTGCAATGGTCTGGCCTATATTTGTGAAGTAGTTATTAAATCTGTTTGCAATATCTTTTTAGCTGTAATTGTTTTGCCGCTTTCTATAAAAACTACAGGCAAAGTTCGTTTTTTCTTATTATTTGACATAATTTCATTTATAATTTTCCAAGTATTTCTTACGTCATGCTTAATTTTATTAAAACGTTTTTCAAAATACATTTGGTTGGCTATACGACTGCTATTTTTTTAGTATTGAGTTATACGTTTTGAAGTTAATGGAACAAATTTCATAGTTAGGTGAAGTTGGATTTGTTATAAAATTTATCTCGGTGTCGAATTGATCTTAGCAAACCTTGAGTTATCCACATTGACATTTTATTTTTGTATTGATTGAATTTGCCTTTCACGTCGAACTCAAAATTACTAATATGCGTAACTCCTGTATTCGTGATCAATGGTACCTCATTTTTCACGTGTCATATTTACATACTCAAATGTGCCATTAATTCCTATTATTGACATGAGTTCAACCAAAAACGAACAATAAGCGTATTGTGTTTCTCGCATCAGCCATAAATACTGTTCCTCAGGCACAACCTTCAGGACAAGCACCTGTAAAGTTTGACAAACACGACACATTGGATTCAGTCCACAACTTGTAATTAGCTTAGTATACAATCAACTACAATCAACTGGCCAGCCATGCTTGTGGCCTTCTCTAAGGTCAAGGTCCCGGATCCCATTCTTATCCCCGGCGATTACCATAAACTATCAATTAGCAGCGGTTACCGCAAACTGCAGAACACTACATTCCTCCCCTTTTCACTATTAGCTAACAACTATCATTAATTCTATTCTACCCTTAACAACTATCATCATGTCCATTCTAAGTCATTATGCTGATTGCTCAGATATGTGTAACATTAAACGTATGTGACTATACCAAATGTCCACATGTCAAATTTGTGTTAATGTCTTCATTGTACGTGCGCTTCTATTAGAGTGCATAGTCATCGAGACGTCGAGGGGCGTAACGTCGTCGTTGTGCTCGTTGTCGCTTTGGTGTCTCGTTGGGGGACATGGATGTTCTCGACGCTGAGTTGACATCTCGTGACGTGGGGGTTCTAGTATATGGAACGTCGGGCTGACTTTTCTCTCGGTGTGTCACTGGTGTCGCTGTCGTCATCTTAGGAATGTCCACAGTATCTGGGACCTTTTCTATTTCCACCTTTTTTTCCAGACAGGAAGTGGCTTAAACATCTTCTTGAACCGGGATGCATTGCGACGAATGGTGTGCTTGTCATTCGCTGCGGTAACAGCTGTACCTTTGATGTTGGTGATCACCATGGGTTTGGGAGAGAACGAAGTGGACAGTTTGTTCGATTTCTTGTCATTACGCATGAGCACAGTGTCCCCCACTTGCAGGTCATTGTGGCTGGCCCTGTTTCTGTGATCAGCATATGTCTTTTGTGTCTGTTTTGCCTGTTCGTCGTTCCTTCGCGCTGCAGCGTGGATCTCATTGTTGTCATGGTCATCATTCACTGTAATGTACGGCAATTTTGTTGCAGGTTCTCTACCAAACAGAAGGCGATGAGGGGAAAACTTTGTTGATGAGTGTGGTGTGGCCCGGTATTGCCGTAAGAATTGGTACATTGCCTGTTTCCAATTCTTCTGTTCTAACACAGCTGATCGAATAGCCTTCATCAGGGGTTTGTTGAAACCTTCCGCTTGTGCATTTCCCCTTGGCCAACATTCCGTGACTCTTCTGTG
>CM034538.1:22223035-22261134 GCA_020002185.1 Paraescarpia echinospica | reverse complement strand
AGTTGTAATAACCTAATAATTTCAGGCGATTTCAATATCAATCTACTTAAAATAAACGAGAACAAAATATACAGTGAATTCTTTGATACTATAATTTCATACAGTCTCTATCCACAAATTACCTTTCCAACTCGCTTTACCAGAACAAACGGAACACTGATAGACAACTTTTTCAGTAAATTAAATAAATCAATATTATATAGCACTGCAGGAATCTTCACTAATACCCTTTCTGATCATCAACCTTACTTCCTAATCATGAATATCAACGTAAAATCTAAACCTCCTCCAAAATGTGTTCGAGTAAATCTACAAAATAAGGCAGCTCTGCATAATGTTAAACTTGAGATAAATTCGGATGCAATGTATAACAAAATAAACAAATCTCCTACAGCTGACCCCAATTTAAATTATAACATAATACACGAAGAAATTATGCATGCTAAGAATAAGCATATGCCTGTTAAAATCATGAAATATAATAAATACAAACATAAGCATTCAACCTGGATCACACACCGTCTTCTAAATTCAATCAAATATCGAGACTCGCTTTATAAGAAATAAAAAATGTCTAATCCAAATTTACCTATGTACGAAGTCTTTCAAACTAACCTAAAAACATGTAATTTAATATTAAAGAAAAATATTCGTACTGCAAAAACAAATGTACTTTGAGTCACGCTTTAACCGATATAAAGATGACATTAGAAATACATCGAAAACCATAAATGAATTTATTTCCAAAAACAATACAAACAACACTGTTTTGTTTAAAAGTAACGGCATAACTATAACATATAAAACGGTTATTGCAAACCAATTTAACAACTATGTTACAAGTATAGGTCAGTCGACAGCACAAGACATTCATTACAATGGTAATAAGGATTATAATTACTACTTAAATGATAATGTCCATTCCGTTTTCAGTCTATTAAATGTTGATGAAGAAATAGTCAAGAAAACCATTGAAAGCCTTCCCAATAAAATCAATAGTGGCTGTGACGGTATTTCCTGTAAATTTTTGAAAATAATTGAACCCTCCATCATCAAACCATTAACCCTGGTAATAAATCAAGTAATAAATACTGGTATATTTCCCGATACATTTAAACTCGCTAAAGTAATTCCTATTTTTTTTAAAGATGACCCATCTGTTTTTTTAAATTATAGACCCATATCTCTTCTTCCAACAATTTCAAAAGTGTTAGAGAAAATAATATATAGTCAACTAACAGCATACTTTAATGATTCTGATCTATTTGTTAAAAATCAATATGGTTTTAGGAAAAAACACTCTACCGAGTATGCATCACTTGAACTAATAGATAGAATAATTACACAAATTGATAAAAATTATGTTCCTTTCAGTATCTTTCTTGACCTCTCTAAGGCCTTCGATACAATTGATCACTCGATACTATTAACTAAACTAAGATATTATGGATTACAAGGTCCTACCCTGAATCTATTTAATAACTACTTAAGCAATAGAAGACAATACACCGAATTTCAAAACGAAAGTTCATATATCCTACCTATTACAATTGGTATACCACAAGGATCTATTTTTGGTCCTCTATTATTCATAATATACATTAATGATTTTCCTAAAGCTAGCGAAATGTTTAACTTTATTATGTATGCCGACGATACCACCTTATTTAGCACCATCAACTATTTTCAAGGTAATTTCCCAAATAGAAATATCGAATCGGCAATAAATGATGAACTCCTTAAAATAATTGAATGGTTAAACATTAATAAATTATCATTAAACAGAAACAAATCTAAATATATGATTTTTCACATGCAAAATAAAGCTGTCGATAACTTTACGCTCAATATAAATGGTACAAACATTGAAAGAGTAGATGAATTTATTTTTTAGGACTTGCTTTAGATACAAATTTAAATTGGAATAAACACATTGAAAAAGTATCAAACAAGTGTTCCAAAACAGTCGGCAACTTAAACAGACTAAAATATGTTTTTCCCCTAGAAATTAAAATTATCTTATATAATACGTTATTTTTATCACATATCAACTATTGTTGAAAATACAAAAGAAAGCTATGAGAATTTTATCTATAAGTAAATATAATTCACACTCTGAGCCACTTTTCAAAAAAATGAATATCTTAAAAATTGATGACATGTTAAAATTACATGAACTTAAGTTTTATTATAAATATGTACATCATGACCTCCCTGCCTACCTATTAAATTGGAAAATAAATACAAATGCTTACGTACACAATTACAACACAAGGAAAAAAACAGAGTTACACCCATTCAGAACAAAACATGAATTTGCCAAAAGATGTCTTTGATACAGTTTGCCACATGTCATTAACAATACTTCAAAGTTAGTCACAGAGAAGATTGGAACACATAGCTTCAGAGGTTTTGCTAATTATGCAAAAACAATTTATTAGAAAAATACGTAGATACGTGTACAATATTAAACTGCTATACATGCTATCAAAGTAATTAAAACTGTATTATTATATGTGATATGTTTGGATATGTATTGTATTTGTGCATATACACATTTTTTTTCTTTCTTTTTTACAAGTATATTGATGTGTACTATTGACAACTAGTACTTGTTTATTTTAACATACCATTAATACTCCAATACATGCATATATGTAATCAAGTAATCTCGGTTTCTTTTCTTTTCCTGCACATTTACATTTGCACTTCCTTCGGTAAAATTGAGTTGAAACAAATTATTCTTGTGGCTCCTATGAGAGCGACTGTTATTGTCTTAATAGGAGTTACAGACCCCATCTAATTTGAAACTACACTGCATTTGTATATATGAATATATATGCCTATTCATGTTACGTTAATTTGATATTATACACATATTGTAATTGGGGTCTAAATAAAACTTTCTTGTTCTTGTTCAAGTTGTTGTGTGTGTATCTGTGACGTGTGTGTATGTGTGAGCGCGCGCGCGCGTGCATGTATGTGTTTGCGCGCACATGTGCTTGTACGCGCGCTTGTGTGTAATACGCGTAGTTCGCATGTTAAAATAATCATATCATTAAGATATCATGTTAGTAACTCCCTCAGAATTCATTCACCATCGATATGGATGGAGAATACACTGATGCACCATGAACTGTTGTCTTCCTCTGGGTCCGTGATCCTATCAAATGCCACAATGCAATGCGTGACTTTACATACACAATTAATGTGTCTCCACGAACTTGGCAGTGGTATTGTACTTACCGATGCACTTCCCCGTTACCCAACATGGTGTCGTGTAGCACGTCGATTGAAACTCCTCACATTGTTCCGTTTTTGTATTTGATGGTCTGCAAAGGCAATCCTTGTTGAAACGCCAACATATTAGCAATGGATAAGTTGAAAGTAAAAGTAAGTTCTTATGTAGCGCAGTATCCAGTCGTCAGGACTGCTCAAAGCGCTTTACACTTTACTGCCTGGCAGACCTGTTCAATCGAACACCATCTCGACTTCTCTGAGAAGCATTCAGCCACGCTGCAATTAATGCGCGAAGACTATTCGTACACAAATGTTTATTTATATATATAACCACCATTGTCTAAAGCCACGTTGTCATTTATATACTTGAGGCAAGCATAATCAACGACCTTGTCCGGATTAGAATCTTTGTTCTGCAGTTTCGAAGATTAAGCAATTTCATTCAATCCACGTTCCATCAGTCCGCTTAGTTGCATCAGTGAAGACCTGGCTCCAGACAGTTACGAATATACAATCTATGCATGTGAAGAAATAATTACTGTCGTGCAGTTTTTGCAGCGTAGTTGAATGCTTCCCGTAGAATTGTCAATGAGCCAGGGAGTGAAGTGGGAATCACTTTATACAGTCCTTAAGGCTGAATACTGCGATATTCTACACTTTCTAAAGAGTGTCTGCAAGTGCCCCGATCTTGACTCCCTATTCGTAACCGAATCACGCCATGCGCTCAGTTCGATAGTCCAACTGAGCGCTTGGCGCGATTGGGACAGTGAGTCGAGATCGAGGCGCTGCATACACTCTCTAGTAGGAATGTGCTAAAGAACGTAATTACAGATCACAGTGTCATCAAACTCAAGTGTCACTCTCTCCGTCTGTTCAATCGATGGGAGGAACAACAGCAGCGCCAGGTGACAAATGCGCAACTTAATTTTCTTGAAAGAAACGACGGACCAGCTATTAGCTAGCCTGTTTATTAATTCCCTGCAAAACTGACCACGTTAAAATATCATTTTGACTTAGTAGGCCTACCATAGGCGGATACAGGGTGGACTGGGGGCACGTGCCACTTGATCTTTGAAATATAGCGCTAGAGTAGCGTGCCTCCCTAGACCTTTTCAATGTGCCTCCGTTATATGGCCCCTAGATGTTATGAAAGTATACCCATCGCGGCAAAACAATCCCAACAGCCGCCCCTACCCGCCTTCCAATCTCAAGACCCGACAGCGGAGTCGTTCTGAAGCTCCGACTCAACCTACCCAATATGTATTTGGTTCGGCCGCAAGTGGTTTCTTTTGAGAATCTTAAAGGGGGGGGTGCAATTGGAGAGTTTGGGCACTCTTTTAGAGCCTGGTGAATCCGTCCCTGCCTATGCTCGTCTGCTGGTGGATCGGTGCTAACCGGTTTTCACGCTGCGGTTACTGCGCCGTTGCAGACGAGTGTCAACCGGTTTTCCGAAATCACAAATGATACACATAATTTACTCACTAAAAGCCGGACTCGGCGTCAAGGAATAGACCATGTTTGGCAGAAATATATACGTATGTGCGATATCACTCCGTTTACTCGAGGGACGGTTTCGAAGGTTTAAATGTATCGCATTTTTTCCCGAAGTGTTTTGAGTTGTAGCTATTCACGAGAAGGAGAACCGCGCGCACGTGCTCTAGATTATTGTCGGAAGTGACGTCATGCATGACGACACCCGTAGTTTTCTCCAAGAGCCGAAGGATAGACAGTTTTGCGTCGGAAAAGAAAACATGCGACGTATTATACAATCGGTATCTAGTTAATCTAATTATACCAGTGTTCGAATCAAATAACGATTTAGTCAATGACCTTTGGATTGTGTTTCGTCATGTGGTTGAAGCCAGAACGTTACGTCATAATTCAGTGTGACGTACCACACTTTGTGCCAGCAACCCACAAGTCGCCAGTGATACTACTTCGCCTCGCGTTCATACATTTATACAGTTTCAACCTGCCATCTGTTGCATTACGTCTGCATGCAACGCTTTCTGAGTTGAGTAGGTCTACCAAAGCGTCTCAATATGATTAATTTGCTCTGGTTTCATTATTTCTACGTAATATGTCTTATTTAAAGGCCCTGATTCCTTAGCGTGGTTACTTTAGGTTGTGTGTGCTGTTTTTCTACTTGCCACTGATCATGATGAATTTGTTTTTCCATTTCTACAAATCTCTCCAATCGCCAGACATCCACTCCTATCCATTTATCCACCTCCTTCTCCCATTGTCTTCTGTGTCTTCATATGCTTCTGCTGTCTTCAACCTTTCCTTGAGGCATAAGTCTCTCTACAGATTGATGTCGTTTCACAGGATTGAAATAACGTAGTTTCTGTTTTTTTTACATCGATTCGTTTAGTTCTATGTTCAATCTACGAGACTCGTAGTATTTCTTTAACACTTTCGACTACAAGCTCCGAAAACTTCCAATTTTATTTGGTGGTCATATATATATATGTAATCATGGAAATGTTGTTTTCATCATCATTTTGATTTTAAAAGTCCTAGGAACAAACATCAGGTGGATAAGAATACACACGATAACAATACGATACTTAATTCTTCCTGTTCCTTTCGGGAAATCGGGCGACGAGCTTTCTCCATCTATTACGGTCTTTCGCAATTTCTTTGGCCTCATTCCAGGTAATTTCCATTTCTGCCAGATCTTCTTTAAATATCATGTCAGGTCTTAGTCGGCCTCTATACGTGCGTCAAGCATTATATCGGCAAAATAGGTGACCTACTCTAAAAAAAACACGTTCATACAAGGAGTATCTGTAGTTGTACACAATGAGCTGTTTTGGAGCAACTTGTCTAGCGCCGCAGGTTAGGCAGAGCGTTCTCAGATCATACTCCCTGGTCCTCTCGTTTCCTAGTATCATCGATGTCACATCTTCTCCTCCGCTAGTCTTGTCTCTCGTTCTCGTTAACATTTATGAACGTTCCTAGATATTTAACTGTCTTCCTTCCTCCCATTCGTCCTTCCTTTCTTCAGTCGTTCCCTCCTTCCTACGTTTCTTTCTTCCATCCGTCTTTCCTTCCCTTCCTCCTTTTGTTCTTCCTTCCTTCATTCGCTATTTCCTTCATTCTTTCCTTTCTTCGCTTCATTCATCCACTGCCATACTGCTACATCTCCGTGTAAGGGTGTCACCGGGAGCATTGCTGTTGTATACACTGCTTGCATAGCGCATATCACAAGCGAACCGGAAAGCAGCTCAGGCCATAAGGAGCAAGTAAAGGTGGTTGTGATAGAGGTGGGGAGGGATTGAGGGAGGAAGGGAGGGATATAAATAAGTAGGAATTAAGGGAGGGGTGGATGGATGGAGGGAGGAAGGGAGGGAGTGAGGGAGGGAGGGAGAGAGGGCGTCCTCCAGGTGTATATCTCTCTCTCCCCTTCTTTTTTCAAACTTCTAAGTCGCTCGAACGATCGGATTCCCAGGATGCGTCAACTGCTTCTATAAATACCGCAGTGACTGATCAGTTGTTTCCGCCTGAGTGAGCATGAAGACTATATCGAAGACACAGACCGAGGGATCAAGTTGATTTAGTACTAGACTGGTACAGTTGGTGTTCGAATTTACTGCTGTTCCGAAGTCCCGCAGTAGTCAATTGTGCGTCGCGCAGGCAACTCCCAATAATAATAATAACAACAACAACAATAATAATAACAACAACAACAATAACATCAACAATAATACTAACAAAAATTATAACAACAACAATAATAACAATAACAATAATAACAGTAGTAATAACAACAACAATAATAATAACAACAACAACAACAACAACAATAATACTAAAAACAACAATAATAGTAAGACAATAATAACAACAACAATAATAATAATAACAACAATAATAACAACAACAACAATAACAACAATGATAACAACAACACTAATAACAATAACAACAATAATAACAAAACAATAATAATAATAACAACGACAATAATACTAACAACAACAATAATAATAAGACAATAATAACAACAACAATAATAATAATAATAACAATAATAATAACAACAACAATAATAACAACAAAATAATAGTAATAATAATAGCAACTATAATGGGATCACATCTTTAGCGCCAATATCCTCGGAAGATCCAAGATGAGTTCAAATATATAAGTATATAGACACCATGTACCAATAGGTATGAATACCATACAAAGAATATGCAACCCGGATATATATTCTGTAGAAATACACCCATACGGTTTGTACGAATACACTACCCAAGTATGCAATCCACGTATACTAGTACATTAATTACTGTGTCGTTAATGCATACCATACCTTTATTTTCAAATAATTTAAATTATAGTAATGATATGATGCATGTGCACTGTGATCATGTAATATAATTGGGGTATGTTTAATACACATTGTGCACATGTTTTCAAATGTTTTATTAAATAAATGGGATTGCCATTATGCACCATTACTGAGACTCTTTCACTTTACGAACTGAGCAAAGTGCAGCTCAATTACCATACGATATTTACATATTTAATTATAGCTAAGTACGCATGCGTACGTTTCTGAATGTCTGCATGGGCACACGGATGTAAGCAAAAGCCCTGTGGAGTCGAGCTCAGCGGTAAACATGCCAAATGGGTACGTGAGTGAACGAATATATCATAATTCTTGCAGGATTATATTCAGTATACATTATGTTAGACATCTACAAGAACACATTTATTATTTTTGGCTAAAATACTTTTAACTAACTTTAAACAAATCTCAATTATTTTAGTACCATATATGTGTTTTGGCAGTTTGTAGATTATTTGTGCTGAATACAACTTAAACACATTAGTTGGCTAACATTTATAACTATTTCCACATTCTTCTAACTGAACAATATTCTAATAATTTTACAACCATCCCATCAAAAATATTCATAATAAAGCTTGAAGACCACGATTACATTATTATATTGAGAATAGCCTTCCCTAATATGTTAGCTCGATTAAAGGCAAATTAATTAGTTAATAGTTTTGTGCATGTTCTAGATTGTTATTAAATAAATGCATAGGTAATTGCTGTTCAACACCTATTTGCTTCGTGTTTAAAATGTGTTAAGATAACAGTATGACAACATTTACTATTAATGGATTTCGACTGTCCTAATCAGTATCAGCCCAAATTGTACGCTAAATAATATAATCTGGATGGACGTACAAATACGTAGGGCCCTGCCTACCAGTTCGTAAAATTAGTTTGTCTGCTTATAGCCCTGCCTACCTGTTCGTAAAATTAGTCAGTGTTCGCATAGCCCCTTACTAACATATAACAAGCCGTGACGTCTCCCCGCGAAATACAAAATGAAACGAGCGTGACACATGTGTCAAACGCTCCTTGCCCTAGCGACCAATCACGAGCGCGCTGAGTGTGGCTTAAAAACGCCTGTTAGCTTTCCATGAGTGAATCGCAAAGACGTGCACTGGGACGAGAACTCACCAACGCATTTTTGTGTTATACGCAGGCGCGAACTTACAGATCTCGTGGGCGCCATGTGTCGCATAGGGCATGTGGGCAGGCGCAAACATTTATAAAGATTATGGTTTTTACTGGTAATTTATGTTTTTTCTTTGCCATGACTACTGTTTTGTTTCACAGGACTTGACACTGTACAACAATACAGAGTGTCTGCAAGCCTACCCATCTCGATTCCCTTCCATATCCCTAACGCGCTGTGCGTTCTACGTCATCGCTTTTTGTGTTTATGCGATCGGTTAATGTGTCGATCAGATAGGTATATTCGTAAGCGGCAGGGGTGATCAGTAAGCGTAATCCGTATCCAATTTACGTTCAAATTATGGATGAATCAAAGTAAACAATATGACAGCATTGTACATACAACTGTTTTTGACTGATTAACCGCCTCGTTTTAATTGCTGTTGTGTTTAATGCATAAGAAATTTTTTTTTTTTTTTTTTGTTTTCACTAAAAAAACTGATCAAATTCTTCCGTAAGATATCTATGTGCTGAAACGTTCTTAACCTGATACATAAAGTTGTATTATCAGCATACATGATGCAATCAAACATGTTACTGGCTTCTGAAAAGTCATTAATGTATAAAATAAATAATAATGGACCAATAATTGTTATAGATAGTGTCTGACTGGATTTCTTCAATTTCGGTATATGGTTTTCTGTTTGTTAATAACTTTTAAATCAATGCAGCGTTGAGCCATTAATGCCATAATATCTTGATTTGTTTAGTAAAATGTTACGGTCAATGGTATCGAAGACCTTGGAGAGATCGAGAAATATGCTAATCGGTTCTTAATTGTTATCCATTTGTGTTATAATTATGTCAATTAATTCTCGTGAGGCATATTCAGTTGAATATGTAGGTCTTAATCCGTACTGATTGTCAAAAAGAAGTTTAAAGTCATTGAAATATGAAGCTAACTGAATAAAAAATATATTCTCAATAACTTTTGAAATAGAAGGAAGAAGAGAGGTAGGTCTGTAATTGTTAAATAATGATGGGTCGTCTTTTTAAATATTGTTATGACTTTCGCAATGTTTAGTTTGTCCGGGAATATACCGGTATTTAAAATTTGGTTTATTAGTAGCGTTAATGATTTTATGATCGCGGGTTCGATTATTTGTAACAATTTGGATGAAATGTTGTCGAAACCACAGCTGTTTTTGTGGAGAGATTTTCTATGGTTTCTTTACAGTTTCTTCGTCAACATGTTTAAATACAAAAACATAATTTACTTGCTTATTTAGATAATAACTATATTCTTTATTGCTTTTAAAGGTGATACTACACTTGCAATGGTCTGGCCTATATTTGTGAAGTAGTTATTAAATCTGTTTGCAATATCTTTTTAGCTGTAATTGTTTTGCCGCTTTCTATAAAAACTACAGGCAAAGTTCGTTTTTTCTTATTATTTGACATAATTTCATTTATAATTTTCCAAGTATTTCTTACGTCATGCTTAATTTTATTAAAACGTTTTTCAAAATACATTTGGTTGGCTATACGACTGCTATTTTTTTAGTATTGAGTTATACGTTTTGAAGTTAATGGAACAAATTTCATAGTTAGGTGAAGTTGGATTTGTTATAAAATTTATCTCGGTGTCGAATTGATCTTAGCAAACCTTGAGTTATCCACATTGACATTTTATTTTTGTATTGATTGAATTTGCCTTTCACGTCGAACTCAAAATTACTAATATGCGTAACTCCTGTATTCGTGATCAATGGTACCTCATTTTTCACGTGTCATATTTACATACTCAAATGTGCCATTAATTCCTATTATTGACATGAGTTCAACCAAAAACGAACAATAAGCGTATTGTGTTTCTCGCATCAGCCATAAATACTGTTCCTCAGGCACAACCTTCAGGACAAGCACCTGTAAAGTTTGACAAACACGACACATTGGATTCAGTCCACAACTTGTAATTAGCTTAGTATACAATCAACTACAATCAACTGGCCAGCCATGCTTGTGGCCTTCTCTAAGGTCAAGGTCCCGGATCCCATTCTTATCCCCGGCGATTACCATAAACTATCAATTAGCAGCGGTTACCGCAAACTGCAGAACACTACATTCCTCCCCTTTTCACTATTAGCTAACAACTATCATTAATTCTATTCTACCCTTAACAACTATCATCATGTCCATTCTAAGTCATTATGCTGATTGCTCAGATATGTGTAACATTAAACGTATGTGACTATACCAAATGTCCACATGTCAAATTTGTGTTAATGTCTTCATTGTACGTGCGCTTCTATTAGAGTGCATAGTCATCGAGACGTCGAGGGGCGTAACGTCGTCGTTGTGCTCGTTGTCGCTTTGGTGTCTCGTTGGGGGACATGGATGTTCTCGACGCTGAGTTGACATCTCGTGACGTGGGGGTTCTAGTATATGGAACGTCGGGCTGACTTTTCTCTCGGTGTGTCACTGGTGTCGCTGTCGTCATCTTAGGAATGTCCACAGTATCTGGGACCTTTTCTATTTCCACCTTTTTTTCCAGACAGGAAGTGGCTTAAACATCTTCTTGAACCGGGATGCATTGCGACGAATGGTGTGCTTGTCATTCGCTGCGGTAACAGCTGTACCTTTGATGTTGGTGATCACCATGGGTTTGGGAGAGAACGAAGTGGACAGTTTGTTCGATTTCTTGTCATTACGCATGAGCACAGTGTCCCCCACTTGCAGGTCATTGTGGCTGGCCCTGTTTCTGTGATCAGCATATGTCTTTTGTGTCTGTTTTGCCTGTTCGTCGTTCCTTCGCGCTGCAGCGTGGATCTCATTGTTGTCATGGTCATCATTCACTGTAATGTACGGCAATTTTGTTGCAGGTTCTCTACCAAACAGAAGGCGATGAGGGGAAAACTTTGTTGATGAGTGTGGTGTGGCCCGGTATTGCCGTAAGAATTGGTACATTGCCTGTTTCCAATTCTTCTGTTCTAACACAGCTGATCGAATAGCCTTCATCAGGGGTTTGTTGAAACCTTCCGCTTGTGCATTTCCCCTTGGCCAACATTCCGTGACTCTTCTGTGGCGAAACCCACTGTGTTTTGCAAATGAACTGAACGCTTCCGAGTTGAGTGGAGGTCCGTTGTCAGATTTGATTACCTCTGGATAACCAAACGTTGTCAATACTTTGTCAAGCACCGGGATGACATTGTTTGCCGACACTGAGCGCACAATCTCTACTACAGGATACCTTGAGTATTCATCTACCAGGACCATGAGTTCTTCGCCTGATGGTAGAGGTCCAAGAAAGTCAACACTTAACTTTCTCCATGGCCCTGCTGGCATATTTGACATCTGCATGGGTTCAAGGTGTGGATGTCCGTTGTATGTGCATTGGCATACAAAACACTGGCGTACAGCCGTCTCGACTTTGTCGTTCATTTTCGGAAACCACACCTTCGATCTGATGAGTTCCTTTGTTTTGGCTATTCCTTGATGACCTCTATGTGCAAGAGACACTGCTTAGTCTCTTAGGGATGTTGGGATGACTACCTTTGAGCCCCGCAGTAGTATGTCGTCGTCTGTGACCGTCAATTCTTCTCTAACTTTGTAGAACTCTCGCAACGTGGGGTCATCCGATTTACAGATCTCGAACCATCGTCCGTTTCTGCACAGAGTGATGATCGTCTGCATCATGCCATCTGTTTTAGTAGCAAGTTTGACATCCTCAATGTTCATGGCATTGGGAATACTGGATGACCCGATAAAGTTCACATACTGTTCGGCCATTTTTTGGTGACGGAGAGCCCCAGCCGTGATTATCGGATTTCTGGACATATAGTCGGTTGGGTTTTTGCTTCCCGCCATATATTTCAGAGTGAAGCTATATGGCTGAAGTCGCAAACCCCATCGTTCAATGCGTAATGGCGGTTTAGCAGTGGTTCATGATCAGTGATGATTGTGAAGTGAGGATCTCCCTGGAGGTACTGGTTAAAGTGTTCACAGCTCCACACTATACCCAGAGCTTCGCGTTCCGTTTGGCTGTAGCGGCCTTCGACGTCTGACAAGGAACGACTCGCGTACGCAACTGCCCTACCCTCTTGCGTTAGTATGCTGCCTAACCCTGTGGGACTTGCATCAACGATTATTGTCGTTTCTTTCTTTATATCGAAGTAAGCGGCACACGCATCTTCCACAAGTAGGTCTTTCAGGGAGTTGAATGTGGCTTCATGTTCGCTTGTCCACACCCAATCGGCGTCTTTCTTTGTGAGACGTCTGAGGGGTTCGCTGATCATGGAGAAGTCTTTGATGAACCTTGACAGGTAGTTCATCATGCCCAGGAAACTTCTAAGTTTTGCAACATTTGACGGCGATGGCAGTTCCTTGATAGCCTGCACTTTCGTAGTGTCAGGTGACACGCCATGTTTGCTGAAGACCATCCCGTAGTATTGGATCGAGGATAGATTTGTTTCACATTTAGCTGGTCTGAGGGTCAGACCGTTTTCATGTAGTGCCTTAAGAGTCTCGGCCAGTGCATTGTCGTGCATCAATTGTGCGTTTTCTCCCTTTCCATATACGATGATGTCATCACTAATGTTCTTCGTTGATTTGATGTGACTGATCACATTTCTGATGTGTTCCTGGAATATTTCACTCGCTGACGATATTCCAAAGTTCAGTCTCTTGTATCTGTACAGGCCATTGTGAGTTCTGAACGTCGTGATGTGCCTGGATGACGGATGAAGCTCCAGCTGGTGGTATCCATTGCACATTTCAAGTTTACTGAAGACGGTTGCTCCGTTGAGGTCATGTATGAGTTCGTCTAACGTCGGCATGTTATGGCGTTCTCGTATGATCGCCTTGTTTGGCTCACGCATGTCGATGCACAATCTGATAGAGCCGTCCTTCTTCGGAGGAGTTACAATCGGAGATACCCACAGCGTGGGTTCACCAACTGGTACTCGCTCTATTATGTCTTCGTTAAGAAGTCGTTGTTCCTCTTCGTCAATCTTTGATCTGAGGTGAAATGGGATCTTCCGGTTTGTGATTGCGACTGGTCGCACGGATTCATCAATGTGCAGTTTCACCTGTACAGTTTTCATTTTTCCGATCCCGTTTGTGATGCCGGGGTATCTTTCTTCCCACTCACATTTGATGTTGTTGACAGGAATATCCACCAGTCCTAACTCCTGAGCCGTGGTGAAACCAATGAGGGATCCATGTGCTCCTTTCACGACATGGAACTGATGACACTGAATGGCGGATTTTGATTCGAGTGTCACATCACACACTCCCAGAATGTCAAGAGGTTTGTTTCCGCCGTAGGGTAGGATTTTAGGTCCTCTGTGTTTCCGCAACACTGGTTTCTGTATCCTCTCATAGGATCGTTCATCCATCACGTTCACTGATGCACCTGTGTCAATCATCATTCTTATGCTGATATCATTCACAGCAATTGTGGTCATAAGTAATTTTCGTTTATGTTGTTTGTTCGTCGGCAGACTGTTGATTGTCCAAGGATAGTCCTCTTCGCTCGAGGTATCAGTCGTTTGCTGTATATTTGTCTCTGGTTGAACTCGTCGAACCCGTTTTCGTTCTTGTTTCTTCTTTCTGCATACTTTCTCAAAGTGATTAAGCTTCTTACAGAAGTTGCAGATTTCTCCTTCCGCAGGACACACTCCGTCAATGTGGTACGTGAACCCGCACTGTTGACATATTATCCCACTGTCTGGTGGTGGCTTATGGCTCGCCAGGCCCGACAGCCCATGTTTGTTTTGGCGTCCTTTCACAACATCCCACGTACGGTTTCTCAAACTTGCCGGTCTTGTTTCGCGACCATGTTTTGATTTATTGATCCTGTTGACGGTTTCCGGGTGAATGGCCTTACTCTGCAAACTTGCGTTTTCTGCTGCTCTGCAGGTGTCAATTGTTGCTTTCAATGTTATGTTGCGTTCCTTCAGTAGTGTTTCCTGGTTATCACGATCTTGAATACCCAGAATGATTCTGTCGCGTAGTATTGAGTTTCTGCAGTCATCGCAGAAATTGCAGGATTTAATTAGCACCCGTATTGCTGTTAAGAACTGCTCGAATGTCTCGCCTGCTTGTTGGTTTCGGTTATTGAAGATAAATCTCTCATAACATTCGTTGGCCTCTCCGACTGCAAAACTGTCAAATTTCGCTAGGATTTCATCCATCGATCGGGTGTTGTCGTCCGTGTCGAACGTAAATCCATTGTAAATTCTTAGAGCGTCATCGCCGATCGTGTGGAGTAACAAAGCAACCTGATAATCGACAGGCTGCTTCCCGAGTTGCGTGAATGTGGCATAGTTCTTCCATTTTTGTTTGAAGAGCTTCCAGTTTTCTGCAGTGTCTGACATGAGATTCACTGGTGCCGGCGATCGTATCTCATGTACAGGCAGCACCGGTGGCGCCGCGGCGACAGCTTCGTTGTTGTCAGACATTTCAGGCTGGTACGAACAATGACACACAGCAGCTTATGTGCGTGCAACTGACGACAGTGATATCAATGTACAGTTCACCTTGTCATTGCAATGGTCATCAAGTGTTCAGTATTGTTCGTGAAAACGCAACATCAGGCTGTGTCTGTGAGCGATGATGTGATGACCTACACATATCACACGTACCGACTCGGTGGATGCAGCGTATCCTAATTCAGTACTAATAGTCAGATGTGAGTACTCTGGATCCCATACTCGTCGCCATTGTAAAGTTGTGACAAACACGACACAATGGATTCAGTCCACAACTTGTAATTAGCTTAGTATACAATCAACTACAATCAACTGGCCAGCCATGCTTGTGGCCTGCTCTAAGGTCAAGGTCCCGGTTCCCATTCTTATCCCCGGCGATTACCATAAACTATCAATTAGCAGCGGTTACCGCAAACTGCAGAACACTACAGCACCCACCCTGACACATACGTGTGCACTCACCTACACACGTAAAAACAATGACGACGAAATATCTGACTCAACGCTGACGTTATTTTGAAAACGCCTTGTAATCTGAGATCCCGAGAATATGTCGTCAACAAATTTTGTTGACTTTCAACAAACCCGGTGAATGTCGCTGATAAGTTACCATTACTCCATTAACGTGGGCTATTTAATAACAAAACCATTCCTAAGTTAATTATGTATAAGTTGTTGTTGTTGACATTGGTCATATGGCTGATGATAACAAGACCACATATTTTAACGAAGGTTTATAAACAAATGAACTGTTGACAAACATTTGCCTCTATTATGTACACATTACATTATTACATAAAACTATACGTTCAGTGTATTTTCGTAGCTCGTACGCAATTTAGGGCCGACGCAAAAAATCTCCGACCTTGTTGTTGCGGTTTCAAACAAGGTCGATCACTCCACGTATCTCCACTTCACTCAGGTGTATGAATGATACGTCCGAATGTCTCAGTATGATCTAAAATATGTGATAATCCTCCCTTCCGCCCCGTCCGGAACTATAAAATTAACACATAACTATAACGGGATTAGACAGCGAATTAACCAGAGTGAACCCGGGGAAAAGTCCACTTCTCTCACCATGGATTTGGGATAGGGGAAGCCAGGGCAAGCTTAGTTATATGAAAGTTTACCATATGCTAAATCATAGTGCCGCAACAGTTTATTATACATTTAAAACAATTTCTAAAGTGTGCGGGGCCTAATGAACTCCTGAATATGCCACTTACGTCTCCATAGGTTTCAAATAAATGTTTAGGCGAAACATCATTACAACTCAACCATTTGATTCTGCTAAAATATATTTGTTGCATGGACCACCAAATTCACTAAACGTATTTCGGGAATTTTATGGCGTTGCAATAAATTCCGACAAAGAAACCCTATACGTTCGACAGATATGCACGAATTGCACAAAATCGGACAACAAACTATTAAAGTGCCTTAACAGTGCACATGTTTGCATAAAGTGCATGTTTGAAAGAACACCGCATTCTAACACGTCAATCTGCATACACATGTGTGCATGTCCAAGTGCACGTACGCGTGCGACTCAAGCACACACACACACTCACACTCGCGCACACACGCGCGCGCGCGCGCGCGCGCACACACACACACCAAAAGTATACTACTAACGTTTCCCTTGAACATAACTGCACTCACAACATCGACTGAAACATAAGTTGAAATAAATTTACTTCAAAGGTAGCTTAGCTTCAAACTAGTTTTGACAAAATCCCCAACCGCATCTAACCCAGTCAGACACACCACGCAGACCGTATAATCAACGAATACACCGAGGTCACATTTGAATGACGGCGCAGCGACACCTGTACCATCGTGTAAATATGAGTTTCGGGCGTGAATTCGTCATTATCCGTAGTGGACGAGCAACCAGTCTACGCAGCTGACGATATATCCGGTAAGTGTGTCACCAAGTGGGGCGATTTGTGTGATGTAAAGCTACCCAGTCTGATCAACTCTGATCGTGTGTATTGTTGAATTATCTTATATCGTATGCACTATATTTGTTTTAACATATTATAAGGCAAACTTTGTTCAACCACAACAACTGTTAAATATAATGTGATTGTTGTGTGTTTGTGGATTTTGTTAGCATATAAACTTACATTTCGATATAAATATGAAGCTATTATTCGAGTCAAAAATTTCAAATTAAATAGACAACTGTATACGGTATATGACGAACATTGTGGATTACTAAAACACCTTCGGACATTCAGTATATTAGAGTAAACTATAGTTTAATCTACGTATCATAATGGCACAATACAATACTACGAAGTACACGAACTTCCTGTTACATTTCTTTTGTGCCTTTTGAAACGCTTAACCAATGTAATGCTTCACCAGCGTTCTTTTAAGAGAACGATCAATGTAATCAAGTATATATTGATTTGAGTTGTGCAATGTTCGCAGCGAATAGCGTTATGCCATTTAGTTGTGAGTAACACAACATTGCCCACTTCTTGAAGTATTGTGAGTCATATAGGAGTGTGTGTGTACGCATAGATTACACTGCGCGAACTAGTTGGCATCACTGCCAAATATGATACAGCAGCACATACTGGTATTAGTTACAAACCCCATTAATATAGTTACAAGATACTTATGTACGTATGTATATGTATGTGTGTGATTAATTGTTTGTTAACGTTTTCCTCCCAAACGACTCAACCCGTGGAACAAGAAACGAAGGGCAGCAGTTATCGCCATTAGAATATGCTCATCTTTTAATATATATTCACGCATTGAATGAATCTCGGAGCCTCGGATGATATATTGTACAGTGATCTAACGTTAGCGGAATAAAATACAGACGTATTGTATTTGGCCGTACGCAAAATTCCGTATTGTTGTTCGAGATAATTAATAATTCGAACTAGTTTATCATGAAGCCGTGCATAACTGTACCCTAATACGGTGGTCTCGCCTTGCGACTGGCTTCTAACAAACTGTATTTAGGGTCTTTGTGGGTCATTGTTATAAACATTTCATTTCAATAATAAACAATAAATGTTTTGTATATAGTTGACAGTCTCCCACCCGTCTACCTAAGTTTGCATAGTACTGGGTGAAGTGAAAAAGAAGATATCGATGTTCTGGCCGCTAAAAAGGAAGTTTGTTTAGGTCTATTAGCACAATAGACCTACGAACGAAGGGACATATCACTGCAGTGACGTGAATCTGATGCTTTAATACAATCGTGCTACGTCAACGCGATTGTCTACGAGACAATGCGTCATTGCCGCGACCTTGTACACATATAATGGAACCTGGCTCAGGGATCAAATAACAAAGATGTAGAGTCATGAAGAGACAGCTTTCAACGGACACAGAATCGCGCTTGCTTACTCGCTCGTTCGCTGGCTCGATTGTTCGCTCGTTCGCCCACTCACTCACTCACTCACTCACTCACTCAATCATTCATCAACTCACTCATTCATCAAATCACTCATTCACCCAAGCACTCACTCAAGCACTCACAAGGACTCACTCACTCACTCACTCATACACTCTTTCACTAAAAACACTCACTCAAAGATTTACTCACGCACTCACACACTCACTCACCGAATCATTCACTCACTGAGTCAGTCACTCTTATACGCACACGTATGCACGCAAACATAAAGACGCACGCACACGCGCACACGTACACGCGCGCACGTAATATGTCCCACGATTTTCAGTGGTTACATTTTCCAAAACCACCCTGTCACAAGTTCTCCGTAGAACTCCTGTACTTCCCTATACGCTTCACGCATCCTTTCGTCATGTTATCGTTGAACATTGAAGACCAACGTTAAAGGTACTCAACCAATTCGATTGTTTTGCTCCTCGCGGTTCTTAGTAATTTAACAAAAAACAAAGGAATCAAGTACTCCCCAATGATATCCTAGTTCGTTTTTTAAATCAATGCAAAAACTGCGAACTCTTTCGTTTTTAGTAAAAACCGGATCCGGTTTTTTGCTTCGATTTTAGCTGAGTATGGACATTGAACTTTGGGTGGAATCGCGTTCTTGTCTTCTCGTGATTGCGAATTATGGGCGATATTGACCTTTGACCCCACCCTTTGGCGTTGTTGATGTTATGGAATTCCGAGTTTAGGCAATGAGTGGATGTCCACGAACATATATGCCAACGACACGGCAAAATGGGCTAAATTAGACAGACAAAAACAGTACACACGCATAAAGGTGTATTTCTATTTGGGAACGACCATGGAACAAAACAAAGTAAACAGAAGGAATTGGCGACAGTGCCAGTGGACTGTGTCCGTGGGCCGATGCCCGTGCCGTGGTGTCAGTCACAACATCAACAGATGAGATGCAGCGTTCGCAAAGATTCTTCCAGACAGATTAGTAATTTCGAATTATTCAGCTATAATCACGTGTATTTAGACGTATGAGTATACATATTAATGTTGCTTGTACTAAATTTATTTGATTGTTTACCTTTTAGTCATAGTCAATGGCAATGGCGGTATGAGCGGCCTGGCTGAGCCCTTTTTACTATAGACTAATATCAGATAACAGTACGACGCTATGGCATATTCCTATGTCAATGATAGTGACTATATTTCGTCTATATGGTAGTAGGCTAGTAGCCTAAGTAGGCTTGGGAAAATATTAATAGTGTAAATGCATTATAAATGATCCGTAACGATTATAATTATTGAACTAATAGTAATAGGTTGAACAAAAACAATATGTACAAAATTTACTAACAACAGTAATGTATTAGTAATTTAACTAAGGCCAAGTAAAAAAAGAAAATAGTTTCTCGTCCCCGCCCGCTTCCTTTTTAGCTGCCACCTCCTTTTTTTGCTATTTACTATTAAAAAAATTCGTTATTTTAAACGCTTTTCAGATCTGTGTATGCCTTCTATAGAGATTAAAATAGGAACGATATTGGCTTGTTGCGTGCCCCGTGCTCCAAGGACCGCATACTCAAGTCTGGAATCGAGCTAATTGTTTAAATAAATTGACATAATTCATTTTGCAATATTTGCGGTGATGTTCTTTCTTATTGTTTTGACTTGTTGTTCCGTTGTGCTGCAGCTTGAGCCGTCTAAGGCGAGGTACGGTGGTGCAACAACAGCTTGAGCCGTCTAAAGCGAGGTACGGCGGTGCAACAACAGCTTGAGCCGTCTAAGGCGAGGTATGGTGGTGCAACAGCAGCTTGAGCCGTCCAAGGCGAGGTACGGTGGTGCAACAACAGCTTCTCAAAGTTACCGAACCACTAGATGGCGCAGTTTAGAGGTTCTACCTTATTGGATAGAAGGAATAACTTGCTAACACCGTATTACTCATATACCCGACTTTGAAATGTAACAAATAAACGATTGTGCAATCTATATGGTGAACAATGGCTTTGTGTCCTTCGTAAATCTTATCAATCAAGTTGATTTTGAGAACTATAACGAAAGTTTAGACAATTATGATTTCCCAGTAGGTCTAAGATTGTATCGTTGTATACATATGTCCAAAAATTTGACGGCTCGTCCGCTAATTGCTGCGTTATTTCCAACAGAAATTACACACAAGTACGTACACACGCACATATACAAAGTTGGCATTGTTGTTTACCTTGATTAGTGCAAGTGCAAACGGTTATTTGTGTTGAATGTACGAAAATTGTATCGTGACCACCTGTGGCAAGAAAACATATTAATAAAATACTACCGGTTATATCTTACTGCGTGTACTATTTTAACAGAGCATGTAACAAATAAATACTCTATTAAAATGTGTCTTACAAACGGGGAATTCAAATAGAAATTTCTTCCAGATCGTAACAAAACAGCCAAAGTTGCTGTGCACGAAATGTCAGCATGTTCGTTTATCACTCATCTCCGATAATAGTATTGAGAGGATTCAAACCTGGTCTCCGTCTGTTCTCGATGGGATAAGAAAACACTACGATGTATTCGCTGCCCCGCAAGACATTCCGCACGTCCGCCGATCGAGGAAGCGGTTACGGTTGCCGTCGCAGCCACCAGATATGAACTCACGGCACTGGAGCGAGGTGGCATCGAAGTATCAGTCGTTGATGTTGAACTTGCACGAGCCACTGTGCGGCGGCTTGCTGCAGAACAACGGGCGAGCTGCGGGAAAGAACAGGACTGAACAGAACGCGTAATGAGAAATACGCTAATGACTCAGCGATTAAAACAGTACGATTAACAGTAGACAGATCGTTAGTGGCGCGCAGTGGCGTAGTGCTAAAGCTTCGGACTCTCCACCGAGAGAATCCAGGTTCGAATCATGTGCTGCGGTGTCGAACCTTGGGCAAGTTCGATCACTCTACTTTGCTATAGTTCACTCAGCTGTATGATGAGTACCTGGCTATAGACAGTAGTGGATATTTGTGTACGAACAGTCTTCGCGCATTAATTGCAGTGTGGCTGAATGCTTCCTAGAGAAGTCGTGTTGGTGTTCGATTGAACAGGTCTGCCAGGGCGTAAAGTGTAAAGCGCTTTGAGCAGTCCTGGGGAGTGGTTACTGCTCTACATAAGAACTTACCTTAACTTTCCACGTGACCTTCATTGTGAGGTCCCACTATATATATATATATATAAAGGAGTCTAAATTTTGAGGAACTATTGTACCAAAGTGCACAATTAAATGAGAGCGATGAATTCAGTGTCACCAGTATATGGCACATTGTCCATTTATACGCGATACACATTGCATACAAATGTTTAAGCATATACCCCAGTGTACTCTTGGTATTTCTCAACAAGACACACGTCGCTTAGTAAAATATATATATATAGCATTATATAACTGTATTACTCCTTTGGATTATTATGGATGGTTTTCTATATACTAATATGTAAGTAGAACACACTTCTACAGAATGTATTATTTCATAGTTTTATTTAACGTCTCATTGCTACACTCTGTAGATATCTATAGAACATTGTAAATTACTTGAACAATCTACATATATTTCCACGGATTGTTCAATAGTGGGTACGTTTCATTGCTAACGAACTTAGAATGTAAGTGTGTTATTATTTGTCCACGCTGTTACTCAATTATATCATCACACGTACGCATCAGAAGTGCTTTAATTGTTGTCAGTTGGTTTTAAAGTGAATCGTTCAGTTCTTGGAAGGGGTGTGGATTGGGACATGTTGGGGTTAAGATATACTGACACAACATGTAGGCTTCGGAATGACCCCCGCCTTTTTAGCTAGCCTACTCAAGCCGCCAAATATTCAGATACAACAAAACAACAATAAAAACAACTGAATGAAATATCTTTGTAGCGGGCGCGGTCGTGTTATTGTTAAACGATTCAGTCGACAAATATAAATGTATGATAACATTATTCTGGAGCGATGGCCGACTGGTGCCGCTTCAGGCATTGGTAAACGTATGACAAAACAATTTTGGAGCGATGGCCACCTGGTACCGTTTCATGGATTGGTAAACAATACAACGGTGTTGCTGAACTGTGTTCGTACTGCACAATGCGTACATCAACGTGCACACTCTTTTAATTTTTAATACATGATTCCTAGGCGGTATCATTCTGGCGTTCTCTTGCCAATTCAAGGAAATTTATAGATCAAACTAGTACTTTTACTAAAATAACAAAAACACGGATTCTGAGTGAATTCGACGGCGTCAGAAAGAGTCAGACGAGAAAGATTGGGGGATACCGAGACAGGGAGAGGCAGAGGGGGACGGAAGGACGCCGTGGGAGACAAGTGGAAACGGTAGAAAACCGAGGGGGACCGAAAGAGACCGTAGAAGACCTGTGGAGACCGAGTGAAACCGAGGGTGGCCTTGGAAGACGGAGTAAACTAAGAGAGACAGAGGGAAACAGAGGGAGACCGAAGGAGACCGCGGGAGACCGAAGGAGACCGCGGGAGACCGAGGGAGACCGAGAGAGACCTAAGGAGACTGATGGAGACAGTGGGAGGCTGACGGTGACAGAGTGAGACCGATGGACATCGAGGGTGGCCGAGGGAGACGGAATGAAACCGAGGGTGGCCGAGGGAGACGGAGCAAAACTAAGGGAGACCGACGGAGACCTAGGGAAACAGAGGGAGACCTAAAGAGACCGAGCACAACTAAGGAAGACCGATGGAGACCGGGGGAAGCCGAAGGAGACCGAGGAAGACGGAGGGAGACGAAGGGAGGCCGAGGGAGACACAAGGAAATAGAGGGGACCGAGTGAGATAGGGGACGACCTAGGGATACAGAGGGAGACCGAGTGAATCCAAAGAAAAACCCAGGAAGAGCTGGGGAGTCTCAGAAACTCATATAAACGTAACTTACTGAGTTCTTCTGGACCCCAATGCAACACGCATTGGGGTCCCGAAGAACTAAGTAGGTTACGTTTATATGAATTTCTGAGAGTGGGGGAAGTGCACAACACGTACACTTCCCCCAATAAACCTGCTCAATGGAGCCCATTCGATTTCCACGAGACACAATATCCAACTACACTCGATCTACTGTGTAGGTGTGTATGTGTGTATGTGTGTATGTGTGTATGTGTGTATGTGTGTATATCAAACTTTCTACTCGAACGTATCTCCACTATTACGCTTGCTACGAACAATCGTACTACTATGGTTCCAAGTTAGGTAAGCCGTCCCAGTCTGGTCAGCAGGCGGTTTACATAGCTTGGAGCAATTCTAGAAAATAGGCATAGTGTCTGCTACCATTACGAAATCGTCCCATGCATATGTGTGCATTTAAGATCATCAATGTTTTGTGAGTATATTAGCAGCTGTGATTAACCAAGCTTGACCGGAACCGGTTTCCAACCTACATTAACTGGACGTCTACGCTCAGCCTGCCAGCGACCGGCGATGCATGTTGTTGTCCAGAACGTTTCTACTCGGCCTATGACACTGCCGTCAACCGTATAGCCAACCGTGGATAACAACACTACGGACGCTGAACTTGTGCCAGCTACCAACCAGACGCAGGACATCAGCCGGAACGAGGCGTATCAGGCCAATAACCACGCTTAGGCCGTTGAATGTGAGACCTGGTATTTGTAAACAGCGCGGTTTCAACAAAGCAAATCTCACACAGGTAACACATGAAAACTGCAGTACGAAATCCATCGCCAGTCATTATACTCCAAATGTGGCTCTGATTAACGCTAGATCCCTACGCAATAAAGCAACGAATATAAGTGAATCTATTATTGAGTATAAATGGGAAGTGCGGACAATCACAGAGACTTAGCTTAAGAAGAAAGAGAACGATGCGATAATAGCCGAAGTAACCCCGCCCGGATATACACTCTAACATGTCGCTCGTGCTTCTGGTCGTGGCGATGGAGTGGCAATTGTGCATCGCCCTACATACAAAACAAAATTGCAACCGAAGTTATCTTTAACAACCATTGAATTACTCCGTTTGCAGTTCGTTAACCCGCATCGTATGCAATTCAACGTGTGGGTTGTCTACCACCCCCGGTATCAAGTGAGACATTCGGGTTAACAACGGACTTTTATATCGAACTTGAACACTTATTCAGCGAAGCGAAGCGTACCCACCACTATTGTTGGGGATTTCAATATCCACTTTGATAGCGAAACGAAATCTGAACATCGACGTGATCTTCTTGAGTCGTGCAACCTAACTCAACATGTACTTTCACCTATACACACTACTGGACATATTCTGGATCTTGTTGTCAGTAATAACAACAACAACAACAACAACCTCATCTCTGCTCTCACAGTTCATCCATACTCAATTTCTGATCATCATCGTATTGAAATTCCAGTAAACGCTCTGGAGCCACCTTCTATGGTATCAACGACTGCAAAACGTAACTTTCGGGACAGTGATAACTGTGCACTGAGAGCTGAAATAAAATCCGTTTGTGCTGATATAACATCGTTCTGTAAAGATATGCAAGTGGATAAATTAGTCGCTACGTACAACACCAACTTAACGAAGTGTCTGGATAAACACGCTCCGTGGCGCACTGCACACGAAACAATTCGACCCACCCATGGTACGACGCAGACATTGACGATGTGGGAAGAAATGGAAATTGAAAAATCTTTGGAGGAAACCAAACTTGAAATTCATCGCCTGTTGCACATCACGTCACGTGCTGAATGCAATGCCTTGATACTGGAGAGAAAAACATTATATTTTCAAGATCGTTTAGAGAACGCTAACAACAACACTATGTTTCGTCTGGTGAGATCTCTTGATGGTCATAATTCTCAGGTACATCAGGAATTCAGTTCGGCAGTGGAAGGATGTGAACTATTATCGCATTTCTTTAGTGACAAAATCGATAAATTGTTGTTAAGCTTACAACTTTGCACATCAACTTATCTGCCTACATGTGATGAAAAGCGATGTTTCGCAGATCCTATACATGTCTTCCATAGTACAACAGCCGAAGAAATCACTAAAATTGTTGCTACCACAAACAAAACGTGTGCGCTAGATCCTCTATCTGCCAACCAGCTGAAAGAGAATGCCACCAGTCTTGTGTACATTGAAACACTGATCACGAATGCATCTCTTGAAGATGCGGTCATGCCTACACTGCTTAAGCAGGCTATTGTACGTCCTTTGTTGAAGAAGCCATCGCTTAACAGAGACGTCTTGAATAACTATTGTCCAGTGAATAATTTCACACAATTGTCTAAAGTAGTTGAGAAAATGGTGTCGCTTAGAATATCCACACACGTCTCTGATCAGGGAATGAATGATAGCTACCAGTCGGCGTATTGAAAACACCATTCGACGGAAACAGCTTTACTATACGTTACCAATGGCATGAAATGAGCCCTGGACAACAAACAAGACACATCACTGGTTCTCATCGATTTTTTGTGCAGCTTTTGAGACAATTAACCATGCCATCTTAATTCGATGACTACGATTGCGCTACGGCGTTGTTGACAACGCATTAGACTGGATGGTCTCGTACCTGCCGGGACGGACTCAGCGCGTCGTAATTAGTGACACATTTTCGGGTACAACTCCTCTGGCGTCAGGTGTCCCGCGAGGCTCCATCCTAGGCCCACTGCTCTTCTCGTTGTGTGTGCAACCAATTGGCGATATCATCAGAAAACATGGCCTTTGCTACCATCACTACGCTGATGACTTACAACTCTACCCCCACTTTGATTTCAGTACAACCGCTTACGCTGCTGTTTTACGTGGAATGAAAGCTTGCCTGGATGACATAAAACATTGGATGGCGCGGAATTACATGTGCATGAATGACAGCAAGACCGAATTGCAGTGGTGCATAAGTCGGCCGCTGCACTTGTGGGTGGCAGCGTAATACGTGTTGGTGACTGTACGATTGCAGCTTCACGATGTGTCCGGAATCTCGGCGTCTGCGTGCAAGGACAGACACCTGAACATTAACAAACAAGTGTCACAAACTGTTAGTATGTGCGCATTCCACTTACGCCACATTAATCAAATCAGCCGATGTTTGCCTAAAACAACGAAGGAACGCATAGTCAACGCCATAATAACATCGCGGCTGGACTATTGCAACTCAATCGTATACGGAACATCCGCAAACAACATCGCTCGTCTGCAACGAATTCACAACTCGGCCGCTCGTCTGATATTGCGTCGCCCGCGGAGTGATAGCGCTGCTCCGCTGTTGCATGCTCTGCACTGGCTACCCGTTGCTCGCAGAATTGAGTTCAAAATATTGGTGTTTACCTACAAGGCAATTCATGAAAATGTGCCCGTCTACTTGCGTGATATCGTGTGTCCTTACAGACCCGCTAGATCACTGCGGTCTGCTGACAACAACATGTTGTCCCGCGTCAAAGCTGGTGACAGTTCGTTCGCGGTAGCCGCTGCAACTCTCTGGAACACTCTACCTAATTACATTAAATCTTCGGACACTCTTGGCAGTTTTAAATATAAACTAAAAACACATTTATTTAGAATATCATTCTACACGAACGCCAGTACAGCTTGTTTGTAACTATCCTCAGGGATCCATTGGACTTATTTATATTAGTAATATTTCATAACTATTTATTTATTTTATATTTTATTTTATATTGCTATATTTTAGTGATTAACTTATGCATTGTAATTTATTAATGATATTATATTGTAGTGTGTTTATTTTTAAGTTAACATCTTACTATCATTATTATCACTATTCCAAATATTTTGTTGCCTTTTATTTAATTTATTTATTAATATTTGTATTACTATTGTATGGCACACTTTTTAGTTTAAATGAATGTGTTAGTACTAATATTTTAGTTTAATGATCATTTGCATTTCAGACCATAGTGTGCGTGGCCATCGGCGAACAAGCTCAAAGCGAGCCTAGGTTAAATGAGAAGGCGATGTCATGTCAGTCTGGGTGACGATATTTACAGAGAAATACGTCACAGACAGCGATGCGTAGGCCTACTGTTCGTGCCTGATGCTATTCATGCTCCGTTTCGTAAGGAGCTCCCACGCGCCCGCTTCAGTCGGTGCCTTCACGCGCCTGGCACGACGCCCCGCAGAGTGACACCGGCCAGGGACAGGTGCCGATATATTCTCCACTGTCGTTTGTAATACATAAATTTCGCATTAACTGCTGGTTCAACCTCTGTGGTCTTCTGACAAGGCGGCGGTGATGTCGTATGGTGAAACGCGTTCACGTAACACTATTAAACGATTTAGTTTTTGTTGCTCCGAGAAACCTTAGTATACACTAACAGGTGAACAAACACTCTTGTATTTACATTTTAAATATATATGATATTTATTTCAACAACAACAACAATTACAGTGCACAAAAGTGCCAAATATACAATTGTTAATCACAGTTTTGAAGTCGGAAAGGGCAAGAAGAAGTGCGTCACACTTGCACAAATTACAATGGATATAATTACAATCAATAATATATTACAATATGCAACAACAGTGATTACAACATATGATTCATATTTTTTAAATAATGAAATATATATCACCAAAACCACTTGTATTAAAGAATAACAATTTTTGAAGTCCATTATAAACAATATATTTTTAATAGGTAAGCAAAATATTATCAGTGTATTTTTTAAACAATGGACATTTCTTACCTTACCTATCCTCTTCGGGCCTTGTGGCCCATAAGGCTGCTGTGCGACTCCGCCACCTCGCCCTGTCAACGGCTATGTGTCTGGCTTTGCTCCAAGTTGCCCAGCCCAGTTGCTTCCGTTCTTTTTCCACTGTGGTTCTCCACGTTGTTTTTGGTCGACCAACTTTTCTTGTTCCTTCCGGCGTCCATGTCAGTGCTGTCAGGCAGTGGTTTTGGTCCTTCTTTCTCAGCACATGCCCGATCCAATTCCACCTTCTTCTCTGTACTTCTGTGCTGATCTTCTCTTCTGCTGTTATGTTCTCAATGTCTTTGTTCGAAATTATTACTGGCCATCTAATTTTTAAAATTCTTCTGAGACAGTTGAAATGGAAAATGTCAAGTTTTTTGTTGTCGCATTTGTTTACTTTCCATGTTTCACATCCATACAGTAACACTGATTTGACCAGAGTATTGTATAATCTGAGTTTAGTTTTTAATGTGTACACATTTGAGTTCCATATCTGCTTGAGTTTCATGAATGATGTCCTTGCTTTTCGTATTCTGTTGTTAATATCGTCATCCCCTCCTCCTTGCTTGCTGACGTTTGCGCCCAGGTATGTATATTTCTCTACTTCATTCAGTTGTTGATCATCAATCTGTATTCTGTTGTTGCATTTGCTGTTGATCCTCAGTACTTCAGTTTTCTTTTTATTGATTTTTAGGCCAGTTTTTGATGCGAATACATTCATTTTTGTTGCCTTTGTTTGCATATGTCTGTAACTTGATGACATAAGCGCAATGTCATCTGCGAAGTCCAAGTCTTCAAGTTTTGACATGAATCTCCATCTTATCCCTGTGTTGTTTTCTTCAGTTGTTTTCCTCATTATCCAGTCGATTACCATCAAGAAAAGAAATCCGGACATTACGTCTCCTTGCTTAACTCCAGTTTTTACCTTGAACCACTCAGATTGTTCACCTTCATCTAACACTGCACATTCACTGTCCTCGTACAAAATCTGGACCATTCTGATTATCTTGTATGGGATTCCATAGCTCGCCATGATTTCCCAAAGGCTCTCTTGGTGTACAGAGTCAAATGCCTTTTCGAAGTCTACAAAAGTTACATATAGCGTTGCTTGCCATTCCACTACCTGTTCTATTATGTTTCGAAGGATGAATATCTGCTCAACTGTGCTTCGTCCTCTTCTGAAACCTGCTTGTTCATCTCTCAACTTGTTGTCAACTCCATCTCTTATTCTGTCTATTATCACTCTTCCGAACACTTTACTGGGGACAGATGTTAGAGTAATACCTCTCCAGTTTCCGCACTCTGTAAGGTTACCTTTCTTTGGTATTTTAACAATCAGTCCTTGTTTCCACGTCTTTGGTACTTTTTCTTGTTCCCAAATTGTTTTGAATAAGCTTAGAAGCCAATTCTCTGTTGTCGCCATGTCTGCTTTCAACAATTCTGCTGTAATGTCATCTTTACCTGCAGCTTTCCCATTCTTTAGCTTCCTCAGTGCTGATCTAATCTCTGTTTTTGTTATAGAGTCTGTGCTGATTTCATCTATGATTGAGTCTAATTCAATATCTATAACGGGGTCATCGGGCATAGGTCTATTAAGGACTTCTTCAAAATGCTCCTTCCATCTTGTCCGCTTGGCTGGTCCTTCAGTTATTAGGTTTCCAGATTTGTCTTTTACTGCATTCGCTGTTTTGTGTTTGTCGTTACTAAGTGTCTTTGTGATGTTGTAGACTTCTTTCATCCTTCCATTCCCGGCTGCTTTCTATCATACAAACATATGCACCAACAAATGAAACAAGTGACGAAGAGAAAGACCAGTTCTATGAACAGTTGCAGTCAGTTGTGGGCAGTGTACATAAACATGACATGCTCATAGTAATGGGGGACCTAAATGCCAAAGTTGGAGAAGAAAATGAGGGCTATGAAGACATAATGGGAAGCCATGGAATTGGTGATAGAAACGAAAATGGAGAAAGACTAATTGACTTCTGTGGATTAAACAACCTTGTGGTAACAGGAACCATATTTCCACACCGACGCATCCATAAGCAGACATGGACATCTCCAGGAGGGCGAACCAAAAACCAAATTGACCATGTGCTAGTGAGCAGGCAGCACAGAACATCAGTTATGGACACCAGAGTGATGAGGGGGGCAGACATTGCGAGTGACCATCAATTAGTGCGCTCGAAGATCAGGCTGAAGCTAAAGAGGAAGCAAAAGACCAGTGAGAACAGAAAGAAATTCGACACAATCAAGCTGCAACAACCAACCATAAAAATGCAATTCTCATTGAAGCTACGGAACAGATATGATGTACTACAGGACTACGACGAGACAGATAATGACATTGTTGAGAGAAAATGGCAAGAATTCGAGGTGGCCTACAAAGAAACAGCCAAAGAAGTACTGGGTTACAAAAAGAGAGGACAAAAACCATGGATCAGCAAAGGGTCATGGGAACTGGTAGAAGACAGGAAACGACTAAAGAACAACATGGAACAAGCAAAGTCAGAAAGGATAAAGCAGAGCTACAAGGATAAGTATCAACAAAAAGACAAAGACGTAAAGAAAAACATGAGACAAGATAAAAGAAAGTGGGTAGACAACCTGGACATTTCTAGAACATATTAAAGAATTGTTTAGTGAATTCATAGTGTTACACATTTAAACGATAGACACATTCTCTTTGAATTGGTGTGAGCAAAATGTTGTTTAAAAGTTGGCTAGTTGCACAGACAGGATTGTACAAAGTAAACAACTTTTGTATATACACTGGTAGCAAATTGCTATTTGCCTTGTACTTAATAAGTGCAGTTCGTAATTAAAACATATCTGACACTTTCAAGATGCGTAATTCAGAGAATAGAATAGAAGTGTGATCCAACTTCTTAGCTCTACAAATTAAACGCGGCACTTTCTGTTGTAACAATACTAAACAATTTAAGGTAGTAGCATACGTATTACGTTATACTTTAATGCAATACATAATGTGTGGAAGAAAGAGAGAATGGTATAAAATAAGCATTCCACCTTTGTTATTAACAAAGCTGGCAATATACATTATGGCACAACTCTATGAGAGTTTATATTTTATTAGAGTAGCTTGGGGTATAACGCTCAGTTTTTTGGGACATCGAATACCAGAAAATTGGGTATACAAGGTTTATTGTCTCTTGATGATCTAGTCCATTATCTTAGGTACATTTCAAATATTAACAATTTTAATGTACCTAGTCTCAGAA
This sequence comes from Paraescarpia echinospica, assembly GCA_020002185.1. NCBI lineage: Eukaryota > Metazoa > Annelida > Polychaeta > Sabellida > Siboglinidae > Paraescarpia > Paraescarpia echinospica. Next base: position 22,229,574 of record CM034538.1, on the reverse strand, counting down.
AAAAGTTGTGGTTAATTTAGCGGGGGCCCTAAATATTGGCGTTATGCCCCACCCGTGGGGTAAAACGCCCACCTCATGGCGTTTTGCCCCTATAGGATATTGGACCATTAATTCGTGTTTTTGGTTAAATTGTGGGACATGTGTTTCTTATTAGATATACTAACTTGATTTTAGTGTTAGTCCATTGCCATTGTTTTTGATCTTGGAAGACTAATGCATCTATCGCTAAAACTAATCGAACATAATCTGAATAGTTCTGATATTTTTTGTTTAGGTAGTGTGTTTTCAGAAATGCTACACTTTTACAATTCAGAACTTTTTTTAAACTATTCATTTCGCATCATCTCTCGACGGTTAGCCACTCATTAACTGTTAAAACTTAACAATTATGGCAAATAATAAAAAAAACGTCCAACCACTTCGACCATTTGCGACCAATGTTCACATTACTGACGCAGGATCTAGCGTTCGCCAGATCTGCTACTTCTGAATGGCTCGCCGCAGACAAGGCATGACTCGTTGTCGCCGTCTTCAGAATAATCTTCACACCGCCGTTTCGCACCACATCTTTCTTTCCTGCTCGTTTTCTTTTTTCTCAGCTTGCGCGATGGTAATATGCGACCTGACATCGCACTTTTCTTTTTAGTTGGATGTATCATGGCCGACTTGGTTGTCTTGGCAGCATGCTTGTCTTCCATCATTTTCTTATATGGCGAAGACGTCACCACAGCGTTGGTCACACGCACCCTTTTTCTGTGTGTCCTGGCTCGAATCTTTCCCGGTGTTGAGACGATCGACGTCGCTGAACAGGCCTTCAAGACTCGCACCGCAGCTTCTTTGTCGACATCAGCGGCGGCGTGCAGATCAGCTTCTATTTCACTAATAGCAGACTGGATGACGTCTTCGTCTTCTCTGTCGCCATCAGCGGCAGCATGCACATCAGCTAGTATTGCACCCGGAGCAGACTGAATGGCGTTTTCGTCTTCTTTGTCGCCACAAGCGGCGCTATACACATCAGCTACAACAACCATCGCAGAAGGCTGGATGGCATCTTCGTCTTCTCTGTTGCTGTCAGGTGCAGCTGCAACAGTATCCGGAGCAGGCTGGATGGGAGTTTGAACAGCATCGGTAGCCAACAGTTCTTCGTCGAATTTGGCGTCGTTAAATGGCCACGGTCCGGCTGCTTTGAAACCGTTAGTTGCCGATGCGTTGGTGGCCGATGTTTTGTATGCTTCATTGAAGAGCGGCATGACGTCGAACTGCGTGACCGGTCTGTGCTTGTTGCAGATCAACCATTTGTCGACCGCACGTGAGTATGCTGCCTTCAGAGATCGGAAGAACGTCCTGTCTAGCGGTTGTAGTCGATGGGTACAGTGAGGCGGGAACGTTAGTATCGCGACGCCATTCTCTCGGGCGTAGAGAATGACGTCAAGAGTCTTGTGGCTCTCGTGGCCATCTAGTAGCAGTAGATGTGGTGTCGTCTTCTTGCAACCAACCGTGTCGACGAAGAGGTGCAACCATCTCAGGAATAACTTGTTGTTGATGTAGCCCGACCCACGGGCGTTCACGGTACCCACGGAGCATGCCGGGGCGCCATTCATCAAAGACTCAACCATTCGTTTTCGCGGAAAGACGAATAGAGGTGGGACAAACATAGCAGCTGCACTCATGCAGCACAAAGCCGTGATACTTTTCCCACTTTCTCCACTCGACACTTTTCGCACTTGGTTAATGCCTTTCGTACAGACAACCTTAGGTGGCTTTGCAACGGTAGTGAACCCAGTTTCGTCACTGTTCCAGACGCGTGTAGGCACGACACCAACACTCACAAGCAACTGTTTGTACTGTCCAAAGAACATTTCCACAGCTTCCTTATTAAACCATTTCACACGTGCAATGCTAGTTGCAATGGGTCTTCTGATGGTGAGCGTTGCATGCCGGCGAATGAAGGCCCTTGCCCAATCTACACCGGCCAGCCCACTGGTAACATCGAATGGGTGTGCTATGCCCATGCGTACAACAAGATCATATGCTAACCGACGCAAGTCAATCATTGTCAGGCAGTACATGGATGACTCCATTCCTTTCACGTGCTTCACCAGTTCAGCCTCAAATAGCGGTGAGAACGTCGTTGTTTTGCTGCCCAGTATAATTCTGCCGGGTTGTCTGACCATGCCTCTGATGTGTCTGGCAAGAGTTCGCCTCGGTACCCCGTAGTCACCTTAAACAGAAGCAAATGTGCAAATGTTTCATATACAGATACTACAACAATAATGCATTGATACGAATGCAAACTGAGTCTAGAATAGCTCTGCCATCAATGTGTGCGTGCGTGCGTGCGGGCGTGCGTGCGTGTGTGTATTACATATGTCAACATTTCATAATCGTTTATGGTAGACATACACATCAAACAACATGACACACCTACCTGATGCCTTGTTCACGGAATCCCCATTCTTCACTGCGTCAACTGCTCTACCAAGTCGTTCATCGCCGTAAGATCCTCGCGTTGATGTTCTTTAGTAATTGCGTACCATCTGGAGTGAGAAAAGGGCATTTACCTTATAGTATTTCAATATATTTTAGATTGTTGATTGAACCGTTTATAAATTATATCTTTATTAGTCATGTTAGCTAAAATAATTGTAGATTATAGACTCAGCCAGTGCCATAAAATATAATATAAATGACGTCTATCACAAAGATACATTATTAAGGTCTAGATTGACTATGTCCTGTATTTTTATTATAGCATCTATAATATAATTTAACATAAATGTTTATAATTATATAAATATATGTATATATTACGAATATTTATTAAAACAATCGGAGCAACATATGTTTTGGAAGGTCATGGGGCATAACGCGCGCACTGTGCGTTTTGCCCCTATTATGTTTGGCCTTTTCGCCCCACATGTGCTATATTATAATGTCTTCATTTAAATATTACTCTCATATATCGCCCGTAACTTATACATTTATACAACTACTATATGTACGTTTGTTTATGCTATGCATTAACATCTTTGTTATAGGTTCCCGCGGTTACTGTATAAAATCTTACTTTGGTAGGAACAACTGTTATAATCCCGAAGCTATTTTTTAATGCGAACAGCTTACCGTACGTTTTACTTCTGCAGTAATCTCTGTTGCGCCAAATACGAATGTTCATATATGTGGCTCCATCTGGCAATCTCGAAATTGTTATTTTCGAACCTTGTAGTTAGATAGGGGGTGGGCGTTATGTCCCAAAACTGGGCGTTATGCCCCAAGCTACTCTATAGAAATGTGTTTTTCCATGTTAAATTATTATCTATCAAAACCCCTAAACATTTTGTGAATTTAATCTTATTTATTTCTTCCTTTCTTATATGTATATAGACATGTGTCTTTATAATACGACTACCAAATAACATATAATTTGTCTATGATATACTGAGAGAGAGCCTGTTTACTGCAAACCATACATGTGTAACTTTTCCAATTCAATATTTGTCACAACAATGGACATTTCTAGAACATTTTAAAGAATTGTCTCGATAATAATGTATGGAAGAAAGAGAGAATGGTATAAAATAAACATTCTACTTTTGTCAACGACAAAGCTGGCTCTATACATGTTGGCACAACTCTCTGAGAGTTTAGATTTTATTACAGAAATGTGTTTTTTCCATGTTAAATTATTTCCTATAAAAACTCCTAAAACATTTTGTGAATTCAACCTTATTTATTTATTCCTTTCTTATATGTATAGAGACATGTGTGTTTATAATACGATTACCAAATAACATATAATTTGTCTTTGATATACTGAGAGAGAGCCTGTTCACTGCAAACCATACATGTGTAACTTTTCCAATTCAATATTTGTCAACCTGAAAAGTTCAACTATATCACTATTACTGTAGAACTTGTTGGTATCATCAGCAAATAAGATTAACTGAAAGATGTTTGAAGCATTACAAATATTGTTTATGTACAAAATAAACAACTTTGGACCACACAGAAATATCATGTTGTGTGTTTTTACATCACTTAACATGGGTTCTATTTTTTCACAAAATATATATAAATTTTCCAATGGCTGTCTTCATAGTGTTGCCTGGAGCAAGTTAACGCATGGACAGGACTGGCTGTTATTATTCATCGGGAAACTCTTAAAATAAAATCCTGCTCTGCCCCACAAACTGAAGAGCGATATGAAGACATACAAATATGTAATAATGTACAAATGTCATAACACAATCGGCATGTGACGCCAAATACAGATTTATATACCACAAAGGACAACATACTTAAGCACAATTCACCGTCTACGCTAGTTTCTATAATGCCCACGAAATATAGTTTGTACTTCAACAATACAAAAACATCAAAATCATTTTGGTTCCCTAAATAACAGCAATTCCTTAATCACACCTATGGGAGGCGTTAATACAAACATTCACGTAAAACCTAGTATGATTTATTTTACAGATTAATCTCAATAGTCTTCTAACAGGATGGCAACATAAATCACGTATACCGTGATGGTGGAAGGTTTATGGCGTGAACAGGTGTAAACACAATCGCGTTATCCACCGACACCTTCCCCGGGGCCGGAGCTGCATCGTCGGCTCACAACGAGTACATATTGAATGAAGACGTCGGCCCTTAGCTTGAGAACATTCATCACTTTTATTGAGGTTTAGATGACCACTCCCTGCCATTCCCTATTGATAGTAGTGTTTCTAACCGCAGGTATACATCCTTTCTCGAGGCCAATGCATCCGGTGTTTTACCGTTTGCGTGTGCGAGTCTTTAATGACGTTCTACGCCAACAAGAGTATAATATTATCGACGACTTGACATTTGCTAAGACAAGTGACGAACGTGTTGTAATATTATGGATGTGCAAACATAAATGTTTCTCTATGTCCCCAAAACACATATATGCTCATAAGAGTAAGAGTACATGGGGAGAAATAGAGGGAGAAGGAGCAGAAGAGCGAAAGAAACAGGAAGGAGGAGGGAGGGGAGAAGACGATGGACAGGGAGAGAGCTCCTCGAATTCGCAAATCGTTCAAAACACCCTATTATCTGTATTAAAAAACATGAACATTAACAGTGTTTTGTGCGTTGCTGTTTTGCGTTGTCCCGTCGTTTCACCCGCTTGGTTCAGTGCGGAACTTCATAGAATGCAATGCCTGAAAACTGATATAATACAAGACTTAGCTAACAAACGATGGAAACGTGGCTGGTTGCTAAACACCGCGGACATCGGAAAGATTGCGAGGCGTTTGCGGTCACGCATGACTGGTTCAGCGTGTGTCCGTACCGAGCCGTGTCAGGCATCGCATGACCACCCGTGTTTGCGCTGTACTGAATCCGTTAAAGTGGACTGGAGCTTGTAAATAAATGGTCATTAGCAGTGAAGTAACTACTGCCCCTACAATAGACATAAAATATGACCCTACGACGAAGGTCAAACTGTACATTTCCACTCCTAGTCGTCCCGGCTATAGCGTACACGACAAGCACACATTTCAATAATTCACCAATCAACATAACCTAAACGGTATATTATTAATCAGAAAATAGTAATCGTAAAACCATGCTATAGTAGAATATACTATAACATATTAACCGCGAATGTTTATGTTCGTTATTTGCTTATTTGCTTACGAAAATTTGCCATGCTGTTGGTTGAGCAATGTAGACATAATATCCGAATCGTAACATGTGTGCGTGTGCGTGTGTGCGTGAGTGCGTGAGTGCGTGTGTGCGTGTGTGCGTGAGTGCGTGTGTGCGTGTGTGCGCGTGTGTGCGTGTGTGCGCGTGTGCGCGTGTGTGCGTGCGTGCGTGTGTGCGTGCGTGCGTGCCTGTGTGCGTGAGTGTGTGTGTGCGTGTGTGCGTGCGTGTGTGCGTGTGTGCGTGCGTGCGTGTGTGCGTGTGTGCGTGTGTGCGTGTGTGCGTACGTGCGTGCGTGCGTGCGTGCGTGCGTGCGTGCGTGTGTGCGTGTGTGCGTGTGTGCGTGTGTGCGTGTGTGCGTGTGTGCGTGTGTGCGTGTGTGCGTGTGTGCGTGTGCGCGTGTGCGCGTGTGCGCGTGTGCGCGTGTGCGCGTGTACGTGTGTGCGTGTGTGCGTGTGTGCGTGTGTGCGTGTGTGCGTGTGTGCGCGTGTGCGCGTGTGCGCGTGTGCGCGTGCGCGTGTGCGTGTAATTAAAAAGGTAAGTTCTTATACAGCGCAGTATCCAGTCCTCAGGACTGCTCAAAGCGCTTTACTCTTTATTCCCTGGCAGACCTGTTCAATCGAACACCATCTCGACCTGTCTGAGAAGCATTCAGCCACGCTGCAATTAATGCGCGAAGACTATTCATAAACAAATATCCACCACTGTCTACAGCCAGGCACTCATTCATACAGCTGATTGAACTGAAGCAATGTAGAGTAAGCGAACTTGCCCAAGGATCGACACCGCCGCATACGAAACGAACCGGCTTTCTCTCAGTCGAGAGTCCGGAGCTCTTACCGCTGCGCTACTGCGCTCCACACGCG
>CM034538.1:22112639-22222035 GCA_020002185.1 Paraescarpia echinospica | reverse complement strand
CAAGAAAAGTAGAAGAAGCTACCAAGTGACGTCGACCCCATCCCGCAAGGGAGCAAGGGGAAGAAGAAGAAGAACAGGCTATGTGATGCCGGCAATTGTTCGAACGCCCGATACATCAAGAACAAATGTAAAGCTGTACGTACATGATATTTATGTCATACGTCACGTACGCATATATGCATGCATGCACGCACACGCGCGCGCACACACAAACATGCCCTCGCCTACGTACACGCCCATGCATACGCAGGCAAGCACACACACGCACGCACACACGCACGCACGCACGCACAGACACACACACACACACACAAATCATTCGTGTCCACATTATATTAAGATATGTTAGGAAACGTATTGAACAATATGTTTGATAATCATAAACTGATAAAGTGAAACTACATTCAACAACTATTTCTATTATGAAGCATTTGGGCAGAATCAGCGAGGAATGCATTTGATTGCATAACATGATTTTATGATAGCAACAATCAAACGTTCATATATTTAACTCTATATATGTTCAAATGCACGAACATCAGTTCGTAATTTTGCATACTTGTTCATCCACACTTTTCCACCACTAGATTGAAAGGCTATTTGGGAGCAGATGACATTATGAGATCACAACTGTGTTTACGCACAAACGTTCGCCGTACCCCGTACCCCATGTGCGTTGGAGTTTATAATCAGTCCGTCAAATTTATATTTAACAGTTATGCCACACTGCCCTACAGTACCACTTGCGCCACTTGACGTATCCGTCATTCCAACAAGCCACAACATGATTATATAAATATAACGAGGACGATTGGCGAAATGGTACGAACAATTGGTACACAAACCAAACTTCATCTGCAAATCTATATGCAATTGAAATTGAGAGAGATATTGACAAACATTTCGAGCTGTTTACAAAATATAATAAATATGTGCATCATCTGCTGATCTGGATTGGTAAATTAGTGATGTTGACGAATAAATAAATATAATTTGGTACAAAAATCACACTGCCAAATACGCCTTATTGCAGGTTTTGGCTAAAGCTTATTATGCTCACCGGACTAACAACTACTACGCGTTTTGAAAAGATCTGCGTTACATTACGTCGTTGGAACTCAGTAACGGTATTTATAATTGTGGTATTATTATTTGGGAACAACAGTTATTGTATTAGTTGATATTGATCTACAACACAGGCTGTTTGCGAAGCGGCTACGTCACTTCGGAACACCATTATATGCTACCTCAAATAACCATACCGGTTTTTATTGGTGACATAGGCGTCGGGATGGGCACGTTGTTGGGGCACTGAATCACTCTGAGGTCGGGACGTATAGGGTCTATACGAATTTGTGATAAATAAACAAAAGACTACCAACCTATTTCTGGCGAACGGCAAGTAAAACTCTGGTTGTCCTCTGCCATCTCGTGGACACAAGACCTAACAACTACAGGGTAGGACTCCAAATGTTTGTGTTTGTTAAACATAGCAATACAAACATGTGTTTCAGATTACCCATATTATGCGCAGCAGAAGCGATTACAATACTTAGGAGCAGGTGTACCTAGCGACATCACTGAGAAGGGTCACGAATAACACTTGTCTTTATCAGTTTGGTGTGCGTAATTGACAACTTATTTACGTATTCCAAAAACACCCATTACGACTTATCATGTCCATGTCCAGGATATATTCTTTAGGTATTCGATATAAGCTGGTTGCGCTACTGTGCTCATGTTCAGGTGATTCAGGCGGTAAGAAAGAGTTATTATTAATACCAAAATAGTCAATATTTTATTACTCTTGCGTTTGCTCATTCATAACACGTGTTTATACCAGCATGGGTCCTTATATCCATTCAGTAAAACAGAACCTATCAAGTTACTAACAAACTACAGCGGGACTTCCTCCCAACAACACAACATGCAGATATCATATGCCAAACATTCACCTGAATCCTCAATGTGACACAAACTGGCCGTTTGCAAGTGTCGTTTCACACTTGTTGAATGGAAAAAGCGTGTCGGTAACAACAATAACATTGACATTGAGATGTTGTTGTGTGAGCTGTGCTCTGTGTATATTCGTGTAGTGAATCCCACCCGAAGACCGTAAATATAATTATGCATACATGTAATGTATGTATGTATGGATGTATGTATGTATGTATGTATGTATGTATGTATGTGTGTGTGTGTGTGTGTGTGTGTGTGTGTGTGTGTGTGTGTGTGTGTGTGTGTGTGTGTGTGTGTGTGTGTCTGTGTGTGTATGTACGCATGCACGCATGCACGCACGCACGCACGCACGCAAGCACGCACGTACGTATACATGTATGCATGTATGCATGTATGCATGTATGTAAGTATGCATGTATGCATGTATGCATGTATGCATGTATGCGTGTATGCGTGTATGCATGTATGTTTGTATGTATGTAAGTATGTATGTATGTATGTATTTATGTATGTATGTATGTATATATGTATATATATATATATACATATATATAAATATATATATACATGATATATAAATGTAGATATACATGTGTGTGTGTGCGCGCGTGCGTGTGTGTGCGTGTGTATAATAATGTGTATGTTCGCCGGCGTGCATGCATACGTGCATACGTGCGTGAGTAAGTCAGTGAATGAGTCAGTGAGTGTGTGTGCGTGTGCGCCTGTGTGTGCGTGTAAATGTTGCGATATGTTACATAATTTGTTTGAGATTATCATGCAAAACGCTTGCCGAACCACCGGATTTAGTATCTTTACTTTGTTGAAATACATTGAAAGATGTTTGCTTTAATGCAGCAACATAATCTTTATATGTTATGCAGCTGATGACCCATCATTGCATTTGTTCGACGAATATTTCTCTAATATGCCATCCAGTGAACACAACGCACAATGAGTGATAATTACACGTATGCTTTGTGATTGCTGTTTCATAAATATATCACGTGACGGTTATTGTATCTAGACTCGTCGAGAAAAATCACAAGTCCGTTTTGATCATTGCTTTTTAATATGTGCCTGTCTGTATGTTATTCAGTGCAATCAAATTGTTAATGTAGTCGCGTCATCTAATCCAGCATTATATCCATATCGAACGCGGCGTGAACAGCAATAAAACATATTGTTATGGAAACTAGCAAAATCGGCAAAAGCAAGATACGTCCCATTATCGTGAATTCTGTCCTACATTATGCCAGCCATTTACCGAGGGACATGGGGAGTTCTTTACAGTTTAACAAGATTTAACAACATTGCCATCCAGATTAACTCTAGATGGCAGGTGGACAAGGAAGCCTTTTTTGCTTATCGAGAGTCCAATACTTTTTATCTACGTGTATCCAGCCCTTTTAAGGTATGTGTCGATATAATTTTTAAACATATTCACGCTACTAGCACCAACACAATCAGGAGATAATCTGTTCCCCTCATTTACAGTCCTTTGTGAGAATGAGAACTTTCTTATATCTAATCTACACTGCGCCTTTACTAATGTAACTTCATGTCCTCTAGTCCTTCTATCTTTCTTAACTGATAAAAAATATTTATATCAATATTTTCATAACCATTCAATATTTTAAACACTTCTATCTGATCTCCTCTCAATCTCCTGGTCACTAGTGTTGTTAAACCACATTGTTTTAGACGTATTTCGAGACTAAGATCCCTAAGTTTTTGTATCATCTTGGTTGCTCTCCTTTGTACTCATTCTAGCATATCTATGTCCTTCCTGCGATATGGCCTCCACAATATTCTAAATGAGGCCTAACTATTGTTTTGTACAGCGGTTTTATTAGCTCTTTTTCCTTATACGATATGTTTCGCCTAATTAATCCAAGGATTTGATTTCCTTTTGAAGCGGCAATACTGCACTGCTCTGAAACCTTCATATCAGCACTAATGGTTAACCCTAAGTCCTTTTCTTGTACAGTAATACTTAGTACAGAACCTCCCATTGTATATTGTTCATATTCGTTCCCATGGCTTGAGTGGAGGCATTTACATTTCAGAAAATTGAACAACATTTGCCATTTTTCAGACCAATTGATCAACCTGTCAAGATCATCTTGTAAATGTTGTCTATCTTCATCACGTTTAATCCTTCTAAACAATGTTATATCATCCACAAATTTAAACACTTTGTTTGTTACATGTTATCATCGTCCAAATCGTTGATATATATTAAGAATAATATTGCTCCCAGTACTGAACCCTGTCGTACCCCACTTAAAACTGATTTCCAGTTTGAATCCTCCCCATCAACTACTAACCGTTGTCTTCTGTCAATTAGCCGTTTTTCTATCCAGTTAATTAAACCATTTCCTATGCCATGGGCCTTTAGTTTAAGCAGTAATCTTTGATTTGGCATATTGTCGAAAGCTTTCTGAAAATCTAAGTAGATGACATCCACTGATGATCCCACGTCTACCCACTTAGTGACATCTTCGAAAAAACACAACATATTTGTTAAGCATGATTTCGCTTTTAGAAACCCATGTTGAGATGGGTTTAACAAGTTATGTTTAACAATAAAATTCAACATTTGATCTTTAATTAGTCTTTCTAAAAATTTGCAAATCACTGACATTAAACTCACTGGTCTGTAGTTCTCTGGAACCTTTTTTAAATAACGGTATAATGTTTGCTTCTTTCCATTCTAAAGGAACCACTCCCTCTTCTAATGACAAGTTGAAAACTGTTGCAAGTGGTATGCTAATTTATTCTACAATTTCCAGTAGTAGTTTGGGCGGAATCCCATCCACTCCAGGTGATTTATTATCCTTCATAGCCTTAAATTTCTTAGCTACCATTTCCGGGGTTACAAATAACTGTCCAAATAGTCTGATTCTGCCCCCATGAACTTAACATCTGGTACTGGCAGTGATCTAATATCTTCCCTGGTAAACACTGAACAAAAATACTCATTCAGGTCTTGTGCCATTAAGAAAACCTCTGATATTATATTTTCTTCTAGAGGACCGACCTTCTCCTGAACTTTCTGTTTCTTCCGAACATATGCATAAATACTCTTGCTGTCTTGTTTTATATTACAAGCTAATATTTGTTCGTAGCTTCTCTTCCAATTTATAATTTCAGTTGTAGCTTGGTTTAGTGCTTCTTTATAAATGTTGTAATCTTCGTCATTTCCAGTACGTCTATATGACTTCCACATCGTTTGTTTGTACTTAATTTTTCTAATGGCTTCCTTCGATAAGTATTTCTTTCTGGACCGTTTCCCTTGTTTTTTCAAAGGAAAAAATTTATCGACGATATACTCTATTTCACCCTTTAAGATATTCCAGCATTCTGCTGCTGACTTATTCTTCAGTGTGTTGTTCCAGTCTATCTTTACAAAATATTTCCTCATTTCCTTATATCTTCCTTTGTGAAAATTTATCCTGAACTGCTTTTTTATTTCTTTCTCATTTTACTTTGATGGTAAAATGTATCTGGTGGTGATCACTATTTCCCAGTGGCTCACATAATTATACATTGTCAACTAATTCATTCTGTGAGGAAAAACTATGTATATCACGTTCTCATCCCTGGTTGGTCTCGCACATGTTGAGAAAGGAAACTGTCTTGTACTAAAACTAAAATCTTGTGGTCCTCACTCCCCGTACTCTGTAGAGATTTCCATTGTATATGACCATGGTTAAACTCTCCCATAATAATACAGTCCCGTTTGCTAACTTCCCTTATAGCGTTTTGTACTTTGTAATTCTCTTCTACACTTATGATTGGAGTTCGATAAACTAACCCCACCTTTAACGCTGAGTTTCCTGCAACTATGTTACACCAAACAGCTTCTTCACAATCTGCTCTCTTTCTAATTTTATTTCATAAGCCTGGATAGATTCTTTAACAAATAAAATAACTCCACCTCCCCTTCTTCCTATTCTATCTTTCCTGAACATTACATAGCCTGTTAGTCCCAATTCGGCATCTGATATATCAGTGGTTGCCCATGATTCGGTTATACCTATTATGTGAGGGTCAATATGTTCTACCACAATGTTTAGTTCACTTCTTTTGTTTACTAAGCTTCTTGCATTTAAACAAACGCATTTACATCCTGATTCAGAACAGTTTTTCAGGCTGTTCTTTGCTGATTTATTTGTGCTGTCTTTATATATACCTCTACTTTCAGGCTTCTCTGTGAATCCCCCTGCGAATCCCCCTGCGAATCTAGTTTAAATAGATGCAGTCTGTCCCACTTTCAACAGATTATAGCAAGTTCTCTGAGAAAACTGCTGCCCCTTTCCACTTAGATAGAGGCCATCTCTTATGTACATATCTTCCCTTCCAACAAAGTATCCCCATAAATCTACGAATCCCACCTCCTCTTCTTTACACATCTGCTCAACTAGTGTGTTGATCGCCATCCTCTTGCAGTATGAATGTTTTGGTCCCCTTCCTCCCATTACTGGCAAAATTCCTGAGAGAATAATCTGTTCGACTCTTGTTTTCTTTAACTTCCTCACTAACTGTCTGTACTTCTATACTACCCCAGTTGTTCCCTCCCTGTCAGCATTATTTGTTCATACGTGTACTAGTATAGACCCTCCCTTGCCATGCCCCAATACCTTCTCTACCCTTTCAGTCACATGTTCTACCCTAGCCCCCGGCAAACAAACAACGACGTCCTCCCCTTCGCTTAGTGTCATATCCGTCTTTCTCGTAATAGAATCGCCCATAAATACCCTCTCTTTTCTCAGTGCTCCCTCAATCACTGCCTCCGAGTAGCTCCTTCTCCGGTTTGCATCTGTCTAGTGGTAGTCTTGTACCCCTGTCTTCTGCTCTCCTATTACAATCCTGTCCTTTCCATTCTTTCCTGACGCTGTTTCTCTTGTCACCTTTCCTCCTGTCATCGTCCCCCCCCCAACTTCTCTTCTGTCACATTTATTCTCACTTCCTTTCTTCCTGTCATCTTTCCTCCCATTGCATTTCCTTATCTCCTCTCCTGTATCTTTTTCCCTCCTACCTCTTTCTCTACGGTCACTTTCTCCCCTGTCACCTTCACGCCTGTCACATTTCCTGCCGTCGATCCTTCAATTTCTTCCCCTCCGATCACCTTCCCTTCTCTCTGTCTCCTTTTCTCGGTCTTCTTGCCACTACTCTGCTCCTTCAGTCTCACCGTATTCCCAACCCTCTCCCTGTCGTCTCTCTCAATTCTACCTGTCTCCTTGCTGATTCTCATCTCCATCCCCTTCACAATATCTACCAACCTAGCTACCGCCTTCTCCAGACATTCCACCTTCCAACACACCATGCACTGAAAGGTGAATCCTTCTTCGGTTACAGTTTTTGGTTATAGTCACAGCTGACTGTCTATCCTATCAGAAATGCTAACGTTATCGGTAGTGACCTAATTTAAATACAATCAATTACTGTACGCTAGACTGCCTTATTTATTTACGTTATATCGCGCCCTAGCGAATGCGTGGGACACTAGCTACATAAACTTCGTTCGCATGGTTATCGCAAATCCTTAATTTTAACAACAACGCTACCTAATCAAAATGTTTTGCAGGTACTGGCTTACACAAATATTATCTTTTGTAAGTAGTTTTATGTTTGCTACTTTATCACCTATATATTCGACCACATAATGAGGTTTGTTAAATCTTGTTTACCAACTTATCGTAGGCTAACTTACCCTATTATCACTCACTAGACTAAAGTGTTCTAAAATACTTTATGTAACTAACTTTAAGTACAACTGCTACTAAATAGTAATTCCACTTGTTTATCAACTTTTCTGAATCACCAATTTGAACGATCTGTCTCCGCCAAATATAGCCTCGAAAATCCAGTTGTAGCGATGTGTCGTGGCGAGAACCAGACTAGTCCTACAGAGCACGGTGTTCTTCTCAATAACACATCTTAGTGTTGTGTTATAATTATAATAATAATAAAAGTAATACTAATTATTATTATTATTATATACATTTCATACGCGCCATGTAATCGGATAAAACGTGCTCAGATGTGCTACAACAAAGTAAAATATAGGTAGAAACGAACCTGCTGTATCAGCTGTTACAGCCCGTCGTTAGACTGAACTCTTGTTCTAGGATCCGAAGGTGACTACTTAGTCATGGCACATCTCATGATATACCCGATATAACCGACGTGATGCCACAACACCCCGGAGATCCATGGGACGGTGACAGTTCCTGGTTGTTGCACTAGGACACATTCAGAACTGTCCGCAATAGTGAATGATGTGTAGACATCACAGAAATGTTACGTACTTGCTGTATACATCTAAATAACCTGTTCTTTCGCCCGTCTACGCAGAAAACCCTTGCAGCCAACGTAAAGTGGGTGGCCTCACCTGCAAGGCGGCCGTCCCAAGCTGGTTTTACAACAAGATGACAGACGAGTGTGAGTTCTTCCTGTACGGCGGCTGTGGCGGCAACGAGAACCGCTTCGCGTCGAAGGAAGCTTGTCTGGAGCGATGTCGGCCATGTTCCATACCGCTGTGCGTGGAGCCCTGCAAGTGCGGCTACGTGTACAAACACGGATGTATGACATGTGAATGCGTCGATCCGTGCAAGGTAAACTTAACAGGATAACCGTGTAAAAATAACTATTAATATATGCATTTCTTCATTGGCCAAATGTGCCCAGTCAACCAGACTGTACGGTTTGACTTTGATGGATATTTATCCCAGCGGATATGACGTAGCACATCTGAAAACGTGTTTGATCTCTCGTCATTTACGCACAAAACGTAAACCATGCGACAGTATTGCGCGGTTTACACATGAATTCGTGTACGATGTTTTCGACGATATAACCTTTTTTGTGGAGCGAATCGTCTTTTAAATATGTATATAGCAAGATTAGTACTGGTCAGATAGAAATACTGCAATCAATACAACCTTGGATTACTTGCTGATGAGGGTAATGTTATTTTGTAATGATTGACATATTGGCGTGATGGCCATCATATTTAAATTAGCCTTGGGTCAAACCATTATGGTTTGTCTTTGCATTTAAAAAGGGTGAATGGTGTTAGCATGGCTAGTTTAGACAAGGATAGAGGTAGTCGTTTTGTTTGTTTTGTTGGTGGTTTTATTCCAAGAGATTTTAAGGAGGTTGTCAGTCTAGATTTGTTGGGTTCAGATATATAGCCTCTGCAACCTATTTCAATGCACGTTAATTCTGATTTTTATTCCGTTATTGTTTACATCACGGATCAGTGTGGCATACCTGTTAATTAGGCTCGTAGCGTTAATATAGGGTGTGAAGGTGAACCAGTCCAACACTGTGTCTGATACTGAGAGTCATGTTGTATTGTGCTTGGCTGAACAAAAAAGGGTTACATATAGTTGCGGTACATTTCTGACCCTGCCAAAAAGTTTATAACTTGCGGAACATGTCGCAGGCAAACGACATATGCACATGGTTCTGTCAGTTCATTGTTACATGGATTCTTCGCAATATCATCATGCATTGATATTCGTAAATAATTACGGTCTTCACATGATTGAAAATTACACCGCAACAATGCGCATTTGTGTTTGTTTAGGACGTGAAGTGTGACAAATACAAAAAATGTGTTCCTGAGAGGATACCGTCCACGACGGTGAAGTCTTGTTCATGGCGGGGTGTATGTGTCGGTACGTTCAGTCAATTCATTTTCAGGGGCCACATTAAGGAACTAATTCCCAAGTTCATCATTCGACGAAAGTTGTTAACACTTGGTCGTGTAAGGCGATAATTACAACCGATATAATTTGTCTGGTTACAACCAGCGTTGATAGGTTATTAACCACAATGCCACCGCTTTGTTCTAAGTTCCTCTTAATGATACTAGCTTACAACTTGTTTTGCTTCCAAAGTGTTTAACTCGGGCAGTAAACAATAATACGTGTCTTACTTATTTGGATTTTACCCGACAAGATGACCGTAGTTTTTAAGCTCAACAGCACAGTATAATGTGTTATTCATCAGATGTAAACAATTGCACTTATCTGGAGCAGGGAAGCCGCACTCCTTTCCGCCACAGATGCGTCTACGACAGCACATCTCATTTCATGGACAGTCAGCGTCGTTCTTGCACTTGGGGGGAGGGACCGGGCACAACGGACGAGGAAAGGGGATCATAAGCTTCGGGCACTGACAGGGTTTCGAAGCTGCGCAACGAAGCACGTAAAAGTAAAGTAAAGGTAAGTTGTGATATAGCGCAGTATCAAGTCTGTTGGCCTGGTCGTTGCGCAGCTTCGAAACCCGGTCAGTGCCCAAAGCTTGTGATTCCCTTTCCTCTTCCGTTGTGCCCGATCCCTCCCCCAAGAGCAAGAACGACGCTGACTGTCCAGCAAACGAGAACAGCTGTCGTAGACGCATCTGTGGCGGAATGGAGTGAGGCCCCCCTGCTCCAGGTAAGTGCAAATGTTGACCTCTGATGAATAACAAATTACATTGTGCTGTTGAGCTTAAAAACTACGGTCATCTTGTCTGGTAAATATTATCATTATTATGATATTTACATTGAAATATACAATAGGGAGTATAACATTATATAATGTTCTTCCGTTGTTGTTTTCATTAATTACGTTAATATATATGATTTGTGTTAATTTGATTTATATGTATTGTAATGAGTTACAGTATACATTTTGTATAGTTTTACATACTTCAAACTACTTACTGGAACGGTTAGATACGGTCAACTGTTATTATTATATATAATAACGTATTCTATAATGATTCTTGCTCTTGTAACCACATATTCAAACTACAACCGAAAGATTAAGTCAAACCAGAAAAACACAACCGCTGTTTAGTATGTGACATTTCTTTTAACAAAACACAATACAATTGAACATGCGACATTTAATCAACAGACCAACTGCAATAGAAAACACCTGCTCAGGAAATAACCAAAGGAACTGGTATTTATCATGCAGTGACGAAACCAGGGAAGTGCCCGATGTTCCGAACACTCGTCCCAATGGTGACATGCAAGAAGCCAGTCGACAAATGCCATAATGACGGAGAATGTCCGGGCTCGTTGAAGTGCTGCCGCATGCATTTCTGTGGAGGACTCGTGTGTGTGCGTCCCGTAATACCAGGTACATGCTCGCTGATAACAAATATTTAGGAGTTGTTTGCAACAAGTGATTTGCAAATTATTAGAAAGACTAATTAAAGATCACATGGTGGATTTTCTTGTTAAACATAACTTGATAAACCCATCTCAACATGGGTTTTTAAAAGCGAGGTCATGCTTAACAAATATGTTATGTTTTTTGGAAGACATCACTAGGTGGGTAGATGAGGGATCACCAGTAGATATCATCTATTTAGATTTTCAAAAAGCTTTCGACAAAGTACCACATCAAAGATTACTCCTTAAGCTAAAGGCCCATGGCATAGGAAATGGTATAATAAACTGGATAGAAAAATGGCTGAATGACAGAAGACAACGTGTAGTAGTTGATGGGGAGGCTTCAAACTGGAAATCGGTATTGAGTGGGGTACCACAGGGATCAGTACTAGGACCTATATTATTCTTAATATATATCAACGATTTGGACGATGATATAACAAGCAAGGTGTTAAAATTTGCGGATGATACAAAAGTGTTTAGAAGGATTAAAAGTGATGGAGACAGACAGCATTTACAAGATGATCTTGATAGGTTGATCAAATGGTCTGAAAAGTGGCAAATGCTGTTCAATTTTGGGAAATGTAAATGCCTCCACACAGGTCATGGGAATGAAGAGTTAAATATAAAATAGGGGGTACTGTTCTAAGTACTACTGTAAAAGAAAAGGACTTGGGGTTAACCATTAGTGCTGATATGAAGGTTTCAGAGCAGTGCGGAATTGCAGCGTCAAAGGGAAATCAAATCCTTGGATTAATTAGGCGAAATATAGCGTATAAGAAAAAAGAATTAATAGTACCGCTGTACAAAACAATAGTGAGGCCTCATTTAGAATATTGTATACAAGCATGGAGGCCATATCGCAAGAAGGACATAGATATGCTAGAAAGAGTACAGAGGAGAGCGACTAAAATGATACCAAATCTGAGGGATCTTAGTTACGAAATACGCCTAAAAGAATGTGGTTTAACAACATTAGAGACCAGGAGATTGAGAGGAGATCACATAGAAGTGTTTAAAATATTGAATGGTTATGAAAATATTGATAGAAACATTTTTTTCTCAGTTAAGAAAAATAGAAGGACCAGAGGACATGAAGCTACATTAGTAAAGGAGCAGTGTAGATTAGATATAAGAAAGTTCTCATTCTCACAAAGGACTGTAAATGAATGGAACAGATTATCTCCTGATTGTGTTGGTGCTAGTAGCGTGAATATGTTTAAAAATAAAATCGACACACACCTTAAAAAGGCGGGATACATGTAGATAAAAAGTATTGGACTCTCGATAAGCCAAAAGGCTTCCTTGTCCACATGCCATCCAGAGTAATTTTTTGGATGGCAATCTTGTTAAATCTTGTTAAACACGAGAATGTCAACAGCCAGATTACAGTAACAACTACCTTGTGCATGAGTGACGGTTATTGGGTTGAACAGAAACAGGAAATAACTATCTGTCTCAACTGCACAATAGAACAGAATAATCTTTATGTAAACCAAAAACCCTAGAATATAATGTGTTCGAGTTGAAAAGAAAAAAGATAAAACAAAGTGATAGGTATATAATATATGGCAGGAAACTAAAATATTATGTGATATAAGGGATGGGAGTTAATATCAATAAGGTGGAAAAACAGAGTAGTGACGAAACCCTGTAACCTTGAGTCAAAAGTCCGAGAATCGATTATCCAGCAAATATAATAATTTAAATGTTTCATACACTATGAATATTACTTTAACAGGAAAGCGTAGAAAGGACGTAATGTAAGTCGCAAAACTTGTCTTCTGAGATACCTGTTTTCTATATAGTAAATTATGTATATAAAGAGCTTTTCACACACATATATAGCAAAACATTACCTTGTTCAACAAGAAATGAATTACTAAACAAGTCTTGTTATATCAATAAAGCTAGTCACACGACTTTCTATATTAGGTTTATTATTATAACAAGACACTATGACACTATTCAAAAGTAATGTATTATTAATAAGATATGCGACTAATTTCTTCATATAACAAGAACGTTTCTTGTGAAAATAAGACTATGTTCCTGTTCATACATTACAGTGTTCTTGTTGTATACAACATGTTAGCGATCTGGCTTTTTTATAAAGCAACTGTTATGTAAAAACAAGTTCTGTCTTACTATTAAGCTACTCAACCATAACTGGATATTATCATGCAGTGACGAAACTAGGGAAGTGCCCGAGGTCTCCAACACATGTCCGAAAGGTGACATGCACAAAGCCAGTCGACAAATGCCACCATGATGGAGATTGTCCCGGCTCGTTGAAGTGCTGCCGCACCCATTTCTGTATGGGACTCGTGTGTGTACGTCCCGGAATGTCAGATATATGTTCAATGATAACAAATATTTTGGAAATGTTTGTAACACGAGAATGTCAACAGCCAGATTACAGTAAGAAGTGCCTCGTGCATGAGAGACGGTTATCGGGTTGAACAGGAACTATATATTTGTCTCAACTGCACAATAGAACAGAATAGTCTTTAGAAAAACCAAAAACACTAGAATATATTGTGTTCGAGTCGACATGAAAAAAAAGAAAAAAAAGTGATAGGTATATAATATATGGAAGGAACATAAAAGATTATGTCATATACGGGATGGGAGTTGATATCAATTAGGTGGAATAAACAGAGTAGTGACAAAACGCTGTAATCTTGAGTCGGAAGTACTAGAAACGATTATCCAGCAAACGTAAATAATTAAATGTTTCATACACTATGACTATCACATTAATACGAAAGCGTTGAAAGGACTTGATGTAAGTCGCAAAACTTGTCTCCTGAGATACCTGTTTTCTAGAAGATAAATTATGTATATAAACAAAACATTACCTTGCTCAACCAAAAATGAATTACTAAACAAGTCTTGCTATTACCAAAAAGTCACTTGACTTTCTACTGTAGGTTTATTGTTATAAGAAGACACTATGTATGACACTTTTCAGAAGTACTTTATTATTATTATCAAGATATGCGACTAGTTTCTTCATATAACAAGAACGTCTCTTATTAAATAAGACTATGTTTCTATTAAAACAATACAGTGTTCTTGCTTTATACAAAATGTTAGCGATCTGTTTTTTTTTTAATAAGAAACTGTTATCCACAAACAAGTTCTGTCCTACTATTAAGCTACTTTCAACCGTAACTGGATATCATCATGCCGTGACGAAACTAGGGAATGCCCGAGGTTCCCAACGCCCCTCCCAATGGTGAAGGGTATGAAGCCTATCGAGAAATGTCATATAAGGGATGAGAGTTAATATCAATTAGGTGCAATAAACAGATTAGTGACGAAAAGTGTAAATGTAAATCTGTATGTACATGATATTTATCTTATACGTCACGTACGCATATATGCATGAACGCACGCAGTCGCGCGCGCACACACAAACATGCCCTTGCCTACGTACACGCCCATGCATACGCACGCAAGCATGCACACACACAAACACACACAAACACACACACAAATCGTTCATATCAACATGTATTGGAATATATTAAGGTATCAAACATATTGAAGAATATGTTTGATAATCATAAACTGATAAAGTGAAACTACATTCAACAAATATTTGTATTATCAAGCATTTGGGCAGAATCAGCGAGGAATGCATTTTATTGCATAACATGATTTTCTGATAGCAACAGTCAAACGTTCATATAATTAACTCTATATATGTTCAAATGCACGAACGACAGTTCATCATTTTGCATACTTATTCATCCACACTTTTCCATCTCTAGATTGAAAGGCTATTTGGGAGCCGATAATATTATGAGAGTCACATCTGTGTTTACGCACAAACGTTCGCGTACCCCGTACCCCACGTGCGTTGGAGTTTATAATCAGTCCGTCAAATTTATATTTAACAGTTATGCCACACTGCCCTACAGTACCACTTGCGCCACTTGACGCATCCGTCATTTGAACGAGCCACAACATGAGTATATAAATATAACGAGTACGATTGGCGAAGAGGTATGAACAATTATTGGTACACAAACCAAACTTCATCTGCAAATCTATATGCAATTGAAATTGAGAGAGATATTGACAAACATTTCGAGCTGTTTACAAAAATATAATAAAGATGTGCATCATCTGCTCATCTGGATTGGTAAATTAGTGATGTTGACGAATAAATAAATATCATTTGGTACAAAAATCACACTGCCAAATACGCCTTATTGCAGGTTTTGGCTAAAGTTTAGTACGTTCATCGGACTAGCAACTACTACGCGTTTTGAAAAGATCTGCGTTACTTTGCGTCGTTGGAACTCAGTAACGGTATTTATAATTGCGGTATTATTATTTGGGAACAACAGTAATTGTATTAGTAGATATTGATCTACAACACAGGCTGTTTGCGAAGCGGCTACGTCACTTCGGAACACCATTAAAGTCTACCTCAAATAACCATTACCGGTTTTTATTGGTGACATAGACGTCGGGATGGGCACGTTGTTGGGGCACTGAATCACTCTGAGGTCGGGTCGTATAGGGTCTATCCGGATTTATGATCAATTAACAAAAGACTACCAACCTATTTCTGGCGAACGGCAGGTAAAACTGTGGTTGTTCACTGCCATCTCGTGTACACAAGATCTAACAAATACAGGGTAGGACTTCAAATGTTTGTGTTTGTTAAACATAACAATACAAACATGTGTTTGAGATTACCCATATTATGCGCAGCAGAAGCGATTGCAATAATTAGGAGCAGGTGTAAATAGCGACATCACTGAGAAGGATCACGAATAACACTTGTCTTTAACAGTTTGGTGTGCGTAATTGACAACTTATTTACTCATTCCAAAAACACCCATTACGACTTGTCATGTCCAGGATATATTGTTTAGGTATTCGATATAAGCTGGTTGCGCTACTGTGCTCATGTTCAGGTGATTCAGGCGATAAGAAAGAGTTATTATTAATACCAAAATAGAGAGCACGGCGTCCTTCTCAATGACACATCGCAGTGTTGTGTTATAATAATAATAGTAATAATAAAAATAATAATTATTATTATTATATACATTTATTACGCGCCATATAATCGGGTAAAACATGCTCAGATGTGCTACAACAAAGTAAAATATAGGTAGAAACGAACCTGCTGTATCAGCTGTTACAGCCCGTCGTTAGACTGAACTCTTGTTCTAGGATCCGGAGGTGACCTTAGCCCTTTGCTGGCTACTTAGTCATGGCACATCTCATGATATACCCGATATAACCGATGTGATGCCACAACACCCTGGAGATCCATGGGACGGTGACAGTTCCTGGTTGTTGCACTAGGACACATTCATAACTGTGCGCAGTAGTGAATGATGTGTAGAAATCATAGAAATGTTACGTACTTGCTGTATACATCTAAATAGCCATTTCGCCCGTCTACGCAGAAGACGCTTGCAGCCAACCTAAATTGGTTGGCCCCTGCAAGGCGGCCGTTCCAAGCTGGTTTTACAACAAGATGACAGACGAGTGTGAGTTCTTCCTGTACGGCGGCTGTGGTGGCAACGAGAACCGCTTCGCGTCGAAGGAAGCTTGTCTGAAGCGATGTCGTCCATGTCCCATACCGCGGTGCGTGGCGCCCTGCAAGTACGGCTACGTGTACGACAAACACGGCTGTAAGACCTGTGAATGCGTCGATCCGTGCAAGGTAAACTTAGTAACAGGATAGCCGTTTAAAAATAACTATTGATATATGCATTTTTTCATTGGCCAAATGTGCCCAGTCAACCATATTGTACGGTTTGACTTTGATGGATATTTATCCCAGCAGATATGACGTAGCACATATAAAAACGTGTTTGATCTCTCGTCACTTACGCACAAAACATAAACCATGCGACAGTATTGCGCGGTTTACACATGTATTCGTGTACGAGAAGAACTGGGATGTTTTCGACGATGTAACCTTTTTCGTGTAGCGAATCATCTTTTAAATATGTATATAGCAAGATTAGTATTGGTCAGATTGAAAGACTGCAATCCATATAACCTTCAGGTGACAGGTGAATAAGGAAATCGTTATAACTATTGCAACTCCACGGATGCAATATTTACCTGAACTACAGTTGTGAACTACCTGTCAATTCAATGTTCATTCAGCATTTGAATTCTACTCATTCAATATTCTCGGCGATATGATCCCATTGTATCTTCATTTCTATAAAGCTATTCGTGTTAAAATTATAAAATACGTTTATGTAATTTATCATTCGTAATTCACCTTACTAATTTTTCGTATATACGTATTGTTAGTTTTGCACTGGCCAGTCGCATTGCATTGTTCTTCGGGTAAAGAATGTTAGCAACAATTTGTATGCATGTGGGCGTGTGTATAAACATATATATATATATATATATTTATATATATATATATATATACAAGATAACCCAAGTACAAATGTGAATACAGTGAATAGCTAGGTATAGTAATATACTGTGGCACGCTAGGGTAAATAACGACTAACGGTTAAAGTAAGTCGTAGTGAAAAAATTAATACAATTATATATAGGATTACTTGCTGATGAGGGTAATGTTATTTTGTAATGATTGACATATTGGGGTGATGGCCATCATATTTATATTACTCTTGGGTCAAACCATTGTGGTTCGTCTTTGCGTTTAAAAAGGGTGAAGGTGTTAGCAGGGCTAGTTTAGACAAGGATAGAGTTAGTCGTTTTGTTTGTTTTGATGGTGGCTTTATTCCAAGAGATTTTAAGGAGGTTGTCAGTCTAGATTTGTGGGGTTCAGATATATATAATCTGCAATCTATTTCAATGCATGTTAATTCAGATTTTTATTCCGTTATTGTTTACATCATGGATTAGTGTGGCATACCTGTTAATTAGGCTCGTAGCGTTAATACATGAAGATGAACCAGTCCAATACTGTGTCTGATATTGAGAGTCATGTTGTATGGTGCTGGACTGAACAAGAAAGGGGTACATATAGTTGTGGTACATTGCTGACCCTGCCAAAAAGACGATAACTTGCGGAACATGTCGCAGGCAAACGACACATGCACATGGTTCTGTCAGTTCATTGTTACATGGATTCTTCGCAATATAATCATGCATGGATATTCGTAAATAATTACGGTCTTCAATTGATTGAAAATTACACCGCAACAATGCGTATTTGTGTTTGTTTAGGACGTGAAGTGTGACGAAGACGAGGAATGTGTTCCTGAGAGGATACCGTGCATGACGGCGATGCCTTGTCCATGGCGGGGTGTGTGTGTGGGTACGTTCAGTCAAATCATTTCCAGGTGCCACATTAAGGCCCTCAATGACAATCCCTATGACAGGAACTAATTCTCAAGTTCATCATTCGACGAAATTTGTTAATACTTGGTTGTGTAAGGAGATAATTACAGCCGATACAACTGGTTTGGTTACAAACAGCGTTAATAGGTTATTATCCACAATGCCACCGCTATGTTCTTAGTTCCTCTTAACGATACTAGCTTACAAAAATATAAATGTATATCACGTTTGCTTTCAACGTGTTTTGCTTCCAATGTGTTAAACAATAATACGTGTCTTATTTATTTGGTTATTCACAAGTTACAAAGTTATTACAAATAATATGGAAGATAATATGGAAGAGTATAATGTTACATTTGTTTAAAGCAGTAAACATGATGGCTAAGAATACAAAGAATATTGTACGTCTAGTGTAATCATTAACGTGGCGAACGTTTCACTTGCCAGCCATCTGCAAATTGCCAAAGGTCCCTGGGCCTTGTAAAGGTTCCTTCCCGCGGTGGTGGTTCAACGCAAAGACGGGGAAGTGCGAGACTTTTATCTTCGGAGGTTGCGGAGGAAACAAAAACAACTTCGATAAGGAGGAGGAATGCAGGAAGGGGTGTCCAGTCGTGTGTCCATCACTCGTTTTGTGTGACATCAGATGCGAACATGGTCAGGTGATTGATAAAGACGGGTGCCCGATATGCGAATGCATCGATCCATGCAAGGTGGGTTTGATAGACAAAGAAAGAGAGATAGAGATAGTGAGAGAAAGAGAGAGAGAGAGACAGACAAACAGACATACACCGACGGAGAGAGAGAAAATGGTTGTATGCATGCGCGCATGTGATATATATCGCACATACATACATACATACATATATACATACATACATACATACATACATACAACTTTGAGGTTCCAGTTTCAAGCGATCTTAGCTGGGGCAAAACGCACGGTGCATCGCAAAAAAGCACAACAACGACTGTACTTTCTGAGTCAGCTAGGAAGATTCGGTATCGCACAGTAGATCCTGATATGCTTCTATCACGCTATAATTGAAAGTATCCTCACTTTTTTCATCACAATGTGGTTTGTCAATGCCGGTCAGGAAGAGTGACAGGGGTTAGAAGCCACTGTGAAAGGCGCAGGTTGAAAGACACTTGAACAGAGAGGTATTCCTCGTTTCATAACTATATCTTCTCTCAATTCCGTTCTTGTGTCGTCATGCATATTTTACTAATTTAACTACCACTATACACTGTTTTATTGTTTCAGGTGTTTCAGGCTTAGAAGGTTGTCATGCCGCATTCATGGAATTTTAATATTATTATATTAATTTTGTTATTTATTAAATGGGTACTTTTATGTCTGGAGATATGTGATATTCTTAAAAAATGTGTTGGCTGTCGGCTTATTTTTTAACTGACACACGTTCTATAAGGTTTCTCGTAATATTATGTGTTGTTACGCAACAACGCCACAAATTCGTTGTGCATTTTTAAAATGCTACTTGGCAATCAACTGTCTTCTATACGTACATGCATACATGCATATATGCATACATGCATACATGCATACATGCACACATGCATGCATACATACATACATGCATACATGCATACATACATGCATGCATACATACATACATGCATACATGCATACATGCATACATGCATACATGCATACATGCATACATGCATACATGCATACATGCACATCACACACACACACACACACCACACATCCACATCCACACACACAACACGCACACATACACACATACACATATACACACATACATACACATACACACATAAGCACATATACACACATACACACATACACACATACATACACA
Organism: Paraescarpia echinospica; assembly: GCA_020002185.1. Classification (NCBI taxonomy): domain Eukaryota; kingdom Metazoa; phylum Annelida; class Polychaeta; order Sabellida; family Siboglinidae; genus Paraescarpia; species Paraescarpia echinospica. The sequence goes on along the minus strand of CM034538.1, from coordinate 22,201,740 downwards.
TACATACATACATGTATACATATATATATATACATACATATATACACACATATAATTATATATATATATATATATATATATATGTATTACATGTATACATATATATATATATATATATATATATATAATGTACGTAAGACAGTAAGTACTCAGCATGCACCAGCCTTATATTGTATAGGAGCAGAGAGGGAGAGAGGGGATAGCATATGTATAAAGAGGCACACAGACAAAGACAAAAGACACATACATACACAAAGATTACACACACACAAAAACATTACTGACACACATGCATTACATGACACATTATTATTATTTATTACATTACATAATTCCATTTACACACACACATTTTCACATTACACATTACATACACACATACATACACACACATACACACACTGCACACACACATACACACATTACATTACACACACATTACACATACACATACATACATACCACCACCACACCACACACACACACCACACACACACATAATACATATTACGCACAATACGTGCACAAGATACATACATACATACACAAGCATACATTACATTACATACACATTACATTACATTAAAGAGCAGGTTAACGCACGCAAGCACGCAAGCACCAAACACGCAGCAATCACGCACGCATGACATTGATGAATATCATCATCAATATTACATATATATGCATATATACAGTATATATATGTGTGGTGGTGGGTGGTGTGTGTGGTGGTAAGTTGTGTGTGTGTGTGTCTATGTGTGTATGTGAGCGTGCGTGATTGCGTGTTTGGTGCTTGCGTGCTTGCGTGCGTGCCTATATGTATGTATGTATGTATATACATTATATATATATATACATATATACATACATATATATATAGCATACGTTATTTTATAGAGACAGCCACATATTTATGTAAACCCGCTATACATATATCGAAATTACATTAAAATATGTATATACACATTCGTGTTTTATATACCGTACACAATTCCTTGCAGGACTTGAAATGCAAGCCTTATGAGAAATGTGTGGTCAGTGTTGTGCAGTGCATCAGAGCGCCGTGTCCGCTGATAGCACAATGTGTCGGTAAGTTCAACCACAGTTCACTCTTTCTTGAGCCAAGTTTGCTGATTGTCTTATTTGACAGTCTTAGTCTGTGTACTATGTCTACGAAGCATCCGCTCGAAAGAATCAGCTTTGAAACTCCCGCTCTGATCTGCAGCTTGGTGTGTTCCCATATATATATATATATATATATATATATATATAAAAGGGAACATCGAAAATAAAAAGCAGCTTTACCAATTCTAAACACCACCCAGCCACCGTACAAACTTCGCCGTGTTTCTCGCCTTTATAATATTATGTTTCTGTTTGGTATGTTTGCCAACATGACACATTTTAATACAAAAATGCTATTCTAATTCAACATCAACATCAAGGCCTACAATGGAAATAAAACGCCATTGACCAATCGGCGTCGGTTTCAGACGACCCGAAAGGCCCCTGCCACGAGGAGCTGCTGGCACTTCCGGATCCGCTTCCCATCGGTGCTTTCGAGCCTCGGTGTGAGGACGACGGTTACTACCAGCAGCAGCAGTGCAGCGGCAGCACCGGCCGCTGTTGGTGTGTGACGAGGGAAGGAAAGAAGATCGAAGGAACGGAGACGTTGCCGGGACAGCCGCAAGTCGACTGCAAGAGAGGTACAATGCACCGATAGATAATGTACACGACGTAGTAGTGTCATTTTATTTATGAAGAGAATGAGTGAGTGATAGATAAACCGAGCGAGAGAGTGAGTGAGTGAGTGAGTGAGTGAGTGAGTGAGTGAGTGAGTGAGTGACTGAATGAGTGAGTGAGTGATTTTAATTGGTTGGCTGCTTTGTTCTTTGATTGGGTTTGCTTATCCATTTCCCGACGTTGCAGCCTTGATGGATTATCTATAGACAGCTCTTTCGTTTAGCAGTCTCCCCACTCGCCAGACGTCTGCTCCCAACTATTCCTCTATGTCCTTCGCCCGTTGTCTCCTAGGTTTTCCTCTGCTTCTGCTGCCTTCCATTTTTCCTTCCATTATTAGTCTCTCTAGAGATTGGTGCCGTTTCACATGGCCGAAATAAATTAGTTTCTGTTTCTGTACAACGTTCAATAAAGTCCCGGGTATAACACCAGGCTGTAGGTAGATTCGTTAGTTCTGTGTTCAGTCCACGAAACTCGTAATATCTTTCTATAACACTTGTTTTCAAATGCATTTATACGATTAGTAATGTTCTTATTAAGAGTCTCGGTTTCGCATCCATACCTAGCTGTTGGGAATATGCAGGTTCGGATAATTCGTAGTTTCACATCTTTGTTCGTTGCTTTCCACAGCTTCTTCATATCCGCCAACGTTTAACTCGCCATTGCCAACCTCCGATTGATCTCTTTCGTCCTATCTACATCCGCTTCTATCGGTGACCCCAGATATTCAAATATTTCCACTCGTTCTATTTCCTCGCCATCTACTATGACTGCTGATGGCTCTCGACGTCCCTTCACATCCACAATTTTAGTTTTCTTTACGTTTATTTTCAATCCTTTCTTCCCACTGTGCTCTTTAACAGTAATTATCAATTTATCCAATCCTGCTTGAATATCGGATAACGCTGTATCGCTGGCATATCTCAATTCGTATATTTACTGTCCGTTCACTTTCAGTCCATTAAAAACGTGCTTCTCGTGTCAGTATCGACCTCTCCCGTGATATTCTCTGTGTACAGTCTGAATGTGTGTGGGGGGAGGCAAAATGCATCCTGTCTCACATCCTTTCTGACTGGAAACCAGTCTGTGATACCACACTCTAATATCACTGCAGACTGCTGTCCGACATATAAATTTCGAATGAGTGATGCACACCCGCTCAAACACATACAAACACTCGAACATGCACACACGTACATACTCACACACGCACACACGCACACACGCACACACGCACACACGCACACACGCACACACGCACACACGCACACAAACACACACGCACACATGTTTGAACAGGCACACACGCACACACGCACAGGCACACGCACACATAAACACGCGCACACACACACACACACACACACACACACACACACACACACACACACACACACACACACACACACACACATAACGCACTCTGGCGTTTTATGTCTTTCTTAATTCTGAAAACCTACGTTCCTGCCAATAAAGCTTATCGAGACAACCCTTTCATATTGTACAATTTATGCATTTCATGTGTTAAGAGTGTCCGGCCGTCTGCGCCAACTACTGCGAGTTCGGCAAGGTGCCCGACAAGAACGGATGCCCTACGTGCACATGCATCGATCCCTGCAAGGTCAGTTGGTCTCCACACACCATGGAACCTCGGTCATTTGTACACCGATAAAACGGAAGCCTAGGCATACGGTTATCATTTCACGGAAATGGAATACCCAAACGCTAATATATCGCCTGACATGCGTAATTCGTTTTGTGGAAAACCTGTTAATCTGGACGTGGACGTTTACTTTGGGCATCAAAGTATTCCAATTAACGAAGGTCCACTTTACTCAACAAAATACTTAGAGAAATTCTAACGATTACTAATATAACGATATATTTGTTCACGATCGCCGCAACAAATGTCGTTGTTAGGCTGTTTCCGTTGAGCAATTAAGAATCGGTTACACAATTACACGATTGAACGGCGAAACTGTGTTTCTAAACCAATCGGACGCATCATGTTTTGAAAGAAATATGAAAAGGCGCATCAGATTGGTCAGCCATCACGTGACTTATTGCTTAGCTACAATACCCATAAAACATTCAAGATGGCTGCCGAACCTGTGCCGATGTGGAACATATTGTTTGTTTTGCAATAAAAGAATTGTATCAATGTAATGCACATGATATGTGTAAACATTTTTGGTAAGGCCACGCTTAACGGAGGTCACTCGCATAATTATGATTCTGACGTAGGCAAACTGCAACGAATTGGAACGTTGGTTGATGGATCCGCTACGTCGCGGCTTGCTTACGTCACAATCAAAATTATGCGCGCCTTCGCCAACAGTGTTGATAACGGTTATATATGTGAATTGCTTTATTATTTTACGGCGTGATACCTCCTAGATAAAACATTTCTAGATACAATTGTCAATGCAAAAAAATGGTGTGTTTGCTATAAAGAAAAATTGGGGGCCAGAATTTTTTTAAATAAATGATAACATATACAAAAAAAATTCAATTATAAAAATCAAAATTACAATTTCAACAAAATATACCAGAGAATGTGTGAACTCTCCACGTGTTCGGCAGCCATTTTTGGTGGCTTGAGGAACCTTGTACTTGGCAACGCATCACGTGATGGATAGGTCAATTAGTCCTTTTCTTTTAGCACTTTCAATAATATCCCAGTGCACTAATGTTGGAGGGAAATAAAACCGAGCCTTCAGTAATACATTAAGATAGTCAGTTATTCAACTCGTATTCGCATGCAAATATATTCTGACCGTTTTCTTGAAGGATGTTCTCTGCAAGCCGGGCTATCGTTGCAAAGCCAAGATAGTACCGTGTGAGAAGCCGAGGTGTATAGAAACCGAATGTATTCAAAGTAGGTATACATTACTAACGTTCCACTAAACCTGTATCATTACGTATTAATAAACAGTGCTGAGGTTATTACAATGGCGCCGCCTAACGAATGGAAAATAATTACGGCATACAACGCTATTGTACATATCACAACCTGGCAAAGTGGCGGGTCATGTCACTTTAACTTTAGCTAAAGGGTATTACAACAGCTATATATATCATATACATATCATAAATAATATACATAGTTTTATTTTCAGTAAACAAACCCGGTCAGTGTCCCTTCGTGCCCTTCAAAGCCTTGGGGCTTAAGCCTGAGAAGTGCTCTCGGCCGTGTGAGGACGACACCGACTGTCCAGACGGTCAAAAATGTTGCAAAGCGCCGAATGGTTGTGGGCAGATTTGTCGCAAACCCGTATTCCCAGGTGGGTTATCGTCACGATTCATACTAACATTGTAGCGGTGTAGGTCTTGACATGGGTTTCATGGTTGTATTACACACGCGTACACAATGCTTCCCTTAAAACAGTGATGTCAATTTTGACATTGTAACCGGCGTGTGCGTTTACGTCGGAACTAATAATGTTGACATTATGGCGCGGTCATCGCATGCAAGAAACCTTCAAAAATGGCTGCCAGCCATATAAATAAGGTTTAAATTAATAAGTGTATTGATTCTTAAACAAATTACTCCGTACAAATTGTAGAAACCCATTGGACGTAATTCACATCCAATATACACCAGAAGCTAACTTTACCATCGAACTTAATTAGATCAACCAGTTTCATAGTAAGGCTGATTCGGTGAACTAGTGCGTCATCGTAAAACCGTTCATGGTCATCAATTAAGTGTGCAATTGTAGTTTACTCTGACTTGTTGCGTATGAATGGATATTGGCATTAATCTGACACTACAATATTTATGTCGACTGTTATTAACTTTAATCTACCGCCCCAATGGGCCTGCTAGATAACATGCCAAATCGCAGCCCTATGCCTGCATAACTAACGGATATATCGGTCCACAAACAGACCGACTGACAGACGGACGGACAGACGGACGGACGGACGGACGGACGGACGGACGGACGGACGGACGCACAGACAGACAGACAGACAGACTGACAGACAGGCAGACAGACAGACAAATAGACAGACAGAGATTAATTAAAACAGATATAGTAACTGGCAACACTAACACAAACTGTGATTGGCAACAAAACATAGACTAAAGCAGAATTTACATAAACGTTACTGATACGTTTCGATGCATATTTTACAGTGATCAAACTGGGGAAATGTCCGCGCTTCGTGACACCCAACCCCCCGTACCCGTGCATAGCCCCACGCGACCAGTGCCGTCATGACGGGGACTGCCCACTCTTGGAGAAATGTTGTCGTCGACGTTTCTGTGGCCCTCTTATGTGTGGACCCCCTGTGCCAGGTAGGTTATACGCCCCCTCCTGTGTTGACCCCCTCTACCAGGTAGGTTATGTGCCCCTTCATGTGTGGACCCCCTCCACCAGGTAGATTATATGCCCCCTCCTGTGTGTACCCCCTCTACCAGGTAGGTTAAATGCCCCTTCATGTCTGGACCCCCTCCACCAGGTAGATTATATGCCCCCTCATGTGTGAACCCCCTCTACCAGATAGGTTATGTGCCCCTTCATGTGTGGACCCCCTCCACCAGGTAGATTATATGCCCCCTTCTGTGTTGACCCCCTCTACCAGGTAGGTTATGTGCCCCTTCATGTGTGAACCCCCTCCACCACGTAGATTATATGCTCCCTCCTGTGTGGACCCCCCCTCCACAAGGTCGACATTTACTCACCAATTGTGTTCAGAAGATATTTAAAATGTTCTTGTTCTATTATGGTACTATGTGTGTTACTTCAGTTGTTAGCATTTACTTCCATGTTGTTCTCAATACTACAATAAGTATGTTGAAGATCTGCTGCTTGTCATAATGCGTTTAATAAACCCGCAGCAATGTTTTGCAATAGTTATTGTGGTTTTTTTCATCCACAAAAGAACAATAAAGTCTGGTACGTAGGAGTAAAGATCTTTTTCTTTCTCATCTAACAACGAAAACGATCACCTGAAGCTGCCAAACCTCTCCCGATGTTAGGAAACGAATATTAAGTCCTTTAACAGATGGATACGCCTAGTGAGGTTTGTTTTGAGTTTTACATCACTTTCTTATTTGAGCCAACGTCACCTTCAATATAGCGCATACCATTTCTTAAATAGTCAGTAAATGATTGTCAATAATAGCAACGCTGAAAAATCGTCTAGTAGGTAACTTCTAGTAGATAACGTCATTCGGAAAATGCAATAGTACCCTTTTAACAAACTGATGTGCTGTGCCTATTTTTCAGTGCGCAAGCCAGGCCTGTGTCCATTCGTTCCGATTGACCACATTATGAAGGAGAAATGCCCCCCTCCCTGCAAGGATGACACCGACTGTACGGGCAAACAAAAATGTTGCAGTGCGCAGAACGGTTGCAAGATTTGTCGCGATCCCGTATTTCCAGGTGCGTTGTTACAAACAATACGATTCTTGTAGCAAAATAGGTTTAAACATGGTGAGTATGTAATACCTGGAATGTTATATATATAACACTTCTTTTGGTATAGTTTCAAATACGTTATTCGTTCATTCAATCTTGTTAACAGTAACAATGTAACTTTTCCTTGTCTCTTTGAAACTAAATAAATATTATTGTTATTATTATATAAATAAATGGCTAACAAAATGTATTCTCTTATTTGTAACTTATATTTTCATTCAGCGTTATACTATACAATATCATATTCGTCAAATGATGTACTCTGCAATCCTAAAGACAGCAGCATATTTAAATAATGCTGATTCAACAAACTTGCTCACGTTAGAGAGTGCGACGTCTGAAAATACTGCCTTCGATTGACAGATCATTACTCGTACGTTTCACCTGGTTTCTTGCAGTGACGAAACCAGGAAAATGTCCGAAGATCGTGACACCGTTCCCACCACCGCCGTGTGCCCCGCCCATCGATCGATGCCGTAACGACGGTGACTGTCCGGGCACGGAGAAATGCTGTCGGAGACATTTCTGTGGCGGCTTTGTGTGTGGGCCTCCCGTGCTAGGTAGGATCGACGACTCTTCAGTTCTATTATTTAGTACCTTCGATATGGGTACTATTCATCCTGTATTGGGTTATCTTGGTTTTCATCTCTCTTACACAAATACGACTCGCAACAGTTTCTTGCTGCCTACTAGATAATGGGGTTTCCTGATAGAGTATGTCCAACTTACGTTTTTGTGTTTACATTTTGTGTATTGCACAGCATGTATTGTTTATACCAGAGGATGATATGAAAAAATATACTGATTTTCAAAGAAACAATCGTAATATATTTAATAATGTGTTCACTTGTAATCTACTCAATACGGCGTTCATTTTGAAGTTAGCAGCCTGAGTATTATTATATTTAAGAATAGAGTCTGCACATACCTCAGAAGGGTTCTCTACAAATAGATAAAACGTAGTTTGGACTTTCAATAAGACACAGGCTTCCTTGTCCATTTGCCATCCAGAGTTCATTATCTGGAATGCACCAGCTTGTAGTACGTGCAATCTCTGCATTCACCTATCAATCTTCGACCAAATATGAACAATATATTGTTCTTGCTAATTATCGAACAAGCTGTTATAAAATAAGTCGACCTGTTACAATTTTTGTTATACAGAAAACTTTACTAAATCCTCTGAGAGTAAACAGCAGTAGTTAGCGCAATTACGTCATTTGACCATCTGCGACAGATGCACTCGTATGACCATTTTTGATGTGTTCCGTTGTGCAGTTCCTAAACCCGGCCAGTGCCCGAAGCTTGTGATTCCCTTCCCCCGACCGCTGTGTCCGATCCCTATCCCCAAATGCAAGGATGACGCCGACTGTCCAGGAAATGAGAAGTGCTGTCGTAGACGCATCTGTGGCGGAATGGAGTGCGGCGCCCCTGCTCCAGGTAAGTTCATATGTTGACCTCTGATGAATAACAAATTATACTGTGCTATGAGCTTAAAAACTACGGTCATCTTGTCGGGTAAATATTATTATTATATTTACATTGAAATATACAATAGGGAGTATAACATTATAAGTTCTTCCCTTGATGTTTTCATTAATTATGTTAATATATATGATTTGTGTTAATTTTATTTATATGTATTGTAATTAGTTAAAGTATACATTTGGTATAGTTTTACATGCTTCAAGATACTTACTGGAACGGTCAGACACAGTCAACTGTTATTATATATATAATAACGTATTCTATAATGATTCTTGCTCTTGTAACCACATATTCAAACTACACCTGAAAGATTGAGTCAAACCAGAAACACACAACCGCTGTTTAATATGTGGCATTTCTTTTAACAAAACACAATACTGTTGAACATGCAACATTTAATCAACAAACCAAGTGCAATAGAAAACACCTGCTAAGGAAATAACCAAAGGAACTGGATATTAAATTTAGTTAACACCAATTAGGTGGAATAAACAGAGTAATGACGAAACCCTGTAATCTTGTGTCGGAAGTACCAGAAACGATTATTCAGCAAACATTAACAATTTAAATGTTTCATACACTATGATTATTACATTAATACGAAAGCGTAGAAATGACGTGATGTAAGTCGCAAATTTTTTATTCAGAGATACCTGTTTTCTATATGATAAATTATGTATATAACAAGCTTTTCAAACATATATAACAAAACAGTACCTTGCTCAACAAGAAATAAATTACTAAACAAGTATTGTTATATATAAAAAACCTAGTCACATGTCTTTCTAAATTATGTTTATTATTATAACAAGACACTATGACACTATTCAAAAGTAATTCATTATTATTAACAATATATGCGACTAATTTCTTCATATAACAAGAACGTCTCTTGTAAAATAAAACTATGTTCCTGTTAAAACATTACAGTGTTCTTGTTGTATACAACATGTTAGCGATCTGTTTTTTTTTTATAAAGCAACTGTTATGTAAAAACAAGTTCGTCAGAGATACCTGTTTTCTATATGATAAATTATGTATATAACAAGCTTTTCAAACATATACAACAAAACGGTACCTTGCTCAACAAGAAATGAATAACTAAACAAGTCTTGTTATATATCAAACAAACTTGTCACACGACTTTCTGTATTAGGTTTACTGTTATAACAAGACATTATGACACTATTCACAAGTAATTTATTATCATTAACAATATATGCGACTAGTTTCTTTATACAACACGAACGTGTCTTATCATAATAACACAAATTTCTTGTTAAAAAATACAGTGTTCTTGGTATATACAAAATGTTAGCGATCTGTTTTTTTTTATAAAGAAACTGTTATGCAAAATCAACTTCTGTCCTATTATCAATCTACTCTCAACCATAACTGGATATTATAATACAGTGACGAAACCAGGGAAATGCCCGAGGTTACCAACACCCCTCCCAATGGTGAAATGCATAAAGCCAGTCGACAAATGCCATAATGACGGAGAATGTCCGAGCTCGTTGAAGTGCTGCCGCATGCATTTCTGTGGAGGACTCGTGTGTGTGCGTCCCGTCATACCAGGTAGAATACGAATGATTAGAAACGACGCGATGTAAGTCGCAAAAGTTGTTTTCTGAGATACCTGTGTTCTATATAACAAATTATATATACAAAGAGGTTTTCACACATATATAGCAAAATATGACCTTGCTGAATAAGAAATGAATTACTAAACAAGTCTTGTTATATCAAAATATTAGCAACATGACTTTCTATATTAGGTTTATTGTAATAACAAGAAACTATGACAACATTCAAAAGTAAGTTGTTATTATTAACCAGATACGCGACTAGTTTCTTGACATAACACGAACGTGTCTTGTTATAATGAGACAATGTACCTGTTAAAGCAATACAGTATTCTTCGTATATACAAAATGTTACCGATCTGGTTTTTTTATAAACAAACTGTTATAAAAAGTGATGTCTTACTATTAAGCTACTGTCAACCTTATCTGGTATTTAACACGCAGTGACGAAACCAGGGAAGTGCCCGAGGTTCCCAATACCCCTCCCAATGGTGAAATGCATGAAGCCAGTCAACAAATGCCACAATGACGGAGACTGTCCAGGCTCGTTCAAGTGCTGCCGCATCCATTTCTGTGGAGGACTCGTGTGTGTGCGTCCCGTAATGCCAGGTACATACTCACCGATAACAAATATTTATGAGTTGTTTATAACACGAGAATGTCAGCAGCCAGATTACAGTAACAAGTATATCGTGCATGAGAGACGGTTATCGGGATGAACGGGAACAAGATATATCTGTTTGTCTCAACTGCACAATAGAACAGAATAATCTTTAGACAAACCAAAAACCATATATTATGTTCGACTCGACATAAAAAAAACAAAAAAACAAAAGTAGTAGGTATGTAATATATAGCAGGATAATAAAAGATTATGTCGTATAAGGGATGGGAGTTAATATTAATTAGGTGGAATAAACAGAGTAGTTACGAAACCCTGTAATCTTGAGTCGTCGGAAGAACGAGAGACGATTATCTGACAAATATAAATAATTTTAAAGTATCATACACTACAAAAGACTATTACATTAATAGGAAAGCGTAGAAAGGACAAGTTGTAAGTCAAAAAATTTGATTTCTGAGATAGTTGTTTTCTATATAATAAATTATATATATAACGAGGTTTTTACACATATATAACAAAACATTACCTTGCTCAACAAGAAATGAATTACTAAACAAGTCTTGTTATATCAAACAAACTTGTCACACGACTGTCTGTATTAGGTTTATTGTTACAACATGACACAATGACACTATTCACAAGTAATTTATTATCATTAACAATATATGCCACTAGTTTTTTTTATACAACACGAACGTGTCTTATTATAATAACACAAATTTCCTGTTAAAAAATACAGTGTTCTTGGTATATACAAAATGTTAGCGATCTGGTTTTTTTATAAAGCAACTGTTATGCAAAATCAACTTCTGTCCTATTATCAATCTACTCTCAACCATAATTGGATATTATAATACAGTGACGAAACCAGGGAAATGCCCGAGGTTACCAACACCCCTCCCAATGGTGAAATGCAAGAAGCCAGTCGACAAATGCCATAATGACGGAGAATGTCCGGGCTCGTTGAAGTGCTGCCGCATGCATTTCTGTGGAGGACTCGTGTGTGTGCGTCCCGTCATACCAGGTAGAATACGAATGATTAGAAACGACGCGATGTAAGTCGCAAAAGTTGTTTTCTGAGATACCTGTGTTCTATATAACAAATTATATATACAAAGAGGTTTTCACACATATATAACAAAATATGACCTTACTGAATAAGAAATGAATTACTAAACAAGTCTTGTTATATCAAAATATTAGCAACATGACTTTCTATGTTAGGTTTATTGTAATAACAAGAAACTATGACAACATTCAAAAGTAAGTTGTTATTATTAACCAGATACGCGACTAGTTTCTTGACATAACACGAACGTGTCTTGTTATAATGAGACAATGTACCTGTTAAAGCAATACAGTATTCTTCGTATATACAAAATGTTACCGATCTGTTTTTTTTATAAACAAACTGTTATAAAAAGTGATGTCTTACTATTAAGCTACTGTCAACCTTATCTGGTATTTAACACGCAGTGACGAAACCAGGGAAGTGCCCGAGGTTCCCAACACCCCTCCCAATGGTGAAATGCATGAAGCCAGTCAACAAATGCCACAATGACGGAGACTGTCCAGGCTCGTTCAAGTGCTGCCGCATCCATTTCTGTGGAGGACTCGTGTGTGTGCGTCCCGTAATGCCAGGTACATACTCACCGATAACAAATATTTATGAGTTGTTTATAACACGAGAATTTCAGCAGCCAGATTACAGTAACAAGTATCTCGTGCATGAGAGACGGTTATCGGGATGAACGGGAACAAGATATATCTGTTTGTCTCAACTGCACAATAGAACAGAATAATCTTTAGACAAACCGAAAACCATATATTATGTTCGACTCGACATAAAAAAGAAAAGAAAAAAAAAGTAGTAGGTATGTAATATATAGCAGGATAATAAAAGATTATGTCGTATAAGGAATGGGAGTTAATATTAATTAGGTGGAATAAACAGAGTAGTTACGAAACCCTGTAATCTTGAGTCGTCGGAAGAACGAGAGACAATTATCTGACAAATATAAATAATTTTAAAGTATCATACACTACAAAAGACTATTACATTAATATGAAAGCGTAGAAAGGACATGTTGTAAGTCACAAAATTTGATTTCTGAGATAGTTGTTTTCTATATAATAAATTATGTATACAACGAGGTTTTTACACATATATAACAAAACATTACCTTGCTCAACAAGAAATGAATTACTAAACAGGTCTTGTTATATCAAACAAACTTGTCACACGACTTTCTGTATTAGGTTTATTGTTATAACATGACACAATGACACTATTCACAAGTAATTTATTATCATTAACAATATATGCCACTAGTTTTTTTTATACAACACGAACGTGTCTTATTATAATAACACAAATTTCCTGTTAAAAAATACAGTGTTCTTGGTATATACAAAATGTTAGCGATCTGGTTTTTTTTATAAAGCAACTGTTATGCAAAATCAACTTCTGTCCTATTATCAATCTACTCTCAACCATAACTGGATATTATAATACAGTGACGAAACCAGGGAAATGCCCGAGGTTACCAACACCCCTCCCAATGGTGAAATGCAAGAAGCCAGTCGACAAATGCCATAATGACGGAGAATGTCCGGGCTCGTTGAAGTGCTGCCGCATGCATTTCTGTGGAGGACTCGTGTGTGTGCGTCCCGTCATACCAGGTAGAATACGAATGATTAGAAACGACGCGATGTAAGTCGCAAAAGTTGTTTTCTGAGATACCTGTGTTCTACATAACAAATTATATATACAAAGAGGTTTTCACACATATATAACAAAATATGACCTTGCTGAATAAGAAATGAATTACTAAACAAGTCTTGTTATATCAAAATATTAGCAACATGACTTTCTATGTTAGGTTTATTGTAATAACAAGAAACTATGACAACATTCAAAAGTAAGTTGTTATTATTAACCAGATACGCGACTAGTTTCTTTACATAACACGAACGTGTCTTGTTATAATGAGACAATATACCTGTTAAAGCAATACAGTATTCTTCGTATATACAAAATGTTACCGATCTGTTTTTTTTATAAACAAACTGTTATAAAAAGTGATGTCTTACTATTAAGCTACTGTCAACCTTATCTGGTATTTAACACGCAGTGACGAAACCAGGGAAGTGCCCGAGGTTCCCAACACCCCTCGCTATGGTGAAATGCATGAAGCCAGTCAACAAATGCCACAATGACGGAGACTGTCCAGGCTCGTTCAAGTGCTGCCGCATCCATTTCTGTGGAGGACTCGTGTGTGTGCGTCCCGTAATGCCAGGTACATACTCACCGATAACAAATATTTATGAGTTGTTTATAAAACGAGAATGTCAGCAGCCAGATTACAGTAACAAGTATATCGTGCATGAGAGACGGTTATCGGGATGAACGGGAACAAGATATATCTGTTTGTCTCAACTGCACAATAGAACAGAATAATCTTTAGACAAACCAAAAACCGTATATTATGTTCGACTCGACATAAAAAAAACAAAAAAACAAAAGTAGTAGGTATGTAATATATAGCAGGATAATAAAAGATTATGTCGTATAAGGGATGGGAGTTAATATTAATTAGGTGGAATAAACAGAGTAGTTACGAAACCCTGTAATCTTGAGTCGTCGTAAGAACGAGAGACGATTATCTGACAAATATAAATAATTTTAAAGTATCATACACTACAAAAGACTATTACATTAATAGGAAAGCGTAGAAAGGACAAGTTGTAAGTCACAAAATTTGATTTCTGAGATAGTTGTTTTCTATATAATAAATTATATATATAACGAGGTTTTTACACATATATAACAAAACATTACCTTGCTCAACAAGAAATGAATTACTAAACAAGTCTTGTTATATCAAACAAACTTGTCACACGACTGTCTGTATTAGGTTTATTGTTACAACATGACACAATGACACTATTCACAAGTAATTTATTATCATTAACAATATATGCCACTAGTTTTTTTTATACAACACGAACGTGTCTTATTATAATAACACAAATTTCCTGTTAAAAAATACAGTGTTCTTGGTATATACAAAATGTTAGCGATCTGGGTTTTTTATAAAGCAACTGTTATGCAAAATCAACTTCTGTCCTATTATCAATCTACTCTCAACCATAACTGGATATTATAATACAGTGACGAAACCAGGGAAATGCCCGAGGTTACCAACACCCCTCCCAATGATGAAATGCAAGAAGCCAGTCGACAAATGCCATAATGACGGAGAATGTCCGGGCTCGTTGAAGTGCTGCCGCATGCATTTCTGTGGAGGACTCGTGTGTGTGCGTCCCGTCATACCAGGTAGAATACGAATGATTAGAAACGACGCGATGTAAGTCGCAAAAGTTGTTTTCTGAGATACCTGTGTTCTATATAACAAATTATATATACAAAGAGGTTTTCACACATATATAACAAAATATGACCTTGCTGAATAAGAAATGAATTACTAAACAAGTCTTGTTATATCAAAATATTAGCAACATGACTTTCTATGTTAGGTTTATTGTAATAACAAGAAACTATGACAACATTCAAAATTAAGTTGTTATTATTAACCAAATACGCGACTAGTTTCTTGACATAACACGAACGTGTCTTGTTATAATGAGACAATGTACCTGTTAAAGCAATACAGTATTCTTCGTATATACAAAATGTTACCGATCTGTTTTTTTTATAAACAAACTGTTATAAAAAGTGATGTCTTACTATTAAGCTACTGTCAACCTTATCTGGTATTTAACACGCAGTGACGAAACCAGGGAAGTGCCCGAGGTTCCCAACACCCCTCCCAATGGTGAAATGCATGAAGCCAGTCAACAAATGCCACAATGACGGAGACTGTCCAGGCTCGTTCAAGTGCTGCCGCATCCATTTCTGTGGAGGACTCGTGTGTGTGCGTCCCGTAATGCCAGGTACATACTCACCGATAACAAATATTTATGAGTTGTTTATAACACGAGAATTTCAGCAGCCAGATTACAGTAACAAGTATCTCGTGCATGAGAGACGGTTATCGGGATGAACGGGAACAAGATATATCTATTTGTCTCAACTGCACAATAGAACAGAATAATCTTTAGAAAAACCAAAACCGCTAGAATATATTATGTTCGAGTCGACATAAAAAAGAAAAAAAACAAAGTAATAGGTATGTAATATATGGCAGGAAAATAAAAGATTATTTCGTATAAGGAATGGGAGTTAATATTAATTAGGTGGAATAAACAGAGTAGTTACGAAACCCTGTAATCTTGAGTCGTCGGAAGAACGAGAGACAATTATCTGACAAATATAAATAATTTTAAAGTATCATACACTACAAAAGACTATTACATTAATATGAAAGCGTAGAAAGGACATGTTGTAAGTCACAAAATTTGATTTCTGAGATAGTTGTTTTCTATATAATAAATTATGTATACAACGAGGTTTTTACACATATATAACAAAACATTACCTTGCTCAACAAGAAATGAATTACTAAACAGGTCTTGTTATATCAAACAAACTTGTCACACGACTTTCTGTATTAGGTTTATTGTTATAACATGACACAATGACACTATTCACAAGTAATTTATTATCATTAACAATATATGCCACTAGTTTTTTTTATACAACACGAACGTGTCTTATTATAATAACACAAATTTCCTGTTAAAAAATACAGTGTTCTTGGTATATACAAAATGTTAGCGATCTGGTTTTTTTTATAAAGCAACTGTTATGCAAAATCAACTTCTGTCCTATTATCAATCTACTCTCAACCATAACTGGATATTATAATACAGTGACGAAACCAGGGAAATGCCCGAGGTTACCAACACCCCTCCCAATGGTGAAATGCAAGAAGCCAGTCGACAAATGCCATAATGACGGAGAATGTCCGGGCTCGTTGAAGTGCTGCCGCATGCATTTCTGTGGAGGACTCGTGTGTGTGCGTCCCGTCATACCAGGTAGAATACGAATGATTAGAAACGACGCGATGTAAGTCGCAAAAGTTGTTTTCTGAGATACCTGTGTTCTACATAACAAATTATATATACAAAGAGGTTTTCACACATATATAACAAAATATGACCTTGCTGAATAAGAAATGAATTACTAAACAAGTCTTGTTATATCAAAATATTAGCAACATGACTTTCTATGTTAGGTTTATTGTAATAACAAGAAACTATGACAACATTCAAAAGTAAGTTGTTATTATTAACCAGATACGCGACTAGTTTCTTTACATAACACGAACGTGTCTTGTTATAATGAGACAATATACCTGTTAAAGCAATACAGTATTCTTCGTATATACAAAATGTTACCGATCTGTTTTTTTTATAAACAAACTGTTATAAAAAGTGATGTCTTACTATTAAGCTACTGTCAACCTTATCTGGTATTTAACACGCAGTGACGAAACCAGGGAAGTGCCCGAGGTTCCCAACACCCCTCGCTATGGTGAAATGCATGAAGCCAGTCAACAAATGCCACAATGACGGAGACTGTCCAGGCTCGTTCAAGTGCTGCCGCATCCATTTCTGTGGAGGACTCGTGTGTGTGCGTCCCGTAATGCCAGGTACATACTCACCGATAACAAATATTTATGAGTTGTTTATAAAACGAGAATGTCAGCAGCCAGATTACAGTAACAAGTATATCGTGCATGAGAGACGGTTATCGGGATGAACGGGAACAAGATATATCTGTTTGTCTCAACTGCACAATAGAACAGAATAATCTTTAGACAAACCAAAAACCGTATATTATGTTCGACTCGACATAAAAAAAACAAAAAAACAAAAGTAGTAGGTATGTAATATATAGCAGGATAATAAAAGATTATGTCGTATAAGGGATGGGAGTTAATATTAATTAGGTGGAATAAACAGAGTAGTTACGAAACCCTGTAATCTTGAGTCGTCGTAAGAACGAGAGACGATTATCTGACAAATATAAATAATTTTAAAGTATCATACACTACAAAAGACTATTACATTAATAGGAAAGCGTAGAAAGGACAAGTTGTAAGTCACAAAATTTGATTTCTGAGATAGTTGTTTTCTATATAATAAATTATGTATATAACGAGGTTTTTACACATATATAACAACACATTACCTTGCTCAACAAGAAATGAATTACTAAACAAGTCTTGTTATATCAAACAAACTTGTCACACGACTGTCTGTATTAGGTTTATTGTTACAACATGACACAATGACACTATTCACAAGTAATTTATTATCATTAACAATATATGCCACTAGTTTTTTTTATACAACACGAACGTGTCTTATTATAATAACACAAATTTCCTGTTAAAAAATACAGTGTTCTTGGTATATACAAAATGTTAGCGATCTGGGATTTTTATAAAGTAACTGTTATGCAAAATCAACTTCTGTCCTATTATCAATCTACTCTCAACCATAACTGGATATTATAACACAGTGACGAAACCAGGGAAATGCCCGAGGTTACCAACACCCCTCCCAATGATGAAATGCAAGAAGCCAGTCGACAAATGCCATAATGACGGAGAATGTCCGGGCTCGTTGAAGTGCTGCCGCATGCATTTCTGTGGAGGACTCGTGTGTGTGCGTCCCGTCATACCAGGTAGAATACGAATGATTAGAAACGACGCGATGTAAGTCGCAAAAGTTGTTTTCTGAGATACCTGTGTTCTATATAACAAATTATATATACAAAGAGGTTTTCACACATATATAACAAAATATGACCTTACTGAATAAGAAATGAATTACTAAACAAGTCTTGTTATATCAAAATATTAGCAACATGACTTTCTATGTTAGGTTTATTGTAATAACAAGAAACTATGACAACATTCAAAAGTAAGTTGTTATTATTAACCAGATACGCGACTAGTTTCTTGACATAACACGAACGTGTCTTGTTATAATGAGACAATGTACCTGTTAAAGCAATACAGTATTCTTCGTATATACAAAATGTTACCGATCTGTTTTTTTTTTAAACAAACTGTTATAAAAAGTGATGTCTTACTATTAAGCTACTGTCAACCTTATCTGGTATTTAACACGCAGTGACGAAACCAGGGAAGTGCCCGAGGTTCCCAACACCCCTCCCAATGGTGAAATGCATGAAGCCAGTCAACAAATGCCACAATGACGGAGACTGTCCAGGCTCGTTCAAGTGCTGCCGCATCCATTTCTGTGGAGGACTCGTGTGTGTCCGTCCCGTAATGCCAGGTACATACTCACCGATAACAAATATTTATGAGTTGTTTATAACACGAGAATTTCAGCAGCCAGATTACAGTAACAAGTATCTCGTGCATGAGAGACGGTTATCGGGATGAACGGGAACAAGATATATCTGTTTGTCTCAACTGCACAATAGAACAGAATAATCTTTAGACAAACCGAAAACCATATATTATGTTCGACTCGACATAAAAAAGAAAAGAAAAAAAAAGTAGTAGGTATGTAATATATAGCAGGATAATAAAAGATTATGTCGTATAAGGAATGGGAGTTAATATTAATTAGGTGGAATAAACAGAGTAGTTACGAAACCCTGTAATCTTGAGTCGTCGGAAGAACGAGAGACAATTATCTGACAAATATAAATAATTT
This sequence comes from Paraescarpia echinospica, assembly GCA_020002185.1. NCBI lineage: Eukaryota > Metazoa > Annelida > Polychaeta > Sabellida > Siboglinidae > Paraescarpia > Paraescarpia echinospica. The sequence goes on along the minus strand of CM034538.1, from coordinate 22,182,211 downwards.
TAAAGTATCATACACTACAAAAGACTATTACATTAATATGAAAGCGTAGAAAGGACATGTTGTAAGTCACAAAATTTGATTTCTGAGATAGTTGTTTTCTATATAATAAATTATGTATACAACGAGGTTTTTACACATATATAACAAAACATTACCTTGCTCAACAAGAAATGAATTACTAAACAGGTCTTGTTATATCAAACAAACTTGTCACACGACTTTCTGTATTAGGTTTATTGTTATAACATGACACAATGACACTATTCACAAGTAATTTATTATCATTAACAATATATGCCACTAGTTTTTTTTATACAACACGAACGTGTCTTATTATAATAACACAAATTTCCTGTTAAAAAATACAGTGTTCTTGGTATATACAAAATGTTAGCGATCTGGGTTTTTTATAAAGCAACTGTTATGCAAAATCAACTTCTGTCCTATTATCAATCTACTCTCAACCATAACTGGATATTATAATACAGTGACGAAACCAGGGAAATGCCCGAGGTTACCAACACCCCTCCCAATGGTGAAATGCATGAAGCCAGTCGACAAATGCCATAATGACGGAGAATGTCCGGGCTCGTTGAAGTGCTGCCGCATGCATTTCTGTGGAGGACTCGTGTGTGTGCGTCCCGTCATACCAGGTAGAATACGAATGATTAGAAACGACGCGATGTAAGTCGCAAAAGTTGTTTTCTGAGATACCTGTGTTCTATATAACAAATTATATATACAAAGAGGTTTTCACACATATATAACAAAATATGACCTTACTGAATAAGAAATGAATTACTAAACAAGTCTTGTTATATCAAAATATTAGCAACATGACTTTCTATGTTAGGTTTATTGTAATAACAAGAAACTATGACAACATTCAAAAGTAAGTTGTTATTATTAACCAGATACGCGACTAGTTTCTTGACATAACACGAACGTGTCTTGTTATAATGAGACAATGTACCTGTTAAAGCAATACAGTATTCTTCGTATATACAAAATGTTACCGATCTGTTTTTTTTTTAAACAAACTGTTATAAAAAGTGATGTCTTACTATTAAGCTACTGTCAACCTTATCTGGTATTTAACACGCAGTGACGAAACCAGGGAAATGCCCGAGGTTCCCAACACCCCTCCCAATGGTGAAATGCATGAAGCCAGTCGACAAATGCCATAATGACGGAGACTGTCCAGGCTCTTTGAAGTGCTGCCGCATGCATTTCTGTGGAGGACTCGTGTGTGTGCGTCCCGTCATACAAGGTAGAATGCGAAAGATTAGAAACGACGCGATGTCGCAAAAGTTGTCTTCTGAGATACCTGTGTTCTATATGATAAATTATGTATATAAAAAGGTTTTCACACATATATATATATAACAAAATATGACCTTGCTCAATTCGAAATGAATTACTAAACAAGTCGTGTTATATCAAAACATTAGTAACATGACTTTCTATATTAGATTAATTGTTATAACAAGAAACTATGACACTATTCACAAGTAAGGTATTATTATTAACAAGATATGCGACTAGTTTCTTGATATAACACGAACATGTCTTGTTATAATGAGACAATGTTACTGTTAAAGCAATACAGTGTTCTTGTTATATACAACATGTTAACGATCTTGTTTTTTTTTTATAAAGAAACTATTAAGAAAATTTATGTCCTACTGTTAAGCTACTGTCAACCTTATCTGGTATTTATCATGCAGTGACGAAACCAGGGAAGTGCCCGAGGTTCCCAAAATCCGTACCAATGGTGAAATGCATGAAGCCAGTCAACAAATGCCACAATGACAGAGACTGTCCAGGCTCGTTGAAATGCTGCCGCATCCATTTCTGTGGCGGACTCGAGTGCACTCGTCCTATGCCAGGTACGACACCAGGCTTACGCACAATAAAATCGATAAACAAGTCAAGTAAAGCGGCCAATTTATCCCGAGCTCGTTCAACGTTATTTATTGTCTGTGCACTCTTTGTTTAAACTAATTTCAGTTAAATTGAAACTATTCAGCCACGCTATAGTTGTTTCGCCATTGCCACCGACTAACCTGCTAAATAGTCCGGAGTTTGTTGTAAATAGCGTTTTCCATGGGAACAATTCTGCTGATTGTGGCCTCTTCTGATGCACTATCCAAATGTCGCGAAGGGCATATTGTCCACATATTTTCCTGAAATGTTACGATGCATTGTTTTTTGTTATAAAAAGACAATTTAATTTCATAATTCACATAGAGGTGTTGTAGACGTTATCGCTCATAACTTGTTATTCCACAGAAACGATAAGCACGGTAATGTTGAAAATCACGTTTAATTAAAGACGCTGTCAAACAACTATATTAGTAGTAACAGCATCATTAACTCTGTTATGTCATAGGCGCCAGAACCGTGGGGCTTGTTGGGCTGGAGATAGGACTAGCCCCCACAATTATGGCACCCCCCGTCCCCGTCGTCCAATGTTGTGGTCCGAGACAACGTGAATCGGGTAGTTCTGAAGCTCCCCAATATTAATCTAGGTCCGGCACCAGTGTAAGTTGATTGTGTTGCGTGCGATGTCTTGACCCGAACGTCTTCTCCGCGCAGTCACGAAGCCCGGAAACTGTCCGAAGTACGTTATCCCGTTGCCCCTGCACCCGTGCGACCCTCTCCCCGGCATCTGCCGCGACGACAGCGACTGCCCGGGCAAGGAGAAGTGCTGTCGCAGAGTCTGGTGCGGTCAGCGCGTGTGCGGACCGCCTGCACAAGGTAGGGTTGCAGACCACACGTTGTTGTCCGGTTACCAAACAGATGGTCGCATAAATAAAAACAGTCACAAAAACGTATAGCACTACCTTTTGAAGGATGATAATTTGGTTCTCACTAGGTAAGCATGACGGGGAAATAAATTATTACATTGGCGCCACCTGTCGAGTAAAACATTTATACATATATATATACATACATACCTGTACATTGGCGTTGATGTGGATATCAGAACTGGTCTGCATTGCGGCTATAGACCGCAGTTTTTGGTATATATGTTGTACCATTTGTATTCTTAATTTTCTCACCACTTTTTGGTAGTTGTGTGGTTATATAGCTACTGTTGGGTTTATATGTATAAAATAATTATGATCCGGTACTAAAACAATACTAGTTTTGGACTTATGACACTAGAACTAAAGGAAACTAAATAGCGAAAGTAATACATCTATTGCTCTTTATTTTAAAACTGCATTTGATTAATATCTTGATACACCGGTTATTTTATCTACTGCATTACTGAATATTTAAGTCACTACATCTACATTTTTTCATTAGCACATCTGCGAAGTGCTTTGATTAATAATCGTTTAGTATAAGAATGCTATCGTTCTCAGGCACTTTTAGTTGTTTGTCTTTAAGGTGTTTTTTTACTGTTCAAATTTACCAATTATGTTAATAAAAACAGTTAATGATTCTACAAGTAAACTCATTGCTTTCATCAGGTACATATACATAGCTACAACAGGAAACACACTTAACCACATGTGTATTAAAGGTCTTATTATTATTGGCAACGCTAACAAATTGTCTGCGTATCTGAATCACCCTGTTTCATCTGTTTTCTCTAGCCAGCAAGTCAGGCCGGTGACCACCCATGCCTATCCGTTCTCTGTCGGAGCTGGTCCCGGAGGTGAAGTGTCCACCTCGATGCAAGCACGACACGGATTGTCCCGGCAAGAATAAATGCTGCCTTTCGCCGTCCCTCTGCAGCCGTGTATGCACTGGCCCCATATTCCCTGGTTCGTCGCCATAATTAATTCAGTCTTTCTGATATCACAGGACCGGGCGTGATTCTCCGACTGTTTTGTGTTGTGACATAAGGTGGCGGTGCATAGCTTGGAGTTTATAATTAAACATTTGAAGCAGACGTAATCAGTGGTGGTTTTCTTGTTGAATTTGTGTTTGGTTGGAGGTTGGGGTGTTATAACTTGGTGGTGTGACTATTCCACAAATTGTGATTGGTTCTAACGAAATAAGCATCGTGTTTAATTAAGTGTATGATTCTCCAGTACCATTTACATTATGGATATATAACCCAACATAATAATAATTATCTAAAACGCCGTTCATTTGGTGCTTCAAACGCCACGATGACGTTATGTTTGTGGCTATGTTTACGTAATTAAACAATGGCAGCTCACATGACATAATTGATTGCTGGACTCAAAATGGAAATTGTTTGGTTCTGCTTCTACGATCTAAATATATTTGCTATATATTATTTAAAGATGCACTTGAATCTGAACAATACTGGACATTGTTACTTTGTCATTGTTGACAGATTAAGATTCATCTATATAGACAATGTTTATTTGGTAATAGCCCTACAAAACTGCCTATTGAAAGATACAGGTGGTTCAATATCAATAAAAAGAGAGATCGTATTTTGTGTTGTGGAAATGAAATTAGACATGAATTTAAGATATTTTGTTACATTATTTAAATATGACACAAACCGAGATAAATAGGTTTGATTCATCCTAGATATTGCATTAATCTCCTTATTACTCTGACGATAGCTGTGTTGTTTAATACTAACAGTTTAAATAAGCTAATATGAATGACATTTTTGTGTAAGTAGATCAAATGTATAGTTGTACGTTTTACTGACATTGCATGTTCTTCTGACTTAAAATGTAACGGATACTTGCAAGTATTCTGCGCATTTTATATTGATCTTCTACATTAGTGTATGGTATATTGGAAAATAAATATTGTATTGTGTTAGTCAACTAATCCGTATCTTGAGTGACTGGAACTATGAATTATAACATTATAACATATCTTATTTGCTTCATTGCATTATAACCCGTTGTTGTGTTAATATAATTGTTAATGAATGCACATAACTATATACAGCCGGACAAGGAAATGTGTATACATGGATACTAATCCTGTGATGTTCGAAAAGTAGCAACGTAGACACGTGAGTCTTTAAAATCACTATGCACATCGCGTGATGTCACATAGATTGTTCTCTAACTGTTGTTGTTTATATTAACTTAGTTATTCCTACCCGAAATGCTTAGTTAGACATTGCCATTCTAGTTTGTTTCGAATTGATCTGAAACCCAAAGTACGATGTGATTAAAGTCTCACAACGCTAATAATCCACTGTTTCCATGTCGCGTGTATTTTTCGACGGGTGTGGTGTATGGGTTTCAGATCAAGCATAGCATTGGAACAGTTCGTCAATTCATGTGTTTTGTCTCACTCTTCTGGCCCGGTGCAGTCTCGGTCGATGGAACATGAGGGTTTGGCCAAAACAGTTTATTGTTGCACGGGGACAGGCGAGGTGGCGTGCCGACAGCGACCTCAAACATATAATGATTAAACATAACATGTGTGTTCAACTCATCCAACTAGTAATCATCTCAAAACAGAGAAAAATAAATATACACCAAGTCCTTTTTGATGTAAGATCTCCGCACAACGTCGACGCTCGTCGTATGCGGCGTCCTTTGGAGATCAGAAGAACCCTTAGTAAAATAAGTAATTGCACAATTGCAGTTTGATATTGTGTATGTGATCTAGCGGTCCCATTGTGGTGGTATATTTTTTTCTCGAAATTCGTCGGGGGTGATGATATTGGAGATCACAATTTTAAAATTGTACTCCTTCAGTGTTGTATGCATTAGGCTGACATTTTGGGTTCGATCTAGCGGGCCAATTTGGGAGGTTCGTAGATTTAGTTGTTTCGAAATTCGTCCGTAACTGTGGGGATCTCGGAGGGAACAATGTCAAAAACAAATTTAGTGCAGGCGACTTCGTTTTCCCCTGGGCAACGCCGGGTAACACGGTTAGTACAATATATTATTATATATGCCTTATCGTGCCTTCTTATTCTGATATGTACGATTCTCCTACCATCATCCACGCCATACCTTACCTTAGGAAGACTCGTATTGCAAAATCCAATTGATTAATAATCAGGTCTTCTTCTTCAGAATATAATATCCCCTCATAGCCTCCAATATACCAGGTAGCTTCAATAGTTTATTCCTCTTACCAGGTACTTTTCTTGTGGCTATGGCACGGTAAGTTCCTTAACAATTCATACCCACAAACGTGTTATATATACTGAGACCGTCCAAAACGCTTTGAAGTTCACCCACACTAGATATGTTCATTCCAACAACACCCAAATTCCATGGAAAGCATTCAGCCATGCCATAATTACTGCGCTAAGAAACTGCATTAATTTATATCTATAAAAGTAAAGGTAAGTTCTTATATAGCGCAGTATCCAGTCCTCAGGACTGCTCAGAAAGCTCTTTACACTGTACTCCCTGGCAGACCTGTTCAGTCGAACACCATCTCGACTTCTCTGTGAAGAATACAGCCACGCTGCCATTAATGCGCGAAGACTCTTCGTACATAAATATCCATTTATAACTATAACTACCATTGTCTGTAACAGAATGCTGGAATATCTTAAAGAGTGAAATTGAATGCATCATCGTCAAATGTGTTCCCTTAAAAAAACACGGGAAACGGTCCAAAAAGAAACACTTATCGAAAGAAGCCATTATAAAAATTAAGTATAAACAAATGATGTGGAAGTCATATAGACGTACTGGAAATGACGAAGACTACAACATTTATAAAGAAGCACTAAACCAAGCTACAGCTGAAATTAGAAATTCAAAGAGAAGCTATGAACATAAATTAGCTTGTAATATAAAACATGACAGCAAGAGTTTTTATGCATATGTTCGAAGCAAACAGAAAGTTCAGGATAAGGTCGGTCCTCTAGAAGATAGTGCTGGAAATATAATATCAGAAGGATTCTTAATGGCAGAAGACCTGAATGAGTATTTTAGTTCAGTGTTTACCAGAGAAGACACTAGTTCACTGCCAGTACCAGAGGCTAAGTTCAAGGGGGCAGAATCAGACTATTTAAGACAGTTAATTGTAACCCCAGAAATGGTAGCTAAGAAAATAAGGGCTATGAAGGATAATAAATCACCTGGAGTGGATGGTATTCCACCCAAATACTATTTGAAATTGTAGAACAAATTAGCATACCGCTTGCAACAGTTTTCAACTTGTCATTAGAAGAGGGAGTGGTTCCTTTAGAATGGAAAGAAGCAAACGTTATACCGTTATTCAAAAAAGGTTCGAGAAACAAGTCAAATAATTATAGACCAGTTAGTTTAACATCGGTGATTTGTAAATTATTAGAAAGACTAATTAAAGATCACATGGTGGATTTTCTTGTGAAACATAACTTGATAAACCCATCTCAACATGGGTTTCTAAAAGCGAGGTAATGCTTAACAAATATGTTATGTTTTTTGGAAGATATCACTAAGTGGGTAGATGATGGATCACCAGTAGATATCATCTACTTAGATTTTCAAAAAGCTTTCGGCAAAGTGCCACATCAGAGATTACTGCTTAAACTAAAGGCCCATGGCATAGGAAATGGTATAATTAACTGGATAGAAAAATGGCTGATTGACAGAAGACAGCGGGTAGTTGTTGATGGGGAGGCTTCAAACTGGAAATCAGTTTTGAGTGGGGTTCCACAGGGATCAGTACTGGGACCTATATTATTCTTAATATATATAAACGATTTGGACGATGATATAGCTAGCAAGGTGTTGAAATTTGCAGATGATACAAAAGTGTTTAGAAGGATTAAAAGTGATGGAGATAGACAGCATTTACAGGATGATCTTGACAGGTTGATCAAATGGTCTGAAAAGTGGCAAATGTTGTTCAATTTTGGGAAATGTAAATGTCTTCACACAGGACATGGGAACGAATATGTAGAATATACAATGGGGGGAACTGTACTAAATACTACTGTAAAAGGAAAAGACTTAGGGCTGACAATTAGTGCTGACATGAAGGTTTCAGAGCAGTGTGGAATTGCAGCTTCAAAAGGAAATCAAATCCTTGGATTGATTAGGCGAAATATAGCATATAAAGAAAAATAACTAATAATACCGCTGTACAAAACAATAGTTAGGCCTCATTTAGAATATTGTATATAAGCGTGGAGGCCATACCGCAAGAAGGACATAGATATGCTAGAAAGATTACAGAGGAGAACGACTAAAATGATACAAAAACTGAGGGATCTTAGTTATGAAAAGCGCCTAAAAGAATGTGGTTTAACAACACTAGAGACCAGGAGATTGAGAGGAGATCAGATAGAAGTGTTAAAAATATTGAATGGTTATGAAAATATTGATAGAAATATGTTTTTTTCAGGTAAGAAAGATAGAAAGACTAGAGGACATGAAGTTACATTGGTAAAGGAACAGTGTAGATTAGACGTAAGAAAGTTTTCATTTTCACAAAGGACTGTGAATGTATGAAACAGATTATCTGATGATTGTGTGGGTGCTAGTAGTGTGAATATGTTTAAAAATAAAATCGACACATACCTCAGAAGGGCTGGATATATGTAGATAAAAGGGATGGACTCTCGATAAGCAAAAGGGCTTCCTTGTCCACCTGCCATCTAGAGTTAATTCTCTGGATGGCAATCTTGTTAAATCTTGTTAAAGTCTACAGCCACGTAGTCATTTATACAACTGAGACAAGCATAATGAACGACCTTGTCCGGATTCAAATCTTCTTTCTGCAGTTTCGAAGATTATGCAATTTCGTTCAATCCATGTTCCTTCAGTCCGCTTAGCTGTATCAATGAGGACCTGGCTCCAGACAGTTGTGTATATTCAGTCTGTGCATGTGAAGAAATAATTACTGTCATGCAGTTTTTCAGCGTGGTTTAATGCTTCCCGTAGAAGTCGAAATTGCTGTGAATCAGCCAGGGAGTTAAGTGGGAATCACTTTATGCATTCCTTAAGACGGAATACCGCGATATTCTATTCTTTCCAAAGAGTGTCTGCAGGCGCCCCGATCTCGACTCCCTATCCGTAACCGAATCACGCCACGCGCTTAGTTCGAATGTCCAACTGAGCGCTTGGCGCAATTGGGACAGAGAGTCGAGATCGAGGCGCTGCAAACACTCTCTAGTAGGAATGTGCGAACGAACGTAATTACTTAACAGATCACACGAATCAGTGTCATCAAACTCACGTGTAAAAACAACAGCAACGTCAGGTGGCAAATGTGCAACATAATTTTACTGAAATAAACGACGGTCCATCTATAAGGTAGCGCGTTTATTATTTCCCTGCCAAAATCTTCACGTTGAAATATCAATTTGAATCAGTAAGCCTACCAAAGGCGGACACAGGGGGACGGGCGCGGGGCACGTGCCCCTAGATCTTTGGAATATAGCGCTAGAGTGGCGTGCCCCCTAGACCTTTTCAATGAGCCTCCATTACATGCCCCCGTAGACGTTATGAAATTATAAATATACATCGCGCAAAATAATTGCAACAGCCACCCCGAACCGCCTTCCGATCTCAATATTCGACAGCGAAGTCGTGCTGAAGCTCCGACTCAGCCTACCCAACGTGAATTTGGACCGGCCGTAAGTGGTTTCTTTTGCGAATCTCAAGGGGGGTGCAATTTGAGAGTTTGGGCCCTCCTCTAGAGCCTAGTGAATCCGTCCCTGCCGACGCTCGTCTGTTGCTGCAACGGTGCTAACCGGTTTTCAGGCTTCGGTTACTGCGCCGTTGCAGAGGAACGTCAACTGATTTCTGAAATCACAAATGAAACGCATAGTTTACTCCCTTCTATGAGCCAGACTCGGCTTCAAGGAATATAAATATATATATATATGTATATATACACACTGTATGTGTGTATGTGAGATATCACTCCGTTTACTTGAGGGACCGTTTCGAAAGTTTAAATGTATCGCTTGTTCTTCCGAAGTGTGTTGAGTTGTAGCTATTCACGAGTAGGAGAACCACGCACACGTGGTCTAGATTCTTGTCGGAAGTGACGTCATGTATGACGACACTCGTCGTTTTCTCCAAGAGCCCAAGGATACAGTTTTGCGTCAGAAAAGAAAACTTGCGACGTATTATGCGATCGGTATCTAGTTAATATAATTATACCAGTGTTCGAATCAAATAACGCTTTATACAATGACCTTTGGATTGTGTTTCGTCATGTGGGTGAAGCCAGAACGTTACGTCATAATTCAGTGTGACGTACCATATTTTGTGCCAGCAACCCACAAGCCGCCAGTAATACTACTTCGTTTCGTGTTCATATAAATACAGCTTCAACCTCTATCTGTTGCATTGCGTCTGCATGCAATGCTTTCTGAGTTGTGTAGGTCTACCAAAGCGTTTGAATAAAATTATGATTAATTTGCTCTGGGTTCACTATTTCTACGTAATATGTCTTATTTAACAAGATTTAACAAGATTGAACAAGATTGCCACCCAGAGAATTAACTCTAGGTGGCAGGTGGACAAGGAAGCCCTTTGGCTTATCGAGAGTCCGACCCTTTTATCTATGTGTATCCCGCCCGTCTGAGGTATGTGTTTTATTTATTTTAAACATATTCACGCTACTAGCACCCACACAATCAGCAGATAATCTGTTCCATTCATTTATAGTCCTTTATAAAAATGAAAACTTTCTTATATCTAATCTACTCTGCTCCTTTGCTAATGTAACTTTATGTCCTCTAGTCCTTCTATCTTTCTTAACTAACAAAAATATTACTATCAATATTTTCATAACCATTCAATATTTTAAACACTTCTATCTGATCTCCTCTCAATCTCCTGGTCTCTAGTGTTGTTAAACCGCATTTTTTAGGCGTATTTCGTAACTAAGATCCCTCAGTTTTTGTATCATTTTAGTTGCTCTCCTCTGCACTCTTTCTAGCATATCTATGTCCTTCCTGCGATATGGCCTCCACGCTTGAATACAATATTCTAAATGAGGCCTAACTATTGTTTTGTACAGCGGTATTATTAGCTCTTTTTCCTTATACGTTATGTTTCGCCTAATTAATCCAAGGATTTGATTTCCCTTTGAAGTTGCAATTCCGCCCTGCTCTGAAACCTTCATATCAGCACTAATGGTTAACCCTAAGTCCTTTTCCTTTACAGTAGTACTTAGTAATACTGATCCCTGTGGTACCCCACTCAATACCGATTTCCAGTTTGAAGCCTCCCCATCAACTACTACACGTTGTCTTCTGTCAATCAGCCATTGTTCTATCCAGTTTATTATACCATTTCCTATGCCAATGGCCTTTAGTTTCAGCAGTAATCTTTAATGTGGTACGTGTTGAAAGCTTTTTGAAAATCTAAGTAGACGATATCTACCGGTGAACCCTCATCTACCCACTTAGTGATGTCTTCCAAAAAACATAACATATTTGTTAAGCATGACCTCGCTTTAAAAAAACATGTTGAGATGGGTTTATAAAGTTTTGTTTAACAAGAAAATCCACCATGTGATCTTTAATTAGTCTTTCTAATAATTTGCAAATCACTGATGTTAAACTCACTGGTCTATAGTTCTCCGACTTGTTTCTGGAACCTTTTTTAAATAACGGTATAATGTTTGCCTTTTTCCATTCTAAAGGAACCATTCCCTCTTCTAATGACAAATTGAAAACTGTTGCAAGCGGTACGCTAATTTGTTCTACAATTTCCAATAGTAGTTTGGGCGGAATCCCATCCACTCCAGGTGATTTATTATCCTTCATAGCCCTTATTTTCTTAGTTACCATTTCCGGGGTTACAATTATTTGTCCTAAATAGTCTGAATCTGCCCCTTGAACTTAGCCTCTGGTACTGGCAGTGAACTAATATATTCTCTGGTAAACACTGAATTAAAGTACTCATTCCGGTCTTCTGCCATTAAGAATCCCTCTGATATTATATTTCCAGCACTATCTTCTAGAGGACCGACCTTATCTTGAAATTTCTGTTTGCTTCGAACATACGCATACAAACTCTTGCTGTCATGTTTTATATATTAGCTAATTGTTGTTCATAGCTTCTCTTTGAATTTATAATTTATGCTGTAGCTTGGTTAAGTGTTTCTTTATAACTGTTGTAGTCTTCATCATTTCCAGTACATCTATATGACTTCCACATCATTTGTTTGTACTTAATTGTGCTAATGGCTTCTTTCGATGAGTGTTTCTTTTTGGACCGTTTCCCTTGTTTTTTGAAGGGTATAAATTTATCGACTATGTACTTAATTTCACTCTTTAATATATTCCAGCATTCTGTTGCTGTCTTATTTTTCAGTGTGTTATTCCAGTCTATCTTTGCTAAATATTTCCTCATGTCCTTATATCTTCCTTTGTGGAAATTTCTCCTATACTGCTTTTTACTATTCCTTTGATGGTAAAATGTATCTGGTTGTGATCGGTACTCCCCAGTGGCTCACATATCTTGACAATGTGAACTAATTCATTCTGTGAGGACAAAACTATGTCTAACACATTCTCACCCCTGGTTGGTTCTAGCACATGTTGAGAAAGGAAAGTATCTTGAACTAAAACTAAAAACTTGTGGTCCTCACTCCCCATACTCAGAAGAGATGTCCATTGTATATGCCCGTGGTTAAAATTCCCTATAATAATACAGTCCCCTTTGCTTACTTCCCTTATAGCGTTTTGTATTTTGTCATTCTCTTCTATGCTTATGTTTGGACTTCGATAAACTAACCCAAGTGTTAAAGTTGAGTTTTCTGTAACTATGTTACACCAAACAGCTTCTTCGCAATCTGCTTCTCTTTCTAATTTTATTTCATAAGCCTGGATAGATTCTTTAATATATAAAATAACTCCACCTCCCTTTCTTCCTATTCTATATTTTCTAAACATTACATATATCCTGTCGGCCCCAATTCAGCATCTGATATATCGGTGGTGGTCCAGGATTCGGTTATACCTATTATATGACGGTCAATATCTTCTACCATAATGTTTAGTTCATTTCTTTTGTTTACTATACTCCTTGCATTTAAACAAACACATTTATACCTAGCTTCAGAAGAGTTTTCCAGACTGTTATTTGCTGATTTATTTGTGCTGTCTTTATCTATGCCTCCATTTTCAGGCTTTTCTGTGAGTCCCCCATGCGAATCTAGTTTAAATAGATGTCCCACTGTCAACAGATCGCAGCAGGTTCTCTGAGAAAACTGCTGCCCCCTTTCCACTAAGATGGAGGCCATCTCTCATGTACATATCTTCTCTCCCAACAAAGTATCCCCATAAATCTGTGAATCCCACCCCCTCTTCTTCACAGATCTGCTCAACTAGTGCGTTGATCGCCATCCTCTTGCAGTTTGTATACGTTGCCCCCCTTCCTCCCCTTACTGGCAAAATTCCTGACAGAATAACCTGTTCAACTCTTGTCTTCTTTAGCTTCCTCACTAACTGTCTATACTTCTGTACTATCGCAGTTGTTCCCTCCCTGTCTGCATTATTTGTTCCTACATGTACCAGTATAGACCCCCCTTGCCATGTCCCAATACCTTCTCTACCCTGTCAGTCACATGTTCAATCCTAACCCCCGGTAGACAAACAACGACGTCTTTCCCCTCGCTCAGTGTCTTGTCCGTCTTTCTCATAATGGAGTCGCCCATAAACACCCTCTCTTTCCTCATTGCCCCCTCAATCACTTTTTCTCTTGTCACCTTTCCTCCTGTCAGCGTCTCTTTTATCGACTTCTCTTCTATCACATTTGCTGTCACTTAAAGGCCCTTACTCCTTAGCGTGGTTACTTTGTGGGCGTGTGCTGTTTTCTACTTGCGACTGATGATGATGAATTTGCTTTTCCATTTCTGTACGTTGCAGCTTTGACGGATTATCTATAAACTGCAAATCTCTCCAGCCGCCTGACGTCCACTCCCATCCATTATCCACCTCCTTCTCCCATTGTCTCCTGTCTTCATCTGCTTCTGCTGTCTTCAACCTTTCCTTGAGGTATTAGTCGATTACAGATTGATGTCGTTTCACGTGATCGAAATAACGTAGTTTCTGTTTTTTATATCGATTCGTTAGTTCTATGTTCAATCGTAGTATTTCTTTAACACTTTCAACTTTTGGCTACCAAAATTTCAAATTTTGCCCTCCCTTGATATTTCCAACTGCATCACCCTTGATGCCTCCAATTGCACACCCCATTGCTCACCACAACACACAAACTATACTATTGTATTCAAGCAGAACTCTTTTACCTCAGAGGGTTGGACCCGTCGCACCCACCTGCCTATACGGGCTTGTTTTACCACAAGTAGTAGGCCTAAATATATCGAGTGTTCGTCTTTCTGACTGACAGTCAGTAGTTTTACATGAACGCTTTTAACCGGCCAACTTCCGTACATAGGCGGTTAAGCTTGATTCAAGCGTTACACAGAAAATCGAAGTTAGCCTATGAGTAGGTTGTCCTGATATGAACTGTTGGTAAGTAGATGTATGAACTGTTGATAAGAATTAGTATGATCTGTTCGTTAGTACCCAGAGGGGCGCGAACGGCTCGCATACGCACTTTCTGTATATCTGTTTCTGTGCGTATGTATGGTATTTTCAAGATCCTATTTCGAATGCTTGAATCTTTCCTTTTGCTATTTTAATGTATAAATTTCACAACTACAAACAACTGTGAGAAGGCAGTTGTTCTTGGAGATCTTCCTTTTATCTTTATCTGGATCCTTTACCCTGGGAACAAAATCGTGTTCAATTAACAAACATGAATTCCTATAAAATGTTTGTTTCCAAAAATCACGACTAACCTGTGTGTGTGCGTGCATGCATGCGTGATCATAACCTGGAAATTATGTAGACTGCAATGTAAAGCTAGCAACATAAATGTGCCTGTGTGATAACAACAGCTGCTTAATGGTTCAATAGTGCGATCGAGTGCAAACGAGATATAACCACGGTTCAAAATAATAGTTTATTATCATAATATACAATGCACTTATAATACAAAATACATAAATGTGTTGAAATATGCATCTCTCAGAAAAAAATGAGAATGAATCATATTCAAAAGTAAAGTAAATCTGTGTCAAACTGTCATATTCTTGCTGTGAGGGGTCACTGCTTACACGTGGATACTGTTTAGGAAAAATGTGATGAACCTCAGCTTGCAACACTGCAGGATAGTGACCATTAGCAGCTCACAACAGGACAATCAGCCTCCAAACGTGAAAGCATTAGAGAGCTTGGCAGGGTTGTTGTTTTCTGTAACGAGACTACACGATGCTGCTGCCGTTGGCAATTCATGCTAGGAAAGCCACTCAATCGACAACATGTACCACTATGTAGTCACTCTTACACAGCTATGTTACAAATTTCCACAGTGGTGTCAGATCAATAAAAAGCATGCAAACAACTCAAGAAAAATAAAAGTTTCTTATTTAAAGCTGTATCTTAGTGAATGTTGAACAGCAAGATTTAATGTTGCTATATATCAATATGAAGCTGTGGCACAAAGTGGATGCATGAGTACAGTCTATGCTATGAGGAATCTTATTTGTTTAAATTTTCACTGAATGTGGTACCATGCTTATGATATAGTTTTTAATTTATCAACAGAAAACAAAAACTTGCCGTAAGGTTTCTAAAAATAAAAAACACGATGACCAAATGTTCTGTCAAATAAAGACATCCTGATTAAAACAAGGGAAATAGATATCAGCACAGAAGTTAAGAAAATGGAACTGCATTGAAAGAGAAACAACCACTGTCCAATGTCTCTAACATGGAAGACAGAAGGGAAGTGGAAAGTGGGTAACCCAAAGACAACCATGACAAGGAAAAGTAAAACAGAGACACAGGTTGGAAGGTATGGACAGAAGCCAATTGGGTTGCCAGAGACGGATAAACGGTTTGATTGGGCCACAAGACCCCACTAGTATAGGTGAGGAGAAATAATAGTTTTCTTTTCTGTTTTCTCAATGACCAGTAATAAGGTACTACATATACCACACTGTGCTTGTTGAAAATACAATACTAGTTCCTAAGAAACAACACGTCAGTGAGTCTGCAATTATGGATAAGTCACAGTCGTGCTTTGATAAGGACAAAACATCATCCACAGTTCTGCAGCGATGCCATGTCACCACTTCACGTGAATTGTGTCTCCATCTTCAACTGAATAGAAGCCAATTTCTTTCTGATCGTTCTCGAACTCAAATTCTGTGTTGGGCATCTGAAAGTTAAAAGGGTAAATATACTAAACTAATACAGAATTCCAAAGCATGCACATGGACTACGATGTGCTGCAGGTATGAACATTACCATTCTATATAATTCTATCTCACAAAACACACAATATTAGTAACACAAACATTTTTTTTAAAGATTTTGTAAACATCAATCTTATCATATTTTTTTAATATTTTTTATTAACCATCTATTTTTATTTCATGTGTGTCTATATCTTTGTATTTTTTTATTTACTTGTATTGTATGTACATATGGACTTTTGTCTGAAATAAAAACATTATTATTATTATTATCAGATCTTTATAGCTATTAGGAACGTCAGGTTAATTAAACATTTAGTGCCAAATTAGTACAACTTGTGACAGGTGCTATAGCTTTACATAAACAAAGTTACATTGCATTACTACAGGACATGAACTGAACAATACAAACTCACATGAAGTACAACACAGGAACTTTCACAAGACTGACTCACCTTGTGACTTGTATAGGTCAAGGTCATTGAGATGGTACTGACTTTGTAGATTCGAGACAACAGCGTCTTCAGTTTCTGTACGCTCATACTCACTGAAACAACAGCATAAGGCACCATATATTTACACAATTTATGTATGGTTAGCAGTATATTTAGCAAATGTATGCAGTCTTAATTTTCAAGTTGTCATAAACGAGGGTAGGGCAGATCCACAGAGGGTAGTCTAGGGGGGAGGGCACAAAAACCTCCACTGGCGGTCAAACCAAATGGTGTAGAAAATTAAAATTTGTTTCTGTCGTGCTGCCATAACTTCTTCGCTCTCTCGGCTCGACTGGTGACATTGAAAGAAGGGGGTGTGTGCTGTTGAAAATTTGTCGCTGCCACATTGGCATGACTTCAGCTTATTGCAACCTGAATGGGGACACATTTCCAAGGGTCTGGGTGAGGTACATTGTAATGTGCACCCATTCAAAAATGTCTACGGACACCAAATTCCAAAGATCTAGGGGGCACATGCCCTGCAGCCATCTTCGGATTTGCCTATGGAGAGATCAATACTTTTAGATAATCAAGGAGGAACTATTACAACTTTAAATAACAATCCAGAAATAAATAAGAACATTGGATGTGGTTGGTGAATTGTAACATCTGTCGAATGGGAAATATTACAGATGGATGTCCTTGTTAAGTACAAATTATATATAAAGGGTCAATTTCAAATCAATTTGTCCTCCCAAAAAAATAGGTCAAATGTAACCGATGTTGTATGTTGTTTTAGAAGTAATTAAATGGATAGATGATGGAGGGACTTACACGAATGGAACAAATGATCTACCCATTGTGCCAATGCTGTCATCGCGAATATAGTTACAAATAAAATAAATATTTTTTATTTCAGTCAGTTGCATGTAAACGGTGTAATATGGAGAATATAGCTTTGGGTAGCAATTTTATACAATCTTGTTAAATCAATAGAACATATTTGGGAGCTACGATAGCTATTCTGGGAACAGTATTCCACCAGCTGTATCAGTTATAATCAGGAATCTTTCCATGTTTTAGTATTTATTTTATTACAAATCTACTCTCTTCCTACATTCTTAAAATTAGTATTTAAAAGAGATAACATTTCTAACATACATAATGTCTGGTTTAATTCCCCATAAACATAATCTGCCGATCATTTCCTTTCCTAAATTAGACATTAGAAGCATGATTATTCTCACCTGGTAACTTTTTCTTGATGGGTGCTTTGTCTGGTAACGAAGGTGAATCAATATTCATAGCTGAAGTTATGTTAAGTCAGATACAATGGCTGCTAATAGGCTGATGAAAGTTGTTAAGACACCCAAAACCTTGCTTATGCACTTACGATAACAAATGATCATTGTTGTAATGTTTAAAGCAGTTCCTCCGACTATTCCTGAAGGAAAACTAGTCAGTTCCCATGATCATGATAAATAATGTGTGTGTATAAAATACGTAAATGTGTATATACTAACAATCATCTCTCAAACCATGCACCAACTTTCAGTGTAAAGATGCACTCACAAAATTCCAGATTCCAGAGTTCTGTCTGATTTCAAAATTTCCTGTCCATCCAAGAATTCCCACATTTGTCCACTTTTAGGAATAAAAGCATCTTATGCACAGACAGAATAGAGAAAAACCCAGTACCGGTATGTCCAACTGACAAACACAGTATCATGCAGTCACACTTCCCTAAGAATAAGGTGCAAACAAAGGGTGTCACTGCAGGTAAGGATACACAAAAGCTTGTTCTTGAGGGCTGCTGAATCTTGCTTGCATTCCGATTCTTCAGGTGGACCATAAACTACAAACACAGAACTCAGCTGATTTATAAGATTCACTGATATTCGCATCACTAGGCTATTCAACAGTAATGCATTTGCTACAGTATTTTCACATAATTTGGAGTACAACAAAACACATTGGCTGAAATGTTCACGAGGTTAACAAAAAGCAGTACAAAAGAAAGAGCCACTGCTTGCAACACCCGTGGACTTACATTTCACTAACTCCTCATAGCGTGGATGTGCAAGATCAAACTGTTCTCTTTCTGGACATGGGCCAGGGAGTAACCTGAGCCACGCTTGTCCGAACATCTTCAAGTAGTCCAGTTCAGCACCCTGCTGGTGACTTGGCGTGATCTACAAAGTTTAAAGACAGACAGAAAGATGACTATTTACTGGCATGCCAAAATAAACCCTACATTGGTATTTATATGTTGTCAGAGGTTGGTTATTTTATTTCATTTCTGTATTTTCGAATATCTAAATGTAAATGAACTTCAGTGTTTCATAGATATTTGAAATATGATAAAATACCAGTTGATATCAGTGCTAACAGTTTCATTTGTAAACCAGATGTCACAAAAACTGAAAAAACAACATCATTCAGCAAGCCGCCATTCAGAAAGTATGTAATCTTTTTGGTAATGTATATGTATTTTAAGGCTGAAAAGTTGATAATTCAGGCATTTTAGTTATACAAAACATCACTTATGTCTCCCAAAGAATTTGCCAATAGAAGGCATAGAACTTTCCCTTTAAAAGAAATATACAATTATTTTCATGTGTCTACCAAATAACTGTTATACAGACATTGTAATACTCCTTTTACAATGGGAAATTTATGCAGTAGGCTTTTAGAAAGATGGTGGAAGACAAGTGGGGGGGCGAAGGCTGCCAATGAGGAGACGTGGAGAATGTTTTATTTCGGAATTGCACTTGCACTACTTTCTCTACCACCCTTCTCCATTCTCATTGGTCTTTATATGCGTATACAATGGTTTGATAAAGAAAATAAGTGGAGTAACTGGAGAGGGATCACAAACCATAACAGACAGATAACAGGATGGATATTTACAATGGTGTGCACTTTCCAATTCATATGCCTGAACATCTGTTTACATTTCAAGGTAAACTGTTTTACTTCATTCATTCTGATTTTATTTACTATGGTTATTGTCCTCTGTCTGTTATGTCTAAAATTTGTGAATTGATTCATGATTTTGTTTTTAATTGTAAAATCATTTTATTTATTATTATATATAATTTATTGTTGTGAACTGTGTTGTTTTATCTAAAGCTGTGTAAATGTGGATGTAAGGGTGTATTGGGTGATGGCCCATTGCAAATCATGATGTAACATGTGACATCATTAAATAAAGCTTTGACTACAACCACTACCACTACCACTACTACTAGACAGGGCAATGCAGCAGAACAAGAACAAACCTCACTCCTCTAGATAGGGAGCCACGAGGAACAACACAATGTGACAACATAACAGGACATGGCTCACCAGTGTCTTGTTGAGACACTTCAGGTGGCCGATCTTGGCGATAAAGAGATACCAAAGTGTGTACTGGACAGTGCCTGGCGAGACAGTGGTCACTGCGCTGACTGCTGCAGTTAGTGCATTGTGGCTGATCTTGAGATCAGTGAGACTGGCCAGCTTACCAAGCTCATTAATGGAGTTCAGCTGAAACAATTCGTAGAAAGACAATGATGTTATTAGCCTGCTCGGAAGTGTGAACAATTTAGATTGGATACTATTTATTAGTGGTAAGAAACAGTACTTAATTGAGTACACATGTTAAAAAGTTGCCTACAGAAATGTTATAAACCGTTCAGGAAATATGAAACCGTTAACTAGTTACGCACAAGAAACAGTATATTCATCATCATCATCATTGTGCAGCCGTAGTGTCCTGTAGTTGGGTGAAGGCCTCAGCATGTCGTTTCCAAATCTGCCTGTCTTGCGCTATCCTCTGCCAGATGGTGCCCTTCCAGTACTCGTCTAGTTCGTCTCTCCACCGTCTCACTGGTCTTCCTCTAGATCGTTTCCCTTCGTAAGGTCTCCAGGTTGTGATACGCGATGTCCATTGGTTATCTCATAATCTGCTAATGTGCCCTGCCCAGGTCCACTTCTGTCTTCTGATTTGTTCTTTCACGTCTATGACCTTTGTCTTCTGTCTGACCCAGATGTTTGTTTTTCTCTCCCAATATGTGATGTTTAACATACTTCTTTCCATCTTAGTTTGTGAGGCTGCTAGCTTATTCTTTGCCTGGATGGTGAGTGTCCATGTTTCCACGCTGTATGTCATTGCTGGAAGTACGTATGAGTTGAAGACTTGTCTCTTCAAGCAGGTTCCAAAGTTACCCTTGAAGATGTCCCGGTGTTTGGCGAAAGCTGTCCAGCTGGCGGTGATCCTTCTTTGAATCTCCTTGTCTTGGTTTTTGTCTCTGATACTGTATCGCTGTCCCAGATAGACGGAGCTTTCAACATTCTCTATCTGCGTCGTGTTGATATTTATTGGTGTGTCATTTTCTAGCATCACTTTTGTCTTTGAGATGTTCATCCTTAGACCTTGTTTTTCATTTTCATCAGCTAGCTCCTGCAGCATGTTTTGTAGTTCTTGCAGTGTGGTAGCGCATATGAGTATGTCGTCGGCGAAGTGAAGATGGCTGAGATATTCTCCGTCTATCCTCAAGCCTCTGATTTCCCAGGTCAGTCTTCGGAATATGCTTTTGTGTGTTGTCGTGAACAGCTTGGGCGATATCGTGTCACCCTGTCGTACTCCTCTCTTGATGTTGATCTTGTTGCTCTTTTTGTGTAGGTGGACTGTCACCAAGCTGTTAGTGTAGATGTCTTTCAGGAGATCGATGTACACATCTTCTATCCCCTGTTCTTGAAGGGAGGTCAGTATTGCTTGAGTTTGCTCCGAGTCGAAAGCCTTCTCATAGTCGACGAAAGCGATGCAGAGCGGGATATTATATTCTCGGCACTTCTCTTTCATTTGGTTTACGACGTGTATGTGGTCTGTCATTGAGTACCTGCTTCTGAATCCTGCTTGCTCTCATGGTTGATTTTCGTCGAGTGTCTTCTCTAGCCTATTCGTGAGTATCTTTGTGAGTAATTTGTACATGTTTGATAACAGACATATCGGTCTGTAGTTCTTTAAGTCTTTCTTATTTCCCTTCTTGAAGATAATCACCATCTTTGCGTTCTTCCAAGCGGTGGGTATTCGTCTTTCTGATAAGAATTTAGTATACAGCTTAGCCAGTGTCTTCGAGATGATATCTTCTCCTGCTTTTAATGTTTCAATGTTTACATGGTCGTTGCCTGCTGTTTTCCCATTCTTCATATCTCTTAGTGCTGCTCCCACTTCCCATGGTGTTATCTCTGGTACGCCTTTCGGGTCGGTGTGAATTATGGTACTCTGTTCACTGTCATATAGCTCAGTGTAGAATTCCTTTATTCGTTCCATGATCGTATTTTGGTCTTGTATTTCTCTACACTGCTTGTCTAGAAGTGTAATCAGTCTGTCTCGGCCTAGTGCCTGTGTTCTTCTTGTTTTGTTCAGGCTCTTTGATGACATAATCGTCTCTCGTATGATCTCTTGTTCGTACTTTCTGATGTCCTCCATCGTTTTCTTTTTGATGGTCTTGCATATTTCTGAGTACCGGTACTCTACTTGTTTTTTATGGTTGCCGTTATCCACCATTTCTCGTTGTTTCTTCATTAGTGCTCATTAGGTGATGATATTCTCGTCACTACATGCCTGTTGATTGCTTTGGCTACACTTGTCGCACTTAGTTGGATCATCTTTGTGATGTTTTCACTGATGGTGTCGATGTCTAGTTCTTATAGTGTCTCGAATTGATTTCGCAGTTCAAGTTGGAATTCAACCTTTTTTCTTCCGATTTGTGTGGTATCTACACTCGGTGATCTCTTGTTTATCAACTTCTTCCTTTCAGCCTTGACGTCCAGTTTGATGTTGCTCATTACCATTCTGTGGTCACTTCCGATGTAGACTTTGTTGATGACTGTTACGTTAGTGACCATGTCTGGCCTAGGATGTAGTCAATTTAATTCTTCGTTTCTCCATTTGGGCTTTTCCATGTCCATACCCTCCCTGCTTTCTACTGGAACATGGTATTCATGATTTTGTACTTTCTTGATGTTTCCCATTCAACTAAGGTGTCGCCTCTTTCGTTTCTCACACCTAGGCCAAATTTGCCTGTTTCCGTTTCCAAAATGTTTGTTCGTTTCCCTACTTGCACATTTAAGTCTCCCATCACTATCGTGTAGTGGGTTGGCTTTTCTAAGGTCTCATCCACGTCGTTGTAGAAGTTGTCTGTGTCTTCTTCTTCTACCTTCAGTTTGTAGCGCTTTGTTATGCATAGAACAAGTTCTGCTACTCTGGGACTGATGCTGTTAACCCTCACTATATTGTCTTTCCATCTCTTTTTTATGAGAAAGCCTACTCCTGCTTGGCCGTTGTTCACTGTGGAATGGTATAATAGATGGCTGCTTTGTAAGGTAATGAAGCATTCCTCTCTTCTTCGGACTTCTCCGATCCCAATCACATCCCATACCAATTTGGTTTCCCCAAGTTCTTCCTCCAGTTCTTGTATCTGTTCATCTCTTAGTAGTGTTCTTACGTTATATGTTGCTATCTTCAGTATATTAACCTGCTTCAAAAATTATGTTTAATCAGCAGGTTGGTTACATGTGGCAAAATACCAATTCCAATGTGGACAAACTTATTTTTAAGTTAACAAATGTAATTTGTGCAAAGTCTGATTTATGGAAATTCAAGATTTATTTTATAACTATTAGGTGTACCGTATATTTTGTTGTGTGGTAGAGCAATAATAGTGTCTTGCTCTGTGTATTTCATTGTGCAATTGACAACGTTACTATCTTACACTGCACATTTATTTTTGATAATGTCTTACTCTGTGTATTTTGTTTTGTGATAGATAATGATAGTGCCTTACACTGTGTATTTTGTTGTGTGATAGAGCAAGTGTTGTCAGTCGAGGGAAGTACTTTGTCTTTTGTGTTCCAGTTGCATCCGGAAACTTCACCTCCTCCAAACCAGTGTTATTGATGATCAACTCTTCTAGGCTATGACATATGACATATATATAAAACATGAGTGAAGAGGGTCATCAGACTGGATAGTTCTAATGGGTAATATTTTTTATATATTTCTCAGTCAATATACCATTTCTATGACATATTGATTGCTATCAGCAACCAACAGACAGCTACTGCTAGATGGTGACTCTGCAGTCATTCTGATCAGAAATGTCAATCACTAGCATGGTCCCTCCGGCTATGGCCTGTGTGGTTCTTCAAGATATCATCGTAGATATGTGAGAATTGGTAATTGCCCTTATCTTGATTCATGTTGTCTTTGGGGTTTCTTATCCAGATCACTTCTTGAATGAATCTTGTTTTCCAGTCCTATTTTCCGACTACAAATTTGGCCCACCTCTAATCTACTAAATGATTCTGTTGAGTCATGTGATTGGTGATAGCTGATTTATGCATCTCTTTTTTCAGGTGTAGGATCTGCTTGATGATGCTTTCTCAGCATCTCCTTTGTGTTCTTAAATGCATGTTCCTAGTGTATGTTTTGTTTATCCGATATATATGGCATTACAATTCTTACAAGAATACAAACCACCACTTTGCCATCTTGTAGTGCGTGTCTGATGAAGGCTGCCAACAGCATTTAAAATGTGACGGAAAAAAGGTAAATTGACTGTGAAATAAGTAAAAATATTACCCATTTGGTCATAAAATATGTTACACATAAATGTTGAAAGACATTGCAGTTGTAACTGGCTCAATTGCAAGGTAGCTGCCTATAATTTGCTATACTTGCCATCCATTTTTATTTATACATTCACTAAAAAAAAAAAAACTGAGATGTAAAGGTTTCATTAAATGTTATTGTTAATATTGAAAACATAATATATGATTTTTGTTTGACCTGTGTGATCTCTAGAGAATATGACAATGATGGAAAACAATGAATATATGTGGATGAGAAGAATTATTGGAGGAAAAGAGTAGATAAAGTAGTCTGGAGGAGCTGAGGAAAGAGACTGATGTGAAAGTGAGTTTCGGGAGGAAGTTGGTGCGGAGACGGTTAAAGTCGGCTGGACACATGAAAGATATGGAAGGGAATGGTTAATGAAGAGAAAGGATACACTCAACGAGGAGCGTACCAGAGGAAGACTGTGATGGGAGGACTGTGTGAAGTAAGATTTAGTGGGACTGGATGGGAGTGGGGAGGGAGACATGGGGAGATTGGAAACTCCTGTGAAACAGGCTCAATGAAGGAAGATGAAGGAAAACAACAATAAAGGATCATTATTGCTACAGCCTCACCGGAGACTTCACAGACAAAAAGGAGAGCAACAACAATGATGTGTTTATGGAAATTAGTTTACCATTAGAAGCACGAACAAACAATTCCATCTTCTGTGTGGTCTTACATTTGTTATGACATAAACTTTAGCAGTTTTTTGCAATGAAGTTAAAAGGAATAAAAACATCTATTGCTTGAATTTATGTTATATTACATCCTGCTATCTATTTTCACGTCCACCAAGCAAAAAAATTCAATAAATTATAAATTCCACATTTTATGCTGTACATCAGGACATTTTCGAATATGCATATTTTTGGCGCGCTTTTCGGGATGCCGAGATGTGACGTCACTTATGACTCAAACTCGCATCAGGCCATCCCTTTCCATGCATTCAGGGCATGTTTACAAGTATAGCTTTTGGGTCGAAACGAGCGTCAGAATGAGTTATTGTGCAATTTTCCGACGTAATACAAACACTAGTCATCATAGAGGAACAAGCAGTTATCTTACGGTTCCACATGAATCAAATTTTATTCAAAACAACGAATGGGCCTACAAGTCGACTAGGTTTCGCCGAGCTTGGGCTCGTTTTCAGAATAATTATATCGAATGCAACCAACGGGATATAATCTACACCAATAAACATACATAGCAAACATATATTGTATCCAGCTACATAAAGTAACGCGTATAATCTCATAATATCACTAGAATATTTATATATGAAGGAGTTGTACAATTTACCATAACAACTTAAATCAGTTAGAGAGTTTTCGCTGGTCCAGCTAGCTCAGTGGGTAGGCACGTTGGTAACTTGTCGTTTATTTTACAATCGGGCGACGCCGGTTCAATCCTGACAGCATGCAAACTATTGATTTTCTTTACACTTTTTTTGTTTATATTTTCACGAAGTAATATAAACCAAATCATTTAGTATACTATGATGCACTGTTTGTAAATAATTTTTATTTTGTAGTAATTATTTATTCGCCACAAAAATGAAAATATGGTCATTATATAACGATGTTTCTAAATTTTATTTATCCAAACAAATATAATGTAATGGATATCTAATTTATTTGTTATAAATATATTGTACAGTAATATATTGTAATTATATATGTGAAAACAGATTGTGATCTGTCTGGATAAATACAATTTAGAAACATTGTTGTATATAATGACCATATTTTTATTTTTGTGGCAAATAAATAATTACTACAAAATAAAAATTATTTACAAACAGTGCATCATAGTATACTAAATGATTTGGTTTATATTACTTCGTGAAAACATAAACAAAAAAGTGTAAAGAAAATCAATAGTTTGCATGCTGTCAGGATTGAACCGGCGTCGCCCGATTGTAAAACATATGCCAAGGAATTAACGCGTTTACCAACTGAGCTATCACGGCCGGCAGAAATTCGCTGACTGATTTCAGTTGTTACGATAAATTGTATAACTCCTCCTTCATAGATCGATATTCTAGTGATATTATGAGATTTTACACGTTACTTTCAGTAGCTGGATACGATATATGTTTGCTATGTATATTGGTGTACATTATCTCCCGTTGGTTGCATTTGATATAATTATTCTGAAAACGAGCCCAGGGCCAAGCTCGGCGAAACCTAGTCGACTTGTAGGCTCATTCGCATTCATTGTTTTGAATAAAATTGAATTCATGTGGAACCGTAAGATAACTGCTTGTTCCTCTATGATGACTAGTGTTTGTATTACATCGGATTATTGCATAACAACTCATTCTGACGCTCGTTTCGACCCCAACATTATCCATGTAAACATGCTCTGAATGCATAGAAAGGGTCGGCCTGAGTCATGTGTGACGTTAAGATACCACGTGATCGCCTAGCTCATTAAATTTTTATTTTCCGCGGGAATCGCTACACAGACGGGTTTAAAATCGAATTTATGCTACAAATGTATTTTTCTGTATTTTTTAAATGTTCTCGAATGTTACAGGCAATATTAAACTTTCTGTACACATGGAAAACGGATTTTAGCTAATGCCTTGTTTGTATTTCCTTTAAGTAAAAATGTCTGCATCTGATTAGTAGACAATTTACATGGCTTGGAAAAATCAAAGAAAACATGTGTATCATTGTGAACAATCGATTAATGTTTGTCTAATATCCGGTGTGAACTGTAAAACTGGTAAAAACCTTCAATCCATTGAGAATTTAAAATATATATAGCTTTTCTTTCCAGGGATTGTAAATTAATCACTGAAAATCTGGCACCCGAGATTAACATACGAACATACATACCCTTGTTCCATTTAAGTCAGACACCTGGACACCTGAACATTTCTCACAGGGATGTCGTAGCTAATGCCTAAATGGTCAGTGCCTATTTTTACAGTTGCCATTCTTCTCTACGAACACATAATTTTTACATCATATGACCTAATACAGCCAATCATCATGAGAGGACGTGACTTACTTAGGCAGTTGTCCAGCAACCAGAAGCTCCTCCCAGCTGGTGAGTGCATTTTGTTCGAGGTTGAGACGTTTCAAGCCAAGCAGGTTATCACTTAGTCTGCCTAGAGACGTGATGTTGTTGAAGCACGCGTGAAGTTCTACAAGGTTTGGGAACATCTCACAGCATTGTAGAACCTACAGAATGAATAATTATTAATGCTGGGAATTGGTAAGATTTTCTCTATCGATTATTGGCATATTTAACTGATCAGTGATCGATCATACATGTTAATCAATACCTTTAATAAATACATATTTATGCATTAGTAATAATAATCTTGCTCTCCGTTTATGTTTGTACACACCGACTAGAAAAAAAACAAAAAACACTCAGCACGTGGGCCACTTCTTCTGACCACAGTGAAGATGAGGAAGCCGAGATGGTATGGGCATATACTTCAAGGAACAGTGCCGGGGAATAAAAACATGCAAGAGAGAGGAAGAGATGGACAGATAACATTGAAGAATGGACTGGGAAGACCGTTGCTGGCAGTATCACACAACTGCACAAAGACTCGGGTCGACTTGTGCAATATTCATCGATGCAGCGCCCCAATGACCCAGATGGGTTGTGGGATCAGTAACAGTAACTACCCGTAGTATTTTGTATTTCACTGATATGACTGGCTGGCAGTCATCAGCAACAACACCATATACCCTCAAAAAAGATCTATAGTCAGTAAGCATCTTTAAAGCCAACAACATCCAGTATGGTTGAGGCATCATGACAAATGTCAGTGACGGAATCTAAGTTGGAACATACTTAATGCAGAACATGCAAAACTCTCCCCAATACTTGGAGGGAGGAAGTGACGAAAAACTGCACTCACACACAATATTATTCTCTTGAACACAATGGTCATTGACAATTTGTGCTTACATCATTCCACGCATAGTTCATTCGGTTGAGATAAATTGTCTTGATATTGGTGAAAGCTGCAGTCAGTACAGATGGATTCGGGGGAAGCATCAATCTATTTTGTCTGGAACCAATGGCAAAACATCAGGTATCTACCAAACATTAAAATAAGTTAACATGAAATATTTTACAATCACAAACATCTTTCTACTTGTTTTTTAATGTTTTTTTTAATGCAGTTTGATAGTTCTAACACAGTGAATTGTTTGGATTCCAGTTGTTTTAACAAAATAAATGAAACACAAAACTCAATGGGTTAAGAAACCATCAAAAGATGCATGAACAATTGATAATAACTAGATTGCCACTCAATGAAAAAACACAGCAACCTGGCAAGAGGACAAGGAAGTCTTTGGCCAATTGATGGATCCAGTACGTCATGGTTTGCCTAGGTATGTCACAATAACAATTTTGCGCGTGACGTCCATCAAGCGTTGCCAACAATGTTGATAATGGTAATATAAATGAATTACATTTCTATTGCAGCATAACATCTCATAGACTAAACATAACCATATGCAGCTGTCACCTTAAAAACTTTGCCTTATGTCTTTGTTACAAAGAAATGCTTCTTGGGTTAGAATTTCAACCAAATATACGATGGAATGCAGGCACCCACAAGGCATCCATTTTTTTATGGCTTGGAGGAGTTTTTCTAGGCAACAGGTCACGTGACAGATCAAATGTAATCTTTTTAAAACCATTAAGTCACACTGTCTTTCAGGATAATACCGGGTGCTACGTCGATAAACATACCCATCCATACCACCATCATATCATATTTTTCTTTTACCACATTCACCTGTATCTCATGCAGGAATGTTATAATTTTGTTCATGTTATTTCCCCCAATCAATTAACAGAGCTCCAATTGACAATCACCGAAACTCACGAGACATTCAAGGAGGTAAGTTTTGGCAGCTGTTGGGCTATCCTGGCCACATCGTCCCAGGATGAGAGTAGGTTTGAGGAGAGATCCAGCTCCTCGATGTTGGGAATACTGCGGGCAATCTCTCCCTCCTTCCCAGGTGACTTCACGCACATTCCCCGCAGAGCCACAGACACAAGTTCGTCAAATTTACTGAAATAGCAGTATGCAACATTAATAATAATAACCTCAACTAATACAAGAATAATTATATTATGCATTATATCCTGAAATAAAACCTGTTTAGAGGTGCTTATATTTAAATTAATAATGTAATTATTATAATAAGACTCGTAAACCATTCAATTTAAAACTGGTGCTTACATATAGGTAACAATTACATGTGTAAAATAAATACCAATGTCACTATTTCTAATCAATGTTCTGGAACCCGAGTTCAGAGTTGCAAGATACTAAAATTGTTAAACATCATATCATAAACAGAGATGCAGAAAGGCCATTATCAGAATGAGACACAGCTGAGGATCTGGGGTGGAAAATCAACTAAAAAGTCTGGAGTTTTCTTAGGAAGACACCAAGTTTCAGATGATATAAAACAAGGCAGTTTGTTCCTTGTTTTTTTTTTAAATAATTGCATTAATCACTTTTAAGAGAGTTTACTTAAGATAATGGGACATCTAAAGAGAGAGAGCACGTTGTCTGATCTCAAGCTTAGTTTTAGGATGAAAAAGTTGAGCTAGCTGAGGGTATTTAAACATCTCACCTTTGTTGTTTGTTGATTTGTTCGATGCCGACTACTTCGACTGTTGTGCGCTGTTTATGACCCACCACAAACATGTCTTTGGAAATCTTGTCTGCTAGCTTGGCGTCAATGATGCCATAACGTTCTTCTAGAGCACTCATAAATGGAATGCCAAGATTTGCCTTCCGTGGCCGAAGAAATGAGCCAGATGTTGGATGGCTGAAACAGAGTTAAAAATAACAGGAAATCAAACTGCAGCCAATACTGCATATTACGTTTATGGTTAATCTCTAAATTGACTATAAAAAGAAAAATCACTAATTTAAAAGTGTGTACTCTACTCTTTATAAGATAAATTCATTATTTTTGTATGTTTTACGGCAGGCTTTATGGTGAGTTTTAGTGTGACTTCTATGATGAATTTTATTAATTTGACGAACAATTAAATAATACATGTAACATTTTAACACAGTAGGACAGTCACACCTTGAACATTAATATTATTAAACAACGTAAATAACTACATTAAAATCATCTAACAGAAATTTGGCTGATAAAAAAGAAATGGTTTGTGTTTAAGTTACTCATTTTGTCGGTTCATCATTTTCTATCATACAATGTAGTGATAATGCAATGCCTGCCATCCCCTGCACATTGCACGGAATTACCACACAAACGAGCACCTTGTAGTAAAGTACTTGGTGTCTCCATGGATGCCGTCATGTTTCCCTCTTGTTGAGTCGTCCCATTCCACACCGTACCAGTCACCTGATCATAAGAAAATTGAAGAAGTTATGGAAAATATTTGTTCATTATCTGTACATATCTTCGAATACACAAATTAACACAATTTTTTCATAACGTTACATACTGCTGTTAACATTTATTTAATACATAAATCCAATGCTACATGTGCAATTTGTTTTCAAAATTATAAGAACTATAGCAATTTTATGGCAAAGCTATACCAATGAGCAAAAAATTAATATATTCAGAAAGATAGTCAAAATGAAAACTGTACCTTTTGTGTCAGCAACTTGACCTTTGAACCTTATCGTTCCATAATAACCATCACTTTCAAACCTTGCCCCAATGATGTTCTCATCTCCTTCCATTACTAGCTGCAACAGAAGATTATTGTTTTTGATACAGAAGCAAAAACTAAACTTCTTTGTAGTCATCATACACGTGACCCACACGATAGCATAATCAGATTGGCAAAATTAGTGAATTTTGACATTATATTGTAAGTCAGTAGATGCTGATTATGACAGCACGTGAAATAATGTGCAACACTTTATCAAAATATTTCAGCGATGTATCTTAATTAATATAATTTTACTTCTGAATTGGCAAAATCAGTGAATTTTCTTTTAATTTTGATCTTTTAATTTTGGACAAGTGACTGGGCACACTGATCAGGTAAATGACATTGCCTTTTTTTACATAAGTACTATATAGTAAGACTAAGATAGCATGATGTAAATGGAAATAGACAAGACAATGGATATTGCCAGTCTATTGATCTGTGTAGATCTGCCTAGAACCATTGTTTATTCTCCAAGCCTTCATGACCAATTGCCAAATATGATATATCGTAGTTTATATATATCCACCCATACATCTACAAACCAAGGGCAGCTTTATCACGATCACCATTATAGTATTTTGTTATCTTAAACTCATCCCCACTAATAATTTAATTTATCTTATTTCTAGTGTTGCCAATTACAGCATTGCATGCAGCCAATAATAATTTCCCAACAAATCAATGCATTGCAAAAATATAATTTTATAGACTTATTTAGATAAATAACATTCTTCATGGCTTTTTTAATACATCGCCTATTGGTAGATTAGCGGCCAATGGTCCAAGGCACAGAAATCACCTGACATCTGGCCATTGTGACTTGGAAATTAAACAGTGGTTTGCTGCTGTGTATTATGATTGTGCACCCAGCAGCAATTTATAGTAGCCTAGGCCAATTGGCCTTGCCCCCAAGTTTGCCAAAATCAAGGCTGGCTTTCACACACAATATTGTTGAGGTCAATATTGTCGAATTCACACTAAACCCTGCTGTGCGAATAAAGCCTGCACAAATTCTTTTTCGGCAAATAGCCAAATCGCAGATTCCATTATTTGCACAGTCTGACTCTGTAAGTACTGTGATAATTATTTATGATGTCATGATAATTACTTTTAATTAATTACAAGACTTTCTTCTAGAAATGGCTCATATCCTTGCTCCATCCCTGCATGACAGGCCCGTGGGTTGGACCAGCCTATACCTGCAGTCTCCCGGAAAATATGGGAGTCTCCCGGATTTTGGGTGTGTCTACCAGTTTCCCGGAATACAGGCAAATCTCCCAGATATCTGCTGAAAATTTCCAACAGCACCCCCCGTCTCTTCCAATGTCAAGATCAGAGAATACGACGACACTGCATGACATGAAAAAACGACACCACTGGTGAAAATCTCCCGGATTTCAAGATAAAAAACTTGGCAGGTATACCATGGAGCCTAGCACACAATACTGAGAGGACTCATGAGTCGTAAACATAGACGAGTTTAGTATATGACAATAACTGCATGAGTCATGTCTCATGAGTCACAAATTGATTTGAGTGCTTGCAAAAAATATTCGCCCTGGCTATTTCCAGAGCAGCTCTGAAAATAGCATCAGATTCGGGCTTATTTCCAGAGCTGCTCTGGAAATAACGGTCAGACTCGCGCTTATTTCCAGAGCAGCTCTGAAAATAAATATCTTCTCAATTTCCCCATCAAGACCGTCAAAAACACACACGAAATGATTCAACAGCGTCGCATTTACTTTAAATAATTAGTCTGTCCACGTATATACAATGAAAATATTACTAAGTGCATGTGCGAGATCTGCTCTGGAAATAACGGTCAAACTCGCGCTTATACCCAGAGCTGCTCTGGAAATAATGGTCAGACTCGCGCTTATTTCCAGAGCTGCTCTGAAAATAGCCTAAGCCAAAAATATTTCTAACAACATCCATTTAATTTGAAATAAAAGATTTAGATTGCCATCTAAAATGGGCGTTTCCTCGTACAACCTTGAATCTTTGTTGGACTCTTCCTACACATCGAAGTATGCCGCAAACACTTTGTTACGCACCTTACTGCTTGCATGTAGCTTTAGGCGTTTAGTGGTTGACAGCTCCAGTGTGGTTGTCAGCGACAAAATGGTACAATATCGCCCACCCCTTTTCGCAAGATATTTGTACCAACACAAATATCCACGCCATTTAGCTGCCTGTGACAGAAATGTTTTTGTTGGTGAAACGTTCAACTAATTTATTATTAAAATATTAGTCTACATGATTGTTGTATTTCCTACATGTATATGTATCAAAATTGTATTTTATTACCTGAACATATTTCTGCACAATTTCATGTGACACATTTGACTAGGAAATTAATATGGCGATGGCGACGCGACGTTGGTGCTTGCTTCGCTACGCTGTCATCAGAAGTTCATATTTGGCAAGTCGCACTATCTGGCATCTTTGATATTTCGGGCGAAATAAGTATGAAACATCGAATCGATGAAACACAGATATAAATATTTGGCTGTACGATGGCGATGAATCCGTGGGCTGTGATTTCATGTGTGGTGCTGGCGTTCAGTTTGTGGTTGATGGTCGATGTTGTAATTGATGATCCTGCGAACTCCCGCTGTCAGACTGTCAACAACCGCGATGAAAGCCCCGTCTTTTGCTCATGTCACTCATGGCTTCAACAAATTGGACTGGAGCAGTATGCTTCGGCGCTGCGCAGTGCAGGTTGGTATTATTTGAATAAGTTTGTATTGAAATTGTCGCTGCAAACATGCATGCAGCATAACTATATCATGCCATAAGCTGCGTTCACACTTACACTTTAAAACGGTTTAGTTAAAACGTTTTAACTAATCCAGTCAGAAAACAGACGTGTGAACGCGATTTAGCGCTAAAACGTTTTAACTAAAACGGTTTAGCTAATCCACTTCAGTAGGTGGTTTAGTTAAACCGTTTTAGCTAAAACGGTTCAAGTTGCAAGTGTGAACGCAAGCGGATTAGCTAAAACGTTTTAAGCACGTCACAGTCATACGCATTCGATCTCGCGCCTTGTCGCTTCCTGTCTATAATGTAAACATAAACAACATTTTGGCGCAATCATGTATTCGACTTCGATCTACGCAAAATCTAAAGAAACGCAAGTGCGACGCGACAATTGGGATGATGGGGAAGTTCGGCTGTTACTGGAGTTGTGGGGAGACGATCGGGGGTAGTCCGATTTAGAAGGAAATATAATTATATATCGGTGCATTGCCAATCGTCTGAACCGCAACCTGAGCGAGGGCGCCGAGGCGGGGTCAGGGGGACATCGTTAACAATTTTGTTATGCTGGCTTGCGCATGTGCGCATACCAACTTCCTCCTTAAAACGGTTTAGCTATTGCATGTGTGAACGCTCACAATTTTCAAACATGAACCGGTTTAACTAAAACGGTTTAGATAAACCGTTTTAATTCTGTAGGTGTGAATGCAGCTTTAGATACCTCCATCAAAACTCCACAAGCGAGGATGACATCCCGACATTTTTAGCAATGCTGACAAGAAAGCTGCCATCCTTTCCCAAATTCACAGTTACAACGAAAAACAAAATGATGCCAACTAAACCTCACAGCCTGTCCTTACTGTATATTTGTGGACTAATAGTCCAAGCAGGGGACCTTCACCCAAACCCTGGCCCCATATCCACTTCCACTCCAGACTTCCCATGTGGCACCTGCAGTCATGAGGTATTGCCATTCAATGTGATGACTGTGACTGCTGGTACCACACCTCGTGTGTCCAAATAAATGATACCACATACAAACAATTAAAACACAACAGTGTCCTATGGTTTTGCTCTTGCTGTTAGCTCCCAAACTACTCCAGATGTCTATTCTCAAGCAACATAGCCTCATCAAACCAATACTCAGTTCTGCAGTCTCTTCCAGACAGCAGTAACTACACAAATAGCATGGATGACCAAAACCCTACATTTGCACTTTATCCCACAAATACATCTACCCCCGACTGAGCAAATGCTTAAACAAAATCTTAACTAAAAGCCATGCTGATCAACTGCAACAGTGTCAAGTACACAGCCAAAGTATCCCAACTTCAGGCAACAATAAATTCGACAAACCCTGACATACTCTTTCTAGTGGTAACCAAACTTGATTCAAGTATCCCCACATATTCTTTTCTCCACACAAACTATGAAGCAATCAGAAAGGACAGTAACACACATGGAGTTGGTGTTCTGAGAAATGACATAATTGAAGACCCCCAAGTAAACTGAAATACTGAATGCTACATGTGAAACAGGGTTGCACTCTAGCCGGTTAAAACCAGGTTAAAACCAATCAAACCTGGCCAAAACCTATTAATACTATTGAAAAGCCTAAAACTAACCCAACATACACCAAACTTCTCCTAGCTTATATAATTTACCTCATAATAATTTTACCCAGTGGTAGAATGTAAATATCTACTTGCTTAAAACAAGCATAGCTGGAGATTATGAAACATCAATGCTGAATTGTCATGTAATTACTCTGAAGCAGTCCTTGTTCTTGCACAATGGAAACTGAATTGACACACATGCTTAATAAATAAAAGCATGTGTATAACACTTATTAATTATTGTAAACTATTCACCAGTTACAAAGTTCTTTATATGCACAAATAGTCTAGAAACTATGGCAGAAAAAAGGTGGCTGTGTTCTTGAATAATTCACACACCGCAGCCTGGCCCTAAATCTACGTTACGGAAACGGCCTGGCTACACCGAATTCAAATACGTTGTCTGGTGTCAACATTCGCAGTGTCTTGCTAATGAAAACGATTGGATTTACCTGTCCTGTGTATTTTAAAAAATTACTCTTAATCTGAATATATAAAAGTTTTTTGTTGTGCCATTACAATACACAATTTGGGAACTTATGTAAATGTATGCTTAATAGTGAAAACGACAGACGTAACACATTATGTGCACACCACCTGGTGATTGTATTGGCGTTAGCCTCTTGGCGTGGTGAAAGTGTCAGCGTGATTTAAATTTTAAATTGTCATGCAATATTGTATGATTTTAACAACGAGAACACTTACGTCAAATAAAATATCAACAACATCACGGGTGACTGAAGTACTTAAATTTTATACTTGAGTAATTAAAAGTAATTCAGCTCAGAACTACTTGAGTAGAAATAAAAGTAACGTCTAAAAATCCTACTTGAGTAAAAAGTAAAACTACTTTCCAAAAGTACTTGAAGTAGAAGTAAAAGTAGAACGGTAAGATGTTTTGTCAGGCAAGTAACCAACAATAATTACTGCATCGGCAAACAAAAAATTAAGACAGATTGAAAATAAATACTGTTTAAATCCAAAATATATTAATTATGTATATGAATAATGTTGTATAGAAAACTATATTTTGTTTTCGTAAATTCGACAGCGGGGGACGGAAATGTGTTCCGGTATCTGGCACCATGGACGCTAGCTACGACGACAGCCACGGTCACTGCACCAACTGACCAAGAATGCCGTTGAAGTCCAGGTCGAAGCCAGTCATTGTGCAGGCCGCGCTATCTATAATTACGCGGTTCATGAAGCTTATTAAGATGCCAGCCAACGTCAATGTGTATTATGTTTAAATGCCATACGTACACTGTTGAATGTTGAACTGAATAAAATTCATATATGTTGTAGAGTTTTAAAATAGATTACGGATTAACAGTCCACGGTGAACTGAACGATAATATGGTACCGATGACGTAATGAAACCTCAGCAGCTGAACATGCAAATTAGTTGACAAATGCAGTGCTAAGGTTGACTAAAGATTGAAAAACTATAATAAATACGCTCATAACTGGCTTAACTTCATCTTTCAATCAATACCAAAGCACCAATTTAGAACGCACATTTACCGTGCCGAATAATACTGCGATCGATTCGCCGTTTCGTGTGCGGTTGACGAATTCAGATTTTGGTGCACCAAGCAAATTTGCGTTTATTGCAGCAAAAAGATAATATGTGCGCAATGTCAGCATACTGATCTTCCCTACTACGCTGCATTAAACATATAAATCCCATTATTATGCAAGGCGTAGCCTATGTGTGAATTTCAATTGCACTTTGCAAGTCGCCGAAGCCAGGAGAACCTGTCAAAGGCGCCTATTCGCTGAAGCCACAACTGGCAGAAAGGAAACGATTCGATTGATGTTGGTGCAAAACAAACAATGCCTCGCACCACCTTTACTGTTCCTAATGACTTGACCATAGTAACACAAGTCAAGTGACAGTTATTACCGCGTTAACATAGTTGTAATGAAATGTTGTCGACGGGCGGAAAGCCAACAGGTCGACGTAGTTAAAAAAATGTAACGAAACTATATCGCGAAGTAAATGAAAGTAACAATAAAAAGTAGCGTTACCTTAGATACAACTACTTCGTTACAAGTAGAAGTAATTAATATAAATAGTACTTCGTTACTGTCCGTTACTGTCCGTTACTTGAAGAAAACTACTCAAGTAGAGTAACGAAGTAGTTTTACTCCGTTACATGACACCCCTGAATTACATCGCAATAATATGTCACTGAGATATCTTGTTTCTTATTCATATTGAACATATATTTTGACATTTGCATTGTTTTTTATAGTGATTAACAATTAATTACAGAAATATTGCACACAATTATTATTAAATTAGGTTTTGACGGGATTTTTTAGGGAAAATGAGCCTGTTTTTAACCAGGTTTTAAGTTTTAACCAGGTTAAAACTGGGCAGTTAAAACTGTTCAACCCTGATGTGAAATATGTCTGGACTAATGTACACTTCTTTCATAACAAAGCCATCTATTTGGCATCCTACTACATACCCCCAAATGATCATACAACATCCCTGGAAGCCCTACATGAATCCCTGGCTATCCTCTACCTGGGCTGCACTTCCTCCATCAGATATAATCACCAGGGACCTAAACCTACCAGACATCAACTGGGAAAACCTCTGTACAATAAACCAACGCACAGCAACAAAACACAACAAACTAGTTTAAATAGTCAGTTAATATGGTTTAAGAAATATTGTAAATGACCCGACTAGACTCTGGAAATATCCTTGACCTTGTACTTACATCAAACCCCACCCTTATCTCCAGCGTAAACACAGTGACAGGCATGAG
This sequence comes from Paraescarpia echinospica, assembly GCA_020002185.1. Taxonomy (NCBI): domain Eukaryota; kingdom Metazoa; phylum Annelida; class Polychaeta; order Sabellida; family Siboglinidae; genus Paraescarpia; species Paraescarpia echinospica. The sequence goes on along the minus strand of CM034538.1, from coordinate 22,144,110 downwards.
TGATCATGAAGCTGTTCTCTTTCACATTAATTTGAACCCCATGAAGAAAACCAAACCTCTACAGTCTACACAAAATGTACAACTACAAGACTGCCCTCAAATTAAACTGTACCCTTCTTGCTCAAAAGTAATTTGCCCGAAATCCTGATAATATAGACATTGATTCATATTGGAACTTCTTTTACCAAAACTACACTAAACTGAAAGAACAATCCATCCCTAGCCGCATGACAAAATAAAAAAACATAATCAGACTAAAAAGAAAATGGGTCAAAACTCATGCAGATGCTAAGAAAACAAAGAAAAACAAACACTGGGAACACTTCAAGAACCTAAGAAAAGAAGTCAACAAAGAAATAACCAAATCCTACAACAGGTACATCAGCAACATCATAGGTGAAAGCCTCACCACAAACCCTAAGCGATTCTGGTCCTTTATTAAACAAACAAAAACTGAAAACCTTGGCATCCCAACACTAAAAGCAAATGGCAAGATGCAAGCAACTGATCACGACAAAGCAAACACACTAGATGACCACTTCAAATCAGTTTTCACCAAAGAACATCTTCCTATCCCAACTGAAGGCCCATCACCATTCCCTTCAATCCAAATGCTTGATATCGGAATAAATGGCATCATAAAACAGCTTTAAGCTCTAAAACCAAACAAGGCATCAGGACCAGACAAAATCCCAGCAAAAATATTCAAGAAGACTGCCAGAGAATTATCCACAATAATTCAACACATATTCCAGCAATGATACACCTCCAGCAAACTCCCACAAGCCTGGACCACAGCTCTTGTTACTCCAGTATGCAGGAAAGGCAGCACATGTGATCCTATAAATTATAGACCGATTTCCCTAACATGCATTCTGTGCAAGGTGATGGAGCATATCGTTTTTAGCCACATGTGGAAACACCTCAGTGCTAACGACATTATCCTCCATCACCAGCATGGATTCCGAACTGGACTATCCTGTCAAACACAGCTCGTGGAAGCAGACCAGTACTGGGCTTCCTCTATGAACGACCAGAAACAAGTCGTCCTCCTCGATTTTTCCAAAGCTTTCGACAAGGTTCCCCACAAACGACTTCTCAATAAATTAAACTACTATCAGTAAACTACTATATCACAGGTCATGCACTACAATGTCATTTCTATCAAACCGCACCCAGATTGTATCGGTTAATGGTTCCAACTCAGCTCCTGCAAATGTTATCTCCAGTGTACCCCAAGGCTTAGTCCTTGGCCCTGTCCTTTTCTTACTGTACATAAATGAGTCATTGCTCACAAAATAATGCTTCTTCATTTGTTATGTGGCACCACTGTTTGCTTATGGTTACTTGGTCATGACGAACATGGCGTTTGCTGTGTAACTTATGTAGTTTGCACATAAATGAGATAAGAAATGTAAAAATGTCACCATACGTTTATTGAATATCAACACCGTTACCAACATTTATCATATAAGACCCAGTTTTTGGTCAAAATGGAAAATATAGTGAGACAGTCCTCAGTGAAACATCTTGATATAAAGAAACAATGGGCAGGAATAAAGTGCCAAATTCCGTGTAATACCCAGAAAACCATTAATACTGTTACCATAGTGCGGAACAATTTTGAAAATTCCTCCTAAAGCAAGTCTCAGTTACATACGAAAAATAAAAGTTAGGTTATTTAGACTAATATAAGCACTGGTGCACACAACAGAAAGTGCTCAGTCAAAATAGTTATGATGTTATTTAACAACGTGATGTTATTTATTCAACATTTTCGTAGGCATGGTAACGGTATTGAGTTGTTTTGCTCCAGCATGTAGCATAATCAATGTTTTGCTCCAGCATGTAGCATAGTCAATTTCTTAAAATGTAAATTTTGGCAAAAGTTATTCAGCATAACCATTTCCCGTACAGCCATCTGCATATATCTGACATGTGCTGTCCAACTTTTGGTCTTATTCAAACATAATTTTCGGTTTTTACTTTGTTCCAAAGCCCAATTGATGGTCTAAAAGTATAATGACTCGAAAGACATCACCGATTCAGTCAACTCAAATATCAGACTCTTCGCCAATGATTCGATCTTATACAGAGAAATCCAAACACCTGCAGACCATAACATCCTTCAAACAGATCTAAACAAACTAGCCGATTGGACAGTCAAGTGGCAAATGAACTTCAATATCCCTAAGTGTCACCTTCTCAGAATTACCCACAAATGCAAATCAAGCCATTTCACCTACACCATCTCAAACCAACTAGTTTCCCAAGTCAATTCATACCCCTATCTCGGCATCACAATAGATTTTAAACTATCGTGGACAAAGCATGTCCACACCACTGCATTTCAATCTACTAGAACACTTGGTCTCCTTAAATGCACTCTTCACCCTGCAACATCTAAAGTTAAGGAAACAGTTAAATGTTAGTAAAACCAAAGCTAGAGTACGGAGATGTAGCCTATACACAAAATAACATTGATACCCTCGAAAAGATTCAAAGAAACGCAGCTAGATTTACTCTAAATGACCACCCTGCACAAAAAACGTAACCGGCCTCATAACAAACTTGGTTGGCAGACACTAGAAAGATGTCGATTACAACACCAACTTACCTTTTTCTACAAAATAAAACACAACCTCCTGAACATTACCCTACCACGTTATCATAGTCCCATGCACTTGCACTTGTTTTACACAATTATTTGTTTTACTTTTTTATAATTATTTTTCAAATTCGCAATGCGCACTGCACAACTCCTGGGTTAGCCCCAGAAGTAACGACTCTTCAGACTTAAGAAATATCTATGAATCTATAGAGTAGTAGTCTGTAGAGTAGACATCTAAAATTAAATTACTGGCTCAGAGTCTGAAACTGAAAGTGAAACTGGGTGTCATCTGTTAATCTTAATGATGATGATATACTGTTCCTACAACATAAATAGTCTGGGGGACATCTTAATGTCGCAATCAGTCCCCCCAAAGTTTCCTCCATCCCGTGCGGTCTTCCGCCAGCTCTCTCAGAGTCTTGATGTCATTGCGCGACCTCAGCCTGACACCCGTCACTCTGAGGTCCGAGCGCAGTAGGTCTGGCAGGTTGGTGGTGTGCCTGCCGACTCGGCCTCTTTACCGGCATGACCCGACAACGGCAAACTGTAAGGCCAGTTGTGTAGGGCTGTCTTCGGGCATGCGTAACATGTGGCTGAACATTGACTTCCACATTCTCTGTACTCGCTGTGTGTCATAGTGCGCCTACAGATCTTTGTTTGAAATCATCCCGTTTGGCTACCACATGCCCAGTATTGAGCGCAGGTGGCGTCGGTGGCAGGCATCCAGTTTTTTAAGTATCGTGGCTGTTAATCTTAACGTTATGTTATTATAAGTTATATCAATATTATTTGTACATTCATCAATTTTGCTCTGCATCATTAAAATATCATCCAATCTCACATTAGAGACACCTTTTAATTATTTATTTTAAAACATTGTCTGCTCTTTTAGTAACCATGTGACACAAACTAATCACATGATAATCATTCACAAATTTGGTGAGATTCTCGTTCAAATGAATATATTTAGAAGTATGTACTTATTTCAAGAAACTTTTCTAAAGTTTCATTTGTTGGCACACTTTGATTAAATCAAGTTTTTTCCTTATTTGTTGTTAAAACAACTTTTCTATGCTAACATATGCAGGCGTAGCTAAACGTCACATGGACACCAGAATTGACTAATTAAATTTTGGCCTGACCAGAGAATTTTTTAGAACGTCAAGCCTGAATGACAGAAGACAACGTGTAGTAGTTGATGGGGAGGCTTCAAACTGGAAATCGGTATTGAGTGGGGTACCACAGGGATCAGTACCAGGACCTATATTATTCTTAATATATATCAACGATTTGGACGATGATATAACAAGCAAGGTGTTAAAATTTGCGGATGATACAAAAGTGTTTAGAAGGATTAAAAGTGATGGAGACAGACAGCATTTACAAGATGATCTTGATAGGTTGATCAAATGGTCTGAAAAGTGGCAAATGCTGTTCAATTTTGGGAAATGTAAATGCCTCCACAGGTCATGGGAATGAAGAGGTAAAATATAAAATGGGGGGTACTGTTCTAAGTACTACTGTAAAAGAAAAGGACTTGGGGTTAACCATTAGTGCTGATATGAAGGTTTCAGAGCAGTGCGGAATTGCAGCGTCAAAGGGAAATCAAATCCTTGGATTAATTAGGCGAAATATAGCGTATAAAAAAAAAGAATTAATAGTACCGCTGTACAAAATAATAGTGAGGCCTCATTTAGAATATTGTATACAAGCATGGAGGCCATATCGCAAGAAGGACATAGATATGCTAGAAAGAGTACAGAGGAGAGCGACTAAAATGATACAAAATCTGAGGGATCTTAGTTACGAAATACGCCTAAAAGAATGTGGTTTAACAACATTAGAGACCAGGAGATTGAGAGGAGATCACATAGAAGTGTTTAAAATATTGAATGGTTATGAAAATATTGATAGAAACATTTTTTTCTCAGTTAAGAAAAATAGAAGGACCAGAGGACATGAAGCTACATTAGTAAAGGAGCAGTGTAGATTAGATATAAGAAAGTTCTCATTCTCACAAAGGACTGTAAATGAATGGAACAGATTATCTCCTGATTGTGTTGGTGCTAGTAGCGTGAATATGTTTAAAAATAAAATCGACACACACCTTAAAAAGGCGGGATACATGTAGATAAAAAGTATTGGACTCTCGATAAGCCAAAAGGCTTCCTTGTCCACCTGCCATCCAGAGTAATTTTCTGGATGGCAATCTTGTTAAATCTTGTTAAGTGTCTGGTGAAGTTATACCAAAGTTAAGGAGGTGGTTAGTGTTTAGGAATGTTACTAGAATATAAAAAGTGTTAATTAATTAATTGTTTTCACCAATGTTTGTTGCTATTTTAACCAATAGTTGTCACAATTTTGACGATTGTTATTGTTGTTTTTAACCAGCAGCGAACACATATTACACAATGTTTAATAATTCATTTTGAAGCAGTTTGCTAGTTTTTCAGTCATCCTTTATTTACCGCCCAATTCAGCTGCCTTCCTCAGAACTTGTTTGTGGCTGAGCTAGGTACCGAGTGACTTCTGACATTCATAGTTCTGAGGCAGATGTCCTCTCCAGTTTTCCCATTACTGATTCAAAATTAACAATTTAAGTTTAAGGAATAAACTAAGCCATTAATGATTGTGTTTTGATCAGGTTGTATTTTTAGATAATATCATAAAAACTAACGATTACCTTTTGGTTAGCATTTGACCACTTTGGCAATCCACAGGTCATGGGTGAAACCTATTTTGGACAGACCTATTTAAAATAAGGTACAGTGTACGGTTTAAACTATCCCCATCTGAAACTTTTCAAACCAACTTTCAGGAATCAACCATGCACCAGAGATAGCCAGCCTCGCTTCTGAGCTGCCCCCGAAATTGGAATCGCTGCCAGATGATGTGAAGGATGCCCTGAAGGTGGCAGCACTGCAGTTCAGAGATACTGTGATATTGTATGAGTGGTTTACTGACCATGGCATACAGAAATACTTTAAATGGTGAGTAATTAATCATTTAATTGTAGTTTTATTTAATACTGTTGTGTTGTGTTTAATACAATGACAATGTAGCTAACACCATTAGCCATCAGTGGTGATCTAACTATAACCGGTATAAACCAGTATGACAGCCTGGAACTGGAACTCTTCTATGACGTCGACCAATTGAACCAGATTCTGTATAAAGTCATTGCACTGACAGGGTCTAGTGTTAACTGACCAACCCAGATTGTAATAACATTCTGTCAGAATTGCTTAATATTAACTTCACAAACTCCTCAATCAAATCCTAGCCAAGCATTCTGTTGACTTCCCAATTGTTACTGACACAGACCTTGAAGTCATCTGCAATGTTATTGCTGGTATGCACTTACACCCTAGCCAATTGTCTTTATGCTTTCCCAATTGTGATATGTCACCTGTCCTGTTGTTCTAAACGCCAGCTGCCAGTTTAAACCGTGTTGCTACAATTACTTCTGCATTCATTTGTATTTGCTAACAAATAAAAAAAAATTAAACATTAGACTAAAAGGTCCAATTGTATATGATTAGTATAAAGTTACTAATGCATTACAACATTGATTTTAAATACTATCTATAAGTTACATTAAATGACGTTTGTAGTGAATGTTGTCTCCAGAATGGAGTTTCTGACATTTAAAAAATATTTCTAATGAGACTGTAGAAATTATAGTTTAAACTGTGGTAGAAACCATTATATCAGAAATCTGCTAACCCTGACAAATGCTCCCCAAAATTCTGTCTCTGAATAGTCTTGTCAGAAATGTTAAAAAAAGATGCAGTTTTTCTAGAAATGAAATTTTTTATTTTAAAATAATGTAAGTTTTAATACCTTTAACAAATATTATCCTAATAAATACTTAACTAAAAACTCCCTACGCAGTTCTTTCAGTCAACCATAAATCATGTTCGTTGATGATTAAATTGTAAGATACGCACAAGCCATTTAGTCGAACAGTGTAGTTGTTATATCACAGAAAGAATTCTCACTGTTCACATTAAATAAAATGTGAACAGCGTTATGTTATAGAACTTTGCATAAATTATGCACAGTAATGTACTTTGTATGACTTACTTTTAGAATAGCCTACTTTGTATAATGTACGTAGAGCGTAACCTACAGTTCCCTTCCAAATCATTTGAACTCAATCTCAGTATGCCTCCATTTAATGTCGATGCAGGTTTCATCAGCAACTCCACGTATCATCCCTGGAAGACTTGACGAATATCTCACCTGATGTCATCCAGGAAAACCCACAGTGGGACACCCAACTACAAGATTACTTGCTGGTGGACAATCTACTGTGGAATCTACGTGCCGATGAACAAGCAATAGCCAAGATAAAGGGTCCACTATGGGAGAAGTTTATCCAAACAACCAAGGTTCACAAGTTAGTCTTGCGGTCAAGTATGTGTTTTTCTTACTGATAATCTACTTTTCTAAATAGATCTAGGTTGTTAACATCACAGTGTCATTGTTGTACTATAGGTGGAACTTGGTTCCGAATTGATCACCAGATGGTGTGAGTGACAGTTCATCCTTCATCTAAAATCAGGATTGCTTCACAGTTCAATTTAGCCGCATCTAATTCTTTTTCGGTGTGTCTGTCTTAATAATAATAATACAAATTTATGTTGCACCTGAATCCACTTAAAATAAATGCTGATGGGTACTTTTCATAAAACTGCATAAATTAAATTAAATGTTTTTGTTAATTTAAGAAGCCATAGTATCATGATGAATCTTGGTGTAAGAGTCACCAGTGTTCACATATATTTCCCGTAACAAAGATAACATTCCTTGATGAAGATTAACCATAGAAACCCACATAATACTGCTTAAAGTGAATCTCTTCCAAAAGGCAATTGTTGCAAGTGCAGAATGTGGAATACAAAGACTTCTCAGATAGACAAAATCAGTGCATGACTGTAGAGATGGAAAACATGTCAGAAGATTTAGATTGACTAGACCGTTACCCAAAATCACCATCAGGTACATCCTAGTCCCAAACGCTTGGTTACCCAAGACAACTGGAGAGAAATATTTTGCATTCTCCTGAGTAGCCCAATAAATTTATGGTTCTGCTAATCTATCCCATTGCCCTTATTTATTGCCCACATTTAACTCTGAATACAAAAATTGCACAAGCATGGATGCACACACGCACACACGCACGCACGCATGAATGCACACACACATACGTATTCAAAAGTCAATATCCTAGACAACACCCAGAACAAGTATTAAGTCTGATATAATATACATTAATACAGCATCCTACCTTAGAGACACAATCTCGTCACACAAGCCCGGCGTATAACTCAGTTGGTTAGTATTTTTTCGTTCACACGTCGGACCTATATTGCTGTTGAATCTCATTCCAATGTGGCTGTACATTTCATCCATATTCAATACATGTAGCTGGCTGGTCATTTTGGCAGCTAGACAGTTTTCTCTGTGGACTGCGGTTCCACTGCCTCTGGAGTCGATGGTTTCACTGCACGTATGTTCGGCAGGAGAAAGCGAGAAACTCACATAGTTGTTAGTGCGAAGAAACAGACAGAAATGGAATCACTGATGCCCAATGTGACAGATGTTATCTTGTGATACAGGCTCATAGCCTGTTGCTCTGTAGTGTTTATTGATTGTGTTAAGCAGTGTGCATACCACTGGGTTGTAGTTCGACCAGTGATTCATGTTCTGTCCGGGAGGTAAGCTGTTAGATGATAATAAGGATTGAAAGGCACTTGAATCCAGAGTATTTCTTAAATATATTTGTGCAGTTTTATTGTAGCTGCCTGTCTGTATTTGTGGACGTGATTATGTATTTAGTTCATAATATAAAAAGTGTATCTTGGAAATAAATTACTAATTGAAGTGTCTCTTTGTGACAAATAGGAGATTCCAAAATTATTTTATGAAGCCAATCCTGATTACTTATAGTTATACAGGGCGGAAGCTTCCACCGTAATCCGATCAAAGAACGCTACCTAACATCAGTGGAATCCCACAAACAGAGCCAACCAATTAAATGTTTTTAACTGGAAACATTTATTTGAGTAAATTATGTTGAATGTGTTCATAAGCATTTGATTTGCTGATAATGACGTGACTAAAGTCACTTAGATCACCATGAGTTGGGTATGACTAAATTAAAATAAATTTAAAATAAAGTTGTAATTGTAAAATGTAAGCTGGACCATTAACCCTTAAAAGTAGGTTGACTTGCTGTAATCGTAATTTATATTTTAGCATATCGTAATAAAATTGACTAACCTTTCTGTTTAGTTCATCCCTTGTTTTTATGTAACTGTGTATCCTCAATCCTCCTTTGGTCTACAGACGTGTGTATGCATTATTTATTTAAACACTCTGTCAGTCTGTTGATATGGTAACCATCAATGTAGTTGGCAAAGACTAAACCATTATCTGAATCTCCATTTCTGTTTAACATGAAAATGTAGCATTGTGTTAATTTCACAGGGTTGTTTCCTTGTACAAAACGTAGAGCTCTATAATTATTGGGCGGATACTACTACACAATTGTTAAATTAATTTTGGTGAACTAAAGAAGGGTTATATTATTGTCTTAATTTTTTAACTTAGTGTTGTTAAGACCACTAGTAAATATGCTGAAGGTATACTGCCTGCAAAATTGCATTTAATTAGCATGAAGTGTTTCCAGTTTGAAAAGTTTGGCCACAAAATGTACACAAACCATTTAATTTGTAAAAAACACGAGCGGTGATAACTGCGGTGTCTTGAATGTGGGTATTACTTGTCTGATTTCAACAGTCAAAACCACAAGTGGGTCTAAGTACAATTCATTCTGCAAACTACTTGCAATTGCTTACCATCCGTTGGAAAGGAACAGACAACCTCCATATGGAGTTAGTATCAATATAATTGTAACTACTCGTGTTCCAGCGGTGCATTATTTGGAAACATGATTGGTTTTGGATTCTTATGCCAATATTAAGTTATACTGAGCTATTGACAAAGTATAACCTGTCAAGTGCAATGTTGGTTTGTATTCAAAATGAGTAAATTTAATGTTTAAAACATATAATTGTGATTTTGTGGTAGACTTAATAGAAAGTGGTACTTTAAGATAGAGAGTGAAGACAAGGTGGTGTTTCTATCAGATCTGCATCAACTGAAATCTGAAGAAGACTATTTAAAATGTTTAATTTGATCTTGAAGTTTTCATTGTTTTTCACATTGAAACTCATGCATTGTTCCTCTCCAGGTTGGATCACTCTCATGTTGACCTGTGCTGCGATGTTCGTGTTTTACCTGAAAATGAACTATACCAGTTTTGTGACGCACTGCCCGTCAGCATCAAAACACACCATCCTCGAGTTTGTCACTGGCAAATATCTACATCTTCAGCACACTGAGGTAGTCTGGGAATGGGACGAACCACAAGTCGTTGGCAAGACGATGACGTTCAGAATAAAGGTATGCTTCAGACAATAAAGGAATTGTTAGAACAAGTTTATCCATGGAGCAACTAACCAACGGCAACTGTTGTCAGCATTTCAGTATTTTAACTTGAATTTCTCTGAGCTTTACGTAAACCCAGTGGCTCCCTCTGGGGAATGTTTCACTATATAATTTGTCCACTGAAAAAATAAGTAACTATAAATAGATTTTGTATTTTTTTAATGCATCGCCAGTTGGTAGATGACAAATCGATGGTTCAAGGATGCACAAGTATGAATAGAGAAAGATACGCGCAGACCTCACTGCCTGGCAGGAGATTCACTTACAACGCTCCTGAGTTAGCATATTCATATATTTAGATGTTTATTATTACATCATACGTGGCTAATTGTGAACACACGTCCCATTTGTCTACTAACTTCAGACAAACATTTAAACATATATAGTGGTATTGTCAACTGTCCCCAAAATGTATGTATATGTCTTTCGCTAAGAATGTGTAGTATTTCCCCTCATGATTCCGCTTTGAAATTTGAAATCTGATTGTCTCCAGTAAATGAATTGTGGTTATGTGCTGCAGTACAGGGACGTTCAGTTCTTGTCCCTTTCACTATTGTGCAGCTTAAGGATTCACCTCTATCTAATGTTCATAGCATTGTGAAATACAGAGGAACCTCACTGTTAAGGTCAACCCTGGAGCTGGGAAAAACTTACCTGATTAATATTTGGAACTATCTTAAGGTGGCTGCATCAGCTATTATATGCTTCTTTTGAATTAATCATTTCTAATATAAGTTTTGAAGATAAGCTAACCATTTTTTCTCAGAGTTTGCCTAAAACACTAAACAGTACTCCAGTCCAAAAAGAATTGATTTTTTATGTTGTTTAGAGATATTTAAATGTGTTTAAAGACACTTAAAAAATATATCTAAAATGGCATTTTATTTCTTTTTGAGAAACTCCCCAAAAGAAAAGTTTGTATGGTTGTAAGTACAAACATGTTTTTGACATTCATATATGGATTTTTTGGTAAACAAATGCATATTAAGTTTGATACAGCTTCATAAACATTTTGTTACAATATTGAAAGACAGCAAAAATCCGTACTTCACGGACAGTTTTATGAATGTACAAAGTCTCTACTTGACTGCTGGTTCGGCAAGTGTTTATGACTTCTTATACGTTTTGACTACATTTCCTGTGATACTGTCATACTGATTCGGTCAGCCATGACCGCTGCAGCCAGAACAATGTGTCGTCCAAGCATGACCACATGACACTACAGCATTCAGTAGCACACACCATGATCAGGTACACTGCCAATCAATTGCTTCACCATTCCTGTGCTTCACGCGTGAACGCCAATGCTTGGAGGATACTAGTCAATTACGGCATTGCAGCCCGGTTGCCTACGAGACGCGGCTGCCGAGGCGGCGCTTGGAAACAACGAGCGATTGAACGTGTGGTTGGACATCGACCATACCACGGCCGGCCATGCACATGCCATTGTGACAACAATTTAAGACACATACGCACAGAACAATGGGAGTCGCCCACTCCACACAGTACTCCTTCGGTCAATGGGGCTCTGCGAAATGCTCAACACAACGCCAGATCCCCCATCATATTGGGCCTCGTCAACGCCTGTTCCATTCGCAATAAAACAGACGTTTTTATTGACCACGTAATTGACGCCACCTTTGATCTCATGGCAGTTACTGAGACATGGCTCAGTCCGGACGATAAGGACACAACTACAATTTCGTGCATGTGTCCAGAAACAACCGATGAGGGGGTAGCATTGGCTTCTTATACAAATCGATCTTTAAAGTTACCGTCAACAACAACAGACAGCCGATACAATCATTCGAATTTATGGACATTGATGTCATGTCACCCGCTAGCTTCATCAAGCTGATCATTATATATCGCCCACCTTGGTCAAGCAAAAACAAACTCTCTCATGCCGACTTTCTTGCCGAGTTTGCATCCTTCGTTGAAGGGTATGCCATGATGTCGTACCGTTTCGCGATGATCGGAGACTTCAATATTCACTGGGACAGACCGTCCGACTGCACTGTGAAGCATTTCATTGAGATAATTGATGCCTTTAACGTAATCCAACACGTTCGTGAGCCTACACACATCAATGGCCACACTATCGACCTCATCCTTACACGGGCTGATAATCACGGAATTGTTTCCACGAAAACTTTGTCGCTTTTCTCTGATCATTTTTGGATCGAATGCGTTATTGATATCTTAAAGCCAACTGTCCCTAGGAAACAAATAATGTATCGGAAATATACGAGCATCAACAAGCTGGCATTTCGCAATGACATTGCAGCGTCGACACTGGTTGCAATGCCCTCTGCCAGCGACGCAGATGAACTTATCACTGTCCTTGTCCAGAAACACGCACCCTTACTGTCACGTCGTGTAGCTGTCCACCCACTGGTGTCTTGGTACAACGAGAAGCTGGCCGACACCAAGAGAACACGCCGAAAACTCGAATGAAAATGGCGACGCACATCCCTTACTGTACACCGCGATATATACTAGGCACAATGTGCACTCGTCAAGAAACTAATTAACACTGCAAAATCGGACTACTTTGCATTCGAACTTGATCAATGTGGTGGCAATTCAAGACGACTACCGTTTGATGAACGGGCACCTGCAGTGATGGAAATCCGCTCACACGCAAGAACTCGCAACACGTTTCGCCACTTTTTCTCAGCAAAGGTCGAGACGATTCGTGAGATGCTAGGTGACTACCCCGCCGCCACACCTAGCCCAGATGTCGAGAAGTGGCAGACCTCCAGTGTACCACTATTACACACGTTCGCGACAGCGTCGACATCTGATATTCGCAGTCTCATCACCAAATCGCCAACGACATCTTGTGCGCTCGACCCATTGCCAACATGGCTACTTAAAAGACATTTAGGACGGTTTAGTACCAATTCTGACGCAACTGATTAACGCATCCATCACACACTGTGTCGTCCCTCGTTGCCTAAAACATGCTGACGTCACCCTGTTACTAAAGAAGCCTAATCTAGATGCTGACAACTTGTCACACTACAGACCCGTCTCGAATCTCCCTTTTGTCTCCAAGTTGCTGAAGAGACATGTCGCACGGTGCCTACTCGATCACGCAACTGCGAACGACCTACTCGACCGGAACCAGTCGGCCTATCGACCATACCACTCAATTGAAACTGCTTTAGTGCTTTAGTGTACAGAATGACATTCTTCAGGCATTAGACTGGCGGTACGGAGTGATACTCGTACTACTCGATGTCTGCCGCATTCAACACCGTCGACCACGACATCCTGATCTCGCGTCTAGAAAAACGCATTGGTGTGTCTGGTTCCGCGCTAGAATGGGTCTGCTCATATTTGACTGATCGAACACAATCCATGAAAATACAAGGCCGTGCTTCCGACCATTCAAATGTCGCTTTCGGTGTTCCCCAAGGCTCAGCATTGGGGCCATTGCTTTTCTCTATCTACACGTCCCCAATTGGCGATATCATCAAACAACACAACTTGAACTATCACATGTACGCAGACGACATGCAGCTGTACATCAAATTTGACATCTCTGATGAAATTGACAGACTGTCATCGCTGCATTCAATCGAACACTGCGTCAACGACGTCCGTGCATGGATGAACACCAATTTGTTGAAAGTCAACGAGGACAAAACAGTCACGCTTGTCTTGGCATCACGCACCAACCAGAAGAAACGCAACATCACAATGATAAAGATCGGCGACTGTGACATCACTCCTAGACCGAGTGCCTACAACTTCGGCGTTGTGTTCGACATTGAAATGTCGATGGTACGTCATGTGCAACACGTATGTCGTGCTGCATACTTTCACCTGCGTAACATTGCTTCCATACGATCGTGTCTATCAGAGAAATCAGCGGCTCGAATAATACATTCACTGGTCATTTTGAGACTCAACTACGGGAACGCTTTGCTGTTCTGCATCCCAGACGTCTTTATCTCGAAACTGCAGAGAGTGCAGATCTCAGCAGCTCGATTGGTAGTCCACTGCAACAGACGAGAGCATATCACCCCGGTGCTAAAGAAGCTCCATTGGCTTCCGGTGAAGCAGCGAATCGTGTATAAAATACTGCTGCTTTCGTTCCAAGCTCAACATGGCATTGCACCGTCGTACATCACCGACTTGCTCGATGCGCACCGACCAGTGCGTGCGCTACGTTCTTCCGACAACAATGACCTGCGTGTGCCGCCATCCAACAGCTCCTTCTCAGTTTCGGCCCCACGGATGTGGAACACTCTTCCATTAGAATTAAAGACAGCCACAATGCTAACCACATTCAAACGACCTGTTCCGTGTAGCACGAACTGCTCTGCTACTGCTTGGTGGACAGTAAGCTGCAACTGTCTTTGAGTTTGTTTACATTTTGACAAACTACTATTATATAGCACTAATTTTTGAATGAATCACATTTTGAGAATGCATGTCATTGTTTGCGGTGTAACTTTTGTATGCTTCATTTTCTGCTGCTGCAAGTTGCGTTCGTCTGAAAGATTATTCAATACCTATCCAATGATAATACATATGTTGTGGTGTTGGAAATATATAGCTTTGGTATATTGTACACGAGGGTTGTGATAGGAAACTATTGGACATTGCGACAGTCCAGAAAGACAGTATGAGATGTGTCACTCAATATATGAAATGTGACTTTCAGATACTTCGTTTTTTTGTAGTGCTATGGATTATGATGGGCCTCTCCATTAGCTCCCTATATATTTATGTGAAATATATCATTATGTCATTAAAATATTTCAGAACAGGCTAACACTAAGCTGCAGCTGTCTTTGAGTTTGTTTACATTTAGACAAACTACTATTATATATCTCTAATTTTTGAATTGGCATGACTAATGCTAATATATCCCACAAAATGACTTCTACAGGAAACAACGTTGGTGTAAATTATCATCCCATTATTCTTACTGACAAAAACCTGTAAGTTAGTTAACACCTTCGAAGTTCTGACAGCAGGACACCGCCTTCGGTGAAGTCGAGACAAAAGTTTGACAAAGGCTTCAAGTTCAAACGGTCTATCACCATCCAACTGACCCATTTTTTATTTTCTTTAGACTACCTTTTACTCTCAAATAATCTGTCCTCTTAATTTTATACATAAAGACATAATCTGGCATAACTTGATACATTTTTTGTAGCAGCACATTTGACCTTCCAGTGTATCATATATTTATCACTTGTTGTGTATTATACCCAGCTGTGGGGCTAAGATTCTCTGCCTGCTATTGTTTGATGGAAACTGTGACTAATCTGTAATTGGTCACTGACAGTAGCTTGTTTCAACAGACAGCATTAAGCCACTAGACCCCTGTTAAACTGGACAGTTGCCTGTAGGTTTTAAGTGAGTCTATTAGTTTTACACATAAAGACATAATCTGGCATAACTTGATAAGTCTTTGTAGCAGAACATTTGTACTTCCAGTGTATCATTGCAACATAACATACATATTACATACTGTGTGCCACATTTGAATGTTGTGCATGTAATATTTTCATGCAATCCATTTGCATATATAATTTCAACAGCCGTTTTCTTCATTTTCACTTTTTGATCCCTACCATGTTCAATGCTCCATAACTTTGCCAATTTTTGTAGCAGTCATATAATTTTTGAAACCGTGTAAAAAGCACTCTACCAAACCTTTACAAGGATGTAAGAAAACAATGTTACAATTTTTCTGACTTATCACTCATTTGGTCAGCCGGGGTCACATATAGACGTATTAGTCCAAAGGACTTCAGGGCCACTTGGCCCATATTTTAATAGTACACATGTTCATACACCTACTAATGTTTTATGAAGAAAAAAATAAAGAAATCAACTGACATGATATCCGGCTCAGCTACCTTAATTAAGATGACCTTAATTGCAATGCGGCTGTATTAGTCTGCTGATTGTGTGGGTGCTAGTAGCGTGAATATGTTTAAAAATAAAATCGACACATACCTCAGACGGGCAGGATACACATAGATAAAAGGGTCGGACTCTCGATAAGCCAAAGGGCTTCCTTGTCCACCTGCCACGTAGAGTTAATTCTCTGGGTGGCAATCTTGTTAAATCTTGTATTACCGAGGTGATGGTAAATCGAGGTTTGACTGTAATTAAAGATACTGCAGTTTCATCTGTGTTGCTTGCAGTTCTTCCAGAGAAACGGCCAGGCGTATGCGATATCGAAATGTGACAAAATCCTCGTTGAGATCACACGTGAAGGGACACAGATACCCCCAGTGATGGAGGTGGGAGGGAGGCAGGCGGAACGCAATGTCATCTCAGTCATCTTTACTGTCCATCGCTCCGGAGACTATCGCATCGTCATCATGATTGGAACCAACCACATACGAGGCAGTCCTTTCATCAAAACGTTTATTCCAGGTATGTTTTGAGAGAACTTATGGTAGATTTTGACTAAAGAAATCTGGTTTTTAAAATAGATAAACTATGTTTTTTCTAAGGATGAGAACATTTTAATGTCTCATTGGCTGTCCACATAAGTATGTCTCATACAAATTAAGTGATGTGGACGCCACCACACAATAGAACAAGGGAAAGAAGAAAATAATAGCACATCGTCTTTACTGATAATTTGATGACAGTTAAGAAAACCCTTTGTTTCAAGAAACAAACGCAAGCACTCATTACTAGTCTAAAAGTACAGTTTATGGAATAGTCGTGCCTTGTTAACAAAGACACCACTGGGAATACAATTTTGGGACACAAATTTGATGGAAAAGATTTTAGGACATGATGCTACTGGGAATGAATGTGGCATTGTTTGGTCAGGTCCAGTCGATGTAGGACAGACGATGTTGGTTAACCACACTTCGACCGTGATGAGTATGGAAGGTATTGACCATCAGTTGCATGTTGAACCACGGGACATGTACGGCAATCTGTGTGTGTCAGCGCAGTCTCTCGAACATAACAACTTTAATATCTCACTCACAGAGGTTAGTACATAATTTTAATTTATCTTCTTTAATTGACTACGACTTTCGCTTATAGAAATCTTTATCTGTTGTTATTAGCACCAATATTGCAGTGAATTCAGTGTAGCTATGTGTCAAGAATTGTCATTCTTTACTTTTTTATGACATGTCTTGCTAAATCATTGTCATTTTTTATTACTTGCGAAAGTGATTGACAGTTGTCCCACAAGATGGTGGCACTCGATTATCATCCTAATAAATTCCTGGTAAATTCAGCTCACATTAATTTAATTAATTAATATATGCTAGTTGTCGTGTTTGCTGAATCTATTCATATGGTTATTATCAATCATAGTTTATATAGACTATGAAGTGTGTTTGGAAGCAGTTACAGCCTCAGATTAAATACAATTGCACAGAAAAAAGTATACAACTTATTATGTACATTCATTTAAATGTTGCTTCACTTAAATCAGGTAAAATACAAACTGACCTGGCTTGTTGGAGTCAGCCAGGGTTTTAGCCCCACCGGTTGTACGATTATGATTTATTTGCAGACGTGCAATAAGAAACACTGGTCTCCCAAGCTGCGTGTAGCGCATAACAAGCCCACCAGGTGTATTGATTTGAACGTGCGCATCTACCAGGCTGGTTGTTATCATGCGTTGGCGACGTACAATGGCGAGAAACTGAAGAACGGAGAATTCACAATGCTTGTACTTAGCAGTAAGTAGCCTCAGAGCAGTCGGCACGTTGTAGTTTAGTTCTATATCTAATTAATTTAATTAATTCTTAGAATCTCCATCCACAAACCGATTATACAATCAGTAATCGATCAGTTTGGCTAAACCGATGATCGGTTATAAAAATGTGATGTGGCTCTGTAGTAAATACAAGAACATCACTTGTAAGCACAGTGCATTGTGCCTAGGCACATCTGTGCTATTCTCACATTCGAAGTGGGTGCTGCCATCTGGTACTTCTGGCTGAATGAAGGCGCCTGTTTCGGATTGGTTAAAATACAGGAATTTTGAGTTTTGTCTGTTGAAAAAGTCCAGACTCCCAAATTTGCCCACTGAGTCCCGGATATAGCAGAGTGACCCAACGATTTCCATAACAACTTTTGTCTGCATGTGTGAATAAAATAAACTATTCGGTCAGTAAACCATGTAAACAAATTACAGGTAAACACATTGTATGTAAATAATCCCAGTATTTATGACCATGCATATATACTCTGTCTGTGTTACTGTTTCATAATATGAATATTTTGATAGATTTAAATGTGTGCTTTTAAAAAGACCAGATCAGCAACTTTTTGGAGGTTATGGTTCTGAGGAATAGTGATGTGATTATCACATGGTCAATTGGTATCCTTGACCTCTGTCCACTGTACAACTATCACAAGCCTTTGGACTACTTGTACCAGAGGAAGAAATGGCAACCGTGAACAACGCGGTGGCCAAGAAGAGTCACAATCTGTACTACGAAGCGCGTTTGCTCTCGGCTGACTCACAACAGAAGGCCAAGAAAGTCTTCTGTTACATCTCGCCAAAGGTGAGGCTTTGTCAATTTTCTCACCTGATCATTGAGGGTCTCATTTCAGAACCATTTGTAAATGTTGTGTTAAATAACACATCTCTGAAAAATAGTGTAGAATGTGAAGTGTCATCACTGTTAAATATGACTTGATGTGGTTGCCCATGATTTGTAGAATGCCTTACCAGCTGAACTACAGTGAAACAGTAACCATACCCAGTTTAAAAGGACATTATGACATTTATTTTCAAACTATCTATTAGCAGCATTGTCCTCTAGTAATAATAATAAATCAATTCTAACGCGCCAATATCCTCAGACAATCCGAGCTCAGTGGCGCACCAAAACCAAAGGATTATGCATTCTCGTACTCGTGTGATAGGCGAAAGTCGTCAACAAATGGATGGATGTGCTAGGAAGCTAGGGAGGATAGGCGATATTGAAAAGATAGTTTTTGAGGTGACGACAAAATGTAACAATATTTTCTGCTGATTTAACGGGAAGCGAATTCCATATAGTTGGCACGGCAACTGAAAACGCTCGAGTTCCAGCCTTTGTCTTAACTCTAGGAACAGATAGCAACTTCAAACTAGACGACCGAAGTCGTCTGGCTTGTCTGGCTGGAGTGAGCATTGAGTGTAAATAACTAGGTTGTTTGGATGAAAGGGCTTGGTAGGTTATTGTGCAGATCTTAAACATAATGCGATATCACACACGGAGCCAATGCAATGATTTTAGAATTGGCACTGAGCAGGAGAATCGAGGAGATTGTGTGATTACCCTTGCTAAACAATTTTGGACACGTAGTTTTGCAATATCCTTGATAGCAATATAATGAAGGAGGGAATTGCAATAATCTAATCTGCTGCTAACAAGAGCTGTTGCGATAGTCTTAGCGACAGAAAGCGACATATGTCGGCGAATGCGGCAAAGGTCACGGATATGATAAAAACAGCAACGGCACGTTTGGGATATGTGTTGTCTGAAATTGAAGTCGCAATCAAAGGTCACTCCTAGATTCCATACTGATGCTGCTGGTTTGAATCAGGATGCATGTTGGAAAAAAGTAATTAAGTTTACCTCGCTGCATTGGAGTACCAATGATGAGGAATTCAGTTTTGTCTGCATTTAACTTTAATTTGCTATCGGTCATCCATGAGAAAACATCTTGGAGACAATCGTTGAGTCGGTTTAGGGAGTGACTTGTATCGGGCGTGGCCAAGGAAATATAGATCTGTGTGTCGTCTACATAAAGGTGATGATCCAAGTTGTCTTTGGATTACAGAGCTGAATGGCGTAGTGTAGAGAGTGAAAAGCAAAGGCCCAAGAACGGACCCCTGGGGAATGCAACATAAAGTGGAGAGTGAGGTTGAAAAGTAATTATTTATCTTTATACATTGATGTCTATTGGTTAGATATGAAGAAAACCAGGTCAGAGCTGTGCCAGATATGCCATACCACAATGATAAACGTTTAACAAGAGTGTTGTGATCAATGGTATCAAAGGCGGCAGACAGATCAGGTAAGGTAAGTGCAGTTACTATGCCTTTATAAGTGTTTAATATAACGTCATTGTGTACTTGTAGGAGAGCAGTCTCTGTAGAATGAAATTGTTTGTATGCTGATTGGAGCACACTGGATAAACAAGTTGAGCTGATATGACACCTTAGACGGCTTGCTACGACTTTCTGAAGTATCTTAGAAATAAAACTAAGATTAGAAATTGGCATATTATTTTTTAAATCATCTTTTGGCAGAGAAGTCTTGTTGAGAACAGGATTTACATGTGCGTGTTTAAAATCATCTGGGAATTTACCCGAACTCAGTGATAAATTTATGACATTTGTTATTGTACCAAGTAGAGTCAAGACATGCTTTTAGTAGTATGGTTGGTAATGGATCGAGATCGCATGACTTATTTGGGGAGGACATTATTATTTTCCTCACTTCATCAACTGTGGCTGGCTCAAACAATGCAAGTGGAGAATTTACTATTGGGGAGTCCACATTTACAGTACTTAAAGTGTGACATGGAAAAGCAGAACGTATAAGATTTATTTTATCTTTGAAATGACTAGAAAACAAGTCACACAGAGATTTGACTGACACATGACTAGGTAGAGACTAGGTAGACGGAGGCGACCGTCTGTGTAAAATATGATTGATGCAGTTCCGTAGCTGATGTGGGTTATCAGAGTTACTCGAGACCATGTTTGTGTATTAATTGGATTTAGCTTTGGCCATTTGTCTGTTGCAGTAGTGACACTGTTTAGAATATCATGATTTGTACAAAGGCGAGCGTGATTTGCGCCATACACTTTCAAGATAGTGCCGGCACTTTTTAGATTGTAGAATTTCAGGAGTCATCCATGGAGCATGTGGCTTTTGGGAGTATTGGGACACAGATTTAGATCTCAGGGGTGCATGTTTATTAAGTAAATCTTTGAGTACTTGACAGTACTGTCGACACAGATCTGACAAATGTTCTTTGGGGTTACTGATGAGGTCGGATTTAAGGATGTCTGTCATTAATGCGGCAATGTCAATCTTATGGATCGGTCAGTAAAACACATTGTGTTTGGACTCTACGGGAATTCTAGGAACTTTGAGATCAGCAATGACAGTGGTCTGATAAACCATCTGAAGCAGTAGGTGTCTGAATATTGTTACAATCTGAACGGGTGATTAAGAGATCGAGCCAGTGGCCATGTATGTGTGTTGAGAAGGTAACATGTTGTTTCATGTCATAGGATACCAGAATGTCATTAAATGTACTTGTTGTTGATGAAGGTGTGTCCAGATGAAGATTAAAATAACCGAGTGTATAAAATTCTGAATAAACAGTTGCCAGATTTTCAAGTAGATCCTGGAATTCATCAAAGAAATGGGCAGGGTGTCCTGGAGGGCGATAAATGCACACAAAATAAGCAGAGAAAGATTAATCGGAAATTTCGGCACAGATGGCCTCAAAGCTGGAGTAATCAGGGTTTGAATGCAAATTAACTTTGAACTGTTTTGAGATGACTGAACGTGGGCGATGATGGAAGGTGAAACTGGAAGGAGAAATGTCAGCAATGCATGCAGCTGTGTCATGTGGTCTAAGCCAGGTCTCAGTGACTGCAAGGATGTCTATTGTCTTGGAAGTTAAAAAATCGGTAAGCGAGGCTGTTTTGTCTCGAATAGATCGAACGTTAGTGGTGGCTACTCGAATATTGCACCTGATAGCTGGTCCAGGATTAAGACTTACATCTCCTGCTAGTAGTAAAATAATTGCCAATTTAAACATTGGCTTAGAGCGGGGGATTGGTAGTAACTTTCTATTAAAGCAAAGATTAAGACATGGCAAACTGTGAAGATATGACAAGGAATTTTGTGTTCTCATGTACTGAGAAACTGTTAAAATGACAGCCGACTGTTGGGGACTAAGTGGCTTGCACAGCGTAAAATCGTGACCTCTCGAAGCAGCAGAACAGGATAAAAATAAAACACAATAAAAATGCTAGTGACATTGTCTTGGTGACAGTGTACTTTCCTCAATATGGTGAAAAATAAAATGATAATGTCTCATACAAATAATAAATAATTGAAAATAATAAAATATTCTAAAACTGTATAATTGTACTAAAAATAATGTCAATTTCTAGGTTATTAAAGAGTGGGTTGGCGATAATCAATGGCAATATTACAGGTCGTATGATTGTTCGCGCTCATCAGGCCTGTGCAAAGTAACAAGACGTTTAGTGCCCGTGCAAAGAAAAGTTAGAGGTCTTAACCCCCAGGGCGATTCTGGGTATAAAAGAACGTCTTGTTGAAAAGACATGTTAGTATATAGTTTATAAGGGGACTGCCCCTACCTTAGTATGTTGTGTACGTAAGCCTGCTAGCGCGAAAATCAAATCGACCTGTATTATCGCCCAGATAATTTAAGTACAAGATTTAACAGCGTTGGTGGTGACAATTTATAAAATGTTTGTTTAAGCAAACAGTGCAATACGTTGACACTAATTCTACACTAGTGTCACAGACAAAATTAAACATTAGATTGCAAAAATGATTTTGAATCACGCAGTGACAAAATAAACAAGTACCACCTTACGCCACCTAGCGATCAACCAAGTGTTTACTTGGTAGTATTAAAACCTATTATCTCCTTTTGTTGTCTACTGTATTTGTTTATATACTTTTTATCTGTTCCTAGAGTTAAGACAAAGGCTGGAACTCGAGCTTTTTCAGTTGCCGTGCCAACTATATGGAATTCGCTTCCCGTTAATGTTAAATCAACAGAAAGTATTGTTACATTTCGTCGTCACCTCAAAACCTATCTTTTCAATATCGCCTAGCCTCCCTAGCTTCCTAGCACATCCATCCATTTCTTTACGACTTTCGCCTATCACACGAGTACGAGAATGCTTAATCCTTTGGTTTTGGTGCGCCACTGAGCTCGGATTGTCTGAGGATATTGGCACGTTAGAAGTTATTTATTATTATTATTATTGAATATTTAATGATTTATATTGATTATTTAATGCCATTTTGTCTATACTTTATTTAATTATTATTAAAATTATTTTAAATGTAAGTTTTTATGTATGTTTATAACTTTATGTGCAGTTTGTTCACACTTGTGAATGGAGCATTACCCATGGATTTGGTGGTGTATAAAAAATATTAAGTGTGTACTTGTGGGAGTAAAATTTATGCTCCCTAATGTCTTATGCCATCTTAACAAAATACAACAAATTCTTCCGTAACATATCAAACAAATCTCTAACATCTAGTCCATCAAATCTGTGGAAACAAACTGTTAGAGAAGATGTTTTTAGTGAAGTAATTAATACTTACAAATATAGATCATAGGAATTCCAAATCTTGAAAAGATGTCATTGCCCAAAATCATGCATCCTTTCTGCACTTTGTAAATCACTGTTTGTCACATGACCGGAATGAGTCATGTTGTCAGTACGAGATCAGACCATATATTAAAATAGCCTAATGGTTAATGGCGAGATTTCAATGACATGGTTTTGGGGAATTAAAAAAAATGTTGGTTGTCAGTATAACAAATGTATCTTTTCAGCAACTGACTATAAAGGAGTTCTATCTGAAGATATTTCCCAAGCGACTCTATACCTTCCGAGTGTGCCCGTCAACAAAGGTACACATTTATTGCTGAATCAAAAACAATATATTGTCTGCTGCAAACAGAGACTATTGCTATTTTAAAATTGTTATGTTCAAATAACTATTGTAGTCTTAAGGTTAATACATGTGGTGATTTATTGTCAAAATCATGATTTTTGTCAAAATCCACATGAAACTTAACATATATAATAAATTGATTGTATAATAAATGTAAATAAATTGTATAATAATTACATATAATAAGTAATTGTCCTGCAACGGAGGGTTTATCAACATTTTACGAGTAACATTGTTTGTGAATTCAGACTAGAAATAAAGTCTAATGTAATAGGCCAGAACTGGTGCTATGATCAATGTTTTGTAAATGCTGATAGCTGCAGAATTACTGATGGTTTAATATCTTAAGACTATATGCTGTTGAATTACTTATGTTTCCAGTTGTATATTATTGTTATTAGTTAGAACATGTGAACACAATATTCAGTGACCAAAAAACAGAGCATGCATGTCTTCTTTTTGCAGTTTCAGTTTGTTGGCCATAGCAACCAGTACCATGTTCCAGTGGTTGTCATTGACGATGGTTGCCAAGCCCCGGTACACCTGGCGACTAAGGACAGGAATATCATTGCTGCTTGTTTTACAAACTTCCTTCTCAAGAATATAGGTAGGCACGATGCACAGCAACTTAAAAACCAGCGGTGTTGCTAATGAAACGATATGGATATTGGAGCAATGATGGTTTTAACAATCCATGATCAGTTATGTTAAAACAACTTGATAACGGAAACTTCTGCAGCCTAACGACACTACTGCTTGCTCTTGTATTTGGGAATTGGTTAAATTAATAAATGTTGTGTGTAGTTATTATTTGGTAATATGTACATCTAATATAATGAAGAGATCACTGCTTGGTAAATAGGTTGTCTTCCTAACATTTCAACTACAATCAGTGTTTAAGGAATACGTATTGTCTACACTTCAGGTGGCTCTGAGACTTTCAAGGACAAACAGGATTTTTTCTACCATAAGATCCAACAGTTTCACGCCAAGCGGTGCCGCGACCGACTGACTGTCAAAGTGTCACGGTGGAACCTTCTCGAGACAGTGAGCTCACTTGTCATGTTCTTGCCAAAGTATATGAAACTGGCGGAGTTGATACTTGTCTTGAAACTGCAGTTCTCTCATTGAATCTGAAGATTGGGTGATTCAGTCGAAATATTCAAAGATAGAACCGCAGTTTCTTGAGATGTGTAAGCTATGTCAAATTTCACTTTCCAGGAAATAATAATTTCAGTCCATTCAGTGTTTATGAAACTGGTGACATATTATTTTATTAGACACGCTTATTTTCAAATTGTTTCTGTTAGTTGGATAGATGTCGGATAAACATACATACACATCCACGCGCACGCGCACGCACACACAGCTATACATGCTTAGTAAGCAGTTTTTGTTCAGACTGTCTTTCTTTGCTGTTCTTTCAGTCGATGAGAGCCACAAAGAATTTCTCGACCACTGAATGGTGCAAGAACTTTGAAATCATCTTCCAAGGAGAAGAAGGTGAGATGTCATCCCTTGCTATGTTTGTGTCAGTGTGTCTTGGGGTCCATTCTTAATTGTCAACATTTATCTATTCATACATATCATACAAAAGGTGGGAAGGGAGGTCGAGACATGCATACTAATTATAAACGTATTGGTCGCATGTTAATTGCGTAACTATGGTGATTGTAAATAGATGTTGGTAAACATTATAATGGTGGTAGTTATTGTATGTTCTTTGATTGTTCCATGTTGCAATTATCAAGATTTTCAAATTCAGAATGGTGGGGGTTTGAAAATTAATATGCTCTGTGCAGATAGGTATCGTTGACAATTGTGATTGACCTCCTAAATCCATCAATTTATCAAAAAATTATCTTTATTGCTGTATTCACGAGTTCTGCAAAAAAATCTACATAATGCAAGTTAAGTTATGAAAATATATAATTAAAGGATGGCTAAGCCCTCAGGTTTGGTGTAAAATATTCCACTTAATGCATGCATTGAGACGTCCTACTTAATCATATAAATTGCCTTGTTTGCCCACCAAAACTACTCATCTCTGCAATGCAACCTACCAAGTGCAAACTTCACAATAGTAAGTAATTAAAATAGGTTTAACCCCTATTTATTTATAAATTAATAAAATTTGTTTTTTTTATTAGTCCTTTGGGACAAAGATCCAACGGACTAATGCCATCACTCTGCGTCTGCTGTGCACCGTTAGTGGCCATATCTCATAAACCATTCGGCAACTTTTTCTCTAATTTTGCATAAAAGTTTGATTGAATTATTCGTAGGGCCCCAAGGGCCCCCTGAATTGGTAATTTGTCACATTTTGCCTATTTTTTCAAAAACTCTCCATAACTTTTTCTCAAATTTTGCATAGCTATATCTTAGGTTACTGCCACTATACATAAGAAATCTGTAATTGAATCATTCTAAAGGCACCTCAGGGCACCCCAAAATGCAAATTTGTCCTGCTATTTATCTACTGCTGCCTCCTGCAGCCACTGATTTCTCTTTATAACTGGATAGTGAACTTACCCCTGATCACTGGGGTTGCTGAGTTGGGGACCAGCTGCAAACCTGTGTATTGGACTAGCCTTCAGCTCACTGCCTGCCATTGTTCCAGTGTCAAATTGAATGCCTCCATGTGGGCTGTAACTATAATATTTAATGGGAATCCATACTGCACTGGCAGAACCTGAGAAACTTTAAAACAGCAATAGACATAATTATCAATGCAATGTATCGATATGATCTAGGATTAAAATAAAATAACTTAGGTATAAAATAATTTATGACAGAACAACACAACAACTCATTTGATAAATGCATCAAATTTTTATTATGGCAAAATGGGACAGTCCGGCCAGATCTCTTTGGGGCCAGCTGTGACAGCCTGAGAACAGGATGCAAGACTAGGATATTTCACATGACCGGAAGTGATCCTGGGTCAGTTACTTCATCATGTGACTGCGGCCACATGACCAGAATCCTGGGTCTGCATCCCTCTGGGTGTCAAGCCGAGATATTTCATGTGACCGGACGTGATCCTGGGCCAGCTACTTGACCAATGGTCATGTGACTGCGGCCACATGACCAGAATCCTGGGTCTGCAACCCTCTGGGTGTCAAGCCGAGCCAAAAAGAGGTGTTGAGACCGAATGCCCCAAGAGGTGTTGACACCGAATGCCCTAAGGTATAAAATAATATATGAAATAAAATAACTTAGGTATACTCGAAAAGATTAAAGCATATTTAGCTAAAATTATAAGGAATGTTATTAAGATGTTTTACTATACTGTATATAAAGTTTTATCATAGTTCATCTCTTTCCTTTTTCCAACTGGGGGTGGATAGTAGGGGCCAAATAAGAACAGAAAATGTGTGCACATTTTCTTAAACAACCTTTAACTGTGCTACATGCGAGATTGCAGCTCACCAACTCTCCTGCATGGTTTCTACAACCACTGAAAATCGGCCTACATAGCAAAGTATCGGGGTCAAATTGTACAGTATTTTTAATAACACATTAACTAATATATACAATCTTCCCGAAACGGTCTACTCGAATATTTTATTTCCAGGTGTTTCTTCACTGGCATGCATATAGTCTCCACTAAGCATGTCAATATTTTATTTCCATCATAACCTTTAATGATCTGTAACTATGATTCACCAAAAAACATTTCATTAATATAATCCAAATGACTTCAGGGCCTCTTGGCCCATTTTTTACCACCACAATGGAGTATTGGCAAATTTATGTAATAACAACAAATTATTAGAATGAGCCATGCTGTGATTAATGCAAGAATGATGGTGATGGGTTTGTATTTTTGTCAGAGCTTACAAAATGTGATCTGAGTGAAGAGATTTATCAGGCTGGATGGTTCAAATGAGTGATATTTTTACATATTTTAGAGTCACCTAAACCTGTTTTACGTGATGTTTCTGCCATCCTTCTGCAGAAGCGTAGCGGTAGCTATCTGAGGAAGACTGCTGAATGCAGCTGAAACATTGTGGAGAGAAACGGTAAAATGACTGTGAAATAAATAAAATATCACTCATTACAAAATGTGAGTTGCTAGTTTTTTCATTGGACGGCAGATATGTTGGTGGATTGTTGTTGTTTACAAACACTTGTTGTGCAGGCTTGGACTGGGGTGGGGTGAGACGTGAGTGGTTTGAAGTGGTTTGTCTGCAGCTGTTTGACGCCAACAAGTCTGAACTGTTCACCCGCTTCAAGGATGATTCTCAAGCCCTGGTGAGACACCTATATACAGACACACATAGCTCTGTGAAATAAATCACAGAATTGTTAATATGTGACCTGTTGGTATTTAGTCGCAAGATTGTGAAGTGGAGGTTTGTACCTTGTTGATAATGATTCCACAGATCATAAGCTTTAAAATGATGCCTCATTTGTTGAAATAGTTTCAGTAGATTTGGATTAGGTTATTTTGATCTGTATTTTCTATTGTTTTTTAATCAGTGAGTTTGTAAATGCATGTGTCTTATTAGTTTGGATTATTTGTCAAGGAAATTAAACTGGACTTTGAAAGGTGAGGATATGAAGCATTTCTGCCAACATCACAGAATTCATGGTACATGACTTACTACCCTACCCCGTTCCCGGTGGCGGGGCACATATATATTAAATGTTACTAGTGCAACAATGAAAAAGGCAGCAGTTATATCCATTCCAGTATTTTTATTGCTTGAAACTTGTTAACACAGTGGCTCCCTCTGGAAGAGTGGTTGACCAGTCAGTTCTCTCAGATAGGAGAAAGGCCATATTGAAAATCATAGCATACCAAAGACATGTTTTATTTTGTTCACTCCACCTTGCCTCAGTTCAACCAGGTGTCTAAATGAGCACCTGGTTGTAGGCGGCAGTGACGATGTGTGAATGAATAGCCTTTGTACCGTAATTGCAGGTTAGTTGCATGCATTCCACAGAAGTCGAGTTGATTTTGGAATATTATTAAAGTTGTATGGTTATTTGCAGGTCC
This sequence comes from Paraescarpia echinospica, assembly GCA_020002185.1. NCBI lineage: Eukaryota > Metazoa > Annelida > Polychaeta > Sabellida > Siboglinidae > Paraescarpia > Paraescarpia echinospica. The sequence goes on along the minus strand of CM034538.1, from coordinate 22,115,273 downwards.
ACCCAAACCCTCACAGACCGGCTGAGTTGAAACTGAAGCGCTATGAGTTTGCAGGCAAAATTGTAGGCAAATGTCTGTATGAGTCCTCCCTAGGACGAAGCTACCAACTGATGGTGAAGGCTCGGTTCACACGCTCCTTCCTCGCCCAATTGATTGGCCTTAGAGTCAACTACAAGGTTAGTATAATGTGATTACAACCCTTTCACTGCATTCTATTTTTATGATCATTTTTGTATGTATAATTGTGATACTTTATTTGTGTATTTATATACACTGTAGTTGTGCACTATAAATATAATTTTATGTACCAGGGTATATATGTTTTATCTAAGATGTCTAAAATACTTATCAGCCCTTTTACACTATCAGTATATAAAATACTTAATGGTTTTATTTAATGTATGCATTTTGATGTAAAGCACCCTTGAGCATTTTATCTTAAGTAGATTCAGATGCTATATGTCATGTTTCTTATTCCATGATATATGAACTATGTTGTATTTACTGACACTGCAGTCCATGCTATTTTATGTCAGTGGCACATGTCTTATTGTTATTATTGAACCACCCTCTAGTGACTATTGACCAGACTCTGACCAATTACGTTTACAGTGTCTGCCATCTTGTTTTGTGGAAGTGACCACATGTTTTTCTCAGTTGTTCTGCCAGTATTACATTTTTCTTTAATTATTCTCACTGTTTGGTGATATTCACTAGCATATAAGTACACAAAACTACATACATTTTTAGTCCTTTGACCGAAGGTCTAAGGGACTATTGCCATCATTCTACGTCCGCCGTCTGCCGTTAGCTGCCGTATCTCAGAAACCGTTCAGCAATTGTTTCTCTAATTTTGCATATACATTTCATGTGGTAGTGTCACTGTACACAAGAAATCTGTATTTGATTTAATCATTCTAAGGGCACCTAATGACCCCCCCCAAAAAGGACCCCAAAACTGGTAAATTTTCACATTTTGCCTATTTTTTCAAAAACTCTTAAGTAACTTTTTCTCCAATTTTGCATATACATTTCATGTGGTAGTGCCACTATACACAAGAAATCTGTATTTGATTGAATCATTTTAAGGGCACCAAAGGTCCCCTAAAATGCTAAATTTGCTAACTAAATTGTCTACTGCAGGAGCAGCTGCTGCAGCTCTATCTGGCTAATCCCTTTTCCTACAACATCTGTCACACCTCACTGTGGAGGGCCAGTCTGCCCGACTGAAACTGTGACTAATCTGTAATTGATCACTGGCAGAGGCTTCCAGGTTCCTTTTCTGACACAATACACAAAATCTACTGCTAGGGGATAGTCTCAAGGGCCCTTCTCAAAACCACATCACTAGATAGAGTACACATTTTGCATTTTTCGGGGCTGTGTCAGCCTTCTTCTGATGTGATGTAGAGGTACCACAAGGAGAAAACTTGTCTCCTTTGTTATTTGCTATTTAACTGAATGATTTTGAACAGAGTGTTAGTCATAATTATAAGGAACTTGACATGGCAGCTGGTGAAATTTACAACAACCTTAGTGATGATGATGTAGACATTTTCTTGAAAATGTATGTTCTACTATATGCTGATGATACAATCAAATACACATTTCTTGTGCATAGCGGAACTATGTCAACTTGATGACCCCTTACAATGTAAGCCCAACTGTCCAGGGGTCTAGTGGATGCTGGCTGGGAAGCTATTCCCCATCCAAAAACATCTATCACATGCGGAGTCAGTGTCTTGCATGGATATCTATTTTTATGCAGTTGTTTTATATAAGCAGGAAGTTTGTGAAATTAGTTATTCTTAGGCCACAGAAAAGTAATTCCCAGTTTCTCATCAATGCATGTATTTAAAAACAACATTTTATTTTCTATTATAATTATTCCTCTAAATGCAAGACATGGTGCAATAAGTGAACAGTAAACATGTCAACATTTTACTTTCATCATAACCCTTTATGGTCTGTAACTATTCACCAAAAAACATTTTATTAATAATTACCTACAGGGTTGTTTGATTTCTGCCCGGCAGAAACGGCAACAATAGGAAATACATGCCATTGATAGGCAAACATGTTCTTTTTATAGAAAACGTCAGTTTCTTTCTGTACCTGTCTACATATGATAACCATTTGTCTGCCCCTGCTCACAATAAACATCACATGAATAATAAAAAGAAGATGACTGCCACTTAACTTGTGGATTATTATTATAAAACTGCTCTACTACTGCTTGGTGGACAGTTAATTAATGGCTCAAGTTCAAATACATCAGGACGTTTTTCACACGTGCATGGTAGGCTTGTGTGAAAAGGATAGTTGGCTGAAGAACTAACTTCAAAGCACCATTGCATCCATTTAGCCATGCCATCAGTCACACTGTCCCAGTTTCTGATGCTACCTTTCGCTCTCAAATAATCTGTCCTCTTAGTTTTACACATAAAGACATAATTTGGCATAACTTGATAAGTTTTTGTAGCAGCACATTTGTACTTCTAATGTATCAGTGCAACATAATATACATACTGTGTACCACATTTGAATGTCATGCATGTAATATTTCCACACAATCCATTTGCATATGTAATGTAAAACTTCAACAGCCGTTTTCTTCATTTTCACTTTTTGACC
>CM034538.1:22051790-22111639 GCA_020002185.1 Paraescarpia echinospica | reverse complement strand
GTAGAGCGTAACCTACAGTTCCCTTCCAAATCATTTGAACTCAATCTCAGTATGCCTCCATTTAATGTCGATGCAGGTTTCATCAGCAACTCCACGTATCATCCCTGGAAGACTTGACGAATATCTCACCTGATGTCATCCAGGAAAACCCACAGTGGGACACCCAACTACAAGATTACTTGCTGGTGGACAATCTACTGTGGAATCTACGTGCCGATGAACAAGCAATAGCCAAGATAAAGGGTCCACTATGGGAGAAGTTTATCCAAACAACCAAGGTTCACAAGTTAGTCTTGCGGTCAAGTATGTGTTTTTCTTACTGATAATCTACTTTTCTAAATAGATCTAGGTTGTTAACATCACAGTGTCATTGTTGTACTATAGGTGGAACTTGGTTCCGAATTGATCACCAGATGGTGTGAGTGACAGTTCATCCTTCATCTAAAATCAGGATTGCTTCACAGTTCAATTTAGCCGCATCTAATTCTTTTTCGGTGTGTCTGTCTTAATAATAATAATACAAATTTATGTTGCACCTGAATCCACTTAAAATAAATGCTGATGGGTACTTTTCATAAAACTGCATAAATTAAATTAAATGTTTTTGTTAATTTAAGAAGCCATAGTATCATGATGAATCTTGGTGTAAGAGTCACCAGTGTTCACATATATTTCCCGTAACAAAGATAACATTCCTTGATGAAGATTAACCATAGAAACCCACATAATACTGCTTAAAGTGAATCTCTTCCAAAAGGCAATTGTTGCAAGTGCAGAATGTGGAATACAAAGACTTCTCAGATAGACAAAATCAGTGCATGACTGTAGAGATGGAAAACATGTCAGAAGATTTAGATTGACTAGACCGTTACCCAAAATCACCATCAGGTACATCCTAGTCCCAAACGCTTGGTTACCCAAGACAACTGGAGAGAAATATTTTGCATTCTCCTGAGTAGCCCAATAAATTTATGGTTCTGCTAATCTATCCCATTGCCCTTATTTATTGCCCACATTTAACTCTGAATACAAAAATTGCACAAGCATGGATGCACACACGCACACACGCACGCACGCATGAATGCACACACACATACGTATTCAAAAGTCAATATCCTAGACAACACCCAGAACAAGTATTAAGTCTGATATAATATACATTAATACAGCATCCTACCTTAGAGACACAATCTCGTCACACAAGCCCGGCGTATAACTCAGTTGGTTAGTATTTTTTCGTTCACACGTCGGACCTATATTGCTGTTGAATCTCATTCCAATGTGGCTGTACATTTCATCCATATTCAATACATGTAGCTGGCTGGTCATTTTGGCAGCTAGACAGTTTTCTCTGTGGACTGCGGTTCCACTGCCTCTGGAGTCGATGGTTTCACTGCACGTATGTTCGGCAGGAGAAAGCGAGAAACTCACATAGTTGTTAGTGCGAAGAAACAGACAGAAATGGAATCACTGATGCCCAATGTGACAGATGTTATCTTGTGATACAGGCTCATAGCCTGTTGCTCTGTAGTGTTTATTGATTGTGTTAAGCAGTGTGCATACCACTGGGTTGTAGTTCGACCAGTGATTCATGTTCTGTCCGGGAGGTAAGCTGTTAGATGATAATAAGGATTGAAAGGCACTTGAATCCAGAGTATTTCTTAAATATATTTGTGCAGTTTTATTGTAGCTGCCTGTCTGTATTTGTGGACGTGATTATGTATTTAGTTCATAATATAAAAAGTGTATCTTGGAAATAAATTACTAATTGAAGTGTCTCTTTGTGACAAATAGGAGATTCCAAAATTATTTTATGAAGCCAATCCTGATTACTTATAGTTATACAGGGCGGAAGCTTCCACCGTAATCCGATCAAAGAACGCTACCTAACATCAGTGGAATCCCACAAACAGAGCCAACCAATTAAATGTTTTTAACTGGAAACATTTATTTGAGTAAATTATGTTGAATGTGTTCATAAGCATTTGATTTGCTGATAATGACGTGACTAAAGTCACTTAGATCACCATGAGTTGGGTATGACTAAATTAAAATAAATTTAAAATAAAGTTGTAATTGTAAAATGTAAGCTGGACCATTAACCCTTAAAAGTAGGTTGACTTGCTGTAATCGTAATTTATATTTTAGCATATCGTAATAAAATTGACTAACCTTTCTGTTTAGTTCATCCCTTGTTTTTATGTAACTGTGTATCCTCAATCCTCCTTTGGTCTACAGACGTGTGTATGCATTATTTATTTAAACACTCTGTCAGTCTGTTGATATGGTAACCATCAATGTAGTTGGCAAAGACTAAACCATTATCTGAATCTCCATTTCTGTTTAACACGAAAATGTAGCATTGTGTTAATTTCACAGGGTTGTTTCCTTGTACAAAACGTAGAGCTCTATAATTATTGGGCGGATACTACTACACAATTGTTAAATTAATTTTGGTGAACTAAAGAAGGGTTATATTATTGTCTTAATTTTTTAACTTAGTGTTGTTAAGACCACTAGTAAATATGCTGAAGGTATACTGCCTGCAAAATTGCATTTAATTAGCATGAAGTGTTTCCAGTTTGAAAAGTTTGGCCACAAAATGTACACAAACCATTTAATTTGTAAAAAACACGAGCGGTGATAACTGCGGTGTCTTGAATGTGGGTATTACTTGTCTGATTTCAACAGTCAAAACCACAAGTGGGTCTAAGTACAATTCATTCTGCAAACTACTTGCAATTGCTTACCATCCGTTGGAAAGGAACAGACAACCTCCATATGGAGTTAGTATCAATATAATTGTAACTACTCGTGTTCCAGCGGTGCATTATTTGGAAACATGATTGGTTTTGGATTCTTATGCCAATATTAAGTTATACTGAGCTATTGACAAAGTATAACCTGTCAAGTGCAATGTTGGTTTGTATTCAAAATGAGTAAATTTAATGTTTAAAACATATAATTGTGATTTTGTGGTAGACTTAATAGAAAGTGGTACTTTAAGATAGAGAGTGAAGACAAGGTGGTGTTTCTATCAGATCTGCATCAACTGAAATCTGAAGAAGACTATTTAAAATGTTTAATTTGATCTTGAAGTTTTCATTGTTTTTTCACATTGAAACTCTTGCATTGTTCCTCTCCAGGTTGGATCACTCTCATGTTGACCTGTGCTGCGATGTTCGTGTTTTACCTGAAAATGAACTATACCAGTTTTGTGACGCACTGCCCGTCAGCATCAAAACACACCATCCTCGAGTTTGTCACTGGCAAATATCTACATCTTCAGCACACTGAGGTAGTCTGGGAATGGGACGAACCACAAGTCGTTGGCAAGACGATGACGTTCAGAATAAAGGTATGCTTCAGACAATAAAGGAATTGTCAGAACAAGTTTATCCATGGAGCAACTAACCAACGGCAACTGTTGTCATCATTTCAGTATTTTAACTTGAATTTCTAACAGCAATCTGAGCTTTACGTAAACCCAGTGGCTCCCTCTGGGGAATGTTTCACTATATAATTTGTCCACTGAAAAAGTAAGTAACTATAAATAGATTTTGTATTTTTTTAATGCATCGCCAGTTGGTAGATGACAAGTCGATGGTTCAAGGATGCACAAGTATGAATAGAGAAAGATACGCGCAGACCTCACTGCCTGGCAGGAGATTCACTTACAATGCTCCTGAGTTAGCATATTCATATATTTAGATGTTTATTATTACATCATACGTGGCTAATTGTGAACACACGTCCCATTTGTCTACTAACTTCAGACAAACATTTAAACATATATAGTGGTATTGTCAACTGTCCCCAAAATGTATGTATATGTCTTTCGCTAAGAATGTGTAGTATTTCCCCTCATGATTCCGCTTTGAAATTTGAAATCTGATTGTCTCCAGTAAATGAATTGTGGTTATGTGCTGCAGTACAGGGACGTTCAGTTCTTGTCCCTTTCACTATTTTGCAGCTTAAGGATTCACCTCTATCTAATGTTCATAGCATTGTGAAATACAGAGGAACCTCACTGTTAAGGTCAACCCTGGAGCTGGGAAAAACTGACCTGATTAATATTTGGAACTATCTTAAGGTGGCTGCATCAGCTATTATATGCTTCTTTTGAATTAATCATTTCTAATATAAATTTTGAAGATAAGCTAACCATTTTTTCTCAGAGTTTGCCTAAAACACTAAACAGTACTCCAGTCCAAAAAGAATTGATTTTTTATGTTGTTTAGAGATATTTAAATGTGTTTAAAGACAGTTAAAAAATATATCTAAAATCACCCTAAAGTGGCATTTTATTTCTTTTTGAGAAACTCCCCAAAAGAAAAGTTTGTATGGTTGTAAGTACAAACATGTTTTTGACATTCATATATGGATTTTTTTGTAAACAAATGCATATTAAGTTTGATACAGCTTCATAAACATTTTGCTACAATATTGAAAGACAGCAAAAATCCATACTGCATTTTTGGCACGACCCCTTCACCAAACATAAAACCATCCCATGCAATTTTGGGTAAACACAATGTGACCTATATTGAGCTGTGCCTAGTGGCTGCACCTATTAAGGTTCTGCGTTTCGATGTTGAATTTTTGTAGTTTTAGACGTTTTACAGTACTGTAACTTCATGGACAGTTTTATGAATGTACAAAGTCTCTACTTGACTGCTGGTTCGGCAAGTGTTTATGACTTCTTATACGTTTTGACTACATTTCCTGTGATACTGTCATATTGATTCGGTCAGCCATGACCGCTGCAGCCAGAACAACGTGTCGTCCAAGCATGACCACATGACACTACAGCATTCAGTAGCACACAGCATGATCAGGTACACTGCCAATCAATTGCTTCGCCATTCCTGTGCTTCACGCGTGAACGCCAATGCTTGGAGGACACTAAGTCAATTACGGCATTGCAGCCCGGTTGCCTACGAGACGCGGCTGCCGAGGCGACGCTTGGAAACAATGAGCGATTGAACTTGTGGTTGGACATCGACCATACCACGGCCGGCCATGCACATGCCATTGTGACAACAATTTAAGACACATACGCACAGAACAATGGGAGTCGCCCACTCCACACAGTACTCCTTCGGTCAATGGGGCTCTGCGAAATGCTCGACACAACGCCAGATCCCCCATCATATTGGGCCTCGTCAACGCCTGTTCCATTCGCAATAAAACAGACGTTTTTATTGACCACGTAATTGACGCCAACTTTGATCTCATGGCAGTTACTGAGACATGGCTCAGCCCGGGCGATAAGGACACAACTACAATTTTGTGCATGTGTCCAGAAACAACCGACGAGGGGGTAGCATTGGCTTCTTATACAAATCGATCTTTAAAGTTACCGTCAACAACAACAGACAGCCGATACAATCATTCAAATTTATGGACATTGATGTCATGTCACCCGCTAGCTCCATCAAGCTGATCATTATATATCGCCCACCTTGGTCAAGCAAAAACAAACTCTCTCATGCCGACTTTCTTGCTGAGTTTGCATCCTTCGTTGAAGGGTATGCCATGATGTCGTACCGTTTCGCGATGATCGGAGACTTCAATATTCACTGGGACAGACCGTCCGACTGCACTGTGAAGCATTTCATTGAGATAATTGATGCCTTTAACTTAATCCAACACGTTCGTGAGCCTACACACATCAATGGCCACACTATCGACCTCATCCTTACACGGGCTGATAATCACGGAATTGTTTCCACGAAAACTTTGTCGCTTTTCTCTGATCATTTTTGGATCGAATGCGTTATTGATATCTTAAAGCCAACTGTCCCTAGGAAACAAATAATGTATCGGAAATATACGAGCATCAACAAGCTGGCATTTCGCGATGACATTGCAGCGTCGACACTGGTTGCAATGCCCTCTGCCAGCGACGCAGATGAACTTATCACTGTCCTTGTCCAGAAACACGCACCCTTACTGTCACGTCGTGTAGCTGTCCACCCACTGGTGCCTTGGTACAACGAGAAGCTGGCCGACGCCAAGAGAACACGCTGAAAACTCGAACGAAAATGGCGACGCACATCCCTTACTGTACACCGCGATATATACTAGGCACAATGTGCACTCGTCAAGAAACTAATTAATACTGCAAAATCGGACTACTTTGCATTCGAACTTGATCAATGTGGTGGCAATTCAAGACGACTACCGTTTGATGAACGGGCACCTGCAGCGATGGAAATCCGATCACCACAAAACGACAACACGCAAGAACTCGCAACACGTTTCGCCACTTTTTCTCAGCAAAGGTCGAGACGATTCGTGAGATGACTACCCCGCCGCCACACCTAGCCCAGATGTCGAGAAGTGGCAGACCTCCAGTGTACCACGATTACACACGTTCGCGACAGCGTCGACATCTGATATTCGCAGTCTCATCACCAAGTCGCCAACGACATCTTGCGCGCTCGACGCATTGCCAACATGGCTACTTAAAGACATTTCGGACGGTTTAGTACCAATTCTGACGCAACTGATTAACGCATCCATCACACACGGTGTCATCCCTCGTTGCCTAAAACATGCTGACGTCACCCTGTTACTAAAGAAGCCTACCTCCCTGGTAATCTAGATGCTGACAACTTGTCACACTACAGACCCGTCTCGAATCTCCCTTTTGTCTCCAAGTTGCTCAAGAGACATATGTCGCACGGTGCCTACTCGATCACGCAACTGCGAACGACCTACTCGACCGGAACCAGTCGGCCTATCGACCATACCACTCAATTGAAACTGCTTTAGTGCTTGTACAGAATGACATTCTTCAGGCATTAGACTGGCGGTACGGAGTGATACTCGTACTACTCGATGTCTGCCGCATTCGACACCGTCGACCACGACATCCTGATCTCGCGTCTAGAAAAACGCATTGGTGTGTCTGGTTCCGTGCTAGAATGGGTCTGCTCATATTTGACTGATCGAACACAATCCATGAAAATACAAGGCCGTGCTTCCGACCATTCAAATGTCGCTTTCGGTGTTCCCCAAGGCTCAGCATTGGGGCCATTGCTTTTCACTATCTACACGTCCCCAATTGGCGATATCATCAAACAACACAACTTGAACTATCACATGTACGCAGACGACATGCAGCTGTACATCAAATTTGACATCTCTGATGAAATTGACAGACTGTCATCGCTGCATTCAATCGAACACTGCGTCAACGACGTCCGTGCGTGGATGAACACCAATTTGTTGAAAGTCAACGAGGACAAAACAGTCGCGCTCGTCTTGGCATCACGCACCAACCAGAAGAAACAACATCACAATGATAAAGATCGGCGACTGTGACATCACTCCTAGTCCGAGTGCCTACAACATCGGCGTTGTGTTCGACATTGAAATGTCGATGGTACGTCATGTGCAACACGTATGTCGTGCTGCATACTTTCACCTGCGTAACATTGCTTCCATACGATCGTGTCTATCAGAGAAATCAGCGGCTAGAATAATACATTCACTGGTCATTTCGAGACTCAACTACGGGAACGCTTTGCTGTTCTGCATCCCAGACGTCTTTATCTCGAAACTGCAGAGAGTGCAGATCTCAGCAGCTCGATTGGTAGTCCACTGCAACAGACGAGAGCATATCACCCCGGTGCTAAAGAAGCTCCATTGGCTTCCGGTGAAGCAGCGAATCGTGTATAAAATACTGCTGCTTTCGTTCCAAGCTCAACATGGCATTGCACCGTCGTACATCACCGACTTGCTCGACGCGTACCGACCAGTGCGTGCGCTACGTTCTTCCGACAACAACGACCTGCGTGTACCGCCATCCAGCAGCAGATACGGCGATCGCTCCTTCTCAGTTTCAGCCCCACGGATGTGGAACACTCTTCCATTAGAATTAAAGACAGCCACAATGCTAACCACATTCAAACGACCTGTTCCGTGTAGCACGAACTGCTCTGCTACTGCTTGGTGGACAGTAAGCTCAAACTGTCTTTGAGTTTGTTTACATTTTGACAAACTACTATTATATAGCACTAATGTTTGAATGAATCACATTTTGAGAATGCATGTCATTGTTTGCGGTGTAACTTTTGTATGCTTCATTTTCTGCTGCTGCAAGTTGCGTTCGTCTGAAAGATTATTCAATACCTATCCAATGATAATACATATGTTGTGGTGTTGGAAATATATAGCTTTGGTATATTGTACACGAGGGTTGTGATAGGAAACTATTGGACATTGCGACAGTCCAGAAAGACAGTATGAGATGTGTCACTCAATATATGAAATGTGACTTTCAGATACTTCGTTTTTTTGTAGTGCTATGGATTATGATGGGCCTCTCCATTAGCTCCCTATATATTTATGTGAAATATATCATTATGTCATTAAAATATTTCAGAACAGGCTAACACTAAGCTGCAGCTGTCTTTGAGTTTGTTTACATTTAGACAAACTACTATTATATATCTCTAATTTTTTAATTGGCACGACTAATGCTAATATATCCCACAAAATGACTTCTACAGGAAACAACGTTGGTGTAAATTATCATCCCTTTATTCTTACTGACAAACACCTGTAAGTTAGTTAACACCTTCGAAGTTCTGACAGCAGGACACCGCCTTCGGTGATGTCGAGACAAAAGTTTGACAAAGGCTTCAAGTTCAAACGGTCTATCACCATCCAACTGACCCATTTTTTTATTTTCTTTAGACTACCTTTTACTCTCAAATAATCTGTCCTCTTAATTTTATACATAAAGACATAATCTGGCATAACTTGATACATTTTTGTAGCAGCACATTTGACCTTCCAGTGTATCATATATTTATCACTTGTGTATTATACCCAGCTGTGGAGCTAAGATTCTCTGCCTGCTATTGTTTGATGGAAACTGTGACTAATCTGTAATTGGTCACTGACAGTAGCTTGTTTCAACAGACAGCATTAAGCCACTAGACCCCTGTTAAACTGGACAGTTACCTGTAGGTTTTAAGTGAGTCTATTAGTTTTACACATAAAGACATAATCTGGCATAACTTGATAAGTCTTTGTAGCAGAACATTTATACTTCCAGTGTATCATTGCAACATAACATACATATTACATACTGTGTGCCACATTTGAATGTTGTGCATGTAATATTTTCATGCAATCCATTTGCATATATAATTTCAACAGCCGTTTTCTTAATTTTCACTTTTTGATCCCTACCATGTTCAATGCTCCATGACTTTGCCAATTTTTGTAGCAGTCATATAATTTTTGAAACCGTGTAAAAAGCACTCTACCAAACCTTTACAAGGATGTAAGAAAACAATGTTACAATTTTTCTGACTTATCACTCATTTGGTCAGCCGGGGTCACATATAGACGTATTAGTCCAAAGGACTTCAGGGCCACTTGGCCCATATTTTAATAGTGCACATGTTCATACACCTACTAATGTTTTATGAAGAAAAAAATAAAGAAATCAACTGACATGATATCCGGCTCAGCTACCTTAAGATGACCTTAATTGCAATGCGGCTGTATTAGTCTGCTGATTGTGTGGGTGCTAGTAGCGTGAATATGTTTAAAAATAAAATCGACACATACCTCAGACGGGCAGGATACACATAGATAAAAGGGTCGGACTCTCGATAAGCCAAAGGGCTTCCTTGTCCACCTGCCACGTAGAGTTAATTCTCTGGGTGGCAATCTTGTTAAATCTTGTATTACCGAGGTGATGGTAAATCGAGGTTTGACTGTAATTAAAGATACTGCAGTTTCATCTGTGTTGCTTGCAGTTCTTCCAGAGAAACGGCCAGGCATATGCGATATCGAAATGTGACAAAATCCTCGTTGAGATCACACGTGAAGGGACACAGATACCCCCAGTGATGGAGGTGGGAGGGAGGCAGGCGGAACGCAATGTCATCTCGGTCATCTTTACTGTCCATCGCTCCGGAGACTATCGCATCGTCATCATGATTGGAACCAACCACATACGAGGCAGTCCTTTCATCAAAACGTTTATTCCAGGTATGTTTTGAGTGAGAACTTATGGTAGATTTTGACTAAAGAAATCTGGTTTTTAAAATAGATAAACTATGTTTTTTCTAAGGATGAGAACATTTTAAATATGTCTCATACAAATTAAGTGATGTGGACGCCACCACACAATAGAACAAGGGAAAGAAGAAAATAATAGCACATCGTCTTTACTGATAATTTGATGACAGTTAAGAAAACCCTTTGTTTCAAGAAACAAACGCAAGCACTCATTACTAGTCTAAAAGTACAGTTTATGGAATAGTCGTGCCTTGTTAACAAAGACACCACTGGGAATACAATTTTGGGACACAAATTTGATGGAAAAGATTTTAGGACATGATGCTACTGGGAATGAATGTGGCATTGTTTGGTCAGGTCCAGTCGATGTAGGACAGACGATGTTGGTTAACCACACTTCGACCGTGATGAGTATGGAAGGTATTGACCATCAGTTGCATGTTGAACCACGGGACATGTACGGCAATCTGTGTGTGTCAGCGCAGTCTCTCGAACATAACAACTTTAATATCTCACTCACAGAGGTTAGTACATAATTTTAATTTATCTTCTTTAATTGACTACGACTTTCGCTTATAGAAATCTTTATCTGTTGTTATTAGCACCAATATTGCAGTGAATTCAGTGTAGCTATGTGTCAAGAATTGTCATTCTTTACTTTTTTATGACATGTCTTGCTAAATCATTGTCATTTTTTATTACTTGCGAAAGTGATTGACAGTTGTCCCACAAGATGGTGACACTCGATTATCATCCTAATAAATTCCTGGTAAATTCAGCTCACATTAATTTAATTAATTAATATATGCTAGTTGTCGTGTTTGCTGAATCTATTCATATGGTTATTATCAATCATAGTTTATATAGACTATGAAGTGTGTTTGGAAGCAGTTACAGCCTCAGATTAAACACAATTGCACAGAAAAAAGTATACAACTTATTAGGTACATTCATTTAAATGTTGCTTCACTTAAGTCAGCCAGGGTTTTAGCCCCACTGGTTGTACGATTATGATTTATTTTGCAGACGTGCAATAAGAAACACTGGTCTCCCAAGCTGCGTGTAGCGCATAACAAGCCCACCAGGTGTATTGATTTGAACGTGCGCATCTACCAGGCTGGTTGTTATCATGCGTTGGCGACGTACAATGGCGAGAAACTGAAGAACGGAGAATTCACAATGCTTGTACTTAGCAGTAAGTAGCCTCAGAGCAGTCGGCACGTTGTAGTTTAGTTCTATATCTAATTAATTTAATTAATTCTTAGAATCTCCATCCACAAACCGATTATACAATCAGTAATCGATCAGTTTGGCTAAACCGATGATCGGTTATAAAAATGTGATGTGGCTCTGTAGTAAATACAAGAACATCACTTGTAAGCACAGTGCATTGTGCCTAGGCACATCTGTGCTATTCTCACATTCGAAGTGGGTGCTGCCATCTGGTACTTCTGGCTGAATGAAGGCGCCTGTTTCGGATTGGTTAAAATACAGGAATTTTGAGTTTTGTCTGTTAAAAAAGTCCAGACTCCCAAATTTGCCCACTGAGTCCCGGATATAGCAGAGTGACCCAACGATTTCCATAACAACCTTTGTCTGCATGTGTGAATAAAATAAACTATTCGGTCAGTAAACCATGTAAACAAATTACAGGTAAACACATTGTATGTAAATAATCCCAGTATTTATGACCATGCATATATACTCTGTCTGTGTTACTGTTTCATAATATGAATATTTTGATAGATTTAAATGTGTGCTTTTAAAAAGACCAGATCAGCAACTTTTTGGAGGTTATGGTTCTGAGGAATAGTGATGTGATTATCACATGGTCAATTGGTATCCTTGACCTCTGTCCACTGTACAACTATCACAAGTCTTTCGACTACTTGTACCAGAGGAAGAAATGGCAACCGTGAACAACGCGGTGGCCAAGAAGAGTCACAATCTGTACTACGAAGCGCGTTTGCTCTCGGCTGACTCACAACAGAAGGCCAAGAAAGTCTTCTGTTACATCTCGCCAAAGGTGAGGCTTTGTCAGTTTTCTCACCTGATCATTGAGGGTTTCATTTCAGAACCATTTGTAAATGTTGTGTTAAATAACACATCTCTGAAAAATAGTGTAGAATGTGAGGTGTCATCACTGTTAAGTATGACTTGATGTGGTTGCCCATGATTTGTAGAATGCCTTACCAGCTGAACTACAGTGAAACAGTAACCATACCCAGTTTAAAAGGACATTATGACATTTATTTTCAAACTATCTTTTAGTAGCATTGTCCTCTAGTAATAACAGTAATAATAAATAACTTCTAACGCGCCAATATCCTCAGACAATCCGAGCTCAGTGGTGCACCAAAACCAAAGGATTAAGCATTCTCGTACTCGTGTGATAGGCGAAAGTCGTCAACAAATGGATGGATGTGCTAGGAAGCTAGGGAGGATAGGCGATATTGAAAAGATAGGTTTTGAGGTGATGACGAAATGTAACAATATTTTCTGCCGATTTAACATTAACGGGAAGCGAATTCCATGTAGTTGGCGCGGCAACTGAAAAAGCTCGAGTTCCAGCTTTTGTCTTAACTCTAGGAACAGGTAGCAACTTCGAACTAGACGACCGAAGTTGTCTGGCTTGTCTAGCTGGTGTGAGCATTGAGTGTAAATAACTAGGTTGTTTGGATGAAAGGGCTTGGTAGGTGATTGTGCAGATCTTAAACATAATGCGATATCGCACGGGGAGCCAATCCCGTGATTTTAGAAGTGGCACTGAGCGGGAGAATCGAGGAGATTGTGTGACTACCCTTGCTAAACAATTTTGGACACGTTGTAGTTTTGCAATCCTTGATAGCAATATTATGAAGGAGGGAATTGCAATAATCTAATCTGCTGCTAACAAGAGCTGTTGCGATAGTCTTAGCGACAGAAAGCGACATATGTCGGCGAATGCGGCGAAGATCACGGATATGATAAAAACAGCAACGGCACGTTTTGGGATATGTGTTGTCTGAAATTGAAGTCGCAATCAAAGGTCACTCCTAGATTCCGTACTGATGCTGCTGGTGTGATATTTTGACTCGGGATGCATGTTGGAAAAATCTTTAAGTTTACCTCGCTGCATTGGAGTACCAATGATGAGGAATTCAGTTTTGTCTGCA
This sequence comes from Paraescarpia echinospica, assembly GCA_020002185.1. Lineage (NCBI taxonomy): Eukaryota > Metazoa > Annelida > Polychaeta > Sabellida > Siboglinidae > Paraescarpia > Paraescarpia echinospica. The sequence continues at coordinate 22,098,434 of CM034538.1, read as the reverse complement.
TTTAACTTTAATTTGCTATCGGTCATCCATGAGAAAACATCTTGGAGACAATCGTTGAGTCGGTTTAGGGAGTGACTTGTATCGGGCGTGGCCAAGGAAATGTAGATCTGTGTGTCATCTACATAAAGGTGATGATCCAAGTTATGTCTTTGGATTACAGAGCTGAATGGTGTAATGTAGGGAGTGAAAAGCAAAGGCCCAAGAACGGAACCCTGGGGAATGCCACATGAAATGGGGAGTGAGGTTGGAAAGTAATTATCTATCTTTATACATTGATGTCTATTGGTTAGATATGAAGAAAACCAGGTCATAGCTGTGCCAGATATGCCATACCACATTGATAAACGTTTGACAAGAGTGTTGTAATCAATGGTATCAAAGGCGGCAGACAGATCAAGCAAGGTAAGTGCAGTTACTTTGCCTTTATCAATGTTTAATATAACATCATTGTGTACTTTTAGGAGAGCAGTCTCTGTAGAATGAAATTGTTTGTATGCTGATTGGAGCACACTGGATAAACAAGTTGAGTTGATATGACACCTTAGACGGCTTGCTACGACTTTCTCAAGTATCTTAGAAATAAAGCTAAGTTTAGAAATTGGCCAATACTTTTTTAAATCATCTTTTGGCACAGAAGTCTTGTTGAGAACAGGATTTACATGTGCGTGTTTAAAATCATCTGGGAATTTACCCGAACTCGGTGATAAATTTATGACATTTGTTATTGTACCAAGAAAAGAGTCAAGACATGCTTTTAGTAGCATGGTTGGTAATGGATCGAGATCGCATGACTTATTTGGGGAGGACATTATTATTTTCCTCACTTCATCAACTGTGGCTGGCTCAAACAATGCAAGTGGAGAATTTACTAGTGGGAGTCCACATTTACAGTACTTAAAGTGTGACATGGAAAAGCAGAACGTATAAGACTTATTTTATCTTTGAAATGACTAGAAAACGAGTCACACAGAGATTTGACTGACACATGACTAGGTAGAGACGGAGGCGGCCATCTGTGTAGAATATGATTTATGCAGTTCCATAGCTGACGTGGGTTATCAGAGTTACTCGAGACCATGTTTGTGTAATAATTTGATTTAGCTTTGGCCATTTGTCTGTTGCAGTAGTGACACTGTTTAGAATATCGTGATCTGTACAAAGGCGAGCGTGATTTGCGCCATACACGTTCAAGATAGCGCCGGCGCTTTTTAGATTGTAGAATTTTAGGAGTCATCCATGGAGCATGTGGCTTTTGGGACACAGATTTAGATCTCAGGGGTGCATGTTTATGAAGTAAATCTTTGAGTACTTGACAGTACTGTCGACACAGATCTGACAAACGTTCTTTGGGGTTACTGATGAGGGCGGATTTAAGGATGTCTGTCATTAATGCAGCAATGTCAATCTTATGGATCGGTCGGTAAAAGAAATTGTGGTTGGACTCTACGGGAATTCTAGGAACTTTGAGATCAGCAATGACAGTGGTCTGATAAACCATCTGAAGCAGTAGGTGTCTGAATATTGTTACAATCTGAACGGGTGATTAAGAGATCGAGTCAGTGGCCATGTATGTGTGTTGTGAAGGTAAGATGTTGTTTCATGTCATAGGATGCCAGAATGTCATTAAATGTACTTGTTGTTGATGAAGGTGTGTCCAGATGAAGATTAAAATCACCGAGTATATAAAATTCTGAATAAATAGTTGCCAGATTTAAGGCCAGACACCCCAGGTGAAATGGTGTTTTTTGAAAAAAAATTCTGAAAATGGTTTTCTGCCAGATTATTATACCTTTGTATGCATACTATCAATAAAGTTAACTTCTATGACAATTACATACATCTAAGTGAGTTTTAATCATGGATCAAGCATGTCGATATCATGGAATGAAATCCAATATGCAATCTTTGACAGCCATTTTCTCAAAAATATTTTTCTTCAAATTTCTGCATTTGGAAACGGGATATCTCTTGGAATAATTATGCTATGTAAATAAAGTTTTCAGTGTTGCATTCAGCATATTCTACTGTGTGCAATGATCAGACACTTTTTTTAAATCATGAATAGTTCGAAAGATATAGCCATATTTGTTGCAAAAAAACAAGATTTTTTTTCGTATTTTACAAACAAATTATTTAAAAGATAAAAACAACATTTCAAAAAATGCTCTGATCATTGCACAATAGACTCTATAGAGAACATGGATTTGCAAGAATTATACCTATATATGGATTCAATAAAAAGTGGCAGCTTTTCCAAATTTGCCAATATTTGCTCAAAATGGTGGCCATTTTGTTTGTTACTATGGAAACGGGGGTCTGGCTGAAAAAAGTTCAATATATATTTTACTCAGTAGGACCCATTTCATGCATTGGGCAGAAAAAATTGAACTGTTTGCACAAATTAAAAAATAATCCTATCTACCTGCCGTGTCTGGCCTTAAGCAAACAGTGCAATACATTGACACTAATTCTACACTAGTGTCACAGACAAAATTAAACATTAGATTGCAAAAATGATTTTGAATCACGCAGTGACAAAATAAACAAGTACCACCTTACGCCACCTAGCGACCAACCAAGTGTTTACTTGGTAGTATTAAAACCTATTATCTCCTTTTGTTGTCTACTGTATTTGTTTATATACTTTTTATCTGTTCCTAGAGTTAAGACAAAGGCTGGAACTCGAGCTTTTTCAGTTGCCGTGCCAACTATATGGAATTCGCTTCCCGTTAATGTTAAATCAGCAGAAAGTATTGTTACATTTCGTCGTCACCTCAAAACCTATCTTTTCAATATCGCCTAGCTTCCTAGCACATCCATCCATTTCTTTACGACTTTCGCCTATCACACGAGTACGAGAATGCTTAATCCTTTGGTTTTGGTGCGCCACTGAGCTCGGATTGTCTGAGGATATTGGCACGTTAGAAGTTATTTATTATTATTATTATTGAATATTTAATGATTGATATTGATTATTTAATGCCATTTTGTGTATACTTTATTTAATTATTATTAAAATTATTTTAAATGTAATTTTTTATGTATGTTTATAACTTTATGTGCAGTTTGTTCACACTTGTGAATGGAGCATTACCCATGGATTTGGTGGAGTATAAAAAATATTAAGTGTGTACTTGTGGGAGTAAAATTTATTCTCCCTAATGTCTTATGCCATCTTAACAAAATACAACAAATTCTTCCGTAACATATCAAACAAATCTCTAACATCTAGTCCATCAAATCTGTGGAAACAAACTGTTAGAGAAGATGTTTTTAGTGAAGTAATTAATACTTACAAATATAGATCATAGGAATTCCAAATCTTGAAAAGATGCCATAGCCCAAAATCCTGCATCCTTTCTGCACTTTGTAAATCACTGTTTGTCACATGACCGGAATGAGTCATGTTGTCAGTACGAGATCAGACCATATATTAAAATAGCCTAATGGTTAATGACGAGATTTCAATGACATGGTTTTGGGGAATTAAAAAAAATTTTGGTTGTCAGTATAACAAATGTATCTTTTCAGCAACTGACTATAAAGGAGTTCTATCTGAAGATCTTTCCCAAGCGACTCTATACCTTCCGAGTGTGCCCGTCAACAAAGGTACACATTTATTGCCGAATCAAAAACAATATATTGTCTGCTGCAAACAGAGACTACCGGTATTGCTATTTTAAAATTGTTATGTTCAAATAACTATTGTAGTCTAAAGTTTAATACATGTGGTGATTTATTGTCAAAATCATGATTTTTGTCAAAATCCACATGAAACTTAACATATATAATAAATTGATTGTACAATAAATGTAAATAAATTGTATAATAATTACATATAATAAGTAATTGTCCTGCAACGGAGGGTTTATCAACATTTTACGAGTAACATTGTTTGTGAATTCAGACTAGAAATAAAGTCTAATGTAATAGGCCAGAACTGGTGCTATGATCAATGTTTTGTAAATGCTGATAGCTGCAGAATTACTGATGGTTTAATATCTTAAGACTATATGCTGTTGAATTACTTATGTTTCGAGTTGTATATTATTGTTATTAGTTAGGACATGTGAACACAATATTCAGTGACCAAAAAACAGAGCATGCATGTCTTCTTTTTGCAGTTTCAGTTTGTTGGCCATAGCAACCAGTACCATGTTCCAGTGGTTGTCATTGACGATGGTTGCCAAGCCCCGGTACACCTGGCGACTAAGGACAGGAATATCATTGCTGCTTGTTTTACAAACTTCCTTCTCAAGAATATAGGTAGGCACGATGCACAGCAACTTAAAAACCAGCAGTGTTGCTAATAAAACGATATGGATATTGGAGCAATGATGGTTTTAACAATCCATGATCAGTTATGTTAAAACAACTTGATAACGGAAACTTCTGCAGCCTAAAGACACTACTGCTTGCTCTTGTATTTGGGAATTGGTTAAATTAATAAATGTCGTGTGTAGTTATTATCTGGTAATATGTACATCTAATATAATGAAGAGATCACTGTTTGGTAAATAGGTTGTCTTCCTAACATTTCAACTGCAATCAGTGTTTAAGGAATACGTATTGTCTACACTTCAGGTGGCTCTGAGACTTTCAAGGACAAACAGGATTTTTTCTACCATAAGATCCAACAGTTTCACACCAAGCGGTGCCGTGACCGACTGACTGTCAAAGTGTCACGGTGGAACCTTCTCGAGACAGTGAGCTCACTTGTCATGTTCTTGCCAAAGTATATGAAACTGGCGGAGTTGATACTTGTCTTGAAACTGCAGTTCTCTCATTGAATCTGAAGATTGGGTGATTCAGTCGAAATATTCGAAGATAGAACCGCAGTTTCTTGAGATGTGTAAGCTATGTCAAATTTCACTTTCCAGGAAATAATAATTTCAGTCCATTCAGTGTTTATGAAACTGGTGACATATTATTTTATTAGACACGCTTATTTTCAAATTGTTTCTGTTAGTTGGATAGATGTCAGATAAACATACATACACATCCACGCGCACGCGCACGCACACACAGCTATACATGCTTAGTAAGCAGTTTTTGTTCAGACTGTCTTTCTTTGCTGTTCTTTCAGTCGATGAGAGCCACAAAGAATTTCTCGACCACTGAATGGTGCAAGAACTTTGAAATCATCTTCCAAGGAGAAGAAGGTGAGATGTCATCCCTTGCTATGTTTGTCAGTGTGTCTTGGGGTCCATTCTTAATTGTCAACATTTATCTATTCATACATATACAAAAGGTGGGAAGGGAGGTCGAGACATGCATACTAATTATAAACGTATTGGTCGCATGTTAATTGCGTAACTATGGTGATTGTAAATAGATGTTGGTAAACATTATAATGGTGGTAGTTATTGTATGTTCTTTGATTGTTCCATGTTGCAATTATCAAGATTTTCAAATTCAGAATGGTGGGGGTTTGAAAATTAATATGCTCTGTGCAGATAGGTATCGTTGACAATTGTGATTGACCACCTAAATCCATCAATTTATCAAAAAATTATCTTTATTGCTGTATTCACGAGTTCTGCAAAAAAATCTACATAATGCAAGTTAAGTTATGAAAATATATAATTAAAGGATGGCTAAGCCCTCAGGTTTGGTGTAAAATATTCCACTTAATGCATGCATTGAGACGTCCTACTTAATCATATAAATTGCCTTGTTTGCCCACCAAAACTACTCATCTCTGCAATGCAACCTACCAAGTGCAAACTTCACAATAGTAAGTAATTAAAATAGGTTTAACCCCTATTTATTTATAAATTAATAAAATTTGTTTTTTTTATTAGTCCTTTGGGACAAAGATCCAACGGAATAATGCCATCACTCTGCGTCTGCTGTGCACCGTTAGTGGCCATATCTCATAAACCATTCAGCAACTTTTTCTCTAATTTTGCATAAAAGTTTGATTGAATTATTCGTAGGGCCCCAAGGGCCCACTGAATTGGAAATTTTTCACATTTTGCCTATTTTTTCAAAAACTCTCCATAACTTTTTCTCAAATTTTGCATAGCTATATCTTAGGTTACTGCCACTATACATAAGAAATCTGTAATTGAATCATTCTAAAGGCACCTCAGGGCACCCCAAAATGCAAATTTGTCCTGCTATTTATCTACTGCTGCCTCCTGCAGCCACTGATTTCTCTTTATAACTGGATAGTGAACTTACCCCTGATCACTGGGGTTGCTGAGTTGGGGACCAGCTGCAAACCTGTGTATTGGACTAGCCTTCAGCTCACTGCCTGCCATTGTTCCAGTGTCAAATTGAATGCCTCCATGTGGGCTGTAACTATAATATTTAATGGGAATCCATACTGCACTGGCAGAACCTGAGAAACTTTAAAACAGCAATAGACATAATTATCAATGCAATGTATCGATATGATCTAGGATTAAAATAAAATAACTTAGGTATAAAATAATTTATGACAGAACAACACAACAACTCATTTGATAAATGCATCAAATTTTTATTATGGCAAAATGGGACAGTCCGGCCAGATCTCTTTGGGGCCAGCTGTGACAGCCTGAGAACAGGATGCAAGACTAGGATATTTCACATGACCGGACGTGATCCTGGGTCAGTTACTTGATCATGTGACTGCGGCCACATGACCAGAATCCTGGGTCTGCATCCCTCTGGGTGTCAAGCCGAGATATTTCATGTGACCGGACGTGATCCTGGGCCAGCTACTTGACCAATGGTCATGTGACTGCGGCCACATGACCAGAATCCTGGGTCTGCAACCCTCTGGGTGTCAAGCCGAGCCAAAAAGAGGTGTTGAGACCGAATGCCCCAAGAGGTGTTGACACCGAATGCCCTAAGGTATAAAATAATATATGAAATAAAATAACTTAGGTATACTCGAAAATATTAAAGCATATTTAGCTAAAATTATAAGGAATGTTATTAAGATGTTTTACTATACTGTATATAAAGTTTTATCATAGTTCATCTCTTTCCTTTTTCCATCTGGGGGTGGATAGTAGGGGCCAAATAAGAACAGAAAATGTGTGCACATTTTCTTAAACAACCTTTAACTGTGCTACATGCGAGATTGCAGCTCACCAACTCTCCTGCAAGGTTTCTACAACCACTGAAAATCGGCCTACATAGCAAAGTATCGGGGTCAAATTGTACAGTATTTTTAATAACACATTAACTAATATATACAATCTTCCCGAAACGGTCTACTCGAATATTTTATTTCCAGGTGTTTCTTCACTGGCATGCATATAGTCTCCACTAAGCATGTCAATATTTTATTTCCATCATAACCTTTAATGATCTGTAACTATGATTCACCAAAAAACATTTCATTAATATAGTCCAAATGACTTCAGGGCCTCTTGGCCCATTTTTTACCACCACAATGGAGTAATGGCAAATTTATGTAATAACAACAAATTATTAGAATGAGCCATGCTGTGATTAATGCAAGAATGATGGTGATGGGTTTGTATTTTTGTCAGAGCTTACAAAATGTGATCTGAGTGAAGAGATTTATCAGGCTGGATGGTTCAAATGAGTGATATTTTTACATATTTTAGAGTCACCTAAACCTGTTTTCCGTGATGTTTCTGCCATCCTTCTGCAGAAGCATAGCGGTAGCTATCTGAGGAAGACTGCTGAATGCAGCTGAAACATTGTGGAGAGAAACGGTAAAATGACTGTGAAATAAATAAAATATCACTCATTACAAAATGTGAGTTGCTAGTTTTTTCATTGGACGGCAGATATGTTGGTGGATTGTTGTTGTTTACAAACACTTGTTGTGCAGGCTTGGACTGGGGTGGGGTGAGACGTGAGTGGTTTGAAGTGGTTTGTCTGCAGCTGTTTGACGCCAACAAGTCTGAACTGTTCACCCGCTTCAAGGATGATTCTCAAGCCCTGGTGAGACACCTATATACAGACACACATAGCTCTGTGAAATAAATCACAGAATTGTTAATATGTGACCTGTTGGTATTTAGTCGCAAGATTGTGAAGTGGAGGTTTGTACCTTGTTGATAATGATTCCACAGATCATAAGCTTTAAAATGATACCTCATTTGTTGAAATAGTTTCAGTAGATTTGGATTAGGTTATTTTGATCTGTATTTTCTATTGTTTTTTAATCAGTGAGTTTGTAAATGCAAACTTATTAGTTTGGATTATTTGTCAAGGAAATTAAACTGGACTTTGAAAGGTGAGGATATGAAGCATTTCTGCCAACATCACAGAATTCATGGTACATGACTTACTACCCTACCCCGTTCCCGGTGGCGGGGCACATATATATTAAATGTTACTAGTGCAACAATGAAAAAGGCAGCAGTTATATCCATTCCAGTATTTTTATTGCTTGAAACTTGTTAACACAGTGGCTCCCTCTGGAAGAGTGGTTGACCAGTCAGTTCTCTCAGATAGGAGAAAGGCCATATTGAAAATCATAGCATACCAAAGACATGTTTTATTTTGTTCACTCCACCTTGCCTCAGTTCAACCAGGTGTCTAAATGAGCACCTGGTTGTAGGCGGCAGTGGCGATGTGTGAATGAATAGCCTTTGTACCGTAATTGCAGGTTAGTTGCATGCATTCCACAGAAGTCGAGTTGATTTTGGAATATTATTAAAGTTGTATGGTTATTTGCAGGTCCACCCAAACCCTCACAGACCGGCTGAGTTGAAACTGAAGCGCTATGAGTTTGCAGGCAAAATTGTAGGCAAATGTCTGTATGAGTCCTCCCTAGGACGAAGCTACCAACTGATGGTGAAGGCTCGGTTCACACGCTCCTTCCTCGCCCAATTGATTGGCCTTAGAGTCAACTACAAGGTTAGTATAATGTGATTACAACACTTTCACTGCATTCTATTTTTATGATCATTTTTGTATGTATAATTGTGATACTTTATTTGTGTATTTATATACACTGTAGTTGTGCACTATAAATATAATTTTATGTACCAGGGTATATATGTTTTATCTAAGATGTCTAAAATACTTATCAGCCCTTTTACACTATCAGTATATAAAATACTTAATGGTTTTATTTAATGTATGCATTTTGATGTAAAGCACCCTTGAGCATTTTATCTTAAGTAGATTCAGATGCTATATGTCATGTTTCTTATTCCATGATATATGAACTATGTTGTATTTACTGACACTGCAGTCCATGCTATTTTATGTCAGTGGCACATGTCTTATTGTTATTATTGAACCACCCTCTAGTGACTATTGACCAGACTCTGACCAATTACGTTTACAGTGTCTGCCATCTTGTTTTGTGGAAGTGACCACATGTTTTTCTCAGTTGTTCTGCCAGTATTACATTTTTCTTTAATTATTCTCACTGTTTGGTGATATTCACTAGCATATAAGTACACAAAACTACATACATTTTTAGTCCTTTGACCGAAGGTCTAAGGGACTATTGCCATCATTCTATGTCCGCCGTCTGCCGTTAGCTGCCGTATCTCAGAAACCGTTCAGCAATTGTTTCTCTAATTTTGCATATACATTTCATGTGGTAGTGTCACTGTACACAAGAAATCTGTATTTGATTTAATCATTCTAAGGGCACCTAATGACCCCCCAAAAAGGACCCCAAAACTGGTAAATTTTCACATTTTGCCTATTTTTTCAAAAACTCTTAAGTAACTTTTTCTCCAATTTTGCATATACATTTCATGTGGCAGTGCCACTATACACAAGAAATCTGTATTTGATTGAATAATTTTAAGGGCACCAAAGGTCCCCTAAAATGCTAAATTTGCTAACTAAATTGTCTACTGAAGGAGCAGCTGCTGCAGCTCTATCTGGCTAATCCCTTTTCCTACAACATCTGTCACACCTCACTGTGGAGGGCCAGTCTGCCCGACTGAAACTGTGACTAATCTGTAATTGATCACTGGCAGAGGCTTCCAGGTTCCTTTTCTGACACAATACACAAAATCTACTGCTAGGGGATAGTCTCAAGGGCCCTTCTCAAAACCACATCACTAGATAGAGTACACATTTTGCATTTTTGGGGGCTGTGTCAGCCTTCTTCTGATGTGATGTAGAGTTACCACAAGGAGAAAACTTGTCTCCTTTGTTATTTGCTATTTAACTGAATGATTTTGAACAGAGTGTTAGTCATAATTATAAGGGACTTGACATGGCAGCTGGTGAAATTTACAACCTTAGTGATGATGATGTAGACATTTTCTTGAAAATGTATGTTCTACTATATGCTGATGATACAATCAAATACACATTTCTTGTGCATAGCGGAACTATGTCAACTTGATGACCCCTTACAATGTAAGCCCAACTGTCCAGGGGTCTAGTGGATGCTGGCTGGGAAGCTATTCCCCATCCAAAAACATCTATCACATGCGGAGTCAGTGTCTTGCATGGATATCTATTTTTATGCAGTTGTTTTATATAAGCAGGAAGTTTGTGAAATTAGTTATTCTTAGGCCACAGAAAAGTAATTCCCAGTTTCTCATCAATGCATGTATTTAAAAACAACATTTTATTTTCTATTATAATTATTCCTCTAAATGCAAGGCATGGTGCAATAAGTGAACAGTAAACATGTCAACATTTTACTTCCATCATAACCCTTTATGGTCTGTAACTATTCACCAAAAAACATTTGATTAATAATTACCTACAGGGTTGTTTGATTTCTGCCCGGCAGAAACGGCAACAATAGGAAATACATGCCATTGATAGGCAAACATGTTCTTTTTATAGAAAACGTCAGTTTCTTTCTGTACCTGTCTACGTATGATAACCATTTGTCCGCCCTGCTCACAATAAACATCACATGAATAATAAAAAGAAGATGACTGCCACTTAACTTGTGGATTATTATTATAGAACTGCTCTGCTACTTCTTGGTGGACAATTAATTAATGGCTCAAGTTCAAATACATCAGGACGTTTTTCACACGTGCATGGTAGGCTTGTGTGAAAAGGATAGTTGGCTGAAGAACTAACTTCAAAGCACCATTGCATCCATTTAGCCATGCAGCAGTCACACTGTCCCAGTTTCTGATGCTACCTTTCGCTCTCAAATAATCTGTCCTCTTAGTTTTACACATAAAGACATAATTTGGCATAACTTGATAAGTTTTTGTAGCAGCACATTTGTACTTCTAATGTATCAGTGCAACATAATATACATACTGTGTACCACATTTGAATGTCATGCATGTAATATTTCCACACAATCCATTTGCATATGTAATGTAAAACTTCAACAGCCGTTTTCTTCATTTTCACTTTTTGACCCCTACCATGTTCAATGCTCCATAACTTCGCCACTTTTTGTAGCAGTCATAATTTTTAAAACCGTGTAAAGCACCCTACCCAACCTTTACAAGGATGAAAGAAAACAATGTTACAATTTTTCCGACTTATCACTCATTTGGTCAGCCGGGGTCACATATAGACGTATTAGTCCAAAGGACTTCAGGGCCTCTTGGCCCATTTTTAGTCCTTTGGCCGAAGGTCCAAGGGACTATTGTCATCACTCTGCGTCCGCCGTTAGCTGCCGTATCTCAGAAACCGTTCAGCAACTTGTTCTCTAATTTTGCATAGACATATCTTAGGGCACTGCCAATATGCACGAGAAATCTGTATTTGATTGAATCATTTTAGCGTACCGCTTGCAACAGTTTTCAATTTGTCATTAGAAGAGGGAGTGGTTCCTTTAGAATGGAAAGAGGCAAACATTATACCGTTATTTAAAAAAGGTTCGAGAAACAAGTCGGAGAACTATAGACCAGTGAGTTTAACATCAGTGATTTGCAAATTATTAGAAAGATTAATTAAAGATCACATGGTGGATTTTCTTGTTAAACAAAACTTGATCAACCCATCTCAACATGGTTTTTTTAAAGCAAGGTCATGCTTAACAAATATGTTATGTTTTTTGGAAGACATCACTAAGTGGGTAGATGAGGGATCACCAGTAGATATCGTCTACTTAGATTTTCAAAAAGCTTTCGACAAAGTACCACATCAAAGATTACTGCTGAAACTAAAGGCCCATGGCATAGGAAATGGTATAATAAACTGGATAGAACAATGGCTGATTGACAGAAGACAACGTGTAGTAGTTGATGGGGAGGCTTCAAACTGGAAATCGGTATTGAGTGGGGTACCACAGGGATCAGTATTAGGACCTATATTATTCTTAATATATATCAACGATTTGGATGATGAAATAACAAGCAAGGTGTTGAAATTTGCGGATGATACAAAAGTGTTTAGAAGGATTAAAAGTGATGGAGATAGACAGCATTTACAAGATGATCTTGACAGGTTGATCAAATGGTCTGAAAAGTGGCAAATGCTGTTCAATTTTGGGAAATGTAAATGCCTCCACACAGGACATGGGAACGAAGAGGTAGAATATACAATGGGGGTACTGTACTAAGTACTACTGTAAAAGAAAAGGACTTAGGGTTAACCATTAGTGCTGATATGAAGGTTTCAGAGCAGTGCGGAATTGCAGCTTCAAAGGGAAATCAAATCCTTGGATTAATTAGGCGAAACATAACGTATAAGGAAAAAGAGCTAATAATACCGCTGTACAAAACAATAGTTAGGCCTCATTTAGAATATTGTATTCAAGCGTGGAGGCCATATCGCAGGAAGGACATAGATATGCTAGAAAGAGTACAGAGGAGAGCAACTAAAATGATACCAAAACTGAGGGATCTTAGTTACGAAATACGCCTAAAAAATGCGGTTTAACAACACTAGAGACCAGGAGATTGAGAGGAAATCAGATAGAAGTGTTTAAAATATTGAATGGTTATGAAAATATTGATAGAAATATATTTTTTTCAATTAAGAAAGATAGAAGGACTAGAGGACATGAAGTTACATTAGCAAAGGAGCAGAGTAGATTAGATATAAGAAAGTTTTCATTTTCTCAAAGGACTGTAAATGAATGGAACAGTCTAGTAGCGTGAATATGTTTAAAAATAAAATCGACACATACCTCAGACGGGCGGGATACACATAGATAAAAGGGTCGGACTCTTGATAAGCCAAAGGGCTTCCTTGTCCACCTGCCACCTAGAGTTAATTCTCTGGGTGGCAATCTTGTTAAATCTTGTTAAATTTTAAGGGCTTCCTAGGGCCTCCAAGGACCCAAAAACTGGTAAAAATGTAACATTTGGCCTATTTTTTCAAAAACTGTTCAACTTGTTTTTCTAATTTTGCATATATGTATCTTAGGGTGCTGCCACTATATACAAGAAATCTGTATTTGATTGAATAATTCTAAGGGGCCCCCAAAGTGCAAAAGTTTTACATTATCTAGTGATGTGGTTTTGAGAAGGGCCCTTGAGTCCACCCCCAACAGTAGATTTTGTTTAATGTGCCAGAAAGCCAGCAGCATGACTAAACTCTGCAGCCTAGTGCTATTCTTCCATTGGCCCATTTTTATTATTATTATCTTACAGGGTCAGTATATATATGAGGAGATTCATACCATGGGGTAGTTCAAATTGGTATTGTTATATGTATTTTGCAGTCAATTTACGTAGACATTCTGCACTGTGCAGAATGACTACCACGTTGCTATCTGGTGGTAGAAGTTTGCTGATAGCGATTGAAACATTACAAAAAAGAAACAAAAAAGAAAGGGTAAATGTACTGTGAAATACAGAAAAGGAATACCAGATTACAGGGTCAAAACTAGATAGACACTGTAAACCAATATATAGCCAACAAAATGACAGTCAAAATTGAGAAGTCCAAAAAATAACATCCGTTTTGCCAGATTTTAATGTATGAAAACCATAGCCAAATAATATGTTATTTTAAAATGGGAGAATTCATTGACCTGTTTAATCAGACATGATGCACATCAGCCACCTGAACATAACAGTTACCAGCAGTGTCAGCTGGCATTATAAAAAATGAATATATTGATACAATATCACTTATTCTTTGTCTGTCCTTCTCGCTATCTCCCTGTCGGTTTGTCCACCCGTCTGTTTGTTTCTTACATACATACCGCATACCAGTGATTCTGAGTGATTCTCTAACCATTACAGCTTTCACCATGTGATATTATTTGCAGTACTTCGAGCAGGATGATCCAGAATTGTACACAAGCAAAATCAAATACATCGAAGAAAACGATGTCGACAACATGGAGCTGTCATTTGTTGAGGAGGAATTCAAAGACGGCAAACTCGAGAAGGTGTAGTAGTAATGAACTCTCTCCAGTTCCAATTTTTAGTCATCTTATTTCACACTCAACGACAGATAGCACTCAGGTACAAAGTTGTTATATTAGTTAAATCATCAGACCAATTTTTATGTTAGTTTTTACTGGGTGATAAAAATTAATTACGTAAATTATTTTAATGATTTTAAGTGTACTCTGCATGCCTTCTGCGCATATTACTTTTTCGTATGAGCATCACCGAACCTGATTCACGATGGGCTAAAACAGTTGAGGGAATTTTAACAAATTAAAGCTTTAACTTCAGTGTATTTTTAATAAAAATTCCCAAGAGGTTGCATTTATAAAGCTATATAATTATATCAACAACAACCAGACTTGGTTCAATTACATAATATAAATTTCAGTTGCCAACTGCAATTCTACCTCAAACATACCAATTCCAGTTACAAAATTCCAGTTATCAATTCCATGTCAGAATAGAATAGAACTTTATGTCGGTCACAATACAAATTTCTGAATATATTTACAATGTATTACACTAAACACGTACTGCAACCGAGGAGATCCTCTGGAAAACTCAGAGGCTTATGCTGAGGACCACCTGGACAATCATCATTATAACAATCAGGTTTCTTATTCCATAAAATTAGAGCATAAAATTAAAACAGTACATTTATCTGGAACAAGGTGAATAGGATATACATGAATATGTGTTTTTTTTGTTTTTTTTTATAAATGAAATAGGTTGTCTAGTAAAGAAATAAATAAAGAAAGTTACACATCAGGACATGGTGTAGTATTTTGACTAGATTAATGGTTAAACATCATAACAACGTGAGCAGAGCAACTATAAACAAACCCGATGCAAACAAATTATTCTCTAGATAACTGTATGTTATCTGCTGTGGTTTTTTAATCCTCCATTCAAATTGTTAAAAAAGAATTAATGTTTGCATAAGCTAAAAATGTACATGATGTAGCAAAATAGTAATTGTAAAAGTTCTAATGCAGTAATTGAAATTTTTCTCCAGATTCAGATATTCACCCATTTCTTTTTGAAACATAACACCAATTCCGGAATTGGAATTGCCATTTCAAACACAATGAAACTGACCCCAATTCGGACAATACAACCAGCAGCAGCATTGACCTGTTAGGTGATCGGTTCCTGTCGGCTCTATGCAAAGTATCCTGGGTAAAATTGCATTCATCTGCATAGTGCGAAATTCAATGTAACTAAACGATGACAAGAACAACTGTGATGCCTGCAATCAAAGTGAGATTAATATAGCACAGGCAACAAATAAATACATTATGTAAATGGACATTTAACCACAATGCAAATAAACAATGTTTGCTCTACATTCTTCTGTTTACATTTACATTTTTAATGCAAGCATCCCCATAATTCCACATGCGCACATGCGCAGTAGTGTTAATTGGTGATCTCCAAACATGGCAACTGTGTTACCCTCAACATGCTTACCTTCCACAGGTGCATGAGTTGATCCCAAACGGAGCAAGGATTGCAGTGACAAACGAGAACAAGTTTGAGTACCTGGACGCCTTGGCCCAGTTCCGACTGACCAGCAGCGTGCGTGATGAGATCAACAGCTTCCTGCGAGGCCTAAACCTCCTCATCCCTGACACGCTTCTCAGCATCTTTGACGAGAACGAACTCGAGGTTAGTTTAACAAGAGTTGTGTCTTTCTCGGTCACCACGATTATCTCACTCAGTGCTACTTCTGAGGTCTCTGCATTGGCTTTCACAGAATGGTGGTGTATCTTTATCCCACAGGATCTTCTTCTGAATAGTCTTTGCGCATCAATTGGAGCATGGCTGAGTGTTTTGCAGAGAAGTTGAGATGGTGTTTGATTGAACAGGTCTGCCAGGGAGTAAAGTGTAAAGCACTTTGTGCAGTCCTATGGAATGTGCTATATAAGAACTTACACTTACTTTTTTATCTTGATCCCAGTTGCCAGAGCTACTACCTGGTCGGGCATGTTGGTCTATAACAATATATGGATAGATCCCGCACTGCCATCTCCACTACTCCCTATCACTCACCCTCATTCTCCATTCCTATCGCAATCCTACCAAATCTCTTCCCATAGTCCTCCCATCTCAGTCTTGGTCTTCCTCTTTTTCTGTTCTCCACTCTGAGGGCATCCTCTCATTGCTTGCTGTTCTACTTTCTTACATTCCAAGGGGTCAGCCATTTTATCCTATTCCTCATCAGCTTCCTCCTGAAACTTTCATATGGACCTACTCCCTTTCCAACTCCATTCATGGACATTCTTCTCACCCAGTTATATATTGTTAAATACTATATATATATACCCGTAAAGAACAACAAACATGTTTACAGAAAGGCATTGCATATAAAATACATCAGTGAATAACTCTAAATAACTGTTGTTGTGTTTTCTGAAATAACTCAACATTAGGATATTAATATATATATTTGCTAAACTGTGTTATTGTCATGTTTTCCTGAATATAGTTGCATGTATATGATGTTATTTCCACAGTTGCTGATGTGTGGAACAGGAGATTATAGCATCGCCGATCTCATGAAGTTCCACAGTGTGTGTGGAGCAACACCAAGGTTTCAGAAGGTAAGGAATGGTTCAAGTTATTGTCACAGTCATGTGGTCATGACATGTGAATAATTATATTCTTGCACTAAGATTTCCCGAAGTTTCAACTGATGGTGGAAAGTCACTAAAAATCGTGGAATCTGAAGGGAACTGCAGACCTGCCTACCATTCCGGATTGTCCGGAATAATTCCGGAAATACACCTCAAATTACGGTATTATGGCGAGGGATGAAAATATTAGATTCTTTCGTTGACAAAGATCGTCAATCACTTGTGCTCCCCAAATTTAATTTCAACTTTATTCAACAGGTGGCAGCATATATATGCTGCTTGTTGTGACATGGTTTTTCATTCGCTGCTTCTGGTCGTAATCTGACCAGTAGGAAACAGCTTTACAACAAATTCGCATTTCTGCACTCATGGCGTTCAAACAAAACGAAGTCACGACTCATGTGGCACGAAATGATGGCGGGGATCGAAACTGTTCCTCTACCAGCCAAGAAAAAACGTGTGCTGCAAACGTTTATAACAGCATGGGCGCAGACATGGCCCGTATTGTCAAGTTTAATAAAGAAAGGGGTCGCCTTTACATACTGCCGGATACGCAAAATTTATTTTCTTATTTCACATGGTCATTGTCAGACACTGGTGCCTTGGTGGCCGGGATAATTGCAGGTACTGACTATGTCGTTAGACTAGTGCTAGTGACAGAGTAGTGGGTGTTATGCTTGTAGTGTTAAGCCAACTGACTATACTAAGACTAAGTTAGTGTATTTATTGAGTTTAGTGTATCATTTACGGCCTATAATACAGGGATAGGCTTATGTACTAGGTCTAGACTAGAGTTGAGTAGACTAGACGATGTCGATGACTAGCGTAACGTAATGGTTTTGCCATCCCCTGGCATGACTTTGTGTTTGTCTTTGATCTAGTCAAGCTGCTATATTGTGTAGTCTATGGCCTGGCCGTAGGTATACCGGCTACTAATATTAATCCTAATGACACCACAAATAGACAGTGACGTGACGTATTGTTATAATTTGTCAAGTTTTTGTAGTCGGCATGCTGTTTTTGAAATTTACACAATCAGAATTACAATGTGTATAGACTCATTTACATTACAGTTACGCTTCTTCATGTTTGATTTCCATCAATGCTGGTTATGAACATCTACCTTACCTTATTAACTGAATGCTTCAAAATACCTTATAATTTATTAGAGACAATTATGTTTTGGGTGCAACTATCGTCATAGTCAAAGTATTACTAATAGTGGTGTTCTTTTCGAGACAATATCTGACAAGGTTCTGAACTATTACTGACAGCAACCCTATATTCCTGAAAATCAGTGTAAATGGGAAGATGGATTACTGACAGGATGTTTTTAGGGTAGCAGGTCTGGAACTGACATTGGTGAAATAATGAGATATTGTCAAACTATGACATTAATGCCTTAATAGGAGTTTCCTGTAGTTTACATTTGTATCTTATAATTTGTACCTATAAATATAAGATAAGATCTGGTTCATGTGTCTGACATTTGTAATACACTTCAGTTTCATTCAGGTGTGGTGGTCTAATGGCTAGTGTCTAATTATCAGTGTACAGATTCCAGGTTGAAATCGTATTGCTGCCGTTTTGAATCTTAGACAATTTTATTCACTCCACTTTTTTGTGTGCTCCATTTGACTCGGCTGTTTGAATGAGTACGTGGCACATACCGGAGAAGTCGAGATGCTGTTCGATTGAACAAGTTTGCCAGGGAGTGAAGTGTAAAGGACTTTGAGCAATGTTGAGGACTGGATAGCACACTGTATAAGAACTTACCTTTTACGTTTTTCACACAAGATTGGTGACTTACTTACTTAGACTTAGTTCCACCTGTTGACGACGTTGCTCCATCTGGTATGGTCATTTGTGAATTCTTTTGCCACATTCCATAAATGTCTTGCGTCAGGTCTTAGTCGGCCTTCCACTTTTCCTGTTACCACCTTCCGGGACCCACTCCATCATTACTCAACTTAAGCTTGTCCCAAGCCAGGTTGAAAAAGGAGGAGGGTTGGATGTAGGGCCATAAAACAAACGTTACTACAGAAACAAAAAAATTTGTGACCAATGCATGTTGTGTGTGTAGGTGCTCGAGTGGTTCTGGACGATTGTGTCTGGCTTCACCCAGGAAGAGTTGGCTCGATTGCTACAGTTCACAACCGGATGCTCTCAGCTGCCTCCGGGAGGGTTTGGTGAACTGTGCCCACTTTTTCAGATCAGTGCTTTGCCAGAGTTTGAGCGTCTACCAACTGCACACACATGGTGGGTGTTTGTATCAATTCCAGTTCAAACCTCAAAAATAACAATTCCAAAATAACAATTCTAGTTATCAGTTTCAAATCTTCTAAGGAAAAATTACAATGACTGCATGACGTTGGTTGTGTGAACAACTGTTGTCATAATGCTAGTAAATTAAGAAATTGTAAAAATTTCTTAATTAACAATATTATAGTATTGTGACATATTTATTGGTTAATATATGGATGCAAAACGTTTTGCATTGGGTAATTTATTGGGTTGTCAAATTCCTGTGTTACACAATCTCTTACAGTAAATATAGCACATTGATGAAAATAAAAATGGAGTTTAACATTGTTAATTTAGATTATTCTTCATGGTTGAAAGGTTTAGTATCATCATAGTATCACAGAAAAGCAGTTCAAAACCATAATGTATGGGTGACTCCGGAATCCATAAATGATCATATTATTACCAACGATTGTTGTTTTTTGGTCTGTAAATAAGTAAATTTACAAAATGTATTTGAACAATCAAGTCTACTAAGATCATTTTTATTTGTGGCATAAATTGCACTGCTGATATGTTTACCAACTGTCATGTACCGTTGACAATAAGTGTTGATAGTTACAATTACCATCGATAGTACACTATCGTCACATCGATTATTGCATGCATCAATAGTTTGCTGTATTGTTATACCCCTAGACCCTGGTGATGATAGTATGAATGCAGCCTATTAAAATATCTGGTTTTACCAGATGAATAGCTTACCACTGAGGGATTTTCAAGAAGGAAATTCAGTGCGTACTTGCAATAGTGTCTAATTGACAGTTCTTGTTGGTGGTTTGACATAAGATGTTATGGTGTCTTTCAGCTTCAACCAACTGTGCCTTCCCGTCTACGAATCCATGGAATCGATGCATAAAGCCATACTGATGGCAATCAATGAAGGCAGCCAAGGCTTTGGCTTCATATGACAGCATTCAGAGATGACATCCAAGGCCGACCCTTCTAAGATGACATGAGTGCTTTCTTATTATATTGACTGTGTGATATTGGCGTGACAGCATACATCATAATTACTAATACAGTAATTATTGTATCGCAATGATTTTCATTGTGAGTAATTAAAATAGTCCCTCGGCTGATGTAACGTACAGTTTGAGACGTGATATTTCACCCTCTTGATGTACATAAATAATGTAAGTGAAGACATCCAGATTTTGATAGACGATCTCTCACAGTGTCTTTTCATTTGTTAGTACCACCTAGAATGTCCTTTTACTCATTCATGTGAGGGAAAAGTGGTGGTGCTTTGGACGTATGGATCAATCCTCCAAGATGACGCACGTTTGTTCTCTTCAAGCATGCAATGAAATTTGTTTTGCTATGCCTACTGTGCGTGTCTGTACATGTGTGCGTTAATGTGCGTTTTCGGGTGTATCCATGTGTGTGTGTGTGTGTGTGTATGCCATGGTGGTTCATGTTGCCAAAAACTGTTGAAACGCCACTGTACAAATCAGCTTGCCCAGATGTCTGTAGCTTGCCCAGATGTCTATAAGCTGGTTGCATGTTTTATATTTATTAATCCTTATTCATGTATAATCATTTCTGGCACAAACTTCTACACTATACACTGTACAACATTACACAACCAATGAATGAGTAAAGTTTGCCATGGACTAGTTATCAAATGATGTGTTAATTGATATTATGTAATCTGTAAATACATAACTAATGAATAAAAAATACGGCATGATGAACCAGAAATCAAAATAATCCACTGCATAATAAATAAACACTTCCCAAATAACAATGCAATATATCAACATGTAAATAATGTGAAAGGTGGAGCAAGTGTGTAAGAAACATTTGTTGAAATGATACACATATAATTGTACTACATTCCTAGTTGCTGGGGGCGTAAAGTCAGCTGCAACAGATGAAGTAATGATACATTACGTTGCTAGGATTGCCTTTTTTATGTAAGTGGATGTGACAAAGCATATCAGTTGCCATAAATTGTCTTTCTGCTACAGAAGCTGATTATTGTATATCGGTACTATCGGCTGCCTTGTACATATATTGCATGCATGTTTTAGATATTAACTGCATTTACATAATTTAATCAGAAAACTGTTTAAACAGGAGTTTCTTTTTAAGCATTTACTATATGATTTGTTTCTGTGATTATGAGCAATAAACCAGACATTTAAGAAAACGAAACGCGTTATGTTTGAACGTCATCTGTTGTTCTCCTATTTCCATGTATGTCCGGAAAAAGAAGAAAACAACATATTAATATGGTGCAATAAGTTTGCTACAAATAGGCTTGTTGAACCGGTGAGTTACAATGGGACTCTGGTAACGTACTTCACTTAACTATCGAATTTGGAGCAACGTTGTCAACGTTTTTGTTGAAATCTGGGAAATTCATCAGCGTTTCAGCATGCTTCCCGTGCGTCGCTGTCTCGTTACGCTGTCTCGGATCTTGACATCGGAAGACGTGGGTGGGTGATGGGTGCTGTTGGAGATTTTTCTCCAGACATTCAGCGGTTCAGCACATCTCACCACCTCTCCCATTGCGTTGCGCTGTCTCGAAGTTGAGGGGGTGCTGATGGAGATTTTAACAGAAAATCCGGGAGATTTGTCTGTATTCCGGGAGATACACCCAAAGCTGGGAGAGTTGGTTGGTATATAGAGCACATACATGCATACATACATTTATGCAATAACCAACACAAGCTCAGTGTAGTTTGAGTATTGAAATTGGCCAAAGGATGACGTTTTTTATTGGAAAGTGGATTGCTTCTAACGTAGCCACTTTTGGGCATAAAAATAGTAGGAATGTGATGTCTAACACGCAAACCAGATGGGAAACTGAACCCTTGTACCATCAAAGTTTCTCAGGCACACATTCCTACAACATGATGACAATATACAGACATACATTATTTGTTGCTACATAGGTATAAAACCACTATGAATATAAACCTAAGCAAACAATACAAACATTCCACCACCAATAGACACATGCAATTACAAAAAGGTGGGGCCATTCCGCCACAAGGTCACCAAGAGGAACCTGTGACCACCCCACCGTATGAAACACATCAAACCTTTGACCCAAGATACATATGCAAGTCGGGTATACTTCCTAAAAACATCCGATGTCCACCTGCCTGCTGCCCTGATTTGTGCGTCAGATTTCCTTCACAAAGCTGCTGCTGTAGCTGCACCAAATGCGAAGACTGTGACCTTTAAATGAATAGTTTGGTAGCCACAGGAGCTGAGGAGCCGTTTAACGGACACGTCAAATTCACACCGCAGCATAGGCGAACCATCCGGGTACGCAAACAGGCTACCATGTACTGGGTCGCTGGCATGAATGAATTCCCTTACCACCGCTGCTTGGTGGATGACAGAACCTTGTAAGCATTCAGCCCTTACCTGCAGCGAATGTGGGCCTTGTCGTGCACTGTGCTTAAAACGACCAAGGGACACTGTAATTAGGTCACCAGATAGCATAACATCTAAATGTAAACAGCTTTAAACACTGCGCCTTGCCTCAGTACCATTTCTCCTACTCGCAGGTATGCTCTAAATGCAAGGACCATCACGGCCCGTAGCATAGTACATTTATACTGTACAGAGAACACAGTTGAGAGAGCTTGTACTAAGCGAGGATGGGTAGTGTGACAGGCAGGCGGACATCACGCAAATACCCAACATTTCGTGCAATAACTTGTCACAAACAAACTAGTAGTTGGATCGGGAAACCCATTAATCTTGTGAAAATATGCCACTGCTGAAACGATAGATGCTGGGGCTAACCCTCCAGCATGCATGTGTGCCACAAAAAAGCATAATCATTTCCACTGAGATTGGCAGATAAGGATACATGCTCAGTGACTGAAAAAACACTACCAACTTACCCATGCCCGCTCATAACAAGACTTAAAGATTCCCCTAGCTGACTGAAGAGACACAAAAGCCGAGGAGTCGTTTAAGGACACGTCGAATTCACTCCGCAGCATAGACGAACCATCCAGGTATGCAAACAAGATATCCTGTACTGGGCCCCTGGCATGAATAAATTCCCTTAACACTGCTGCTTAGTAAATGACATAACCTTATAAACATTCACCCCTCTCTTGCTGAGAGTATGTGCCTTGTGCAATGTGCTTAAAACAACCAAAGGATACTCTCGTAAATACGAACTTCCTTTGAATTCAACACCAGGATGCAGCTTCTGATGTGTGTGTTAGGAATGCGTTGAAGCAATTATTAGCCTCTCCAATAGTGTATCCCAACAATTAGTAACCGGCTTGATAATTATGCATTGTTTCACTGAACAGATATGCACTGAAGCTATCAAATTATTAGCACACTGATAATTTCCTGTTATGTAAATACCGGTTCAGTAAGTGTGTGTACATTGTGTACACATCCCTTGCTGTTACCACATACACAGTTGTACATTGTGTACACATATCTTGCTGTTACCACATACACAGTTGGAATAACATGCAAACAAACCCAAGTTTTGAACATTGGCAGCAGTAGGTGTAATAAATGTGGTAATTAAACTATTATCGATTACTTTCAGATCTATTACTTTTTATAAAAGCTCATATATTACTTACGAATTCATCCGTTAGAAGTCGAGATGCTGTGCGAATCAACAGATCCTCAGGAGGTGAAGTTTAAAGTTCTGCGCAGTAAACAGACATTTTGATAATGCGGTATATGTACAATGTCATACTTATACCTCATTTACGTTATTGAATTAGTGCAGCGAATCGCAACTGCGTGTGTGCAACGTAAAGTTTTAGTACGACATAACATATTAGCCACTGAGTGATCGATCACTGAAATAGCTTCATTGCCAAAAAAATTGATAATAGCAAAAAGTGTGATTAATTTAAGGTGTAACTTGACAATCTATGGGACCAAAACGAACAAGGGCATAATCGGCGAACGGAAATTGTAAAGCCTAAAAGACATTATTCGTAGGAGGTATGTAATGTATTAGGTAATGCAATTAATGCAATTTTATATTAATGGTGATTGATTATTTAATATATTCGCTGAATCATCACTCGAGTGATCGAGTGTTGATTCAACGATTTCATACCTTGACTGATACACATATACGATTACAAAAAAACGGTCTAGATTTATTTTCGAATACCGTACAGCGGTCTACGAGAACAACAGGCTTAACCGATTCCCAAGACCCTACTTGCAAATATTAGTAACACTCTAAAATAAGAAGATCACGCAATGTTAGATTTGGTAATTATACCTTTGATAAATTTACCAATTTTACTATTTTTTCCTTCTGATGATATTGTTCGCGTCACGTATGACGTTATTGGTGGATTCAGTGACGTCATCAAACATTGTGGGCAATCGGCGAAGGCGACATCCTCGTCAAGGCGCCATAACACCTGGGTCGATGCTGTACTAGACCAGCGTACGTGTTCATATATTATCCATTCAGTATTGTGGCTATCTCTCTCTCTCTCTCTCTCTCTCTCTCTCTCTCTCTCTCTCTCTCTCTCTCTCTCTCTCTCTCTCTCTCTCTCTCTCTCTCTCTCTCTATCTCTCTCTCTCGCTCTCTCTCTCTCTCTCTCTCTCTCTCTCTCTCTCTCTCTCTCTCTCTCTCTCTCTCTCTCTCTCTCTCTCTCTCTCTCTCTCTCTCTCTCTCTCTCTCTCTCTCTCTCTCTCTCTCTCTCTCTCTATATATATATATATATATATATCTCGGATGTGTTCTCGTGGGACTATTGAATTGTTTCACATAGGATATATATATATATATGTATATATATATATATATATGTATGTATATATCCTATGTGAAACAATCCAATGTATATATATATACACAGTTGTATTTTATCATTGCCTAACTGGATTGGATCATTGCAGCCCATCATGCCGTACACCAAAAAAGCATCGCAGGATCAACCGCTTAAGCGATCGGCGTTCGGTTCACGTGCGAAATTATCAAGGAAAAGTAAAGTTCCTATCACGTACGTACGTGTTAAAGTGTTCGTCTCTCATGATGCTTTGATGGCATATTTCCTTTAACCAACGGCGAATTTTAAAAAAGGCGATTCGTTTCTTCCGTAGGATCGTAGAGTAATTCCTGAATGTTTGAAGCCTGAGAAGCAAACCGTCTTGTAGAATAACATTATCGAGCCATCACACACTCGCACGGACGTGCGCGCGCACACACACGCAGCGACAACGCTATGCTTTCAGGCTTACGACTACAGCTCACGTAAACACAAAACCAAAATAACGCGTTCAGTTAATCTTGCGCAACTGTAGGAATCCATTTTGTTCATAGGCTGCCAATATAAGGGAAACACTATACACAATGCACAATAATAAACTTTCTACTAACAGGCGAAGTGAAGACTTACATTTACTTGCACCGCACAAACGACTTGAAACCCATCCACCCGTACCAACGCCATCACAACGACTACTATTAAAAGTTAGAACAACAGCCTATACAATTTGGATTCCCAGTATATGTTTCCACAATTATGTAAATACAAACAAAGGACAACATGCCACAAAGTACGGAGTTGAGAACCTTAGCCTTGTATAGTAGATGGATATCCTGTGTTTCCTGGCATATAGGAATACTGTTGCTCCTCCTTTCTCCTGATGTTGAGAGCGACCCTGGGCCACGCACACCAACGTTTCCTTGTGGAGAATGCACAACAGCAGTGAGAGGAAAAGAATGTGGAATCGCGAGTAATAAATTTGGTATCACACAGATGTATCCATATGTATATAGTATATTTTGCACAAGCTGATATCTCCTGGTCTTGCTTCGCCTGTGTGTACCAAATTTATCCAGTAAACCCTTGGCCACTATTCCTGCCGAATCATATATGGGATCCAGAAACCACCCTTTCTTGGATGATATATCTCTGTCAACAACCCGATCCAGTAACTATGCATGCCAATAAGGTAGCCCATCCTCACAAATCGTCTACATTTAATTACCAGAACAACTCTCATTCCTGGTCTGGGGGATCATGACAATGTCCTGATTGACAGCCGAGTAAAAACACAGAAAACCAAAGTAGTCCCAAGAACCGTAAGTGTTTGGAAAAAAGCAAAAAGAAGAAACACGAGCCTTCAATGAAATTATGGTCACCAAAGCTAGCACTGTGGCTGTTGAAGACATCTGGAAGACCATCGAAGACCATATGATGGTGAAGTGGTACAACCAGTGTTTCAAGAAAGGAGACATCTTATATATTACATCGGTGACAACATCCAAAACAGAATCAGATTCTATGCAGATGATACCATCATGTACTCTCCCACAAAAAACTCCAATGACAGCCAGAAACTCCAACAAAACCTGGACGCTCTGGAGTTGTGGGTAGATACTTGACAAATGCAATTCAACTTAGACAAATACCAGGTGACAACAGTCACAAAGAAGAAAACATAGTAAGTTCAATTACTCCCTACATGGTAAGACACTCGAACAAAAAACAGCGTAAAGTACCTCGGTGTCGAGATTAATTGACATAGAAACCTCAAAGGATGCCCAGCCACCACTCAGTCGCATTGCTTCAAAAGTGTAGCCCGTCCTATACTGGAATATTCCTCAGTAGGCCGGGACCCCATCATATGAAGCTCAAGTCGGACATCGAGATGATCCAGAGGAGAGCCGCTACGCGGATCTTCTACGATTTTAGAACAACGGCAAGTGTCTCTGATCTCGTTGCCAGCTAACTTGAGCTTCCAAAGCTTGAAACTAGAAGAATAGGCGACAGGGTCTGTATGATGTACTAAATCATAAATGGCCTTGTCGACATCACTGGAATACATCAGCCACGCTCGCATACAACCAGAGGACTTAATTATAAACTCATGATTCCATACTCCAAGACTGACACAGACCTACACCCATTTTGCCCCTCAGCTGCACGTCTCTGGAATACCATCCCACCAGCCGCACCAGATACCACCTCACTGGTAGCTTTCAAACACCAGCTGGGAGGCTGGTCAGCAAACCAATCCCACAGTCCACGCCACATAATATTTAAGGACAGTGAAGTGTTTAACCACATTTTATATTCACCAATTACATGGTTTTTAATTATATTTCGAAAAGCCGGCATTGCATCACGCGTGCGTACCACACAAATAACACAAACCTATTGACCCGGAAGTCGGGGCTACCACATTATTCAGAAGATGAAGAATTATTAGATTAAACCCTGAAAGTTTGGCAGACGGAAGTTGAAGCCGTCTAAGAGGAAAACGTTAATCTACCCGCATACATACACTAGCTCGATTATAAGTAGATGCTATCCCCGTCACAGAACACATTGCTGGATGGAGTGTCTCCTGGACAGGTTGTTCAATGTACTATATAATGAAGCTGATACAGTAAATAAATTGTTGTATCTTCAATACCTTTATATTTAGGAATGGTGTTGGCACAGCTAGATAGATATATAGACAGACAGACAGACAGACAGAGATACAGACAGACAGACAGACAGACAGACAGACAGACAGACAGACAGACAGACAGACAGACAGACAGACAGACAGACAGACAGACAGACAGACAGACAGACAGACAGACATACATACATATAGATAGATAGACAGATACACAGACAGACAGACAGACAAACATACATATATATATAGATAGACACACACACACGCACGCGCGCGCGCGCGCACACACACACACACACACACACACACACACATATAGACAGACATGCAGACTAACAAACAGACAGACAAACATACAGACAGGCAAACAGACAGACAAACATAAAGAGACAGACAAACAGACTGACAGACAGACAGATAAAGAGCGTGACAGACGGACAGACATATAGGTGTATTAATTTTCCCAATAGTGTACACTATATGTAACGTAGAATAGTAATACGAATAAAGCATACATATAAGCATATAGCGTGACTACATAACGCAAAAGTTATGAAAATTAAGGTTGCACAATTGTACAATACAGTGAGTGGGAGATGGGAAAATGCTCCTGCAAATGGTGGGAAGTGACATCAAAAATAGATTGGAGGTGACTCTCAAAATGGTAGAAGATGGGCAGGTGGCTCCCGAAACAGATAGACGATGGGAGGTTGGTCCGCTAAACACACGGGACATGGGTGGTTGAGAACACTGCGGGGATAGATGCGATCTTCTGTTATTTTGAATTCTGATCTTCACGGCAATATATATTCGGACCGCAGAAAGAAACTCGCCAGGAAGAAACCCACTTCGAAGCAAGCGAACAACGCCAGCTTCGAGTTTCATGTCAATTCCGATACTGAGACAAAGTCCGTTAAACAAAATGAGGAGGATGGGAGTCTCGAAGAAAGCAGCATCGACCCGGGAACCGATAGCAGCGCTCAGTATGACACTGATTTGGACATTGTAGAAGGTACGATTGCAAATCGGCCACTCCTCTTTTTTATACTGGCCAATGGGTTAGCTTGTAATAGTAAACTGTTTATGGTTTTCCTTTTTATATACGATTAATCTTTAAAATGTTGAGTTTATCTGGCATTCTACCCATTTCAAATGATGTGTTTAAGTGGGATACCTATAATTAGTCATGGTAATCATTGACCAAATTTGTTAGATTTGACGCAAATAAAAAATGACAACCAGGTGTTGTAATCCATTATAGGCTAATATATCACCATCTAACATCGTGATACAAAGTGATAATTGAAAAATATAATGTGCGTTGGAGAATATTTGTCAAATGAGAATTTGTAACAAAATGGAAATATGAATCACAATATATAGTATAGTATAGATAGTATGACGCACAGACGCAGTGTCATGCAAATAACAAAAAGGTAATTTAGTGCAAGGTGTAAGGCAATGGTATATTCCTTTCTATTTCCAATTGTGTTGACATTTAAGTTTTGAATTTTATTTCTCTCTCTCTCTCTCTCTCTCTCTCTCTCTCTCTCTCTGTGCGTGTGTGTGAATGTGCGTGCGAGCGTGAGTGCGTGTACGTGTGTATGGTGAGTGCTTATTATTACAATATTAACATATTTATGCAATGGTTGCATGTTTTAGAAAAACCTGTATTCCTGCCGTACAGCAGCACCAACACCTATCTGGAACAATGTCGTCTCCTCAATATTCGACCTGTGCTGGCGGTTATGCGCACCATCAGTACGGACGCACTCATAGTTCGACATGCTAAACTGAACGCGTTTGACGCTCGGGCCATAGCGGCTGCGCTAACCGTACGTATAATTGTCCAGCTTCGTTTTCGATAATGATTTTTTTTTTATTGTTATATATATATATATTCATTATGGAATTAATGTTGGCTTCAGATAGTGGAGCGCCCTGACCTCCTATTGTTTGTCGCAGTGGTCAGAAAGCCCTGTACGAGTTATATTATCCGTAAGCTACTTTACCCAGACGATCTGGTGGTTGCAGCCGTAACGAGGAACCGGACCTCCAATAGTAGGGGGCATATTGGAGGACATGTTCAGCAGTATTCATGGACTGATAATAAGCTTGGAGACGAAGGAGCTACTCTGGGTTGGACAGCAAAACAAAGAGCTGGAAATATACCCGGAGGGGAAGAAACTAAAACAAAGAAACCGCTTTGCATATCTGGGAGGAGCGATAAGCGAGGGCGGCAATGCTGATACCGAGATTTGTAGAAGAATAAAAGTTTGAAAAAAAATGGAGGAATGTTGAAGGTGTGCTGGGAGACATATTGCGTAAGCACAAGGGAAAGATTATCTACTTAAGTGTGACATCAGCGTACAGGTTTGTATGGCCTATATACTATGGCAATGACAGAAAAACAACAGGAGAGGGTACATGTTTACGAACACAACTGGATCAGAAGAATTGCGAGAGTAAAGAAAATCAACGAGCGAAGAAAGGGGCAGATGAAAGAGGAGGTTGGCATAAAAGAACCTTTTAAGAAGCTGATGAACAGTCGACTAGCATGGGCTGGATATATGCAGCGAATGGGAATAGAACGGTTGGCAAAGAAAGCAGATTTCCGGAGAGTGGAAGGGAAAAGGAGGCGAGGACGACCTAAACTGCAACGGGAGGACTGTGTAAAGAGAGATTTGAGGGGAGTGGAGAAGGTTGGTGGTGGAGACAGCAGTGCAAGATCGGTGAGGGTGAAGAAAACGAAAATAAAACAAAAATCGAGGATCAGTATCGATGCCAGCATCACCCCTGACATACAGAGAAACAAGTGGTGAATAACAATGGATAAATGTAATGTTACTACATACTACCTAGCAGCAATGTTACTAGATATAATGCCGCACTGGCAGTGTTTGTTGCTTGGTACCCTGCAAAGAATAGCACAAGGATACGCTAGCATCTGCGATCCGCAAGATACAGCGACAGACAGTTCCGTTTGCGCAAACGATCCCCATACCACCACCACGGCACATCGGGTGAAAATTGTAAAAGTCTACGCGAAGCGTGTTAATAATTTAGGCAATGTGTGTAGTATGTTTAATAAAATGCGTATTCATGTATTCATGCAGAGATTGTACTCTGTTAGTACACTTGTCACTTTGTTCTATAGCAAGATCTCGTACGTCGTGCAGGTTTTGTCTTGTTAAATGTAACCTACTTTTAGTAAGGAAGTGCCAGACTTATCAGACAGCCATGTTTCTTGGATATATAGATGGCCGCTAACTATTTTGATTTCGTCACTTTTTGCATTGAGACTTTGACAATTAAGGCTTACAATTGTGAAAGTGTTGCATTTTGTTGATCAGTTAATTTGTCTTCATCAATATGCGAACATTTTTTAAATGTAACGTGTTCTTCGTCCAACGAATCACTGTTGTCATTATCTAATACGTTATTTTTGTATACCTCCTCAATTGCTCAGGAAACGCTCGTCGTTCGACATTTTCGGTATATAATATAATAATTATAGTTGACCACAATTCATTTAACTCCTCGTGTGTGTGTGTGTGTGTGTGTGTGTGTGTGTGTGTGTGTGTGTGTGTGTGTGTGTGTGTGTGTGTGTGTGTGTGTGTGTGTGTGTGTGTGTGTGTGTGTGTGTGTGTGTGTGTGTGTGTGTGTGTGTGTGTGTGTGTGTGTGTGCCCTTAATGTTATAGTTTGTCTGTTATTTTAACCACAATTATTTCTTTTAAATGCACAAGGGAACTAGCATATCATGATATAATAATGTGTAGGTTTATATGTGTAATTAGTCTTAAATGTAAGGAGCAAACAAATCTAATTGAAGGAGTAGTTATAAACGATAAAATGCTTTTTTACCAACCACCCCCGTGCAGTTCAAGAATGTGCTGACTGACATGACACCTTTTCAACTTTCTCAAGAGAAAACATGCTTTCTTGCACACATAATCTATATGGTCACAAAAGTCAAGCTTTAATCAAGGAAAGTGACCAGGTAATTGAAGCTATTGATTACTTCAACTTCTTGGTTATCTACTGAGATATGTTTCGGTGCTTTTTAAATTAAAACACGTTTGAAGAATTAGTCACAATAACTAATAATATTTCCGATACATTCCGAACGCATTTATTACACGAACGTAAACACGTATTCATCTTTGTTTATAAAAGAAATTAATGTTGTAATATACGGATATGATAATATGGAGGTGAAAACAGTCATTGTTGTAGCAATGTTCTTATGTACGTCTTTGTGATGACATAGCGGCAAAAACCATCTTTGAACTAGCGGTATTTGTGTATCGTATTTAGGATAACATGGCAGTGAAATCAGGCGTTGTCCTAACATAACTTGTATATGTATTGCTGTAGGATAACATGACGATGGAAACCTTCATTGACCTAACAGTGTTCTTATATCGTGTTGCAGGATAACGTGACGGTGAGATCAATCGACCTGGAGGATAATCTTATTGGTTCAACTGGTGCAAAATATATTGCAGAAATGTTGACCAACAACCTTTACGTTAACAAACTGGTAAGGGAATTATTTATTTTTAGTTAACAAATAACCGTTTTCTGACATAGAAAAAAATACAGTAACGTATGTATATGGAAAGAGAGAGAGAGAGAAAACCCATAAGGGTGTTTTAAATTAATGTAGCACTGTTTTCGTCCTTGGCTTGGATGTCACCGGAATTCTGTTTCTGCGTTTGCTTTGTTAATGTATTCGTTAAACATGTTAACAACGTGAATCGTATGTTTAATGTTTGTGGAGGAGTAGAGTATTCAGAGATACAACAAAACAAAACGTTGGACTCTCAATAAACCAAGTGCTTTCTTGTCCACTTGTCAACTGAGGTTTCCGATCTGGAACTCACATTAAAGTATATGCTTTTGTAAACAAAACATCGTAAACATCCACACTTTGCGAGAACAGAGAGAGAGAGAGCGAGAGAGACAGACAAAAAAACAGTCAGACAGACAGATAAAGAGATAACATAAGGGTGTTTTAATTGAATGACATATCGTATTGTTCTGGGGATTATCTTGATTGACGAAAATTGCAGTTGTAATAATTCTTATTAAAATGTAATGGCCAGATGTCGGTAATATAATTATATTGTAGTTAACACCGACATTCACTTTCGAGTTGGCACGTAGGAATCTTGACAATGTAGGCCTACACACAAATTGTACCTCATACACAACACTGTCCATAGGAACTATTTTGTACTATTACAAATAATAACAACAATAATAATAATAACGTATTTGTGTTGGTAGACAAAATATTGTGTAAAGTATAAGATATGTATTTTATGCAGTATCACAAGACAAGCATAATAAAACCGCGGAGCCAATGTAAACTCGTAAATAAGGGGTTTGCTATCTGCAGAACTTGGCCCAGAACAAATTGGACAGCTTTGGTCTGTTGGCCCTCGTCGATGTGATAGGAAGCAGCGAATCAATGCGATTATTGAACATATCAGGTGAGACTTCAAAGGAAAACGTTGAAATGCAAACTAGGACAACGGTCTGGACACGTATTATTAATCCACATACGCACGTCCGCCCGCACGCAAACACGCACGCATGCACGCACGCACGCACGCACGCACAAACACCCACACACACACACACACACACACATGCGCACGCGCGCCAACACACGCGAACTCATGCACGCACGCACACACAAGCACGTACACGTGATAGATGGGTGTGGATGGATGGATGGACGGACGAGTGGCTGGTTGGATCGATGGTTAGGCGGTAACACAGATATATTAACTCGTAAACTCGTAAGCTATTTCTTTGCACCAGTCGTATCTCGTACAATTGCAGGAAATGAATTTAACGCCGATGATGCGAACTACATTTTACAATTGCTAACGGTAAGTCTTCTAATGATTGTCTTCGCGGCTATTATTTATATTTATCATTTTCCAGGTTCAGCCTAAGACAAGTCGCACTTTTATTATAATTATTATGTTATATTATACCCTATTATATAACACATATACTATAGTAGCTGTGCCACTTGAAACAGTATTAATATGACAGGAAGTAAGAAACGTGGGATTTGTAGCCGCTGACCGTCGTATGTTCAAAAATTGTGATGCTTGAGACATACTTACTAATTACAATATACATAATAGATATACAAAGTACTCGGAAGACAATAGACATAATAGATATGCAAAGTACTCGGAAGACAATATACATAATAGATACACAAAGTATTCGAAAGACAATGCATCGGTGAAGCAAGTTGCACAATGTAAGTGCGAATTGCTACCATGAAAGTAATTTAAAACACATCAGATACAAATATGTGTTGCGAGTAGTCCTCGGATTTATTTGTCTGTGCATAACTTCCGTGTTTGCTGCAGGAGAATTTTTATCTCAAAGTCCTCGATATCAGTTCGAACCATTTTGGGCAGTGTTCTGCACCAATACTGGGACAAGCAGTATGTGAGTACCGTGAATAAACTAAAGGAAGGACGGCGTTTGAAATTCATACATGTGATTTTAATTATTAATTTCGCATTAGGGATCACTGAATTAAACATACCAATAGCAAATTGGTCGAAATGCATACTGCATTCCTATGCATAGCCATTTTATAACTTGATTAATATGATGGTTGTGGATGTCTTAAATTGCTTCATCCGGCGATGTCATTGTACGTATTGTCTATGTTTATATTTGTTGTGCCGATAACTTGCCTAGTTCACAGCGATCGGTTATAATCATATATATATATATATATATGTGTGTGTGTGTGTGTGTGTGTGTATGTGTGTGTGTGTGTGTGCGTGTGCGTTTGTGACGCAAACACATACACACACCGTGTGTGTGGAACATATGCGTGCGTGCATGCGTGTGTGTGCGCGTACATGTCTTGCAACCATCCCGGCCATTTAAAGTTTCCATGTTTAACCATGAATGTTCCACTGCTTTAACACATACATTGTTAAAATTCCAATCACGTCTCATTGGCCGGTTGTCATGAACATTATCACAATGCCACTCACTTCTCATTGTCTGGTCTGGTCCTATGCGTTGCCCCCATGCCATGCCACGCCATGTCCTTTGTTACTATGCAACTCACATATCATATAATTTATAGCATAGCATGCTCCACACTATTGATGCATTGGATTGCTATGTCCTTTGTTGCAATCTCATTGACTCACCATTGTCCGGCTAATGTATTAATCCATTGTCACAATCCCAACAATATGTTATTGCCCTCGATTGGCATAGCACGTTCCACAGCGTTCCCCGATGACATACACGTCAGTTATCACATTTTCCCAGACATTTGTCATGTTTCCTAAACATCTTGTCTGGATATTTGTCATGTTCCTTTGCAATACCCGTGGACATTTCACCTTCCAGTAGCCAACGACACCTTGCAAGTTTTAAATATCAGTAACAATGAACTGGGAAAACTACACGCTGCCAAGTTTACGTCCGGTTTCAAGGTCAGTTCTGTGTGACAACAGTTGTTTGTATTAGTATATAAACTCGTTCTGCTCTTCGGATATACAACTTACTACTGTACATCTGCAATTCACAATATGCCAGTTGTTTCAATATTATAGGTGTGGCGTTCCTCTTGGATTGTTTGGAAATGTTTCATTGTGACTAAATGGCTGTTCTTCATCTGCTGATCAACGTTAATGATGTTAGTTTACAAGACACTTGAGCGATGTATACACCTCAGTTACGTTACTCTATAAATCAGCTTAATGAACTGTAGGAAATCGTAGACGACATAACTGCCAACATATAGCTATTATTGCTGGCCGCGTTGCCTAGGCAATAACAATTCGTTGTCTTTATTCCCAAAACACAAAAATACACTACGACAGAGAAATTTTTTTGCGCCTTTTGAAGGCTAAATACCATACGGCTAGTCGAACATCAATACAGAAAGACGTTTACAGACACCACAACGTCAATTAAGCGCAACCGGTTTACCACGTCGCTGTGTCTTCAGAAGTTCAGTTGGAATTGTTACTTATTATTACATTTTCTACATTCGAACGAAAAAAAGGAAGTTGTTAGTGTCTCTAATTATAATAAATTGAAAACATAATAACAATAAACTGTAGCAAATTGTGGCATGTGCGTCACGTTACGATCCGGAGCCGTGGTTTCTGTTGCGAATCGCCTCGCTGCCCGTGTCTTCAACAGGAACGCACCGACATTCGAGATTTGAACCTCTCGTGGAACGGATTGGGAGACCCCGGAGCGGTTGGAATTGGGGCGTACCTACTGGTGAACGCTGACATTAGAAGCCTCGACATTACAAACAACAACATCACGGTCACCGGTGCAGCATCCATCGCGAAGGGACTGAAAGTAAACGCCAGTCTCATCACCCTTCGGGTATGCCAATATGTAGCGTTTAGTCGTTAGGGGAAAACGTGTATTCAGTTGTACGTTTCATATCTCAAACTCTACGGCTCAGTCAACTATGTCATCCATGAATACACAGTTGGATGACATATTTGTCATTAGCAGTTGTCTTTGTAGGAGTAGTTTAACTAATTTTGATGTAGAATGAATAGCAGTAAGGTGTACGTTTAAAAACGTTGTATCAGTAACGAAATAATATATATATAGCTGTGTAGTAGTGTTCGTAGTAAATGCTATTGTTGTTGTTATAATTGTAACACCAACGCCTTGTACTGTTCATAGTTGTTGCAGTAATGGTAGTTGTAGTATTAGTTGCCACAATAGGTTTACCAATATTTATATAATACTACAACTATTACTAATACTACTAGGTACTACTACCATTAATAAATACATTTTATTTGTATGGCGCATGATCTCATAATATAAAGATATGCCCAAACGCGCTTACATACAACATTGTTAAAACAAAATCAAACAACATAGCTATAATACAATAATTATTATAGCAGCAGCAGTAGCAAGAATGTGTAACTTGGAGTTACTGTGCATTCACTTTCACCAATAGAACGTGCACCAATTAAGCTGAATGCACGTTGTTAATAAAAATGGCCGAGAAAATGGTGTTCATTTGTCTTTCCGCAGATGGGCCAAAATCCCATCGGATCAGTGGGCGCTCTATCCATCATCACGGCCCTATCGCTGAATGAGAGAAGTACCTTGCGTATGTTGGACCTGAAGGTATGGTCGTTGCCGGTAACAGTGCTGAATAATTTTGGGCTGTAGCATCAATGCACATATGAATTGCAACACGTTTCCCACAATGCGATACGCAATACACTTTACAAGAATGGCGATACATTCGCGATACACGCAAACACATTTTCTAATGTTTTATTTTGTTCAAAGTTTTTGAAAGCAAGCACAGGGAACTAATTCCAACCTATCCATTTGACACAACAGCCACCATAGTTTCTTTAAAAGTACGTTTTCTTCCTGCTGTTGTTATTCTTCTTTCAGGTTTTCAGTCTTGCCAGTCAGTTTTGCAAGATGTGTTCGTTGTTGATAATCTGTTTTGTGAGTAAAAATTAGGTTTAGTTTTTATTTTCAAAACATGGGTAAGTTAGCGAGAGTCATTACAATGTTCGTGTTGTTGCAATGCGAGTTGGGTACACATTTTCTAAATATTATTGTTGATAATACTTACAGGTCAAATTGGTAAACGGCTTTAAGAAAAAATAAAACAAAAAATAACCACAGAAAAAATAACGTACTACAAACTATTTTTATTCTCCTGCACGAATTTGCACTATTTTAATTAACGTTTCATGGCCTACACAATGAAACAACATACACATTTTAATGTACTTAGCCCCGCAAAATTATATCTTGAAATTAATGCTTTCTAGCCTTTTAAAAAAGACATTTAAACAAATAATGAAACTCATCATCCATATTATTATTTAATCGCTCCCCAAACTGCGTAAACTGTTACTAGAGAGCCATCGTGTTCCAACGGCAAAACTGTGTATCCTTATTGTGAAAACAAATTCATTTTCACATAACAACCATCTGATTCGGCTAGTCTTCTGCGTTTTTCAAATATCCCTACGCAGCTTAGAGACTGTATAACACAACGATGTGTTCTTCCGTGTAATGAGCTTGACATGGGCACACCTGTTCTTTAGTTGAAAATCTGGAGTGAACTCTCCATTATTTTTAAATAATCTGACATTTTAGCCGCATTTCGTAGAGACATTATTTACCCGAAATTGCCTTTTCGTTCTAAATCTTCTGTGGTACTTTGCCAAACTAATGATGACTTTTTATACATTAGCCTAACAGCTGTTGTTTGTTGCGTCTCTGGGCGCAGGTTACTTGGACAATAAGGAATATAGAAGTCCACTACTGTTACTAAGTATTAACTAACAGTGTATGTGCACACAGGACGTTTGGGTGAAACACGATTTTAATGATATCGTCAACGCGGTGCGTCAAATAAAACAATTCGACGTTGTTATTGGCGGAATACTAGAGGACTTCCAGGAGCGTCCGAAGGAACTGGCCGTGAAAATGGAAATGAAGCGAAGTATGTACCTTCGTTTTTATTATATATGTTCATGTTTTTGTTGTGCAAGTTCCTACTTACGAGTGTTCAACTTTACGATGTTCTTGCTGTTTTCTGCGGTGCAGTGAAACCAACAATCCCCAAATAAACTAACAAGTCCAGCGTATCACCTAGGCGGGACGCGGCAGTTTAGCGATCGAACGTTCGCGTATCGACCAAGAGAGCTTAAGTTCGAGTCCACCTATTAAATCCACCTTAAATTGCCAATTTCGTCCACCTCAAATTGCATGTGTCTATTACAAGAGACACTAGAAGCCGTTGGTCGTTTATTTCCTTGTTTTAAAGGAAGTAGAGCATCGCACATTAAAAAAGGAAAACATGTTGCTCTGAACAGCCAGCCAGTGGTCGCGATCAACCCAATCTCGTTGCAATGTGTGTGTGTGTGTGTGTGTGTGTGTGTGTGTGTGTGTGTGTGTGTTTGTTTGTGTGTGTGTGTGTGTGTGTGTGTGTGTGTACGCGTGTGTGCGTGTGTGAATGAATCATATATGTGTATGTTTTTAAATTTGTGTGTGCTCGATTCTCATATAAGCGCGGCATTTCGTAAATGTGTTTGCTTTTCCCGCCATCGTTTACATACTGAAGTCTGTTCGGCCGGTAGTTCGACAGTCAATATACAGCCGACTTGTATACTTGAAGAGAAGTAGTAATACAAACTTCACAACCAAGTATAGTAGTTCAGATCACTTGTACTATCGATCTTTCTGTACGGCTGTGAGACGTGGACGCTTCATGCAGATGCAGAGAAATATATTAAAACCTTCGAGACAAGGCGCTTGAAGAAGCTGCTCCACATCTCCTACATGGTGCGTAAGACCAACGCGTATGTGCTGAGTAGGGTCAAATCCTTGGTGGGACCAGAAGGATCTCTACTAGTAACTCTCAAGAGAAAAACTGACATGGCTTGAGTATGTAACACGACACGTCACGCTCTCGGAGATGATCCAACATGGCACATTGGAGGGCAGCTACTGCCGCGTACGTCAGAGAAAAAGTTGGATCGACAATGTTAAGGAGTGGACGGCCCTCTCCGTGCCAGAACTCCTCACCACAGCCACTGCCAGACAAGAATGTAGAAATATCGCAGTTGAAAATGTTCACCAACTTGTAAAAAAAATGAAATCAAATTTCCACAGATCACATCTATATATTATTGTTTAACGTATTTCAACGTAATTCAAAGAGAAAGGGAGAAAAACAGGTGTGCGCACTGGATTGCGGAAGCCAACTGGACACGGAATACGACACTAAACAACGAACTGAGATGGCGGGGATGCCGACTAAGCCATGTCTGTGATAGCCTGTTCACACCATATGGCGAGAAAAAATTCAGTTCCCGATGAAGGCAACCAACCTTATTATTCTTATTGTTACCTTATTATTATTTTGTTTACCTTATTATTGTTATTGTTGCCTTATTATTATTATCGTTACCTTATTATTATTATTATTGTTACCTTATTATTATTATTATTGTTACCTTACATTATTATTGTTATTGTTGTCATATTATTATTATCGTTACCTTATTATTATTATTGTTACCTTATTATTATTATTTTTACCTTATTATTGTTATTGTTGCCTTATTATTATTATTGTTACATTATTATCATTATTATTTTTACCTTATTATTATTATTGTTACCTTATTATTATTATCGTTACCTTATTATTATTATTATTATTGTTACCTTATTATTATTGTTGTTCGCTTCTGAGCTTGGTTTCCGAGGATTTAGGCGCAAAAGAAGTTATCTTAGCCGATGGTGATAGAAACGATGTAGTAAACGAAACTTAAAAGGTGTGATCTTATGGCAATTCAATTTCGACTACTCTCCCAGTTCTATACATTGCGATATCGGAACGTTGCAGAATCGGCGGAAAAAATCGGGAATAGGTTGAAGGATGCGCTGGAAAGCGACCCTTTTATATACATCGCCTACCAATTGGACGACAAAAACTTACCGATTGAAGAGTTTACAACAAATTTGCCCATCGAGCGAAGGTATAGAACCGTTCACATCAGTGCGTTCAAAAATCTACTCCAGGTAGGTTGCATAGACAACAGTTGGTAATCGGCTGTTATTGGCATGTCGTACACATTCAGGAATGGTGCTAAAATAGCTTGAACGGTTGATTGTCTACGTTGATCAAGCTTAAAGGGAACTATATATGATCTCCATTTATTTCTAAATTCTTAATTAAATGTTCGTAATATAATCAATATTGCAGGACTTATGAGGAGAAGACATAGTCATTTCCTCAAATCCTCAACAATAGCTGGTACAAAAGAAGAAAATACGGAATTTAATTGCGGAGGTTCAACGTTTTAGATAAGATAATATAATGTATATTGTTTACGTGATTTAGAGTGTGAACTGGGAAGACAGAATAAGGATTGATGGTAATTTTATCCTTAAAAGAGTGTACTTTTTGTGAAAACTTATAGCAAATTGTAGCATGGATAAGGTTCTAAATGGAACACAACACTGTTTGCACATGCCAGACTCATAATTTATTGGATTTCTAAACATACCTGATTCCACAATATATTATGATCAAAAGTAGTTATGTAAATTTTATGTATAATATGATGTATGAATGTTCGCGTGTGTAAGTGTGCCTGAGTAGATCTCTCTCTCTCTCTCTCTCTCTCTCTCTCTCTCTCTCTCTCTCTCTCTCTCTCTCTCTCTCTCTCTCTCTCTCTCTCTCTCTCTCCTCTCTCTCTCTCTCTCTCTATATATATATATATATATACATATATATATATGTATACATATATATATGTTTATATATATATATATATGTATATATATAATTATATATGTACAGGCATGTATATATACAACAACCATTTCACAGTAAATGATACGTATGTGGTAGGTTTACACATTATTCACCGTGCAATTGTAATAGCGGTTGTGATTTGTAGTGTAACAACTATTTCACAATAGCGTTAGGCTTATTCTAGTTTCAGTAAACTTCTTGAATCGCAGTTATTTTATTTATTTATTTCACAACC
Organism: Paraescarpia echinospica; assembly: GCA_020002185.1. Taxonomy (NCBI): domain Eukaryota; kingdom Metazoa; phylum Annelida; class Polychaeta; order Sabellida; family Siboglinidae; genus Paraescarpia; species Paraescarpia echinospica. The sequence goes on along the minus strand of CM034538.1, from coordinate 22,057,294 downwards.
TACCCGACAAATGATATTGAGGTATTGTAATTATATATGTATAGATCTTGCAGGAATTAGATATGCCTGAAGATATGATGGAGAAACTCATCACGATGATCAAGTATAAGGATGAGAAGATATTCATAGAGTATGCGAATTGTTCAGTTCGATAGTTAAGCACACACGCACACGCGCGCACGCGCACACGCGCACACGCGCACACACGCACACACGCCACACCAGGATCGTACTGATAATCGCACGAATGTATATATAATTTCAATGTAAAGGAACGTCCAGCGATTATGATCGGTTAATTGAACGACTGACTGAGAAAACACTATGGCAATGAATATATTAATATGTATATAAATTCCGGTGATGAACAAACAATGTATCCATACACAACACCGTCTTTCACTTGGGAATATTTATAAAAAAAACACGGTTTGGCGATGAATTAAGTGTGCTAGTTTCGACATATGAAGATCTCTTTATCGACGTTTAGAACGTGTATGTGCAGCATGAACAACATTCACTTATTTTATCATACTTTCTAATGCATACGTCACTGTTGTATTTGACATGTTATTCGATAACTTATGCTTTTGCAAATTTACTTATGTGACCTGCGAAAAAATAAAAATAGTATAAATGTTCGCCGTATGCGCCGTTTTATGTTAAAATTGCATATTACGTGAAACAAAAAGAATTTAGAAAAATGACGCACAGTGTATGAAACATGTTGATTCACTGGATATTACTATTTTAAAATGTAAAGTGGACGCCATCTGAATGTTAAATTGCATCATAATATAGTGTTATTATTGAAGCTGATATATCATGTTTTACACCGGATGATTAATTGATCGCTGACATTCGCGTTATAATATTGTTGTGTTATGTTAAGACGGTCTGTGCGTGATAACGCCAGACACCGTAATGTTGTCACACAGTTTTCTTCTGCAGCAAATTCCGGAAACTGTTGGATCGTGCAGTGAAGGCAAAGAGGGTACTCATAAGCAACATCGGGGAATTGCCGGAGGAAGACGAAGAGGACCCTCTGGAAAGTTACAACGAGGGAACCATGTCAGACATAATGCAGAACTTACAAATGAGTAGCACTGCAACACTTTTGAGCAAACATACGTTAATTTGAAGACGAACGCCGCTGAAGAAAATGCACGTCGGATTTCATTGGGAGATTAACAACAAAATATACAATGCAGCTGTCCAAATATGCCGTGATGCATGGCTATTCTATTTCCTTACTCATTAAGTATTTTACAAGGTTATGAAAAAAACCCGCAGTAATAACACGTATTATTATAGTATATTATGTATCATTAATATGCTTTGTGAAATACAAATCAGTAGCAATGTAACAATGTAACAACGTAACAATGTAACAATGTCCAGCCGTAAAACAGTCACTCGAACTGAAACGACAACATCATTCGGTATGCGCGGAGAAAGGGTTGTGTATGTACCTGCACTTTCAAAATCCCATTTATTCAATCAGTATCAAGCGGTACATATACAACAACAATAACTATTAGAACATGTAGTGTTGTATTATTAGTTTAGAAGAAATTTGAGATTACTAAGTTTAGAGAATTGGTAACCTTAAATTCACAAGAGCAATACAGGTTTAAACAATAATTATAATATAATGAAAGATGAGCTCACTAAGTTAAGATAATTTAAAAAAAATATTTATGCGAAACATAGCTAACCATAAATATACAACAGCAATAAAGAATAACAAGTAAGTATACTGTTACTAATTTATATGACATTTCAGAGTATTCAGTTATGAAACATTTTGTTTAAACGAAACATAACCAACCGTATCTATACAATAACAATCAAGATTACAAAATTTTGTATAATATTAGTAACTTAGATGACCTCTAACATTGAACATTTTATTTATACGAAATATTACATACCACCCAGCCAATGACCGTACATCACATTTTAGCGCGTGCAGTAGGTCCGAGATGCTTTAAATCTTTCACCCATCCAAATTCCAAATTAAATTTCTATTCGGTGAATATTCAACAAATTTGTCATAGAAAGAAATCGTTGTGCTATTCGGAGACTTCTTGCGTGTGGCGATTCGTTTCCATTTAGAACAAATCGATAGTCTGTACGCGGTTGTTTACCAGGTGTCGAATTATCGACATCTCAACAACAATAGTGCACATTAAAACGAACAATTTCCAATTGTATGTGTGTTTATTTCCACTCTTGCATTTGCAAAGAGAGAGAGAGCGCGCGCGAGCGAGAGAAAGACAATTTATTATTATTCAGACGCCCGAACTCATTCAGACGTTAAATCAACCGATTTTTCATCAGACATAATATATGTATTATATATATATATATATATATATATATATATACATACATACATACACATGCGCGCACACACTCGCACATTCACACACATATTTGAATGGCAAACTAAGAAAAAGTAAGAACAATGAGATGAAGAAGCAGACGGGAGCGACGACGGAACGATAATAATTATTACTAATTACGCAAGAGCACAAGCACACTCAAACACTCAAAGACGGATAGGTCCGTTATAGGGTTATATCCGACAATTGATGATCAATGCTTGTAAAAGATTAAATGTGTTGGGTTGTCAATGCCTTGTTGCAAAGGAGTATTCATATCCATTCGGCATTCTTAGCAGACATACGCGCCTTCTACCGAACTGAAGCAACAACGTTTCGATGACGTGACAATTGTCACGTGACAACGCCGTCACAATTTTGCCTAAACCGCTTCGCGTTGGAATAAACCAACGCCTTCTTGAAGAAGAAATAGTTCATTCTCAAACACACCGTTATCTGGTATGTCACGTTTGTAGTGTTCTTTCTGCGAACAAAACATGCATGTTGTTGCTTTGAGAAAAACACTTAATATTGAAATGAACAACATCGTCATTGTTAAAGGCACTCGTATATACTCGTTCAATATTATTATTGCGCGTTTCGGTTGAACAGTCGCGGAAATATATGCGGGCTTTTCTTAACATGGCCGTTTATTATTTCTGAATTTCCTGCTTCATGTATAAGTCATATCCTATTCTTAATCTTAATCTTGAAAAATAATCCATAAATTCCCAGAAGGGACAACACATGGATGATAGATGAGAGGCAATACCTATTGTGTTGTAAAATACCTTAATACCTCCTTCCAATTATTATATCTTGACTCTGTGTTGGTCACATATAAATATGGTTGGAGTGGGGCACGCCTATGCAGGGCTTAATGTCTAACTGTGATTGTGCGTCGAATGAATGCTTTTGTGCGTCGATGCAGGTGAAACAGCGGACGTAGCAGTAGCCCTGTAGCTGGCGAGTGCTGATGAGACGGGGAGTGAAGTGTGTTATTACGTCCGCTAGGTTGTTTAAATTTAAGTACTTTAAATGCTGTGATTGGAGAAGAATCACCATTATTTGTAGTCTATGTCATAGCAGGTGGAACACAAATATGTTCTATAATATAAGTTCTTCAGTTAAATGGGTGATGCGGCATAGTATGGACAAACATCTATATTCTGAGATGTGTATATATACAGCGAGTGCATATCGAATGTTATACCCCACCCGCGTCTTATTTAAAAATGTTGTCTTGCTGTGTAGCAGCTTGGATAGCACAGCCTCACAGTTGGTGCAAATTGGTGACGGAAGCAGTTAGGGTAGATAACTGTTTGGCAAGGGCAGTTATTCCATACATCTTTTCAAGCAACACTCCGCTTTAGTTTACTGCCCTGTAGATGATTATTTGATTTGTACTACGTAATTCCTGCATTACGTGTTGTTAGGCATTTTCCGTTATGTAACCGCTATCCTTACATGCGTTCTTCAATGCTGTAGGGAAGCTTCCGTCATCTTGATATGATCTACATTTTGCTGTCAATTTACAAAAAAACATATTGGAACTAGGGACTTCCTGATGAAGCAATATACACCACCGCATAGCCTGGTAGAATTAGACTAGATGGACGCCGTCTTAATGTTTTGAACTGTCGGTACCAGGAGAAACATAAATCGCGAATATCGATGAGACGATGACCACTCGTATAATTCGAACCGAACGAACATCACTTCCAGCGGATCACGACGATACTATCGTTCCTTTCTTCGTTGAGTAAGTCACTACTGCTAATACTATTTTATCATCACGATTCCTTATTATTAGTATTACTACTATTATTACTGCTGCTACTATCACTACCACTACCACCAAGACCGCCGCCACTACCACCACCGCCACCTCCACCACCACCACCACCACCACCACCACTACTACTACTGTTGCTGCTGCTGCTATTACTACTACTGCTAGTGCTACTACTACTACTGCTACTATTACTACTACTACTACTACTACTACTACTACTGCTACTACTACTACTACTACTACTACTACTACTACTACTACTACTACTATTACTACAACTACTACTACATTCGACCGTCACTTATAATATAAGATAAATGTGAACGTAATGTGCCTGCGGCTACGCCAGTATGTCCTAATCTCCGTTATGAACATGCCCTTACATAATTAACATGCATGTTATTAAATAAAATAATCAGAAAATAGGTCAGTGTACCATAAATACATGATACACAAGAACGTTGACCAGATGTGCATGCAGCCGACAAGGTAGGAATCTGCACATCAGTGCTGTTCGTTGATGTGTCGACGTAGAAAGAGGACACCTATGCTAATCGAAAGCTAAGATGGCGGACGTGGGGACCATTGTACAGGGTGTTAGAGAACAAAGCAAGAGAAGCTACCGAGTATTGTTCATAGTTTTGGAGTGTACAGCTAATAATGTTGCTCGAGGTCAGTCAACTACGTCAACGGATGTGAAATGCGTATAGATATCCAGCTGTATAGGGCGTTCACAGGACAAGTGAAGCACGTGTCCAAAGATACTGCAAAGAGCCATAGTGGCCGACAGGCTAAGTGGGTCGCTCCCATTGGCCCGGAAGACACTGTTGGACATATGTCAGCTTCGTATGCATTAACGCCCACATGCCCATAGTGTATGTGACCAAAGGGTCTACAACTGTATTGCAGAATCGCAGGTTGGGCGCTTCTAACACCTGTCAGCGTCTCATCCATACAGATCACTGAGAGTTTTCGAGCCAAGTCTTGGATATCATCAAGTAGATATCCAAACTTATGCGTTCTGCGCTAGTCCTCTCCAGCGCGGTTGTTATATCTCTGAATGATCTGTTGTGGGACGCGGCACAGGCTTTAGGACAAGTTTTTAAGAAACGGCACGGAAAATGTAGCTTCTTGTGCAGTTAGTATTTTAGCATTTTAGTTACACACCAGCCTCATCCAGAACTACATCTAATTTGTATATGTTCATTAAGACAATTAAGTGTGAGTAACTCACACTGTAGTTCTGGATGAGGCTGGTGTCGATAGCGGTCCTAAACGTTTTGTTTGTGTTCTTTCCCCGTCACTGTTCTCACGCTGCCGTC
>CM034538.1:21961635-22050790 GCA_020002185.1 Paraescarpia echinospica | reverse complement strand
GAGAGAGAGTGAGAGAGAGAGAAAGAGAGAGACAGGGAGAGAGGGCGAGAGGGAGAGAGGTAGAGGGAGTGACAGAGAGAGAGAGAGAGAGAGAGAGAGAGAGAGAGAGAGAGAGAGAGAGAGAGAGAGAGAGAGAGAGAGAGAGAGAGAGAGAGAGAGAGAGTTAGAGAGAGAGTAGATGGAGGTAGAGAAAGAGAAAGAGAGTGGGCAGAAAGAGAGAGAATAGAGAGAGAGCGACAGGGAGAGAGAGGGTGGTAGAGAGAGAGAGAGAGTGACAAGGAGAGAGATAGTAGAGAGAGAGAGAGAGAGAGAGAGAGAGAGAGAGAGAGAGAAGAGAAAGAGAGAGAGAGAGAGAGAGAGAGAGAGAGAGAGAGAGAGAGAGAGAGAGAGAGAGAGAGAGAGAGAGTAGAGAGGGAGAGGGAGAGAGAGAGAGATACTAGAGGGAGGTAGTCTTTTTTAGTTCTCTCTCTCTCTCTCTTTCTCGCTCTCACTCTCTCTCTCTCACGCACACGCACACAAAAAACACACACACACACACACACACACACACACACACACACACACACACACACACACACACACACACACACACACACACACACACACACACACACACACACACACACACACACACACTTACACGCACACATTCTTCTGATTAACGCCATTGCATTTCAGAACCTTGCAGGAAATCGACTTGGTGGCGACGGAGCCAAATATATCATGGATAAATCCAAGTTTTGGAATTCTCTACTCAACTTGAATTTATCTGGTAAATAGTATTTTCCAAATTCAAACCACACACATACTCTACTCAGACATGCGCATACACGCATACATGCATACACGCGTATACGCACACACACGCACGAGCACTACATTTCGTCAAACAAACCTTTGTGCCTGCGTAAATATAGAGCTATAATTAAAGTTGTGACATTTAAAAGAATCGTTTTGTCGTCTCTTGCGTGAATAATTTTTATCAGGATTTCGGAAGTATTTTCCTACTTATCATTTCGCAATTAATACATGTGTTAAATACATTTTGTACCTATTACGGTGTACTTTGATCCCTGAGAAAATCTAAACCTCTATAGCTTTGATTGCCACATCTATAATTATAACAGCTTTCAAATGCAACACATTCACGATGTTGTTATAATTCCAGACAATGGATTTACGGATGCGGATACACGAATTATTGCTCGCATCATTAAGGTATGTCAATCCAAGAGGACGTCGCCAGGAGTTACCGGTACATAGGATTAAGTCAGCACAATTGCAATTCATCATCATCATCATCATTGTGCAGCCGTAGTGTCCCGTGGTTGGGCGAAGGCCTCAGCATGTTGTTTCCAAATATGCCCGTCTTGCGCTATCCTCTGCCAGATAGTGCCCTCGCAGTACTCGTCTAGTTCGTCTCTCCACTGTCTCATCGGTCTTCCTCTAGATCATTTCCTTTCGTAAGGTCTCCAGGTTGTGATACGCGATATCCATAGGTTATATCGTCGTATGCTGATGTGGCCTGCCCTGGTCCACTTCTGTCTTCTTATTTGTTCTATCAGGTCTATGACCTTTGTTTTCTCCGTTACCCATGTGTTTGTTTTTCTCTTCCAATACGTGATGTTTAACATACTTCTTTCCATCTTTGTTTGTGCGGCTGCTAGCTTGTTATTTGCCTGGATGGTGAGTGTCCATATATTCGCGCCGTATGTCATCGTTGGAAGTACGCACGAGTTGTATACTTGTCTCTTCCAGCAGGTTCCAAAGTTACCCTTGAAGATATCGCGGTGTTTGGCAAATACTGTCCATCCGGCGGTGATTCTTCTTTGAATCTCCTTGTTTTGGTTTTTGTCTTTGATATTGTATCACTGTCCCAGATAGACGTAACTTTCAACGTTCTCTATCTGCGTGGTGTTGATATATATTGGTGTGTATTTTTCAAGCATCATTTTTGTCTTCGAAATGGTCATCTTCAGACCTTGATTTTTATTTTCATCAGCTAGCTCATGCAGCATTTTTTTTAGTTCTTGCGGTGTAGTAGCGCATATGAGCATGTCGTCGGAGAAGCAAAGATGACTGAGATATTCTCCGTCCATCCTCAAGCCTACGGTTTCCCAGGTCAGTCTGTGGAATATGCTTTCGAGTGATGCCATAAGCAGCTTGGGCGATATGGTGTCACCCTGTCGCATTCCTCTCTTGATATTGATCTTGTTGCTCTTTTTGTGTAGGTGGATTGTCACCGAGCTATTGGTGTAGATCTCTTTCAGGAGTTCGATGTACATGTCTTCTATCCCCTGTTGTTGAAAGGAGGTCAGTATTGCTTGAGTTTGCACCGAATCGAAAGCTTTCTCGTTGTCGACGAGTGTCTTCTCTAGCCTACTCGTTAGTAGCTTTTTGAGTAATTTGTAAATGTTTGATAACAGACATATCGGTCTGTAGTTCTTTAAGTCTTCCTTATTTCCCTTCGTGAAGATTATCACCATCTTTGCGTTCTTCCATGCGGTGAGTATTCATCTTTCTGATAAGCAATTAGTATACAGCTTCGCCAGTGTCTTCGCGATGGTATTTACTCCTGCTTTTAATGTTTCAATGTATACACGGTCGTTGCCTGATGTCTTCCCATTCTTCAAATCTCTTAACACTGCTTCCACCTACCATGGTATTATCTCTAGTACCTCTTTCCGGTCGGTGTGAATTATGGTACTCTGTTCACAGCTCGGTGAAGAATTCCTCTATTCGTTTCATTATTATATCTTGGTCTTGTATTTCTCTGCCCTTCTTGTCTAGAAGTGTAATCAGTATAGTGCCTGTGTTCTTCTGGCTTTCTTCAGGCTCTTTGATGCCATAATCGTTTCTCGTATGATCTCCTGTTTGTACTTCCTGATGTCCTCCTTCACTTTCTTTTTGATGGTCTTGCATATTTCTGAGTAGCCTATTAGTTTTTACAGTCGCCGTTACCCACCAGTTCTCTTTATTTCTTCACCAGTGCTCGTATCGGTGACGATGTTCTAGTCTTTACGTGCCTGTTGATTGCTTTGGCTACACTTGTCGCACTTAGTTGGAACATTTCAGTGATATTTTCGTTCATGGTGTCGAAGTCGTCTAGTTCTTGTAGTGTCTCGAATCGATTTTGCAGTTCGAGTTGGAATTCGATCGTTTTTGTTCCTATTTGTATAGTATCTACATTTGGTGGTCTCTTCTTTATCAACTTCTTCCTTTCAGCCTTGACGTCCAGTTTGATGTTGCTCATTACCATTTTGTGGTCATTTCCGATGTCGACTTGGTTGATGACAGTTACGTCAGTGACCATGTCTGGCCTGTTTGTCAGGATGTAGTCAATTTCGTTCTTCGTTTCTCCATTTGGGCTTTTCTACGTTCATCTCCTCCCTGCTTTCTTCTGAAACATGGTATTCATGATTTTGTACTTTCTTGATGTTGCCCATTCTACCAAGATGTCTTTCACACCTAGATCAAATTTGCCTGTTACCGTTTCCTAAATGTTCATTCGTTTCCCTACTTGCGCATTAAAGTCTCCCATCACTATAGTGGGTTGGCTTTTCTAAGGTCTCATCCACGTCGTCGCAGAAGTTGTTTGTGTCTTCTTTTCAGTATGATGTTGTTGGTGCATGTACCTGTACTATTTTAAGTTTGTAGCGCTATTTTATGCATAGAAGAAGTTCTGCTACTCTGGGGATGATTTTGTTAAATCTCACTATATTGCTTTCCAATTTCTGTTTATGAGAAAGCCTACTCGAGCTTGGCCGTTATTCGCCGTTGAATGGTATGGTAGGTGGCCGCTTTGTAAGGTAGTAAAGCATTCCTCTCTTCTTCCGACTTCTTCGATCCCGATCATATCCTATACTAACCTGGATTCCCCAAGTTCTTCCTCCAGTTCGTGTATCTGTCCATCTTTTAGTAGTAGTATTCTAACGTTATATGTTGCTATCTTCAGTCTACTCACCTTCTCTCGGCGCCTCTTCTTGACCCAGATATTCTTAGCACCCCCTGCACGAAGCCATAGAAGTCCCGCACCGCCTCCTTGGTTATAGTCTCTTTCGATGCTGCAGGGGACTGGGGGCCTTGGCTTCATTGTACTTTGCATGCTGGTGTTGTTGGCCTACCCTTCCACGCTGATCGGTGCGGGTTGGAATGGGGCGAACGAAATGATCTAGTTCCGACACGGCGGCCGAACCAGTTGTGTCGTCTTCTTTCACTTCAACTTTTTTGTTTGACTCTCCATAGCTGTTTTCTATGTCTCTGTTATATGTTAATCCGTGCATGTTTGTTTTCACTATCATCATATTTTTGATCTGCTCTCTAATCCGTTTATCCAAACACATCAAACTCGTTAGATGTATAAATGAGATATACAAAACATGTTGAAAAATTCGAAAGGAGAAACATAAAAGTAAAAATATTTATAAAGTCATGCTTTTCCTTTTTACATGGTGTTAAGTTACTTATTAATGATGTCTTGGGTGATTGTTATGACACTGAACAAATAAATGAAGATGATCATATATAAATGGTTTCCTATCAATGTGTTCAGTATTTTTTGTTAGAATGTCTTGACTGACATTACGTTTATCTGACGAGTAACGAATTTCCTAATAAATGTTATGACCCGTTGGATAAACAAAATATAGTTCTTGATGTCAAAATGACGGTAATATGATTTCAGGGGAACACGAGCTTGAAGGAACTAAACCTTAGTTACAACGAACTGGGAGACATAGCAGGACAGATATTGGGTGTGGCGCTAAGTATGTTTCATATTTCCTAAGACGGAAACACTTACTGATACGAGGCAATGTGTAGGCTAAAACAACTTGGTGGACTTAATGATTGTATCTACGTAACAATGTGATGGCCAAAGTTGCAGCAATCTGTATTATTAAAATGCGTATGGGTTTCGTTCTGTCTGTCGTTCTGTGTGTGTGTGTGTGTGTGTGTGTGTGTGTGTGTGTGTGTGTGTGTGTGTGTGTGTGTGTGTGTGTGTGTGTGTGTGTGTGTGTGTGTGTGTGTGCTTGCGTGGGGGCGTGCGTGCGCGCGTGTGTGTGTCCCCGAGCACATCGCCGTCATTTTCATACGCGTATGGGATTTAATGTTTGTACTCATGCTAGCGGGCTGATTGGGGTGGTTCGCAGATTTATAGTTATTTAAATCTGACTCAGAGGCTTGGGCGGTGTTTTTCAGACTGATCGAGTTTGCCTTTCAGCTTCGTTTCAACGTGACTGTGTGTGCTGCATGGCATGGTTTCCAAGTAACAAAGGCCAGTGTGGCGTTATATAGTAAGATAATATATATACCCAGGTATCCGTGGCTGGCTATTTTAATTATATAATAGAGGTGGCTTTAAATATATCATGTTAATTAACAAATGTCCATTCTCGCCGTGCAGCACCGGGGCAACCCAACTAGTAACAACATAATATATCAACACAAAAGCTGCCACAACAACACTAGTCGTACCACTAACTGTTTTAACGCTGCTCAACTCATACAGAAGAAGTGGCAGTTTAAATCATACATACAACATGTGTAATTAAACACATTACAAGTGGCATCCGTCAATCTATCTCCGGAAATATACGCGACTTGTCCTTAGGTGAAAACGAACATCTGGAAACGATTAACCTTAGTTGGAACCACTTTCGAAATCAGTCAGCCGCAAAGTTGATGCACGGTATTCAGGTAGGGTGTATATTATTTTACGAACACTTGACAACATAATCAAATAAATAGCAATATGGTAATAGTAATACATGCAATTTGGTTCAATCTGTTTGTGCAGTAAAAAGACAACGCTTCGAATTATGTAATTTGAGTGATCGACCTAATTAAGAATTGTCTTATTATTTGGATTTTGGTGCTACCTCAAACTCTTCCTGTTTGACTTATTCAGTGTCTCTTCAATACATTGTATTATTTTGTATTATTTGTTCTGTTCGTGTTTGATATTTCAGGGCAATGTAAGGTTGAAACGGATCAACCTAGCATGGAATGGCCTGGGAGATATAGGTGCTAAAGCGGTACAGGTAAGATACTTTGACACTTTGATACTTTTTTCTTTCTTTCTTTCAGTGCAGTAGATATCCCGATATTGTATTATAATTTGCTGTGGTGATATATTTGCCCCGTGATTCCAACAACGTGATAACGAATCCATGCGTTATCGCACTGCATCATTGAGCACTGTGTCACTCATACCTAGTAATCTCACATATAATGCAATGATTGCTACATGTAGGCGTGTCTGGAACACAACGACATATTGGTGGAGTTGGACATCTCTCACAACCGCATCTCTGACGTCGGGGCAACCAGTATGGCCAAGGCACTCAAATCGAACACTTGTCTCGTAACGCTCAAGGTACATACACAACTGTCCGCTATGGGGCGCTGTGGGTCAACTGAAGTTATAGACGGGTCACCCTTTCATTTGAGAGTTATTTTATTACCATTAGGCATATCATTGTTATTGTGTTACATATAGTATAGTTGTCAGTATTCAAATATTTAGATAATCAGGAAGTGAACGCATATATCAATGTTCAATGTTTCACTAATGTTTTTGATGCGATACTTTGTGTATTTTTGTATTATTGATTTGTCATTATTCATGTTTTAGTTGTTGTCATTCTTGCCGTAATCTATTGAAACATTTGTTATAGTTTGTCAGCAATTATCTATCAAAGGACAACAATGGAAATAACTGTTGTCCCTGCATGTTTGAATTCCTACTTATACAATATTCTTACTATAAATCTACTACAGCAATAATCAAGACATGACGAATATTCTCATTGATTTATATGTAAAATTAGATCGGTGATGTGATGTGAGGCATTTTAATTGTACAAGAGAGCAGTGTTAGCCTCTCTTCCAGATAACCAATGCAGATCGTCATACATTTAACAACACATCATCCTTCACGTCGTTGTTTCTCCAGATGGGAAACAACCCAATCACCCACAACGGCGCCATGTTACTTCTGAGATCGGCGACCCATACCGACAGCGCTATGACTCTCCTCGATCTTACGGTAGGCGCACCTCCTTTGTAAAACATCACCGGGCTAAGTTATGTTGTGTTCATTTCTTACCCGCCACGATGATCCGGGTGTTAATTCCCACTGGCCTATTCTGCATTCGAGTCAACAATAGCTCTCTAGGTCATGTCCCATCAATGTTGAAATTTTTGCAGAAATGCGTACACGATAATCTCATCTTTCAGTGTCCTGTTTATTATCCTCAGCAGATAATCTCACACTAATAAGACGCACGCTTTTACGAATCCACACATAAAGAAGTCTTAGACAATAATTTATGACCTCGATTTTCAAAACGTTTCGTTTAAAATATTGATTCAATCTTAGCAATAAAACAAAAACTACTGAAGATATTTCAACACATGAGGTACCATTTTAAATATCAAGATATGTGATATCGAATATTGTAAAAAATTCAATTTTTACATCTTTGCGACTCAATACCCACTTTGTTGAGGCAGATCAAATTACTCAGACTGCTCGATAACAACTCATGTCCATTTTGAATTTGAAGAAAAAGAAATGTGGTTACTTAATGGAATCGCTACGATATTTTGGAAATATACAGATAGTGGTATGACAGTATTTGTACTTAGACACAGCTCTGATCGCGTTTGCAAAAGATGTGCAATAAACAAAAACCACACAACGTGCGACATTTTTCACTTTTAAATAGCATAAATATTTGGATCGAAATGTATCCTACATAAAAATCAACACGGAACTAGAACTTATGTCTGTTATGAAGTTGAATACAGATTTGTGTAAATAATTATATACGGTACGATCTACGTACAAGGAGATGTAGAGGATCAAAAAACGATGTAGTGCCATGGAAAAATTAGGCGGGAAATTTAGGCCATTATTCCTATTTAGTTGCTCGTGCATCAATACACACATACTTGTGTGTATTGATGCCATGGTCTGAGTAATTATTTCCAATGCAGCTGGAGATCAGTCTTATTCCTGCCGCCTTGTGGAACGCAGTGGGGCAGTGGCTAAAGCATCGGACTTGCAATCGAGAGAACCCCGGTTCTAATCCTCTTAGTGCAGTGTCGAACCTTTGGCTCTCGTTCTAGTTCAAGTTGTTTCCAGCGCTGGGCAACGTTCTATTAACTGACTAGTCTGCATTATTGTGGTTACAATGTAATGGTCTTATGAGATCTGGTTCAACTAGTCAGCCTTTTTCAGAACATTATCGCCAAACTGACCTTTATATGCTGGAACTGACGGTGGTCACTGCCAGGGTGCTTGTCGTCCTCGGTGGTTCTTTTACGTCTCAAATAGAGACGGGACCGACATTAACACCAAATGTCATGCCTGCCCGGTTCGGGTTTACAACTCAGAGCGCTGGCAAGCCTGGTGGATGTGTTAACCACTGCACTAGCCGCGCTCCCCTTGGCAAGTTCGTTCATTCTACGTTACTCCAGTTCACTCAGCTGTATGAATGAGTACCTGGCTATATACAGTGGTGAACATAAGTGTACGAATGGTATCCGCGCATTAATTACAGCGTGGCTGAATGCTTCCCAGAGAAGTCGAGATAGTGTTCGATTGAACAGGTCTGCCAGGGAGTAAAGAGTAAAGCGATTTGAACAGTCCCAAGGACTGGATACTTCGTTATATTAGAAATTACATTGTAACTGTGCCTCGTAGGGAGTATGGGTGAGCAAGGAGTTCAAGAAGACGTGTCAACGACCATCGTTCAAAGCCGTATACGACGGTGTCCACGGGGACGTCAGGTTCGGAGACATCATTCACAAGCTGGGCAAGACACTCAAGAGTACGTACAAGGCCAGTGTGTGTGTGTGTGTGTGTGTGTGTGTGTGTGTGTGTGTGTGTGTGTGTGTGTGTGTGTGTGTGTGTGTGTGTGTGTGTGTGTGTGTGTGTTGTGTTGTGTTGTGTGAATGTGTGTGTGGTGTGTGTGTATGTGTGTTTTGTGTGTGGTGTATGTGTGTGTGTGTGTGTGCAAGCGCGCGCGGGTGTGAGTGTGTTTGTGCGTGTGTGTGTGCGTGCGGGCGTACGTGAGCGTGCATGCGCGCGCAGGCTGATTGACTCGCATGTGTGCATGCGTATACATGCACGCATTGCGGTATATGTATATGTTTGTGTGTCTGTGTGTCTAGCTATGTATGTGTATGCATGTATGTATGTATGTATGTATGTATGTATGTATGTATGTATGCATGCATGCATGTATGTATGTACGTATGCATATACTGAGGCCGTATATAAGCGAACCACGTATACGCACAGATCATTCAATTGACTTACCATCGGTGTATATATTTGTTTCAGAAGACGAAAAGTAAGTGCGGCTGGACGATGACATTCAACTTTCCTGCAAACATATCGGGTTGTCTTCGACGTGGCCAACGAGATACAAAGAGTTACACGTATTCTCAAGTCCAGTAAACTGATATAAATAACCTTTACAATGATTTGCAATTGGTTACAATGATTCCTAAACGAACTATAGAAACAACAATTGATTGTGATGTGGTTGGTAAATATTCAATGAAGCAGCTGATATTACTTCTTCCGGAAGCTTGTTCCAAGTGTCGGTGGTGCGATTAGTGAAGAAGTGTTTCCGTACATCGGTGCGCGAGTAGTTCTTTTGTAATTCAAATGTATGGCCGCACAGATGTCCTGCTGGTGGATGAAAATAATTGTCTGATATATATGTTGAGGCCATTAATATATTTATAAACTAATCTTAGGTCTGACTCGCGTCGCCTCTCTTCTAAGGAAACAGATTCAGCTGGTGGGATGCTGAGTTTCAGTGCTGTCGTTTGACCTGTGCAGCGACCAACGAATTTGTCATCATCTGACCATCAGCAAACCAACTGCAGCACACAACGACTGACATCACTAGAAACACACACCGACAAATTCATTCACATTGCTAACACATAAATGTGCGTAATATGAATGTGATACGTTCCTGTAGACAGTGAGTCTATTACCGAAGCAACACCATACCGGATCATATTTTACTGTGCCAAAATAATATTTGTTTCAGACCGGAGACTGATCAACGAAAGAAGGATACATTGGGTCCAGAAGGAGACGGGAAGGGCTGCAACGACGTAGTAGCTACATCTGAAAGTTCAACAGTTGTTCGAGAGAATTCGGCCAGTTTTGTTCGATGCTGCCACGTGAAACAGTAAACCTTCAAATCGCAATCTGGTTGGTGTTGCGATGCTAAGTATAATTTGATATATTGTTCTGTATAGAATACAACGGTAATCACATGCAGAAGCGTTATCACTGTACAGAAAGCAAGTAAAGAAACAGTTTAATTTAGAGATGAGAAAGTTATTGTTAATTAAGGATATAACGTGGATAGATTACATAACCGATAATAACATAATACAAATAAAAAACACCCCTAGTATGGACCAGATAATTGTGTACGAAATCGCGTCAAAATTCGCACGGATGCAAAACTACTTGTTAAATAAACTATACTATTATTAACAAAAACATAATGTAGGAAGGTACTGAAACGGATTCCATCCCAAACGTAGGTTCATAATTATATTATATAGAAAAGCTCGACGTGAAGTGCATCAAACAGAAGCGAACCACATATACATGCATAGATAAAGAGACCTAGAGACAGACATATAGACAATAGGAAATAGATGCAGTGTGTGTTTGTGTGTGTGTGTGTGTGTGTGTGTGTGTGTGTGTGTGTGTGTGTGTGTGTGTGTGTGTGTGTGTGTGTGAGAGAGAGAGAGAGAGAGAGAGAGAGAGAGAGAGAGAGAGAGAGAGAATGTGTGTGTGTGTGTCTATGTGCTGTGTGTGTGTGTGTGTGTGTGTGTGTGTGTGTGTGTGTGTGTGTGTGTGTGTGTGTGTGTGTGTGTGTGTGTGTGTGTGTGTGTGTGTGTGTGTGTGTGTGTGTGTGTGTGTGTGTGTGTGTTTATTGCTGCAACAATCTTGAGTATCACACTCGGCCACAGACCGATATGGCTCAAGGACCATGAAACAACGGTGTTCCAATATTGTCGAAATTAATCTATAATAACATATGTTCATTGTGGTCGAAGAATAACTAACAATATAGTGCCATTGTGAACAAATAAAAAAGTGATCGTAATAATTATTGTAAGCAACCCAAAAGCGAAGTTGTTGTTGAAGGCTCGTGCACGTTAATTGTAATCTGAATAATAAGTAATAAGAATGTCTAAATGATACACACACGCTTGTGTCACGACCTGTTTCAGAACAAAGTTGAAGAGGGTGTGGTGGTTTGTCAGTTCGGCGAAAGTCGCAGTTGGCCATAAATAATGGAGACCTCGAGAAGTATTTCATACACATCATGCGCAGCAATTCGTACGCACACCAATTGGTTCTGGACAACCAATGTTTCGTACACCTATCCGAATAAACAGATGTATGTGGATGACAATCCATAGAGGGATATCACCGACGAGGAACAATTGCCAAGTCTCAAGTGGCATCGGCACTAAAAGTGCAATTTAGCGTGACATATATTACCATATCTGCATACGCACTCTAGTCGAAGTCCAGATAGCGGGCAGCTGGTCATATTATTGATGACGATCAACCGATTCATCGACTTTTGCAATACTATTTTACAGTACGGCTACTGAAAAATAATTGATTGTTCTGGCACTCCTTTGCGTACATACAAGCGCGCACACATACAAATAACATATTAAGTGCACGCATTGCGAAGACAAGCATTGTTGCGTATCATAGCCGAAACGATACAACATCTTGCAATAAAATACTTGGTACAACCCATGTGAACGTCAAGTTATAGTTATTTATGGAAATACGAAACTAGGCCCTATAATTTAAAGGATACAAAAGCCAATTGTGTCCTCTATACACTTAAAATAATTAATACAATCTAACCATTTGCAACTATAATCAACAATATCATGCGTGTGGGTTCCTTGGAATTTAATTTCAAAGTGATACATTCTAGTGAAATCTTACAGTTCCTGGCGGCTGACATATTGTGACAGGCCACGAATAATTGACCAATAAGCGCCAAGATATTCTTAGACCTTGACACTGCAGTGACGCGTTGAATGTCCATGTTTTCTGAACATAATTTTTAGCAGTTACAGTACCAAAACCATTTCGGCGAAGCAAACTAGAGGAATATTCTCTGTTTGGCGACTGGCATCCCCTTGGGAAGAGTATGCATTGATGACGTCAGTCTTTCTATCACAATGGCGCTGTCCATGCAATTTAAATTGTGTGTCTTAAATTCACTCTGGTAAACGGCTGGCATAATATCCTTGAGTGTGGTTGCTAATGGATAGTTTTTATTAACTCTTGTAGATGCATAAGTCCCTTTTGGTTCCATTTAGAGTTGCATGCTGATATCGTCCATCTTTTAATGGTGAAATAACATGCCGCATACACGCATTGTCACTTCCCGCAAACTCATAAACTAGTTTCTCATAATATATATATATATATATATATATTATAATGTACCAATTATGATAAAATAATAAATAGTGTCCATGCTGTACATACACTTTCGGAACGTTACCGAATGCTAGCAACAAATAAGAAATAACTATTAAGTTATGAAGGAATTATCCCATAATGCAAAATGATAATGCAATGACTATAACACCATGCATACACTGTGCACATTACTGTATCCTCTAGTTTACCAAAAGGTCATGTAGTACGTGTACTTTCTCACGTCTAACGTCACACGTAAGTGACGTCACACCTCATCTGGCATCATCTTCCGGGTCATTCAGGTAGAAATGAAACCACTATACATTATTGCACATAGCACAAGACGGGACCCAGTAATTAGCCCGACGGATTTCCCGTAGACACTTTATCGGAGCAGAAGATCATAGGGTAAATTATCTGACATAGTAACCATAATCCAGCGGTTCTTAACCACTGGGGCGCGACCCATATCAGGATCGCCGGTGTGGGTCGCCAAGGGTCGCCAGTAATTTTCCCAACTTTCCAGTAATTTCCCGAGTGCTCGTACCACAATCATGGGAAACTAATACATTCTGTCAAGTGTTGTATGATTTTAAAATGCCGTTTGATATAGTATCACAATGCATTTTAAATTCTCATGACATTTTTTGTAAATTGTTCGCTTCGCATTCATCTGGTGTGGGCAAATCACGCACGCACTGTTCAAAAATATTTGAATCCATATAGACTCCTTCAAAGTACACTTCAACAGAAAATAATATCGCATTAGTCATCATGCCCAGGCACAATATACTCTCTATCGGATTGTTTGCCACCATATCATCGCCAGGATGATGTATGTACAATGTCCTCCAAACATAGTCAAAATTGTACGATTTTTCCGACTACGTTCCCAATGTTGCTTTCAGTTGCCAAACCGTTGATAAACCAATGAACAACATTGGTTTGGTGTTGCCTCCGTTTTCTGCAAGCTCATTTGGTAAATGGTTTCATTAATAATTTATTTATGTCATGCCTATTATAGTGTATCAGTTATCGCAAGTTAGCTGTTTGTAAGTCCCGCGACAGAAAGTTGGGTCGCAGCCCAAAAAGATTAAGAAACGCTGCTACGATCGAACGTTAATCTGACGGGGTTTAGAAACGAAATTGGAAACTGCGTTGGGTTCGACCGAAACACCTGCTTATATGGATCGGCCTGTTTTATGGATAACGCATAATAAAAATAATAAAGTAAATACACGTACAAACTGAGTTTTTTAAGAAGGAAATGTAAACATTTGTCCAAACCATATAACGGGAATTAGATTACATTTCTGGAGAAAGTCACGATTGCAGTATCCCTTGAGAGATTTGCTTAAAAGTTAAAAAGCAATAATATTTATGCACAAATAACTGTAACTTCGATCCTTCGACTGAGCGAATCTATATAAACATGCAACGAATATAATTATTATTACTGATGTATGCAATATGGAAGTCTTTGAAAACAATTAATACTACTATGTATTAGGAGGTGTACATGCCGGCGTTTCGAAGTGACAAAGGGGTGGAGGTCTCACAAATATCCAAAAATAACTTGACGTAATATATGAATGGCCCGTAACTACTAGCAGGACTTGAGGTGTAATGTAGGGATCGATCGTGGGAACCACGCACAACATAAGACGGGACCCATACTTCCATAAATCTGTTGACTGGCAGTTATAGGCAACACAGGTTGGTCAGTACATTAAAGCCTGTCTTGGCGACACACACACACACACACACACACACACACACACACACACACACACACACACACACACACACACACACACACACACACACACACACACACACACACACTTTCTCTCTCTCTCTCTCTCTCTCTCTCTCTCTCTCTCTCTCTCTCTCTCTCTCTCTCTCTCTCTCTCTCTCTCTCTCACACTCTCTCTCTCCCTCCCCCTCTCACTCTCTCTCTCTCTGTGTCTCTCCCTATATGTCTCTCTATATGTATCTCTATCTGTCTCTCTCTTTCTGTCTCTTTCTGTCTCTTTCTGTCTCTTTCTGTCTCTTTCTGTCTCTTTCTATCTCTTTCTGTCTGTCTGCCTACCTATCTGCCTGTCTGTTGTTCTCTCTCCCTCCCTCTCTCATCTCTCCCTCTCTCTCCCTCCCTCCCTCTCTCTCTCTCCCTTCCTCGCTCCCTCCCTCCCCCTCCCTCCCTTTCTCTCCCTCCCTCCCTTCCCCTCTCTCTCTTCCTCCCTCACCCCCTCCTTCCTTCCCTCCTCCCTCTCTCTTTCTCTCTGGTCTGTCTCTTTCTGTCTCTGTCTGTCTGTCTCTCTGCCTATCTATCTGCCTGTCTGCCTGTCTGTCGCTCTCTATCCCTCCCTCTCTCCTATTTCTTCCTTCCTCCCTCCCTCCTTCCCTTCCTCCCTCCCTCCCTCTCCCTCTCTCTCTCTCCCTCCCTCCCTCCCTTCCTCCCTCCCTCTCTCTCCCTCTCTCCCTCTCTCTCTCCACCCCCTCTCTCTCCGTTCCTCCCTCCCTCCGTGTCTCACTCACTCCCTCCCTCCGTCCTTCCCTCTCTCTCCCTCTCTCTCCCTCCCTCTCTCTCCCTTCCTCCCTCCCTCCCTCCGTCCCTCTCTTCTTCCGTCCCTTCCTCCGTCTCTCCCTCTCTTTCTATCTCTCTCCTCTCTCTTCCCCACTGGGCGACCACCTGTCTCGGGCGACCACAATCCTATGCACAGACTATCTCTAACAGTGAGGTGCCTGCCGTGAGCGATCACTTGCAAACGCAACCAATGACCAAAACGGTCACGAGACCACTAGCTGTGAGCGACCGTAACACACACAAATCCTGAAATTACGTCTCCACATAACCAAATGCACAGTGGAACATAATAGCGGTCTCCCAGTCAGTTTCTTAATGCAAGATAAGCTACAATTCCAACGGAGAGTCCCCCTTTCCGTAAGCAGTATAGCCGGTGATTGGTTGATGCATTCACATCCTGCATAAAGAGCGAACTTTATTTACTTACAGTCGATTATTATATTTTGCTTTATTTTTCTAAAACGACACATTGGTGTTTATAACAATATTTCTTTCAATACGTTCATTCTGGTAGTAAAAACATGCTTTGAGTCACAAATGCAAAGAAGAAATATAAAATAATTTCGTAATCGATTACACTGCAGCAGTGATGGCGGGGAAGACGACGCCGGCTTCGATGTCCGAGGATGACCAGTCGTACAACACGATTGCACCAGTATGGTCGTCGGACACAGAGGGAACTATGTACAGCAGGTGAGGAGGGTGGGTGGAGGGTGGTTGTGGAATGTGTACGTGTGTGTGTGTGTGTGTGTTTGTGTGTGTTTGTGTGTGTGTGTATGTGTGTCTTTGTGTGTGTTTGTTTGGGTGTGCGCGTGTGTACGCATGTATGTGTGTAGGTGTGTGTACATGTGTGTGCTTGTGTGTTTTGGGTATATATGTGTGTACGCATGAAAGTACTTACACACAAATGCAAACACGCACGCATGTACGCACGTACGCACGCACATACACAAACCAGGCACACCTGATTTAGAACCGACCTGACGATGCCGACTGATAGCGTCGAGTTCGCATTACAAGTGAAGCCGTCAGCTGAGGATGACGAACACAAGATATCCCTAAGTGACAGCGACGCTTTTGACACTGACCTAGAGAATGAAGGTAATTACACTGTGAAAGGTTTTTATATTTGTCACCGTTGTCAAGATCTAAATCCATCTTTTATATGTTCATCGTCCTCCGTTATATAGTTTTATTAATTCCACTGATTCTACAGCTGCTGCATTATTTGCAAATTGTTGTATAAGTTCTGTAACATATATGCAATACTAGCGTTAACCACTTTTCTTTATGATTATTAATTATTTTACTAGTTATTATTACTAGTTATTATTATTATTACTAAAAGTATTGTCTTGTTTGTTATACAGTATACGCAGCTTTTACCGAAACAATGTCTTAGGTATATCAATCACATTACAAACTCTTTCGTAATCGTTATGTTTATAGAACAAATCTGGGCGACATTCTATATCTTGGTCTCGTTGACCTATAAACTTATTATAATTGTGACTATTTGTAAAATAATTTCATGGACATCACAAATATATATGTGTATCTACCATGCGTCACTTATGCGTACAACTATTGCAAAACTCTTTTATGTTCGTTGATCACATCTCGTTGTCTTACATTTTCGTTGGTCAACAGAATAACTCATGTTCAATTTGTTCGCTCAGAGAAGCCGGTCCGTCAGAGTACCGATGGTCCAGCGGTGTACTCTGACAGATGTCACCAGCTTGGTATCGTGCCAGCGTCTTACATTATGCGGCACTTGAATAAAGAGAAGCTAAACATGAAACACCACGGGATCGGTCCGAAAGGTGCCGAGGCCCTCGCTCTATCCCTGGTAGTGAGTATCATTGTTCACTTCCGTGTTCCCTGCTGTACTTCGGGAAATCGGATCCTGCGTCGTAGACGTGGCATCATGGAGTAGACGCACACACAATAATGCTTATGTATACACTCATGCCAATGGCTTAGCGAACGTCTCATTATCTCCGAGCTTCGTCCTTTTATACAAACAACGAGTATCTGCGAGCTCGTTATGGTGTTTATGTGACGATGCTGTGCTTTCGAACATTTGGTAGACGTTACTATAAAGATTGTCAACTACCAATGCATCCCGTGAATTGACGGGCATTTTTGTTAGTAATAATAACAATGATAGTATTCAATTGTTGGTGTGGTCCTAGACGAACACGACATTGACGGTGCTGAATCTAGAAGACAACGATATACGTGACGAGGGAGTTATGCACATCGCTGACATGCTTAGCGAGAACTGCTACATCACCATCTTGGCAAGTGTTTCGTCGTTTATGTTTGGCTTTCATGGACAACTTCGCAACCGTATATTACGTGCGGGTGTACACGTATTTGGTAACGTAGTAGGTAATTCCATCCTCGCAAGCCGGGGTTGTAGTTGACTACACTACTCCTGGCTGCTATCCTACGCAATGTGTAGTTCGCGGACTGATTTGTATAGTTATAGTTTGCCCTATTAGTGTCTGTCTGTCCGTCTTGCTGTGGGAATGATGAAAATGGCATGACGCACAAATGCGCCCCCGTCCTCATAAAAATAATAGTTACAGCTAGATATTCCAATAGAATAATTATTACCCATTCGACCTTTCTCACATGCGGTACTGTTTGTTCAATTGATTACTTCCATTTCCCCAACAATACATGTAACATGAAACACAGCTGACCGGAAGGAAAAAGCCCCTTTTGCTAATGTCGTTTGTCATACTTCCCTATTTAATTATTACTGCTGCAGTGGCACGGGTAGTGACCGTACTATGTTTTGCATCACGTTGCTATTAACAATATAGCCATAACCTCGATAAGTGTACAAGTCATATGCCATTCTAAATTGTGTCAAGTAAATTGTATTGTTTTTTTATATTTATGGGGTGGATCCTGTGCTAGCGATAGTATATATCTTAAAGGGAGTCTCCCGATCTATTCGTACTTTATTCACTGTATATGTATCGTATGTATAGGTCAGATAAATTGATTCTGGGTTATGAGTTCTGTACTATAGGCCTACTTAAATGAAGTATATTAAGTTATCATTTGTAAAACACATGTCTCTCTGTAAATATAGAACTTGGCAGACAACCAAATAGGCCATCTAGGGGTGATGCACTTGTGCGATGTCTTGATGAAAGCAAACACAGTGCAGAAGTTGAACTTGGCAGGTACGTGTGCCGTTTCAGGGTATGTTCCTGGAGAAACCTCAGTGTTAGCATGCGAACCAGCCTGGATTGCCTAGCCGTCGTTAGATGGCGCCATTTGTTGTGACCCTCACAGTTGCCTGTGAGGGGCACAACAATGGTTTGAAAATGTTATTTGGTAGGCGGCCAGGTCTCTCGAAATCCGGGTAGAAATCATGATTGGCTCTCAGACAAACAACATACTGAATAAACGTCAGATGACATCACTGTTACATATTCGCTAAGTCAGTTCGGTTCCATAAAACATTAATTTCAGTTTCTCTCGCAATCAGTTGTGAACTGATTTAATAACCATTCATGTGGTGATTTAATACGCAGGTAACAGCTTGAGAGACGAAGGTGTGAAACATCTCGTGAATCTGATTACGGTAAGGAAGATACGAATGACGCTTGCGTATCCCACACTAGTTCATTGAACACTTGATACGTCAATGACCACCTTGATTACTGATCACTTGCCATCTGGAAATTTCTTTTGGGTGGCAATATTGTTAAGTACGATTACAATGCATGTGCCAAGCAGTGCTTACTGTAACGATAATATAATATATTTTTAAGACAGCAGTTTTATTAACTTGTGTCACATTTTAAATTACCTATGTAACGCACATGGTATTTTGCGATTGAATAAATTATTACATACACTAGTCTACCTGTTTGCAATATGTTACAGGGCAATAAAACAATTAAGAAGTTGAATATCAGTCGCAATAACATTGGTGATAACAGCGGCGACATACTCGGTGCCGCTGTTGGTAAGTAAACATGGATAACAGACAAAGAATCATGAAACAGAAACCGTTGTCATGCTTACCAGTCCACTTTGGCGTATACATATTCATCGGCTGAGTTTCTCGACCAAAAATCACAGAATTTATTTGTAAAATGTATTAGTAGAGTCTCAGTTAGTTTGGGTCTGCAACATTTTCAGCCAACATATCATGTACCGAGAGATAAATAGATTATTTTAATAAACACCTAAAACAGTTCATTATTAGGGCATTTAATCTGTATGTGTTTAGGCTTAACCTACCGTGTGCTAGGTTTGATGTTTTGTTTTGTGTATGTTGCCTATACACGTACTTATAAATGCGTTTTCGCCTAAACAGTCATGACAGTCATTACTTATTTGCGATGCTTCTTGAACTGCAGCGGAAAACGTACACTTGGAGTGCTTAGATCTAAGCTGGAACAATCTTCGTGGGAAGTCGGCCGCAAGTTTTCTTCAAGGAGTCAAAGTACGTTCCATACTGTCCTAATGACCACATAGGGCGAAACGGTTGTTTGACACTAGCCTAAAGACATCTTGCATACACCATCATTCGCATAATATAAAGTATTATAAATCGGTGGCTTTCCTGTGCCGAAGATAGGGAATTTAACTGCTGAGATAGGTAGATACGTGGTAATAACGGGATCAGCGATTTTAATGCCCAACATTGCTGACATTTGCTTAGATGGTTTATGTTGGGAACTATGCGTATTCTTTAAATACCACCGGTTCTGGCGCCACAACGGTCAATGTCACCGACTCATTATGTATATTGGAACGCAAAGATAAATAATCGAAGTTCGGTAGTTATACGTACTGCAAGTGTCCAATTATTAATTCTTCTTTGTAACGGAGTATTCAGCATCATACAACAATGGAATTACGCGAACGAATAATCTTGCGCGTTAAATCATAAATGTGTTATGGTTTCTCGGAAGAGAAAATAGATTGTTGTTGTATTCTTAACCAAGACATATTAACATAATCGCAGAAATATAATATTACCGCCGTAGTAACATGCATCGCCACGTTCGTAGTTGATGGTCATCATTCACATCGTAGGAGAATGTGAAGCTGTCCGAGGTGAATCTAGCATGGAATGGCATTACGGAATTCGGCTGCAAGTACATCGGCGAATGTCTCACTCACAATGTGGTCCTGCGTAACTTTGACATCTCTGCCAACCGAATCACCCTCGACGGCGTCCATCTGATCGCCAAGGCGCTGCAAGTCAATCACACTCTCACCACGTTCAGGGTAGGAAGTGCATCGATGACCCATTTTAATTTTAACTTGTTTGCTGCTTGTTTTTATTACAGAACGTTTTCTGTCGGGTGGAGATAATGCTATTTTGACGATTCATCTAATACGGATAATAACTTACTAGAATACATCCACCCGTGGAGCAACAAGCACAGGGCAGCAGCTAACAACATTACAGTATTTGGCGCCCTGTGAAAAGAGTGATTCATCTTAGTAAATAAATAAGTTTACATATCTATCTTTGTTACTGTACTTAGTTACCTTTCCTAAAAACTTGTTTTTGATGATCAGTATATTAAGTCCACCTCGGGCAAGCAAGAGAGGTACCTATGTACACTATCAACAGCTGAGAAACCGGACATTCTATTCATTCAAAGAATTATCGTTGTGTTTATGAATTCACCAGTTGGTCGATCAGATGTCAATGGTTTAAGCAAATGAATTAACACAGAAAGAGTCGAACGGAAGGCGCCTCGGGGGAGATGCATTTACAACGATCCCATGGTAGCATATTAATGCATAGATTGTTTTCCACAAAACAGATCGGCCGCAATCCAATCAAGCCGGCTGGTGCTCTCGAACTATTGACGGCTATCGAGAAAGCGATGAAAGGGGACAACTCTGGCATTACCACTCTTGATCTGACGGTACGTCGATTCGGCATAAACCAGATTTACGACAATCTGGTCTGATTTCTGAGGTTACTACTATGGTCAGTAAATTTAGACAGGTGCCCTTCGTGGTGTTGTCTTGTTAATGTTTTTGTTCTGGTGGACCCGTCTTCTCTTATCCGCTAGGGTGCCTTGAATGATGATTTTCATACACCTAACTCGTTCTCCTGTATGAAAGACTGTCCCAATGCCATGTTCTACCTGAACAGTCATTTCTATATTATAAAACAATACGGTTCTAGGTCTGTATGTATGTCTGTCTGTTTGTCTGTCTGTCTGTGGACATATATTTCCGTAGTTTTTATATGTATGGGGCTGAAGGCCCAATGGGGTGGTTCATAGATTTCGTTTTTTTTCGACGAAATTCGTCCGGGGGTGGGGATTTTGTGGTCACAATTTTAAAATGGCATTAATCTCCGTCAGCGTTGCATGTATGGGAGCTGACATTTCTTGTGCGATCTAGCGAGCCCATTGGAGTGGTTCGTAGATTCACATATTGTTCGAAATTCGTCCGGGAGGCGGGGGGGGGGGTCGTTGGGGATCTTTTTACTCGGGCAACGCCGGAAAAATCGGCTAGTGCTCAATCAAATGTACTCAATAAAACCGGTGTATTTTAAAATTAGACAGTCAGAAAAATTATGTGTAGACGGCAATGACAAAAAGTGATGATGAACAACGTCGGATATGTTTATTATCATCGAGATATATATTGATATATGCTATAAATGATACAATTGTTGCTTCACATCTATATCTGAGTGACGACAGATAAATGTTGATATAATAATACGATTGGTGTCCGTTTTATTTGACCCATAAACTCATCACTGACAGACATGGAAACGAGGAGAACAACAATACTCTTCTTAAAAGAACACATATATGAATAACTGTTGTCAAATTTTACATCAATTAATAGTATGTGTGGAGCGCAGTAGCGCAGCGGTAAGAGCTCCGGATTATCGACTAAGAGAACACGGGTTCGAATCATGTGCGGCGGTGTCGAACCTTCGCGCATTAATTGCAGCGTGGCTGAATGCTTCACAGAGAAGTCGATAAGGTGTTCGATTGAACAGGTCTGCCAGGGAGTAAAGTGTAAAACGCTTTGAGCAGCCCTGCGGACTGGATACTGCGCTATATAACAACTTACCTTTTAGTATGCTGTTTCGTTTTACAGGGCATCGATGTCGATGAAACGTTTCGAGATCTGCATAGAGAGATCTTAAAGAGCAGGAAAATCTACATCCCGCACGCAACAGTTGAGGGCGATTTCTCATCGCTATCGCGGCATTCAAATACGCAATCAGCAATTCGTTCTGGTGCCTGAAATTAGTCTTGTCAAACGCTTGCATGTCGTAATCCAAAACTTCGTCTTTTTATAAATGTGTTGTCTATTTTAAAGATTCTGTTAATTAATGCGAAGTATTGGTGATATTAATGTCATGGAAGTT
This sequence comes from Paraescarpia echinospica, assembly GCA_020002185.1. Lineage (NCBI taxonomy): Eukaryota > Metazoa > Annelida > Polychaeta > Sabellida > Siboglinidae > Paraescarpia > Paraescarpia echinospica. The sequence goes on along the minus strand of CM034538.1, from coordinate 22,028,296 downwards.
TTTATTTATGCGAAGATGACTATGTTATGTCAAATAACTGCACGCATTATCTAAGTAGATATGCGCTTCCATTAAGCGACGACTCTTTATATTTACCATCAATTATATTTATGTAAGTTAATTACATTCTTCTTCAATCAAGAAAATTCAATTCATTCTCGTTGTTTCTGAACTATGAACTAATTTTTATATTGTATTTGTATTGTATTGTATTTATTCAGTTTCCAACAGGTCCAGTGGACCCAGTAACAGGACTGATAACTGAAACAATACATATCAATAATAAAACAATAATAGAATAATAAAAACAATAAGGACATAAAAACCACACAATATCAACATCAAATATACCAGGCAAACATCTGTTATACATAAAAATGTCTTTGAATTGAGGATCTAAATGGTTCAGCTCCTGAATATATATCATACGTTGGATCACTTAAATACAATGTGTTGAAAGTAGTCATACACCTATTCAAAACACAGTGTTTTCTAATGTTGATTCTGCTATTGGAAACTCTAAAACGGATGTAGTTTCGTAGAGATCGTGAAGGACAGTGAAATTGGACAGCTCCTACCAGATGCGACAAGTCTAGTTTGGAGTGCACACACTTGTGTAAAAACATAAGATCTGCAACTTGCCTACGATGTTGAAGGGAAGGTAGTCTAAAATGATGACAAAGCTCAGGATACGTGTCAGAGGAGTACTGTATTTTGGATTTGTAACATAGATATTTAAGGAATTTCTTTTGAACTCGTTCGATTTTGTCAATAAACGTACGTTGCCATGGATTCCAGATAACACTAAATACTCCAACTGGCTTCTAACTAGAGATATATACAAGGATCGCAAAGCCTGTACATCGGTAAATGTTGTGCAAATACGCTTAATAAAACCACTCATCTTAAAAGCTTTACAAACACAACGATTAATATGATCTTTAAAAGTCAAACTGTCGGTCAATGTGATACCGAGATCTTTGACAGCGGTGACCTTGGGCAGAGACGGGCTTAATATCGGGTAGTCATAGGATACACGTTTCTCTTTGTTAGTGAATGACATTATGCAGCATTTCTCAACGTTAACTTTAAGGTGCCATGTCTCACACCAAAGATATACACTGTACAGATCCTTCTGCACCAATTGATAATCGGTCACCGTTGTAATTTCTTTAAACAATTTGGAATCATCAGCATACAATGACATTTCACATGAATCAAAATGATTAATGAGATCAGAAGTGATCCAATTTGTGAACCTTGTGGTACACCAGACAACACTGGCTTCCAGTCAGATGTTTTGCCTTCGAGAACCACGCGTTGTTTTCGATTGACAAGGTAAGACTGCAACCACTCTATGCATTGCCCGGAATAGCCATATGATCTAAGCTTGTGAATTAACAATGGGTGGCATACTGAATCAAAGGCTCTACTGAAATCCAAATAAACAGAATCAACCTGTTTCTTGTCAATAGATTCAGAAATGGCGTTCAAGTAACAAGCTAGATTAGATACTGTACTTCTACACCTCACAAATCCGTGTTGGCTGCCCGAAATTGTGTTACGCACATGTTCATACAATGAGTCGTATTTCTGAAATACGAAAACAACAATAATGCTACACATAGTATTTGAATAATCACTCTTGTAACATATCATAACATATACTGTAATGTCCGAAATTTAAGAAGAATGAACTTTTACGTCTTGTTATCATTTATATCTATGTAGTATTGAAAGCAAACTTCGTGAAATCAGATATATATATATATATATATATATCGTAAGTCGATATTCGAGATTGTAGTGTGCACGTAGTTGAACAATGTTGGTCCACAGACGCGGCTGCCATCTTTCAAGATCACCTGGAGAAATTCATGAAGTCGGAAACAATGGGTATCATCATCCTGTACTTTGATGACCACGAGGACATGAGCTTTGCGAAGCTGCTTGGTTCCCTTGCTAAGGAAGACGCTAACAAAGTGAACGAGGAAACACTCAACGAAGAAATAAAGGTTCGATTAAGTTTGAGCTGAGGGATGTCTGACCCGTGGTGTGATCAAAGACGGTGAATGTTCACCTTTTTTGGTATGGTGGGGGATATTGTCATAGTGCAAGTAGAGGCAACAGCAGTGGTTACGCTGGAAGCGCCGCTAGAGGTTAATACTGCGTTTTTCAGAGGTTGTAGAAATGGGGTTGATAGTCACATAGTCCAGCGGGTATGAGAAAACGGTGTGCGTTTTGTGATAAAGGCTCGAAGAGCTATTAGGTTTACATATATCAATATGTCTTTGGATGTGCAACCTGCGATAAATCACAGTGTGGTGTCTGCCATATTTTATTTTTAAATGGCCCCATACCAACATGTACTTTATGTGTTCTTAAATTCCAGTTAACATCAGAATTTGACGTTTTAATGTTTATTGGTGCTTTTGCCATAAGATGTACAACTCAATTAGAATCCTTCACATATCTGCTAGACCACTGGTATTGGTTGTGATGGTGGCTTCGATGACGTCGATGACGTCGTTGAAGTCGATGGCGCTGTCATTCGTGAAGGTGACGGAGATAGCGTCTACCGACGTTTTGTTGTCTTAATGAAATATAATTATTATAAATTCCACTTAAATAACTTATGTTCGATAACTACAATGAAAGTGACGTGTTTGGGAAGCGCCAATTTGTCTGAGTAATAGTAGTAATAGTATTTTATATTTGCATTGCATATTAAAATGTTAACATGACAATGTATGAATACCTGTTTCAGAAATTGGCCATACCGTTATATGAACACGAAGTACGTAAAATGTTTGTTAAACTAAACAATGGACTCGAGGGAAATTCAGTAGATGTGAGGTAAGAACATCGGGTAATGTCTTTGTGAGGGCCATTCTCCAAAATATTAGCGATGGGATTATTAGAATGTTGGTCATCTGAGACATTTGGAAGAACACTATATGTGGAAATATTTATGCTAGCCAATTAAGGTGTCGTAAATGGTATTCAGCACAAATTATCTCCAAACTACCTAAACACATATTTGGTGCTAAAATAATTGATATTTCGGAGGAGAATATTTCCTTTCAAAGCGATATTATATTTCCGGACATGCACATTAAGGGCAGGAACAGCATTATTTGACAACTGCAGTATTTTATGCTACAGAAATAATTCACGTCATATCGGAACCGGAAGTATGCCTGGCCACAGATGTATTTCAATGTTACAGTGCGCTGGAAAAAGAGTTCGAGCGGGTGACAGCTGAACGACAACTGATGAGGGACAGATTCGCGGCTAGTAAAATGGGACGCAAGGTTCACTGAACGGAATCTACACGTGCGTTGTTAAGCAACCACGCGCAGTTAGTGCCGTAGTTGGATGTACGTGAACACACACACACACACACGCACGCATGCACGCACGCACGCACGCACGCACGCACGCACGCACATACAACTGATTCCGCGAACTTCATGCTAATATTTACCGCCCTCGGAAATTGCAAGTAACGGAACAAAAAAACATCGCTTTAGTCTATTACGGAGGCAGTGGAACAGATAACCTTGCTTTAATATATTACGGAGGACGGGGGTACTCAACATAAAAATTGACTGAACCAATTCCATGGTAGTAGACCTTTGTTATACGATATCACGGGATAATTTCATATACGTGCCTGGATTGCTGCGGGTGTATTCAAAATATAGCCTTTATTGGGATACACGTGGACATTCATATATGTACAACCTGGACATATTATTGTTACATATTTATCTGAGGTTTAGTCGACACTGTCAGAGCATCAAAGTAATCGGTTATTGTTTAGTTAACATTGTCTAGGATACACCGAGGGTACTCGTCATTCAATAGTACATAGGAGACATTGACGGATGTTACGGATATTATCTAGACCACATCGAGGGTAATCGCTATATGACATTGACTGAGACACACATTGGTAGTCGTTACATGACATGTCAGGAACAATCGTAAGGTTTCTTGTTTCCTTGTATGTCAAAGGTGCTTGGAACGCCTGCGTGGGGCTCCTCTGTATCTTTGCCCTCACGAAGTTTACCATAAAATACAGATTTTGGCATTCTTGTGTCGTCCATGTGCGAGACGTGGCCTGTCCAACGGGGCTGCCTGTGCATCTACATGGCTTCGGTGCTCTGGAAGTTTGCCTTTTCCAGGACCTCATTGTTGGAGACAGAGTCCTGTGAATGGATTCCCACGATGGAGCACATACATCTCTGATGGAAACGTTCAAGTAATTGTACTTGTTTCTGTAGAGGAACCATGCCTCAGCCCCACACAAAAGGACAGTGACGACGACAACCTTGTATACCTGAGAGTGGTTCTGCCATACACGTTTCTGGAGGCGACCGAATGAGCTGTTGGCTTTGGCAAGGCGGTTGTCTACATCTTTCTCTGCTGTTGCATCAGTTAAGATGACACTTCCAATGTATATGAACTACTCAACTGTGTTGAGGAGAGCCAATCAATTTTTATCTGGGGTGGGTTGTAATCTCCATGAGGTGGTTTCTTGTGCAGGACCTTTGATTTCTTTAGGCTGATGTTTAGGCCAAAAGCTGTAGCTGCTTCAGCAGAGCGGTCGACCACTGCCTGAAGAGCTTCTTTTGTGTGTGCCAGGAGTGCAGAGTCATCTGCAAACAGCTCCAAGATAACTTCTTAAGTGGTCTTGGTTTGAGCAAGGAGTATGGGGAGATTTATTCCATTCCCATCCGTTCGAAAGCTGAAGTAGATGCATTCTGTAAGGTCCTCCTTGACTTCACGTACGTAGTATTAAGCTGAAAGAGATCGCAAAGAGAGTTGGAGCGAGCACATATCCTTGTTTGACACCGTTCTCGATTGGGAAGGGATCGGATAGATCACATCGACATTTCTTTGCCCATTCTGGCCTTCGTTAAGCTGCTGAATGATCTTAAGGAACTAGGGGGACCAAACTTTGACAGGATTCTCCATAGTCCATCTCGGCTGACTATATCAAAGGCTTTGATCAAGTCAATGAAAGCCGCTTACAGGCCCATGTTTTGTTCTCTGCACTTCTCTTGGATCTGTCTTAGCACGAAGATCATATCTGCAGTTATTCGGTTAGCTCTGAACCCAAAGTGGCTTTCCGGGAGGTTTTTTTCAGCAACGGCTGGGATTAGTCTATCCAAGATCACACGGGCTAGTATTTAACCTGCGATGGACATCAGGGTGATGACTGTTTAGTTTGAACATACTTTTATCCTTTGTTCTTATACAGAGAGACAATCACAGCACCCAACATGTCATTCTGTGCTACTCCCTTCTCCCAACACAGCAAGAACAGGTATGCGACCTTCTCCAGAAGAATATATCCTCCTTGCTTGTAAACCTCTGCTGGAAGACCGTCGATGCCCGGAGTTTTGTGGCACTTCAGCTTTGTAATTGCAGATCTGACTTCTTCTTGAGTTGGCGGATTATCAATGTCCATTTTCACATCTTGCTGCGGAATGATTGCGATGGAGGCGTCTTGCACGAGGCGTTTGTCTCCAAATATACTCCCATAGTGTTCGGTCCATCGGTGCAGAATCGAGTCCTTGTCTGTCAGCAAGTTTGAACCATCGGATGAGCGTAGAGGGTACCTGAAGTTGGCGAGATGGGCCATAAACTAAACGTAGTGCCTCGTAGAAGGCTCTAGTGTTGCCAAGGTCAGCGCACACCTGTGTTCTCTCTGCCAACTCTTGCCACCAGTTGTTTTTGGTTTATCTGAGCTTCGCCAGGAGTGTGCTACATGCTGATCTGTAGGCAGCCTTGGTCCGCTGATTTTCAGGACAGGCAAGCGTTTCCTCTGGAGTAGATCCTGGACATAAGCGTCGTTTTCATTAAGCCATTCTTTGTTCTCCCTTGATGAGAAGCCAGCTACATGAACCGTTATTTCCTGCATAACGGTTTTATTCATATGTTGTCACTGACTCTCTGGGTTAGGATCCAGGGTGGACACTCAATCGCTCTCTAATCTGCTCTCCAGCTTCTTCTGAAGCTCTTCCTTCCTCAAATTGAGCTTGCCTACGTCAAGTTTCTTCATATGCGGGCCCATTTTCTTCATCACTGGTTTGATGGAGAGTCTGACTATCGCCCTAACTGTGTAATAGTCAGCGCTAAGCATAAATCTGGTGTGTAGTACCTCACTTCTATTATTTTGGCGTACCCGGTTGTAGTCCAGTAGATGCCAATGTTTCGATTTTGGGTGCTTCCAGGTCGTCTTGAATCTGGCCTTCTGCGAAAGAGGGTGTTGGTAATAGTCAGGGCCTCCTCTGCACAGAGCTCCAGCAGCAGTGTTCCATTGTCGTTTCACTTGCACCCATGACGCAAACACTTCCCGCACTATCTCCCTTCAACAGAAGGGATCTCAACTCTATAAAAAAACGCTTCCTTTTTGTTGAGGTATGTTTGTAGGGTGGGGACATACACACTTATGATAGTAACGAACTGGTCGTCCTGCAGTGGGAGGCGAAGTGACATAAGATGGTCTGAATGTCCGACAGGTATGCTGTGAAGCTTGCTGGCAATGGAATTCTAGATTATGAACGACACTCCTGCGAGTCTGCTGTCTTCTTTGCTTTCCCCAGACTAGTATAGACTATAGCCCGCTATATGTTCCGTCAGGGTGCCCTGTTCAGCATAGCGTACTACACTGGGAGCGGCAATATCGATGTCTATCTCTCTGGCCGTAAGTGTTGAGCGTCGTCGAGGGCGCTCACAATCATTTGAGTCCTGCATTGTGCGAATGTTCCAGCATGCTATTTTTTAAACTAGCTGTCTTTTTTTCTGTACTCTGTACTTTCTTACCGCTTGAAAGAGAGGACCGTTGACTGCGGCTAGCCAACCAGGTGGGGAGTGAGACAAGCTATGTTTAGACCACCTTTTCTTGGTCTGTCTCCATTCGGAGCAAGCAGAGCTGTTCCTTAAGAGGGATGTTTGGTCACTCAGTGAGCTGCCGAATGCTGTTGTTTTCTCAGGTCAGCAAACAATCGACCGTCTACAATTGAGCTGTCTACATCCAGATTACAGACTGCGACTTCAAGTGCCATCTAGCATCTGTCGTTGCACCCCTTCTCCTTCGCTGTATGGTTTTCTTCCCGCCTGCGCTACGTAGATTTAAAGTTAGGATCCGAGCGCGCATACCAATCCCACTCTTTAGGCCAAAGGTTTATCCACAGTGGCTCAGCGGGGTAAGACGGCTGTGGTAACCACGAAGCTGTAGGTATTACATTGGAGTGTCCTTCTCCTAGCCTCTGGCTCTAAAACCTTCCCAGCTGGCACGGGGACTATTTACCCATAGCTGGGGCAGCTGTCCACACTGAGAGTTTGGAAGTTTTCCTTCTCTTAGACAGGCTGCCAACCAAGGCTAAAGAGCCCAGTCTGCAAACCCAGTTACACCGCTGGGGACTCGGTCGCGCCATGACATAGTAAACTGTGATAGACAGGGATACCAAGTGAAGGTGATGCTATGGGCACAGTTATGGAGAGAGAGAGAGAGAGAGAGAGAGAGAGAGAGAGAGAGAGAGAGAGAGAGAGAGAGAGAGCGAGATAGAGAGAGAGAGAGAGAGAGAGAGAGAGAGAGAGAGAGAGAGAGAGAGAGAGAGAGAGAGAGAGAGAGAGAGAGAGAGAGAGAGAGAGAGAGAGCTGGAAATCCAGACAGAGGTCCCGCTCAGACTCAGATTCAGACACAGAATCAACTTATTTGACCTATGAATGCGATACATATACAGTGAATAATGTAAGTAATAGATAAGGTCGGGAGACTCCACAGGAGCTACCCCATAAATATAAACAACAACAACATTTACATGACACGAATGAGAATAGCATATGACTTGTTTTTATAGTTGATAATTACTCATTGTATCAACATACATACAAAATACAAGGACGTAGTACACATTGACGTACATAAGGATACCTAGGTGTACCTTTCAATACGTATTATGAATTACAAATAAAGCATTTATGAATACGACAACTGGACTAATAATTGAAAATATAATGTTTTTTTGTGTATGTTGAAAAACCATATAGACTTTGGGTGTAAATGTTGTTAATGGTAATACTTGGTGTATCGTTAACTATCTCTACTGTGTTACGTCTAATGCATTTTTGGAAAATTCATGTTTGACTCTGGACATGTACAAATTATTTCTTTCACGTTTGTAATCCTGATGAATATCACAGATGTGTGCGTATTGGGAATAATATTGATGTAGTGCGGTAAAGGATTGTTAATAAATTTGTAGTAATTTTTTTTTTTTTGATTTTATAAATGTCACCCAACTTTAACAACTGAAGTCTTTTAAAAATAAAATTAGCGTGAGCACTATATTTATTTAATGATATTAATCGTATTACTTTTTTTCTGTAATTTAAAAATGTGATGTGCCTGATGACCCCATAAAAGTAAGCCATAATTAATATGAGGGAGTATAAGAACATTGCACATATGTAATGTATTAAGTGGTAAAAAGTGTTTAAGTTTATTTAATATGCCTAGTGTTTTAGATATTTTATTTGCTATTTTGTTTGTATGACCCTGCCAGTTTAAATGGTTGTTTATTGTGATGTCTAAACAATTGAAATCATTTACACATTCAATGTATGGCCCATCTATTTGTAACACGGGGTATTCTACTTTCTTTTGAGGCATATGAAAAATATTTAATTTATAGTCTTTTTGGCTTTTAATGACAGTTTATTAGCTTTCAATCAATTGCTAATCTTTGTTAGTTGTTTGTTAATATTTTCACTCCGTATTTTGCCTTCTGAATCATTAAATGTATTTAGTGTACTAGTAAGGGTGGTGTCGTCAGCATACGTTATGAATTTGAAAAGGTCCCTAGAAAGTGCTATGTCATTTACGTAGATAATAAATAAGAGTGGCCCTAAAATTTAACCTTGAGGGACACCAGTGTTGATGACTGTTTCCTTAGTCTTAACATTTTTAATTTCTACATATTGCTTACGATTAGGTAAATAACTCTTGCAGAGACACAAAGCCTTATCATTTAATCCGTGGTAATTTAGCTTCTGTATCAATATATTGTGATCAATTGTGTCAAATGTTTTTTATAAATCAAGATACATATTTATTGGAATAACCAATGTATCAAGTTCTTGTAAAATTCTGTATATAATTTCGAGTGTAGCAAGATCAGTAGAATGTTTCTTTCTAAACGCATATTGTCTATTGTAGTATAACGCTTTGGAATGGAAATAGTCGTGGATTTGATCAAACATAACCCTTTCAAAAAAATTGAAATCATTGGCAGGATACAAATAGAACGGTAATTGTCAAAGTCAGAAACATACTCTTTTTGAAAAGGGGTATGACTTTTGCAATTTTTAATTTGTCTGAAAATATACAACAGGTATTATCGATTGATTAATTAATAATTAGAGTGACTGGATTGCTCATTTAATTTTTTTTATAAATTTTAGTAATTGTGTTGATATCTTATAGTTTTTTCCATAACTCGATTTTGGAGGTAAACTATCAATTATATTAACATTAGTTTCAATGCCAATTGGGTTAAAGCTGAAGGTGTGAAATATCGGATTTTTCAGGTAATCTTTTTATGATGTACGTCCAGTTGTAGATGTCTTAGAGACTAGAGTAGGACCAGCATTCATAAAAAAACGTGTTAAATCTGTTTGCAATAATGAATTTGTTGTTAATCATTTCCTCATCGACGTTGAACAAATCTGGAAATTGTTCTTTCTTTTGACTTTTCTGAATAATTTCTTTAAGTAAACACCATATCTTTTTAACATCGTGTTTATGCTTTTTAAAACTGGATTGATAATGCATTTGCTTAGCTAATCTAATATTATTTTAAGAATTTTATTATAAGTATGCAAGTTAGTTTTAAGTTTGCGATACTGTTCTGTTTTTACGGGAGTCTGTTTCATTCTCGAATACAATTTGTTTCTAAACTTTATCGAAATAATAATGCCCCTGGTAATCGAAGGACTTTTCTTATGTTTATATTTGTTAAATTTAATTACTTTAATAGGTAGCAATTTATCCATAGATGCAGTAACAATTTCGTCGAGGATAATGTAGTTTTCATTCGTATCCGCACGAGTATTTGTTTTAAGTTTATCATAAAGATTTTGAGTTTATTTTTTATATTTTTTATTTATTGAGTGAGTCAGGATTCTGTTGTTCTGTTCGTATAAACCTTGGTATCGCATTAGAGGTTTCGACATAGTCCAGACTTAGAAAGTATGGAAAGTGATCAGAAATATTGCTCACTAAATTACCAGCTGAGGATTTGAAGAATCCTTTTGAAAAATTGCATAAAATTATCAATGAATGTTCCATGATATTCTGAAAGTCGTGTTGGCATAGTAATTTTATGGAAGAAACCATGTGATACGATTGTATCGAAATATTCACATATTATTGGTTTTTCGTTAATTTTAAGCAAATCAATATTGCAATCTCCTGCAATTGTTATTTCACTTTTAGATTTTGGTAAATCAACTAAATTTGATGCAAATTCATGTGTAAATATACGGTAATTTTCAATTATACCTCTAGGTTGTCTATATATATTTCCAAGAATTGTTTGTTTCTTCATGGCACAACATGATATTTCAATAAATTGACTTTCCCAAGTGTCTGTACTAGCATGGATTTTTACAGATTTGTAATTGTATTTGTTGCTGAGGTAGATTGCCAAGCCAGCATGTCCACTACAGATTTTGCTTTGGCATATTAAAGTATATCCATCTATTTGAAATAAAGAAGTGTCAGCCTCTTCATCGAGCCATGTTTCCTGTAAACATAGAGCACTAATCTTAGAGCCACTACTTCTGAAGTCTCTAGCTTTATCTTAATTTCGTCAATTTTAGCACAATAAATGTACTTTGCTTGTTCGTTAAATGGTTTATTACATTATTATCGTCAAAGTATGATGAATGTTGAAATGGTTCAATATCCCTATCTTCATTCATTTCATCCGTTTTTAATATGTGATAGAGATCATTTTTGTCTAGACCGCCAAATTGTGCTAAGAATTAATTGTAATCTATCATATTGAAAAAATTGATAAACAATAGTCCTCAATGTTTAGTGTTTAAAGGACTCATCATATAAATATGTATTAGTTGTTGTGAAAGAGCTACAAAAGCTATGCTCTGACCAAAATACAAATAAATTTTGTAAAAGAGAATATTACGAATATTATATCCCATGCATGTATAACGCAATGTACTTACTGCATCAGCGTAAAATGTGTGAAATATATTTCGGCATATGCATTGTCACAACATGGACGTAGAGAGAGAATAACGTAAGTATGTTGAACAAAACACAAAATGATTATTGTCTAAACACTAAGCTTTTGGGAAATACTACATATTACGCACGGTCCCAAAAATAAAAATGTAAAACGACTAACACTAAGCGTAGTGAAAAGAAAATGAATAAACATTGCCCTCCCCAAAATGAAAACAACGTGAATATTGACTGTAGAAAACATATCGTATATAGCTATAGTACGAAGTAATTATTATTAAATCATCACGTAATGTTGTAACTATGTAAATTAACATAGAACATATGTAATACAAAAACGCATTGCATAAAACATGTGTACCTTTCGTTGATAGCCGATTTTTTAAAGTTCATATATCTCTAGTGAAGTAGAGCAGGGAACGTGGAGCATGTGAAATTTCTATCAGCCATGGTCAATACTTATACACATAAAATCGTATAAGCAAGTCGGGCGTGAATTAGCCACTCATACAGAGCCCCGTTCGCTCTTATCGGCGTCTCATCCCAGCTTGAATAGGTCGTCCGGGTTAACAATTGTCACTTTCTTCTTTTGACCGTTCTCTACGGCCAAGCAGTGAATGCGGCCATTACGGGTGAACGCGTATTTCACAGAGACGTATTTCTTCATTTCACGCAGCACATTATTTCTGAGGGATGGTAGATCTTAATAAATCATAATCTAGGGGTCACTGGCATTTTTCATCTTTTCGTTTGATTTCATGACATCGATTTTGGTTTCGCGTTGCACGAATTTTGCGACTATGGCTTTGGCCCGGCCTGATAGTCGATGGCATAAACTGATGTTTTCTCGTTTTACGTCAACTACGATACGTTTACACGTGTCGATCACCACCTGAACCGTATCTTCGATTTCACGCGCCGCAGGTCCTGGACAGCCGACCAATTTTTTATGTTTTCCCTCCTGCTATATTGCTCGATTGCGCCTATCTGCCATTTTAGTTGCTGCATCTCGTTTTTTCAAAGTACAGATTTCATCAATGAGTTTCTGGACACACCCAGATAGTTCTTTTTTAGGCGGCGATCACTACATCTGGCACCTATCTTCACTGTCTCTCCAGTTATAAGGCTGAATATGCCCCGCGTAATTGTATGCATGCTACATAGTGAACAATGTGTTAGGCTCCTTCTTGGTGGATGAAACACGCGGCTCTATTGTATCAAGTGTAGGCGTATTATTGTCCCGTCTACGTTTGCAATCAATCTAGACAATGGCTTATTCACCCACTTGAGCGTGTATATTGTGAACAAAATGCTCGGCTCCTTTTAAATCAACGATAAACGCTGCACAATTGTATCAAGTGTAAGGAGATTATTGATCATTCTATATATTGAATCACTTGTATATTATTATAAAGGCTTAACGACACAATTGAAGTACTGTGACGAAATATCAAATATCTAAGGACTGTAATTATCCCGCGCTAATTATGTCTGATATACACCAGGTTACAATGGAAATTGAATGATTGACCACGCTGGATCAGAGCTACCAGACAACGCTGTATACATGACAGAAGAACGATTGTACGGACTGTGTCCACTGGCATGCCACATCCTGTTCAAACAACGAACGATGCAAGCGGACAACATGAACGAGCTTCTATGCGAGTTTACAGCTATTGTGACAACGTTAGGAAAATTCCTTTAGATCTGCTGCTTCTAACAAAACTGATAATCAAGGAATATACATTAACTTGACAGATTTGATTTAGGATGACGTTAATCGGCAGCATTCACTGATAGATTGTCGACGCGAATATGCGAACTCAATAATATACGACGTAATCGGACTTTAGCGAAAAACACAACATACGGTTTGTTGAATTTTGTATAATTATACATACGTTGTGGTGGTGTGTTTTTGCATTGAAAGCAGACGAACCAAATGCATTAACTAATTATTTCGTCTTAACGGTTAGTACAGCGGACCTATTGCATCGCACCAAAGATAATGTGAGAAGAGCAATTTTGAACTACAATATATACATCCACCCCCATTCTATAGAGTCCAGACTTCATAAATAAACCTACGAACATTGGCCAACAGACATGGTACCCGTGTGAATAATCTTTACAGGCATTGGTGTCGGATACATGCTGACATTGCTGTTATATTTATTACCATCACCATGGTCCGTAGGTGTCATATGCAGGACTTCATACACTTGAAAAATAGATACTGCATTTTACAATCGCCACACTGCAACTTATCATGATATTGTTTGCATTGCTTATCATTGTGTATACATATTTTAGGATAATTGTCTATCCGTGTGCGTTTACGATGGCATGGCATTGATTTTGTCGGGGGTGTCTAGGAAGTTCCCAAATCAATTAGTCGCATAAGTATATCTAATCGATCAGCTACCACACAATATTGTTTGCTCGATTGTTCCTTAGCGAGTCGGGGGAAGTGACGACAAACCGGTTCTCCGTCCGGAAAACCTTGTCTTCTTTTGTTCGCACGAAACAGTATGCCTAAGCATGTGAATTAGGCGAATACCCATTATATAACGTGAACACGATCGGTCATATGTACAAACGTGTACCATGTAGTCGGTCGTTGTTACTACCGCAGACTATACATAGCTGGTGAATTGGATTTTCCTTGATATTACGCAGTTGAAGACCTTGCATTAAGCATAGCTGATATAACCCCATTCTTCAGTAGTTACACAACTACTACATAGGTAATATTGTAATGTGAGAGTTGGGGTAGACGTTATCACGTCGCGTGCCAGACACGGGTAAACACGCAACGTGGAATTGCAGCAGCGTTTTCGTTGCACAAAGCAATGTATGCCTTATTAGTAACACATTTGAGATGCATGCATCTAACTGGGCACTTATTGGTCGGACTTAAGTCGCCTAATCCAGTCGATCGCGGAAAGCACTTATCGTGTCTACACCGAGTTTTATGATCCGCCAACACTACGCCTGCCAAATTTGTGATTAGGCGTCAGTCGAACGTAGGTATTTCGTCGCTGCGGCCCACCAGGCAAGAACGGATCGGTATCCGTGATCTATGCGCCAAGTAACTGGCCATAGTAAGTAGCAGTAAGGTGTGGGAGGCGTCATGCCTAGTGGTGCTCTCGTGAAAGGAACACTGGACTCCCTGATAGACTCTGACGGTCAACGACGAAGGAACGGTGACGTCACGGAAGGCAATGTTCCTTTAAGTAAGGTGTGTTGTAAGAATAATATGGTGACCGCGGACAAGTAGTTACATGTATACGTTGTCTATGTTTCATATCCGTGTATGCCTTCATAAGCTTCATAACATTATGGTCGATCCTCACAAAATGTAATGAATTTGATTCGTATGCGTCGTTCTGGGTACACAATGACTAGAACCGTATTTCATGTGCTTACATTGTTTTGCTGTTTTCCAGAGAACGAGATAAGTTATATAAATATATTTGTCACTATGTTAAAGATGTTTTGCAAAATCAAACTGGTTAAGTATAAACATCAACGTGCTTACTTGTTCGCCTGAACATGAATATATCACAAATATAAAATAAATAGAAATGGCTGTGCCTATTGGTATGGACGTCCTTGAATGCTTATTAACAGTCACTCGGTGTGCATGGATTAGGGTGTAGCACCCGTGTTGACTTCACGGCGCCTACATAAACAATGGGTAGGCTCGTTCGTGGCGAACGAAGCGCACCAGTCATTACCATTTCGTACTTTTGATCTTAAACGCGTTTCTGCAGATTGCCTAAGTTCTACAGTCGCCAATTATTATAACTCCAAATAGCTACCTTCGAGGGTTTAACAAATACATAGCCAATCGGTAGACTAGAAGCCAGTTGTCCAAGAATTCAAATGAACGTAGAAAGAAGCGAGTGAACTTTGATATCTCTGAGGAGGTACAACCATAATGGCTTCCCCTCAATGTCAGCGTGTTACCATGTGTACACAATGGGACACCAGTTCATGACATACATATCCCAAAGCGGTGGCACAATATACACGTAGCCATAAGAAAACAATGTACTCCAACGTATAGTAACATTTACAACACACATCGTTTTGCGAATCCATAATATTTTTCTTAAATAAGTAGCAATTATTATTTTGTCACAACTTTAAATAATGACATAAGTAAGGAAATAATTGTATTAGCAAAACTACCCATATCCGGACTGAATAACATGGACGTTTGTGAGTGGTTCAATATACATATGTATTATATAATTATATATATATATATAGCGTGTGCGCACTTGATTGTGTATGGGAGTGTGTTTGTGTATGTGTGAGTGTGTGCATGTGCGCGCGTGAGTAAGTGTAAGTGTAAGTATGGCGTGTATATGCGCGCGCGTGTGCTTTTTTGCTGCGTACCACTCGATACTCGTGTATTTGAATAAATTCCATGCACATATAAATTCATGGTCTTCATTTGCCTTGCTATGCAGTTGATGACATCGCATTTTCCACAGTTGTATGAAATGTCCTCTACCCTATAATCCAGGTACGATCCCAAGCGGTTAGAATATGAACACAGTAGCGATATTAAATGTTTGCGAATGTTATATGTTTTTCCAACAATTATGTGTAAGAATGCATTGTGTTCACATTTCGAGCCAGTATGTATATACACATGACACGAACAGGATGGATTATCCGCATAAGTGTATTGACATTATCCAGCAGCGACGAGTAAAGAAAGTCATGGCGACATTCTTTGCCTACAGCCGCTCCCTTGTTCAACCCGACTGAGAGGTTCGCGCTCGAAGTCATGCTGGATTAGACGGTGTCTTAATCGGTTAAACCTGTATTAATCCAACGTACTAATCTAACCCTTATCATGTGTAAAGTGATTATACAATTTTGTCTTAGCGGTATTATGAAGAACAAGGTACAGCGGCTTGAAAGGAATCCATTATTTGCCACCAGTGCCGTTGTACACAGCGCTATGACAGCGGCACACAGAGGCTATTTAAACCACGGGTCATTGTTTGTGTCCAAGTGGCTAGTTATGTCTGAGTAAACGAACTCGGCGAATTTAATTAAACGCATTACACAACTCCTACCAAAAGGCACGCACATGGGTATAAACCATTCGGACTGCGTTGATTTACATTGCCATAACTTTTCATTGGTGTACTTAGTTAATGAGTTGTTAATTGCCTGGTTGTTTGTCCGATTGACTGTGTGATTGAGTGTCGGCAAGTAAGTAAGTAGAATGGTATTGAGCGCCTGTTTTATTGAGTAAGTGATTTATTGACGTTCTCGCTGAGTAAGTTAGTTATTGAATCAGTGAGTGAGTTATTGAATGTGTGACTGGGTGAGTTAATGACTGAATGAGTTCATTGAATGGGTGACTATGTGAGTTGGAGAGTGAATGAGTTAGTGAGTGAGTGAGTGAATGCGTGAGTGAATGAGTGAGTGAGTAATGGGCGAATCTTTATTATCGTATTTATCCAGTAAATGTATTTAGGATATGAATGAGTGATTATATAACTGCTAGCTTACACACACCAAGTGACATCAGCTGTCACCCTTATTATTTATATCTTAAACACGTACACGGTAGCCCCGTTTTTAGGGTGGCTGACCATTCTACAGTTTTCTTGTTTCTCCGGTAGGTAAAAATTAAAACTCGTAACTTCGTAAGTAAACAATTTGAAATTATTACTTTTGTGTTTCTTGTAACACATCGCCAATTGGGAGGTCAGAAGCCAATCGTCTACAACCTCGCGCGCCAGGGGTTGCTGCTGCTGATTACGTCAGTGCCACCTAGCAGTACCCCCGGTAGCCTCGATTATCCAGGTGCCGTGATGTGGCAGCATTGTCCCATCACAACGACCTGGATTATTAAGCCTCAGCCAATGTTACCGGTAGGGGGCTTTACTCCAGATTCTGGTAGAGACGATGATTGGCTCTCAGGCCAACTATGAAATAACATATTAAATAAGGATACACTTTTATCAAATAATATTGTACTACAACAACTATTCAACATCAAACTTATATTGAAACGTGTCACACACAAAATAAACCGACTTTAATTTTTGTTTGTAGTTTAATGCCTTTTAATCACATGCGTATTCACTAGGTGGCAGCTCTCATGGCATAACATTCAGAAGGGCCATTCAGAGCCAGACTATCGTTCTGGCGAAGTCACGCAGCCAGGCGAGAGTCGGTTAAGAGAGATTATACCCCCGGCTGATCGCTTTGCGAAACTTTGAATTTAAGCTCAGCGTATGAAATCGCTCACTATATCAATGGTTGGTGGCAGGTCAGGTGGTCATAATAAAAGTAATTTCAACCAACGGTGGCTCGTGTTACATGCACTGTTTAGGAAGTAGAAGCAATTATCCGAATACACAATACCGTTCACCTGCTTGTGCGAATGGGTCAATATATTGGGATTCACAGAAGTCGTTTATCCGTCTTCAGTTTGGTGGCGAATGAACACAAACTAAAATCGTATTTATACCAATTTAATCAGATACAATGGTGAAGGAGGGTTCCTAGTGACTGTGAAGAATCCAATACTGTCTTATAAGCCCACGGTAAACGTTTTCATATATCATGCATCCACGTATCTATGCACCAAATTGCCGCGTGTATGCGTTCGTGCATGTCCGCGAGTGCGTGTGTCGTGTGTATGTGTAAGTTGGTATCGGTATATGCAGGCATGCATGCATCTACATAATACTTACACTCATACACCAATGTTCGCAATGACAATCGTAATGTGTGATTTTAATTGTAATAGGTAGCAGAACCTTGTAATTAAGGTCACCCTCAGGACTGGCCGAAAATGATCTGAATGGCGGGGAGAATGTGTTCGCGGGACTAATTTCCTATATTTTATTATTGCGGAAATGTTTTGGGATTGTCCGAGGGTGACATTAGTTGCGAAATGGCTGCATTACCGAGTATTTTTGTTTGTAATAGTAGTATATAATGAGACTATTTATAATAGCAATAGGTCGTCCATTAATAAAATATCATTTTCTATTTCACATATCGCAACAAATGTGTTCACAAGTTGGTTTGTGTACGTTACTCAAACTGTTGAAATATGAGCAGCTGTGCACACGATGGTTCTACGTTATTCAACAAGGACAAGATGAATTGGCTGATAAGTTGACGGAGTCATAAAACACCTGCTCGAATAAACAATGCAGGCTTTCCAAGTGTTGTTGTTGGAGAGGCTAAGACTTAATACGTTCCTAACATGCAGAACGGACATTTATCCTATTTGCAGGTAGACAATTACCAATGTTATTATTGCGCATGGATTGGGCCGTGTATAATTGATTTAGCAGTAGTAATAACTAGTTTGCACTCATCCATGTACGAACGAACCAGTTGTTACCAATACTGTTGTTACAATTGAATTGTTAAACTTGTCCCAATTATTATTATTATTATTTCTGGTATCGCTAAGTATGGCATTGCATGCAGCGGATACTCATTTTACCATAACTCCACAGTGATGCCACCTGGGGAATGAGTGACAAGTAAATTAGTTCACTGAAAGAAGTCATTCTAAAAAAGCAACATTTGTATATTTGTTTTGCAAATATATCACAAATTGGTAGAACAGGCCAAAGGTCCAAGAAAGCGAAATAATATAGAAAGAGGTGAATGGACTTTGGCGCCTCGTGTGGATCAGGATAGTGTTATAGGTTTGGTGAAGTAAGACAGATGATGTAATCTTGGTATATATGATATGCTAGAAAGAGTGCAGAGGAGAGCAATTAAAATGATACAAAAACTGAGGGATCTTAGTTAAGAAATACGCCTACTAATGTGGTTTAACAACACTAGACACCAGGAGACTGAGAGGAGATCAGATGGAAGTGTTTAAAATATTGAATGGTTATGAAAATATTGATAGAAATATGTTTTTCTCAGTTTAGAAAGATTGAAGGACCAGAGGACATGAATTTACATTAGTAAAGGAACAGTGTAGATTAGATATAAGAAAGTTTTCATTCTCAAAAAGGACTGTAAATGATTGGAACATATTATCTCCTGATTGTGTTGGTGCTAGTAGCGTGAATATATTTTAAAAAGAAATCGACACATACCTTAAAAGGGCGGGATACACGTAAATAAAAAGTATTGGACTCTCGATAAGCCAAAAGGCTTCCTTGTCCACCTGCCATCTAGAGTTAATTTTCTGGATGGCAATCTTGTTAAATCTTGTTAAATCTATATAAGAACTGTGATATCTTAACGGAACAGGAAAAAACATTAAACAATGTTTTATTAACTTTACAGTAATTGACACTTAGGAAGAGTGTCATGCTGCGTTCCAATGGGCTCGTGTTTAGCGTAAATACGACTTCGTGACCTTCACACGATTAAGTTGAATAAATGTGTCAGTGGTGAAGTCGGGCTGCTCCTGAACTTTCCATTTCACCAAATGGTATTCAGGGTAAACACCAGGTGACTGGAACGCAGCATCAGTCACACCAGCTGGTGGAAAATGACATAGGCCAAGAATTACACTTCACTTGAAGGATAATTTCACACTGCTTCAAACCTATAGGTGAAACGGCTGCATATGGCATAAGGTAAACTTATAGGCTATACATTAAGTGTTGCATTGGGTGCGGTACTTCGAACTTACAGCTGAATTTGTTTATTATCTGTACTAGAACCCACGCCTAATTGTCACGTATTGCATTGCTTTCTGTGGAACGCAGTGGCGCAGTGACTAGAGCATCGGACTCTAATAAATTCGAGAGAAACCGGGTCCGAATCATAGGTGGTTGTTTCGAATCATGGGCAAGTTCGTTCACTCTAAATTGTTCCATTGCACTTAGCTATATTAGTGCCTACCTGGCTATAGACAATGGTGAATACTTGTGACCAAATTGTGTTCGCGCATTAATTTCAATTATTCCAAGATAAGTCGAGATGGTGTCCAATTGAACATGTCTGCCAAGGTGTAAAGTGTTGAACCCTGGCTCTGAGCAGTCTTTAAGACTGGATACAGCGCACTATAAGAAGTTGCCTTTACTTCGTTGATTCCTCCAGGTAATTTCGCCGTGCGACGAAGATGGACCATCGCGAGTGGCGCGGGTCGCCTCGCAGTGTTCCAGCGCCCGCTTTCTGCGAACTCCCTCCCGCGGCCTGAACGACGCGCAAGACGGTGTCATCAAAGAGGACCGAATTCTCATCACGCAGTGGTCGGACAGAGACCAGTTCGGCGATGAAGACGTCATATCCGGTAACCAGAGTTCGGAAGACGAGTACGATCTGTCGTCTCAGAGCAACAGTTGCCACTTCGAGACAGGAGATATCGACCAAGAGGATGCCTACGACACCGACCTCGAAGTCGACGACGACAGTAAGAACAATCAGACGTGTTTCTGTCCTCTTTACTTCTGTAGGCCGTAATGAGGCTGGCCTCAGCACAGGTCCTGGATGTATGTTTGTTTCCATATCCAGTCAATGATCCCGCATGAACATCTCAACTCCCCCTATCTGTCGGTGTCGTTCTCCACTCCCTACCAATCTCACCAGGTCTCCCTTAACACTGTCCTCACGTGTTACTCGTAGTCTTCCTCTTCTCCTGCCTGCTACTCTGACGTCATCCGCTCTCATCGTTAGCTGCTCCCTGCCAATCGTTCCATTAAACCAGCCAACTTAAACAGATTCCTCACGTGTGTCCTTTTTCCGTTAAATACAAATTCTTTGTTTTGTTAACAGTTTGTTACTTATAATTAGCTATTCATTATATCAAATGTATCAACTATATACACAAACGGCCGGCTGAATTGGGAGGAAGGTTACATAATGATAAACATGACAATTCGTAAATGTACTTGTACAATAGGACATGGAAATATGTGATACGTATACGTGAATAACGAGAGACGTCGTGATATCAACAATTTTACATACACGGCGTGATACCAACACAGTTGCCTACCTCTCACTTGCTCACAATTGGCGCAATCTGTCGTTCAGAATGGTTACTGGCGAACCAGGGGGAATTCGACCCAACAGGCCTCCGAGACTACATCGTAGAATGCAACAAATTGGGCGTAATCCCGGCATCATACTTCGCCCGCCACGTTCACGATAAGGCCTTCGTGATGAAACACTACCAGCTGGGACCGCTGGGAGCCAAGGCAATCGCCAAGCCGTTTGAGGTCTGTAAACTGACTGTTGTCTGGTTGTGATCTCGTTACGTTGTGTAGAAGTCTGGATACACTGGTTCTTTTCGTCCGACCACACCAGACTCCCTCTGACTGAAGTGTATCCACTACACCGACCGAAACCGACCGCGCTTTACTACAATCCTGCGTGACGTCACACTCACATAAACTTGAAAACTTTAGACTACATCGGAACTACTCGGTGTCAGTCTGACTGATTCGAAAGTTTTCAAGTTAATGTGATTATGACGTCACACCGGTTGATAGTATAACGCAGTCGGTATGGTCGGTGTAGTGGATATACTGCAGTCGGAGGGAGTATGGTATGGTCTGGTATGCTCTGATCTGGTCAAGTCGGACGAAAAATGCCAGTGTATTCCGGCCTGTAGAAAATGACGAATTTAGCTGCGATACTGACAAGACAACGAAACTTTACGAGATAACTTGTATTCTAGATGAAAGAAACTGATGCAAACGTTAGTGAGCATACTGTCGACTTGAGTGACACTGATATGGTTTCGTATTACAGGTCAACACAACTATCGAAAAAATTGACTTAGAAGGCAACCGTATCGGAAACAGAGGCTGCGTCTACATTGCACGGGTTCTAAAGGACAATTTATATGTCACGGACCTAGTAAGTAATATTGCAGCACGTAAATGTCAACGAACTGGATACACACTTTTAGATTGTCGTTGCAGATTTTTGTTGTTGCTAATTGTTGTTAACTACTTATATTGGCTTCTCAGCTTATAATTACACATGGCATGTCCATTTCAATCGCGACAGCATGTTATGTATAATATAGCATCTTTATTATAATTTCTTGATAAATGCATTTTGTTGAACCACCGTTTCTATGCGATTATAGTGTTGTCCGTTTTAGTTTGAGTATTTTGTTGAGTATATCATGTTGAAATGGCGCAACTATAGTCATATTTTGGTACGCTAAAACTCAGGGTTTATGCTGCATGTTTATGATATCGTTTCACAATGACAACTACCAGACGTTCTATTTTAATACGGAATAATCAGATATGCGCGCGCCTGGTCTGAACGAAATACCGTGATGCGTTTGTTGATTTGGTGTAGATACAGGTGGCCAACATTGAAATAATTTTCTATAGAATCTCTCTGAGAATAACATTGGGAGCAGCGGAGCAGCGGCCGTGTGTGAAATGATGCTAGAAAACTCTACCATCAGCACTCTTGAACTATCCGGTAAGCAGTTAACTATGGTCATACAACAGCATTATATCATCATGAGGTATTTTCTGTCAGACAAGTCAGGTCGTGGTGTTAGTATTGTTTGCATAATGGTCATGATAACAAGTCAGTATTATAATTGAATATATAAGGGTCATGAAGGGTAATGAAACACGACATTATAACTGAATAATGTCGATTTTGTATGACCCTGCCTTAGCTTCACACACCCTGCCTTAGTTTCACACATGGGGTTATCTTTCATGGGAACTATATCGTAGCGCGCACTAGGCAAAGTGTGTCCTCTTTCTAATATAATATTTCAGGGATTTTAGAAAATAAAATGTTATACAAACATTTACAGTAAGATATGCTTTTATGTTAATAGCTAGAACGACTTAACCACAACAACACAAACATCCATCCCAATATATAATGACATTGGTAAAAACCTGTTCTCAGCAAATGAAGGAACAATTATAATTATTACATTGGATATATAAAGTTAGACTGATGTGTTACGTATTAAGTGTTTTTAAAAGATGTGGATATGTTGTATTAGGAAACGGATTCCGGGATTGCGATGGGACGTACTTCAGTCAGATACTCCAGGTGAGATCTATATATTAATGCGCTAACTAAGAAACATTGTATCTCCTCCCACGCATCATATTTAGACGCTATCATTAATTGAAACGTCATCAACATAGAATTATTAACATAAAATAGCAAGTAAGTCAATAACTTTAAAAGTTACATGTGATGGTGATTTTCTTTGTTATCGTTTGCCATCTTTCTTTACCGGGATGTCTTAATGGGGGTATCGCTGACTTATGTTTGTTTTGTATGTGAAAGTGAACGGTAAAATACATTCGTCTGCGTCTGAGTCTAATGTGTGGTTCACCAGAGTAACACGAGCCTGGTGAAACTGTCACTGAAACACAACAACTTCGACGACGACACTGCGATGCAGTTTCGCGATGCACTGGCTGGAAATGAATATCTGCGCATGCTTGACCTAAGCTGGAATCACTTCCGGATGAAAGGCGCTGAGTATTTGGCCGATATAATTAGAGTAAGCACATCTTGATCATATATGTTATTCCGTAAAGTATGCGAGCAACGTATACAACATTCCTAATAGAAAACACTTTTATATTTAGGATACGTGCTACGTATCATCATCAATGCCAACGTTAAATATATGTATACTAGCTGAGTGTCCCGGGTGAAAGGCTGTAAAACATGTTCAAGACAGAGCCTCGTCAATGATTTGGAATCTTTGGAAATTTTGTTTGGAAAACTGCATTTAAACCTCTATATGCATTCACTAATATACTATATTGTTTACGTTTGCAGGACAACTACGGTTTGAAGTATTTAAATCTTGCTATGAACGGCTTGTCAGACGACGGTGCAAAGTTGATTGGAGAAGCATTGAAGGTGAACCAGTGTCTAGTTGATTTGAACATCAGCAGTAACAGAATCTCGATAGAGGGCGCATTGGACATTGCACGTGGCATTCAAGTTAACGAAACATTACAAACGTTGCGGGTGAGATTATATTGAATATCAGAGTCAGTGCAACACTAGCCCTATCTGGGTTACGTTCGCTAGTCGCTAGTTGGCGGGCGTGTGCAAATGAAGAGCAGTTTAATGTCATAAGGAGGCGTTATTAGCATAGCGTATTATTTCGTGAACAAATAATACATTAACTTCGTTAATTCTTGTTGTTGTTCTGGATACGACATTGTTGTTATTATTATTACTATTATATGGTAATTAATGTATACTTAGTTATTTCGATTGAATAACTTAATTAACTAACTAAGCATAAGTATATGAATACGTCGAATGACTCGAATAGTGGCGTAGTTTGCAAACAGGATATTCATCTATGATTATGCAAGTGCGAATAATATACTTGCTAATTGTGTTTTCTTCTGTTTTTGATAGATCGGTCAGAATCCAATAAGCGCCGACGGAGCACTATCGATACTGGAATCCATACACAAAAACGCTGACACAACGATAACACTACTTGACGTCATGGTAAGTTAAATATTAGTGTCACTAATTATACTCGGCGCGTTTGTCGTGTTGCACTTCTACTACAAGTTCCACTTATAGAATATATCTATATTGAACTTATTCAACGAATAGTACCTGTAGGATAGAGTTTCACCTATAAACAAGAAGGCGTCATCAGTAGTACCGAAGTGGCGGCCGGATGACGTCATCGTACTTGCGGAAGCTCGTAATCGCTGCCTCTGTTTACGCATTTATGCTGCCTCTTTTACGTGTCTTCTCCTTCTCCTTCTTTTTCTCCTTCTATGGGATTCCATATATATTATTTTCATTCATTCCGAGTTTAGATCAGTAGTTCTAGGTAGCTTTGTTGTCTGTGAAGGCTGATATATTCATGGAGGATAGGAACATTTTCGTTGGAAATTTTAATAATAAGTTATTAGAAACAAACTAATTATTCTTAAGAATTTTCTGTAATTAGTTCAATTTCTCCTGGTTTAGCGCAACTTGTTTGTAACGAACTGTCTAAATACACGTTCTGCTGCTTAGGATCCTGCTGCCACTATTGACGCTGGCAGACTAATTATATTGTTTTTACAACTTTACCATTAACCATATTATAGTTTTAAAAGAAACATGTGCGTATTGAATAACATACATTTGCGAAATAAGTCCATTGCGTTTGGCGTTTCCGGAACAAAATCAGAGCCAGGTTTCTGTACAATGTAGCAGTTGGCCCTTCATCTTTGATGCGGACATACTTTCTATGCCGTAAATTCTGCATGGAAATAAAAAACATATTAACAATTGTTTTGTAATATTGAATTTAACTAATTATTGTCGTAATGTAATGCATATATATCCAATTTATTGTTATTTCGTATTCACTTCTAATGAGGTACTACGGCTATTAAAAAAACGTTTATTTGGCATGCTGCTGTGAATGCCGCAAAGCAATACGTTGCAACATTCCAAAACGAATTGCATTGTTAATAATTTAGTAATTGATGCAATATTAATTAACTACGCGCGCGTGCGTGCGTGCGGCGTGCACGTGTGTGTGTATACTCATGTCATAATCGACTTCCGTTTGTGTTTGTTTCCGTCAGAATGTCGTGGTGAGTGAGGCGTTCGAGAAGATTCGTGTACACATCAACGAGAACCGACCGAACATGCCTTTCCTGCAGGTACAAAGCGCGATCGCTTTTAGTTTGTTATGGTTACAACAACATTTTATATTAGGAACATAACCCTGGAATGATAAATTGCCTTATATGAACCACATATTTTACCAGCGACTAAAGTGAGCGGTTTACACTTCACTATATTGTTTTGCTAAACATCTACATGTTATCTATAGGCACCTGAGAGGGCGACGGACTATCGGTGTTCATATATACGATTCGAATACGGGATTGGTCTTTACAAACATGCGTATTCTTGCGGTTTACCTACATATTTTTCATGTTTTTATACATAGCGGTATTATTGACGTAAGGTACATTTCTTACGTTTGTGTACGTTTTAAACTTGAGTCAGATGCGCAGTCTCGCGAAATTCAATAAATGCTTGTTCGCTGTTCAACGATACTCTCAAAATAGTTGGGACACATCATCATCATTGTGCAGCCGTAGTGTCCCGTAGTTGGGCGAAGGCCTCAGCATGTCGTTTCCAAATCTGCCTGTCTTGTGCTATCCTCTGCCAGATGGTGCCCTTCCAGGACTCGTCTAGTCCGTCTCTCCACCGTCTTGCCGGTCTTCCTCTAGATCGTTTCCCTTCGTAAGGTCTCCAGGTTGTGATACGCGATGTCCATCGGTTATCTCGTAGTCTGCTGCCCAGGTCCACTTCTGCTTTCTGATTTGTTCTTCACGTCTATGACCTTTGTCTTCTGTCTTACCCAGATGTTTGTTTTTCTCTCCCGATATGTGATGTTTAACATACTTCTTTCCATCTTTGTTTGTGCGGTTGCTAGCTTGTTCTTTGCCTGGATGGTGATTACCCATGTTTTCGCGCCGTATGTCGTCGCAGGAAGTACGCATAAGTTGAAAACTTATCTCTTCAAGCAGGTTCCTAAGTTATCTTTGAAGATGTCGCGGTGTTTGGCGAATGCTGTCCAGCCGGCGGTGATCGTTCTTTGAGGAAGAAGGATCTGCTCGTTGGGACACTGTCGCAATAATATTACAGTATTGCAGCATTCGCGATACGGTCGTAATAGTAAACTATCCCCAATTGTCACCTGTATTCGACAGGCAGCTTACGTGTCCATTGTAGGTGGTACACGGCGGGGTGCTGTTCCGTGGCAAACACCTCATCTATATCGACGAGGACGAGCCCGGGCGCGACTTCGAGAGCGATCCAATGGCGAAGCTAAGGAAATACGCGGAGAAGACCAAATATCGACTCATTGACGTGTTCAAACAGTTCGACACGGACAACAGCTGGACACTGTCCAGGGACGAAATACTCAAGGGTGGATTAGTATGTAGAATTTTAATCATTTTGATGATGCAATGCAGGAATACATGTTTACAATCTCGGTGGATATAAATGGATAAGTGATATTTTCCGTAGGTTCTTCGCCACTCACCGTGTTGTGCCATTTTACAGTGTACTTACATGCTAAATATCATATTATCACTATGCATGATACGACCATGCATCCCGTTATGTTCCGCATTATGTCCATGCATCAGTTCAAGTTTTATAGTGTACGACCAAACATAATTTTACGCAATGAAATTGTAGACCCACGCATCATGTGATATTTTAAAGTGTGCCTATAAATATTTGCCATGTTTTATAATTTACGTCCACGCATTGAAAGTCCCCACTGAAAGTGTTTGTTTGGGCTCCATATTGTGAAAACTGTCCAATTATGGACAACTGTACTTTTTATAATTACACATACCCTTTTGGGTCCTATTCACATGCAGTTGCATAGTTCAGTTCAGGTGGCTGATAAGATTGTATAGAGGCAGGGTTGGAAACCAATAAGTGTGAAAGGTTGAAGTGGGATCGGGTGTTATGCACTGTGCCAATCTTGTATGCACACTATTATCTAGGAATGCATGGATTATTTAACCAGTATTTAGAGTGATAGGGAATTTATTCCAGGTTTGGATGCAGTTACAGAGACTAAACGTTTGCCAACGTTAAGCTTGGATTTATGAACAAAACATTGTTGTAAAACAGACGATCTGAGGTTTCTGTCGATATCTGAAAAACGCAATAGACTAACCAAACAGGATGTTTGTTGCGAAGATAGGGAACGGTATGTAATAGAGGCTAACATGAATTGTATTAATATTATTTGTATTGCTGATTCGTCAAGTATTAATGCCTGTGTTTGCCAGTCGAAAGGAATGGACATAACTGAAAAGGAAGTGGACAGATTCATTGAGAGGTTGGACAAAGACGGCGACGGTGAAATTGATTTTGCGTAAGTTACCTTATACTATAGTTGTGTAAACGTTGCTATGTATCCGGTCATCCTCGCACGCCACGGGTCGCTGCTGCTGAATACGTCAGTGCCAGCCAACAGTACCCCCTGGCTGATCGCTTTGCGAAATTCTGAATTTAAGCTCAGCCTGTGAAATCGCTCACTATATCAGTAGATGTAGGCAGGTCAGGTGGTCATAATAAAACTAATTTCAAGCAACGTTGGCTCGTGTTACATGCAATGTTTAGGAAGTAAAAGCAATTATTCGAATACACAATACCGCTCAGCTGCTCGTGCTTATGGGCGAACGGGTCATTATATATTGGGATTCCCAGAAGTCGTTTATCCGTCTTCAAATTGGGGCGTGTATTTGTTCTGTTCTCACGGGTGATGCAGTCGGGACTGGCGAATTCAATTACTAGTTTGACTCAGCTAACTTCCGCACTTCGCGTAGGGGGTCAGCCAATGCTAGTTTTGCAAGGCAAACAGCCCTGGCTTTCGAGGATGCATCCAGTCGATGCACTGTATGATACATTCATTGCAAAATGTATCAGATTCACGACTTAGAATAGCAATATGTGGTAATTAAAGACGTCTAAGCACCAGCCGTCGCGAAATTCTGACACCATATTAAAGGGGCATATTATGAAACAAATTGTAATGCATAATGTATCCATATATTAAATAAGCTCCAGTACGACTGCACAGAACAAGAGCAAATGTTGTCGTATAGCATTGTGCAAGTGAATATGTGGTAGAGAAGCAGTCAGATATTATGTTTTGTATTGCCAAAATTGACACATTTGCCAAAGCTGGGTCATGACCTAATTTCCCACAAACATGCGACTACTCGTTATTCGTCAAAGGAGGGGGTCCTGTTGAGCGGATTGTTTCATATCCAATGTAACCAATACAAACCGTATTCGCCTTTGCGACGTCAGGGAGCTGTTGGCCGGTGACAGCGACTTCCGGAAGAAACAGCGTGACCAGAAGAAGGAGCTCGCGGCATACAACAGCGATGACGATGACGATGACGATGAGAGGGGGAAGACGGTTGCGTTGTCGCTCGGTGAACGCGACGAGTTCACCACAGACACGTAGACACTCCGTCGATGTATTCAGGAGTCAGATCGAGGAAGACATGATATCTTTGTTTTCAATTTCTTGATTGATGACGATTGTTTAGTTAGTTTTTGTATTGTTTATTTAGGATCAACAATGTTAAGAAATTGTGACCCACGGGTACAACACGTGCATATTTATATATATACATGTAACAATATCACAATAATACTATACAGACTACAATGTTTATTATGTACCGTTTATCGTATGTAGTGCACCATTTTGGTGATAAGACGCAATAGTAGTTAAACAAGACGAGACGAAACAAGACGAAACGAAACGAAACGAAACAAAACGGCGCGAGGCGAGACGATACTAAACGAGACGAGTCGAAACAAGACAAGACAAAATATAGAGTTAATTAAGTGCATCACTAGAACCGCTGGCATATTGACCCATCGAAACAAGTGTTTGTCAATTATTATACATTTTCTGAATCCCGGTTTTGGGGTCTACATGCAGGTGCACCTATATCAATGCCTGCCTGTCATTAGTCGTCGTCGCTGGACAGATAGGTAGCGACAAACAATTCGTAGAATTGCTTGTTGCAGTTGAGCTGAATCCCGGAAACATGGTAAAGGACAACATTATGAATGAAGTACACCATTGATTACTCGCACATATCTGCACTGAGTGGGACGAATACCAATGGTAGTGCAATGTTGTCACCTCTCCAGGTTGAGAGGATGTGTACCATGATATGTATGTATTTCCATGTACTTGTAATACGGGTTATGGCGAAAGCGCATGTTTTCCAACCAATACACCGACACATGTTTCCGAAGTCCATGTGCCAATACTTTTGAAAATTCATCGGTCTGACTCCCGAGTCTTTTCTACAGGTGTCTTTCTTGTGGCGCATCTGTATTTCACACCCTAGTCCATAAAACAAAACGACTACAGAAACCGGAGACAGCGCGCCACCTAATAGATGCTAATGGTGAACGCACACAATTATATCCATATCCACTAGGGGAAACGGAAGCTGATTGAAAAGCAAACGAAATGCTTTACGGTTGAAACAGAACACATTTGCGCAGCATCATAACCGGCGTCATTCGTATGCATTATTCTGGGGCGGCGAAACAGCTGTATTTTAAGTATGAAGCTTCTGTTTTATGAGTTTACTTATATAATGCAAATGTTATTTAATCTCATTGTTTAGTGTGGTAGATATAATATGTGTATGTATATGTGTGATCGATGTAGTATTTAAATAAATATATATCAAAGTGTTGGAATAATAACACTGCATTTTTGTGTCACTTGTAACAGTTATTTTTCGCCCTTGGTCTCTGTACAGGGGTGAGTGTCAGCTATTGTAATGTTGAACCACCCGTTCCGTTCTTTCTGTCCACAATTTCCTGTCAGCAACCCTCTCCATCTTTCATCCTCGCCCGATCGTTTCGTGTCCCTCCTCATAGAATCCTACCTTCTCAGTCGTGGTCTTCCCCTTCTCCTGCGTCCTTGGCGTCGTTCGCATCTGCCCTCCTTGCAAGTTTGCCTACACCAATCCTTGCCGAGTGGCATGCCCATCTCATCCGGTTTCTAACCAGTCTTCTTCATGTTAGGCTTCATTCCATACCAACCTCTTTCCTCAGTGTTTCGTAATATTCCTAACATGATTTTCGTGTAGTTGTTTAATAAAATATGCTATAAAAACTGCCAGAGGCACTGTACAAACATGGTTAGGTGTCGTGTAAACATAGATGCATAAACCACACTCACACACGCACATGCACACGGACCGGCACACCGGCACACCGGCTCACCGGCACACCGGCACACCGGCACGAACATACATGTACACCAGCACACCTGCTTTCTCTTTCTCTCCCCCCCCCTCTCTCTCTCGTGCGTGCCTGTACGTGCGGGCGTGTGTGTATGACACCCACGCAGGTAGTAGATATGTTATTTCTTTGAAATATATTCCTAAAAGTTGTATTGATATATTATTATATATCAGAGTAATAAGTATTATTTATTTACTTAGTACTCATGCGGAATCCCAGGGCAAATAAATAACACATTACGGCAACGGCGATACGTCTGATACAAACACTTTGGCTAAAGAAAGATAACAACGGACAACAATTTCATCGATTTATTCTAGATGTATTTTTGCCTTACAAATCCCATACTACTCACAACCAAAATGAATTAACACGTTTAACAAATGTTATAATCGCAACAAATACCATATCGTCAAAGGCAGTGGCTGTGAGAAGTCCGCCTGCCTTATATAAATATTAACACTGTTCATACATAAAACATTTATTGAGATCAAAGAGATATAGTGAACTATAAATACTTAATTTAGGTATGGTACTTTTTGAAAATATTAGGTTTTGAATTTTGCTCCCTAGTGAAAGTGAACATGCTGCCATCTGGTGGAAAAGTTATAGTTGGAGAAATGGTGAACAGGATAATGTAGGCTGGTGGTGAATACAGTCCTACGTTGGAACGTAACGTGGGACATAACGGACATGACACTTGCGAAATTTGATAGAAATGTCTGACACGACGGCGGGGTTAATGAAATAGCCCGGCGTAGCCGACTGCACGGAGGGAGTTCGCATAGCTATACGTGTATGAACTCGGTCCATGTCTAAGTCAATTCTTTCACTTGCATAAAGTACACGAGTAGTTGTTTTGTCGTTATAGTGGCATTCGTGAAAATATATAGTCCGTTGTATTCCCAATGTCACTGCAGAGTTCAGAGTGAATCATTTGACACCAGCGATAACTCATATGACGTGCATGCCACTTTGAAAGAACGTGTTAATCTACGGTTCAGGCATTCATACAGGTACAAATCAGCACTTACACTTGCACTAAGATACTGCGAACAAACCATAACAATTAGCGCATTATATATTCAGGCCAATGTTGACTGAAGACGCAGCGACCGACTTCATTTGTATAACTATGTTGCATTATTGACTCTCCAACCTGTCCAATCGGTTCCTCCAATATTTGGATATAATTACATTTGCAGCCGTACACAACGATTTAAAGAGGCTACATACGGCAAAGAATAAACCCTTCGGGTCAATGTTGATCCCTTTGTGTGTGGCGTGTAACACAGGAACAGCGATTGCCCTCAGTAAAGCTCAAGTGGCAATGCATTTGCCGGTAGCTCTACATAGTCAAGCAATAGCAGTGTCAGCTGTGGGTTCCATCGTGTCGTCTATATCATAGTATTGATATTTTGTATAACAAGATATATATGGTATGGTAATTTCCAGTTTTTTATTACTTTTTATACTACTTTTCAATTTCATTTATGTTTTGCTGTTGGTAAAAAATAAAAAGTATCACCATCCCTTTCCTTGCTTACTAAGATGGCTTGCTATGGTAATACGTTTATTATTATTATTATGCAGAAAAAACGTATAAAGTAAATCTCAGCCATTTTGGTACAGCAGCGCATTCAAGGCAATGTATTTGTGCTGTTGCGTGCGCATGCGCGGTACACATTTGCCGTAACACTAACAAAAGGTTCGGCAGCTTCAATATCAATATAAAACGTTAGCTACGTGATTGTTCTAATGAAAACTTTATTATTGGACAGTAGTCGATTGATGGAACGACGAAAACATCAAAAGAGTATGATAAGTTAGCGGTGTTACTATACTACTACTACTACTACTACTACTACTACTACTACTTCTGCTACTACTATTACTATTACTATTACTACTACTACTACTACTACTACTACTACTACTACTACTACTACTACTACTACTACCACTACTACTATCACTACTACTACTACTACTACTACTACTACTACAACCACTACTACTACTATTACTACTACTACTACTACTACTACTACTAATAATAATAATAATAATATTACCACCAATACTACTGCCACTACTACGTCTAACACTACTACCACTAATACTATCACTACTACTACTAATACTATTACTTCTACTACTACTACTAATACTACTACCACTAATACTATTTCTAATAATAATAATATAGTAATAATAGCAACAAAAATAATAGCAATAACATTATGTTACAATAGTGGCAGTGGTATTAATTGTTATTATTACTAATAAAGTAGCAAAGTAAATCGGAAGACTGCGTGTTCGCAGACTCTGTTGTTTACCCGTCAGTCCTTAGCCGAAGTACACTCATCAGGCAAGTAACGTTCCGGATGGGTGATTGCATGCAATCGCGCTAATAAGGCAGTAATGAAGAGATTCGGTTCAGCCGTGGTAGAAGCAGCGGGGTTGAACTAAGCCGAAGTCATAAACATCAGGGCATTGTTTCCGCCGGTGTTTCGCCGTCCCTTGGTTGGCCGTTGCATAATCGCGAAGTTGCCAGTCGCCCGCATTAACAGAGTAGCTATCAGCGAGCACGGACTCGCCGCTGAAGAAGGTCAAACATCGGTCTTGAGAAGGTTGAATATCTGCCGATACGACCGTATAGAACCTCTACTTCAAGGGCCATGCCGTCGAGGCCCGCATCTCAGGCAGGGGCTGGCAAGAGTCGAATTGCAGGGGCCAAAGTAAGTAACGTAATGCTGCTAATAATAATAATAATAAACTTTTACAGTGTCTACTCTTCTGAAAAAGGATCGAAACAACAACATTCAATTATTTCTGCTACTTTTCAACTCCATATTGATGCATATGTATCTGAAGGCCAAAATAGAACCCGTGCACCAAATTACATCGCGGGTGCCTTTTTGTATCAAATGTGGTGATTATTGTGGACAGTAATGTCATACTTATACTCATACACAAGTGAGATACAAAATTGCTTACAATTACATTAAATTATGCTAGTGTGGTCGTAATGGGATGCGATCCAATTCAATTGAATATGGTTAACGGGGTACATTATTATCTTAACGGATTTATATATATATATATATATATACACTGTATATATGAAATGAGATAATAGCAACAGATCCACTTTAGTTTGGTTAAGACATTACCATCATTTCATTATATGTGTTTTTGTGAAGATAAAACACTCGCGACAATAACGAGTAGTGGATTCGGTTTGCCAAGAAATCAGTGATGGCACAAACAGTACTACATAACGTACTACACAAACAGTACTACATATCGTACTATACAAACAGTACTACATAACGTACTACACAAACAGTACTACATAACGTACTACACAAACAGTACTACATAACGTACTACACAAACAGTCCTACATAACGTACTACACAAACAGTACTACATAACGTACTACACAAATAGTCCTACATAACGTACTACACAAACAGTACTACATAACGTACTACACAAACAGTACTACATAACGTACTACACAAACAGTACTACATAACGTACTACACAAACAGTACTACATAACGTACTACACAAACAGTACTACATAACGTACTACACAAACAGTACTACATAACGTACTACACAAACAGTCCTACATAACGTACTACACAAACAGTACTACATAACGTACTACACAAACAGTACTACATAACGTACTACACAAACAGTCCTACATAACGTACTACATAAACAGTACTACACAAACAGTACTACATAACGTACTACACAAACAATACTACACAAACAGTACTACATAACGTACTACACAAACAGTACTACATAACGTACTACACAAACAGTACTACATAACGTACTACACAAACAGTACTACATAACGTAGGATACTATTACCAGGATTAATGCTAGTTGGTGAAATGAAATAATCAAATGTCGACTAATGGTTAAATGGTTAAATTGTTACAATTGCATTTTAAAGTATACTTACGTTATAAACTAGGCAAGTGTGGTAATATTTTCACAAAGAGATCTTTAATTGCGTCTACTCATTACAGTGGTGCTAATGGGCTAAAATTGCCTAAAGTTGTATTAATAGATGGGAAAAAAGCAACAAACCCATGTTAGCTCGGTTAGAATTGTGCACCTTTATTTTAATGTGTACTGTCGTAACAAGACACAGTTACAACTTTACAAAGTGGAGGAATCATTTGGCTGGGAAATCAAAATTTGCTTTCCAGGGAAGTGTCAGATATCATACGAATACCATGTATAATGCCATGGAATATCACGATGGAAAATCATAGTATCTAATATGGTTAAACGGTTGCAGTTGTGTCTTAATGTGTTTTTATATTTAGCAGGCGATCATGACATTACGGCTGGGGTAATATATGCGTTTGCCAAAGAATCAATCATAACACTGACAGAGAGGTATACCATGGCTCAAAATAAGTACAACTGAAAGATGGAACAACAAGAATAAATCCACTTTAATGTGAATAAAATATTTTACTAGTATCTTATTGTGTACTGTTTGACAAAACATGGTGGAAGAAAGAGAATAGTAATTAACATATTATGCTATTTCATTTATAAATATGTGTTAACGCCTTCCTTAAGACAGAGTTAATAGTCTATACAACTAGTTACGGAAGGTTGTTCTTGGGATACAGACACAATCCTTTACTTACACTAACATGCTGGCATGATTTATTTCTAAGTGCCTTGCTCATTATGACTATATGCTACATTACCATACAAGTGTGCTTTCAAAGGCTGAAATTGAAGGGCCTTAACAATAATATGTTCATTGGCAAGGAAATAAGTTGATGGCTAGCAAATATGCCTACAGTAAACTGTTGGATCTGGCAACCTGCAGCAAGTTTAGACATTTGCGTATGTAGGCGGAAAAGGGACTTAGACAACAAGGCATCATATAATTAGACGCCAAGGCAACAAAACGTCATCTATGTTACAAACGCGTTTGATAAATGCAAACAGTTTTAACATAAATGCAAATATTTGTACTTAAAATACTTAAATCCAAATATGTGCAAAAATGCAACTATGTTTGTATGAAATAAATTCCACTCAGAAGAAGGCATTCAAATATTCAAATTAATACAAGGCTACATTTTGAAATGTAAATGCACTTGCATTTGAACCTGATACTGGTGTGTACAACGATGCGTGCGTGCATGTATGCGAGGTTGTGTGTGTGTGCGTGTGTGCGTGCGTGCGTACGTGCGTGCGTGTTTGTGTGTGTGTTTGTGTGTATTAACGTGTGTTCTAATGTATGCAGTTATACGAACGTAAAATTACTAGCAACAATTATAAATTGCACAACGCTGCGTGTGTGCGTGCATGTGTGTGAGTCAGTGTGTGTGTGTGTGTTTGTGTGTGTTTGTGAGTGTTTGTGTGTTTGTGTGTTTGTGTGTTTGTGTGTTTGTGTGTTTGTGAGTTTGTGTGTTTGTGTGTATTCATGTGTGTCATAATGTATGCAGCTATGTGAACATAAAATTACTTACAACAATTGCAAATTCACATACTAGCAGCATAATAACTAGTATATATTGATATGATGTAGCCCGAGTTTCGATGTTTTCGTTATTAGCATAATTTCAGTATTTTTGTTCGTACACTACATTGTTAATGTGCTGTTTTCCAACATTTGATGTGCTGTTCTCCATCGAAGTGTTGTTGGTTTCCCCCCTCACTCACATAGGCCGACACCTCTGCCGACTCGCCCGAGAATGAAATAAATCGACCAGAAGAACCTGTCACAAACACACAATCCAGAGTTCCGGAGTTAAGTTCAAGGTAACCAGAACGATTATTGAACAGTAGTAATACAATTATTATGTTTTGTTCAATACTACTGTACAGCGTCATATCCAATTAATCTTGTTCATTTTACTTCAGAAGGACATAAAACACCAATATCAATTGAACATGACAAAATAAACACATATGGTTGTCGGACATGTGCAATCCCAGGTCGAAAAAATAACCCCGCCAACAAAAATCAACCACGCTACAGGCACATAATTGGGTGTCACCACCTACCCGGTAACGAATTATATCTAAATCAAACCAATTCCGCTACATTTTGGCAGGGATCTTCCTAGCCTTACAATTTTACGATGTGCTTTCTTCAACCATTACACCTTTGAAATCGGATACATTTGTGTGATGAAAACAAGAAACTATTTATAATGCGATTTTCCATTTGAGGCAAACCCGTGTTAAATTATTCCACTCAAAACCAAACAAAATCAGTACAATGTGACATGTCTGACAGTTTATCATGGGCTACATGACACTGCTCATGTTTGCAGCGCTGCCTTCCAGAGAACATCGTCTAACATGGAAGCGACACCTGTCGGCGACTTGGTAGTCCCGGTTCTCGTCACACAGGGGCGCAGCGACGAAGACGTTGAAGAAGAGGCTCATGACACGTCGAAGAATGACAATTCGTCTAACGATGAATATGACCAAGTTTCGAGCAATTACAGCTGTAATGCTGATGGAGAGGATGACACTGATACGGATCTCGATTTTGACACAGAAGGTGCGTTAACATTCTGAGGTAGTCTGTGAATATCTCCTCGCAGATAACAACGTCGACAAATTAATTATTATAAATTGTTGATTTGTTGCTACAAATGAGGGTGTATGCTATCTATGAAATAATTCACTAAATTTTGAGAATTGTATGTGCATCTCCTCCAAGGAGCCGATGTCCACTCGCCTCTGTCTTTGTTCATTCGATTCATTTGAGTACTGTCATCTGATCTTTCTTCTATTTCCGAACACATACCGATAGTGGAGAATTATGTACTTTCGTGGACATCGATTTGCAATGGTTTTTGGAGAGCCTTTCTCCGATCAGAGATAATTGAGTGATCATCAATTCACCAGATGGCGCCGATGTAAATAAGTGGTTTGTTTCTTCATCAATATGTGAATAATAGTATAATAATTATAATATAATATATTATGATATAGTAATGATATGATATAACAATATAATATAATATAATATAATATAATATCATATAAGATCATATAATATATTATAATATAGCATAATATAACATAATATGATATAATATAATACATTAACACGTTATCCTTTGTTTTTGCAGCGTGGGCACGCGGTTGCGAGCCATTTGACAGAACGGGAATTAAGGATTACGTGGCCGAATGCGAACGACTCGGCATTGTTCCGGTGACCTACTTCCTTCGACATTCGCAGGAGAAGACGTTCAGCATGAAATACCACGGTCTGGGACCCCTAGGGACAAAGGCCATCGCCAAAGCACTTGAGGTAGGTCGAGTGGACGAGGCCTGGGCAGTATAATTGAGGTATAGATGTAAAGACAATCGAATGTTGTATAATATACAATGATTGTTTGTATGCGCGTACGTGTGTTTTTTGTGTTTTAAATATTTATTGACATACTAACACGTGCGTGTTTGCATGCCCGAATAATTGCATACACGCTCATCATCATAATTGTTATTACTGTAGCACACATGATATATATATATATATATATATATATATTATATATATATATATATATACATATAATGCGAGAACAGTTTTGAACACGTACACATATTTTCCTTACCGTAATTCAATTAACGAGGTTCCTGATATATTTGTTTTGCTTCAACACGTAGGCCCTACGTGTTTGGTTTTAAATAAAATAATACGTGTACGTGTATGCCGTTGAAAGTCCCATTTTTGCTAGTTGGCACACATCCATGTACACGAAACGACAGTCAGAACAGTGATTTCTTCTTCAGCTAAATTTGATAACAGAAAAGATTGATCTTGAGGGCAACAACGTTGAAGCCGAAGGTGCGATCTGCTTAGCCAATATCCTAAAAGACAACTATACCGTTACAGAATTGGTACGTACACAGTAGATGCTTCCACTGAACCAATTGTTTCCCAATGCTAATGTTGGATACGGCAGAAATGACAGCGTTGCAGTTCTCAGTTGTTAAAAAGTTGTTGATAAGTCATATGTCAGATAATAGAACATTGTATAAACCCTAATATAATTCTTACATGCTAAGCTCAGCAAGCATACGGCACACATGATATACTAGGGGTTTCCAGAGGATCACCTAAGTTGCACGTGTTGCCTTTTGAAAGTCTCATAGCGTGACCAAATCAATTATGTTCTACAATTCTACAATGCTACAGCCGTTTGAGTGTGTATTTAACGTCACTGAACATTCATGCATGGCCGAAAGTAAGAATCTAATTAAACGTCAGTTGAATGGACGCGTGTTAGTTATCAATTAAATCGATTAATGTAAGCAATAAAGGATATCCAATATAGTGTATTTTTCAGTGCATGTCCAACTATTGTTGACACGATACTTATACAATAACCTGGCATTTCTAATGTAAAACACCAATGATATGGAAAGCAAACTGTCGTAGTCTGTAAACTTAAATTTGTTATCTCCTAAGACGTAACAATAAATAATTCGACTTTTTCTTTGTATATTATCATAATCAACATTTAGTTTCGCATTCAACACAAAATTCATGTTACAAAATGTAACATAACAATATAACTGTAGTGGTCTATTTAGTAGAGCAACACAAAACAGGATGTATGTATGATATTGCCTGTGTACAGATAATCTACCACTGCCACAATGTATAATTAGAAGCGTAATTTCTTATAACGTAATACAATAATATGTCGACGTCTTGTTTCGTTAAGTATTCAAGTGTCACGAGTTTCAATATTATGTTGTGCCTGCAAACAGACTAGCATTCCCCACCGCAGTATAAGACATGTATAATCATTCATGTATGTCAGGTTTCGCATTCAGGTGCTGTCAGAAAATCTTCTAAGAAGCAAAGGCGCGGAATCCATTAGCAGAATGTTATTAGAAAATTCGTCGATACGGACGCTTGACTTATCTGGTATGTCCAACTGCACAACCTGGTTTCAATATGCATGCAATCGCAGGCTCTAAATATAGTCTTATTTTACACAATTTGCGGAATTAATTATTTTAGATGATTGCTGCCCTCTACTGACATACATGAGTAGCCCGCCCTAGACTGGGATTATTGACATTGTTAATACAAATGCATACATAATAATTGCTAATTAACACTACACATTTGGTATGAGTTTAAGTTGCGATATTATATATTTAATTCCATTTCTTAACTTTTTTTATTTAAAATTAAATTGGTTAATTTAGTAGCAATTGAATGCACATATATCCTTGTAGGTATTAAAATTTTTGTTATCGAAATACCGATTTGATATAATATACGTATGCGTATAATAGTACGATGCTAGAATTTGAATTCATGTACACTGCAATTTCATATTACATTGCGAAACCATAATGCAATAACGTACAATTGTTGATCCTTAACACTAGTTTAGCAGGTGCCAATATTTGGCCGCAAGATCGTGTTCGGTGAACAACATACTATTTTCATTATTGGCAATGTTAAAAATGTCCTTACAAGTTATATAAATTGAACACAACACGAAAATATCATGACTGCAGTCTACAAATAACTTATTTATACAACATATGTCAATAGTATTTCATGAGTTATTAAACAACCGACAATGTTTCGACGGTCCCCAAGGAACCACGATAGCGTTATCAAACTGTTAATGTTGTGCTGTTGGTTTAAATGTTGCCGCGGCATCTTCTATCGTTGCATGTCAGTAGAATTCTGTTAACAAATCATGTTTTTAAATACACAATCAATCCATTGAATGCATGTGTTTGAAGGAAATGGTTTCCGCGACTGTGATGGATGTTACTTCCAGCAAATGTTGTCGGTAAGTACTACAGTGCACGCATGATTGTGGATAATCGACTACATTTCATTATACACCAACTTATTACCGTTAGTTGTCCTATACTTGACCTAAGAATGTTCTCCCAAATTCACATGAAACACGTAACAATAACGAACATGACACGGCAGTGTAACATTCTCGTTAGAGAATGTCACCCCTTCATTAAGAACTTCACTACAGTAGGCATGCATTGTAATAGCCAAACCAGTAGCAAGAAGATGAGTTGCTTTTATGAATAATCTATAATAATAACGCTACCAAACCACTTATTGCAGTGATGGCACAGGTGATATAAATACTTGTAATAAAATCGGCACACCACAGCTAATAAATACCGAACTGCGTCAAGAGCAACATTTGGCTGCCGTTCGCGTGGCGAATATACTACTACCCGGACTAAATTATATTGAACATACACTGGTTTTTATTTACAGAGTGATTGTACGAAGGTTGATCAATATAATAACCTATACATTGTTGTGCCATTACACAGGTTTCAGCCAATTTTCCAAAATGTGCATCTTAACTGTGTATCAGCTATTGCAATACATAGTCGCTTTTACCGGGTATCTGCAAAAGTAAGGCCGTTGCACACAGTTGCTCGTTATTGCTTTAGCAAAACACAACCCTGCAGAAATTGAGTCTAAAACACAACGAGTTTGGCGAGGAGACAGCACAAGGCTTATGTGAGGCGCTCGCTGGCAACGAGTACCTCAAGATGCTTGACCTCAGCTGGAACCACTTCATGACGAACAGCGCTGACTACATCGCAGACATCGTCAAGGTAAGAAGGACAACGCGCGAGTGAGGAATGGTGGTACAGTGTCGTGGTTGGCTCGTGGGCTGGTGTTTGGGAGAAGTGACCTACAAATCACAGTAAAGACAACACTGAATATAATTATCTAGCTGACCAAATAACAAACGCACACACACACACACGCACACGCACACGCACACGCACACAAACACACACACACACACACACACACACACACACACACACACACACACACACACACACACACACACACACACACACACACACACACACACACACACACACGATTTTAACGACACCGACATGCTGACGTGTTTGCAATAAAAATAAATAAATATTCCTTCTTGCTTAGTTTGACGGTATGGCTATAACATGTCATTGTAATTTTTCTGAGAGGGCTTTTTTCTAATTTTACAATAGGACAACTACGGTCTGAAATACCTGAATCTCGCAATGAATGGACTGTCGGACGAGGGAGCCCTTCTGATCGGACAGGCGCTGAAACAGAATCAGTGCCTGATCGACCTCAACCTTAGCAACAACAGAATCACGAAGGAAGGTGCACAGGACATAGCTCGCTGCTTCGACACCAACGAGGTTCTGGAAACGCTAAGGGTAAGAATAGTTTGGCATGTTTCTGCATCAAGCTGCAAATATAATATTATTTACTGTTGTATACCATTTAAGCGGTGTAAGCTTTTTAAAAATATGAAGCAATTACTGATATACTGTAGCTATCCATACAGTTTTCTCATATATAAACTTTAACGAATATATATTACAAACTAATTTATAATAATTACTTAATTGTTATATTAAAATAAAAAAATTAATAAATAGATGAATCTGCTAGTATCAGTTAAATTTATAGTAAATACAACAGACTAAGTGACCATGTTCTATTTGTGTAATTGTCATGTTTAATCGAAATCTGCAGCGGTTACTCTGATATGGTCTTTAAGAATAACGACGGTTACAAACATGGAATCAACTGTCTTGTTCGTCTAGGCGATATCGTGTCAAATGTCTACCTTTAAGATGTTGGCTTTATAAAAGTCCGTATGCACCGTACGAACACGTCAATTACCTGTCAGTATCCGGTAGTAGGAACAGGGTACTTTTTATCTGTCAATTGCTTTACGATGTTGTGTTAGTTCGTGTAATCAATTGATGAGGATAGTGTCATGTTTCTCATTTGCTATGTGAACTGTATGTTATTATGGGACCACCCTCTAGTGACAATTGACCAGACATGTTTCTCATATGCTATATGAACTGTGTGTTATTGTTGGACCACCCTCTAGAGACAATTGACCAGACTGACCAATTGCTTTAGAGTGTCTGCCATCTTGTTTTGTGGAAGTGACCACATGTATTTTGAGTTGTTCTGCAAATTAAATGTTTCTTATATTATACAAGTGTTCTACATGATATTCACTGGCATACAAGTACACAACAGATAGCAAATGGGACGACGTACAAACGATTCGCCGCGCATCCATACATGGCGTGGGGTAGATACCAACAGTAGTATATTATAATAACCACTGTAGCTCGCGGGAAGGTATCAATCAACATGCGTCACGTGGTCAATATTGTTCCTCGTGATCTTTTTGTTATAGTTAGCACATAGCAGCTATGTGCGGACTAGTAGGTACTCTTACGGGAATAACTATTGCAGATCGCCTTACTATCTAGTATAAACACGAGTGCTGAAACACAATTTCGTGCGTGCCATATTGACTTTTCAGTTGAGTCAGAATCCTATTGGAGCTGAAGGCGCTACTGCGTTACTTGACGCTATTCACACACATAACAACACCACTGCTTTGACGCTACTTGATATTAT
The DNA here is from genome assembly GCA_020002185.1 of Paraescarpia echinospica. Taxonomy (NCBI): domain Eukaryota; kingdom Metazoa; phylum Annelida; class Polychaeta; order Sabellida; family Siboglinidae; genus Paraescarpia; species Paraescarpia echinospica. Next base: position 21,984,719 of record CM034538.1, on the reverse strand, counting down.
GGTAAGTGCTACACACCAAGAACTACACATTTGCACTTGTCAAAATAGTGGTCGCAATTTACATTTCCTTCCCCGATAAGTATAATGGATCACGAATTGGCTCTGTATGTGTTGTGTACAAGTTGATGTAAGACTGTACGTCTTCAAAGTCCTCACAATTCCATTTATTTTGGGCAAGGGGGGTTAAGGTGCTATTGATGCACTGTCTTTGATATTACGTTGTCAGATGCTATGCTATCCACATATCTTAATACAGTTTCTTAAACTCGTCCGCTGATAAATGCACCATAGTCTAATGACATTGACATTAACCACCTGATTGAACTGACTTTGATTTGCTTATGCCTTTACACCCCTTGGCAGGGTATATGGCATTACCTGCTGCTATTCGCGGTAAAAGGGCTGGAGCTTGTGTTTTCAGTCGTCCCCATATCAACCTGGCTTTTCAAATAACTGCTTATACATTTGTGCGTCAAGTTGGAATCCGCCTTCCTCTATTCCTGCTGCCTTGAGGGTACTTCCATATGAGTGCTTGGAACAATATAGAAGATTCAAAACACTACATGTCTAAGTTGTGCTAGATTTTAATGTATAAATAAACGTGTTCGACGTAAAACAGTCTTCTCCTGTTGAAAATATGTCGATATTCCGGCATTTCAATCTCATATGTGAATGACACCCTGATAAAAACACATTTGGACGTTACGGTGTTGGATTAGATAAATGTGTAATTTTAAATAACATATCTGAATTATAAAACCGATGTTATGATAAGAACAACTTCGGCACAGAACGTTTTTAAAATTAAGCTTAAAAAAGGGTCTTCGGAGGTTGGTCTCTTGAAATTACAACAACAGCAGGTTTGGGGAGTTGCCATTCCGTTCGGCAAGTTAACGGACTCTTGCCTCCGGACAATTGAAAGATAGTATTTTCATTGCCACAGCATCTGAACACCGAAGTTGAAATACTATAATAGCATAATGTCTTCCCCTGTGGTAATTTGGCCTCCCTATATTTCAGTCAAAGGTATATCATGTGTACAGTGTCTTGTGGAACAAAACCTCAACGGATACATATTAACTGCTGAAGCAGCGTCCTAACAGGACCTGGGGTAAATTTACTCTGGAGTCACTTTACTTTACCGTCGTACCTCACTATTAAAATCTCCCTTGGGACTGGACAAACGTGACCTTAATAGCGAGGTGACAGTATTACAATTGTACGTGGAAATAATTTGGGACAGTTTGGGGTGATCTTAATTGCGAGGTGACAGTATTACCGAGGTGACCGTAAAACGAGGTTCCACTGTACTAGACCGGCAGGAAATGTGAACACTGATTTCAGGGCGTCATTGTGAACGAGGCCTTCGACAAGCTGCACGATCACGTGAACACAGAGCGGACGAGTGCCGGCCGACTTCACATCCTTCACGGCGGCGTGCTCTTCCGTAACAAACACATCATCTTCATGGGCGAGGACGAGCCCGAGAGGGAATTTCAGTGCGACCCTCTCACGAAGCTGCGCAAGCACGCAGACAAGTCCAAGTATCGTCTCATCGACGTATTCAGGCAGTTCGACAGTGATCGCAACTGGGCGCTGTCGAAAGATGAAATAATGAAGGGTGGACAGGTACGTGAATATTGGAGTTGATCGCATCGTCAACAAATTATTTCAAATCTGCATCTTCAACAGGTCTAGCCCATCGTGAATCATATTTTTGACATCCAAATATATAGTGTTTAAATAATATACGTAATCAGTTGAATGACAAATGCTTACTTTTGTTTAAATGGTCAACATAACTGACTTTACATCTGATAATTTGCGAAAGTTGGGCGATATTTATCCTTCTGTTGACAGTGGGACAGGTTGCACCTATTTAAACTAAATTCGCAGGGGGGACTCGCAGAGAAGCCTGAAACTGGAGACATAGATAAAGGCAGCAAAAATAATTCAGCAAAGAACAGTCTGGAAAACTGTTCTGAAGCTGGGTATAAATGTGTTTGTTTAAATGCAAGGAGTATAGTAAACAAAAGAAATGAACTAAACATTATGGTAGAAGATATTGACCCTGACATAATAGGTATAACCGAATCATGGGCAACCACCGATATATCAGATGCCGAATTGGGACTGACAGGATATGTAATGTTTAGGAAAGATAGAATAGGAAGAAGGGGAGGTAGAGTTATTTTATATATTAAAGAATCTATCCAGGCTTATGAAATAAAATTAGACAGAGAAGCAGATTGCGAAGAAGCTGTTTGGTGTAACATAGTTACAGGAAACTCAACGTTAACGGTTGGATTAGTTTATCGAAGTCCAAACATAAGCATAGAAGAGAATGAAAAAATACAAAACGCTATAAGGGAAGTGAGCAAACGGGACTGTGTTATTATGGGGGATTTTAACCATGGGCATATAAAATGGAAATCTCTACACAGTATGGGTAGTGAGGACCACAAGTTTTCAGTTTTAGTACAAGATAGTTTCCTTTCTCAACATGTGCTAGAACCAACCAGGGGAGAGAATGTGTTAGACTTAGTTTTGTCCTCACAGAATGAATTAGTTGACAATGTTAAATAATGTGAGCCTCTGTGAAGTAGTGATCACAACCAGATACATTTTACCATCAAAGTAAAATCAGAAAGAAATAATAAAAAGCAGTTCAGGAGAAATTTCCACAAAGGAAGATATAAGGAAATGAGGAAATATTTAGCAAAGATAGACTGGAATAATACACTGAAGAATAAGACAGCAACAGAATGCTGGAATATCTTAAAGAATGAAATAGAGTGCATCGTAGATAAATTTGTTCCCTTCAAAAAACAAGGGAAACGGACCAGAAAGAAATACTTATCGAAAGAAGCCATTAGAAAAATTAAGTATAAACAAATGATGTGGAAGTCATATAGACGTACTGGAAATGACGAAGACTACAACATTTATAAAGAAGCACTAAACCAAGCTACAGCTGAAATTAGAAATTCAAAGAGAAGCTATGAACATAAATTAGCTTGTAATATAAAACATGACAGCAAGAGTTTTTATGCGTATGTTCGAAGCAAACAGAAAGTTCAGGATAAGGTCGGTCCTCTAGAAGATAGTGCTGGAAATATAATATCAGAAGGATTCTTAATGGCAGAAGACCTGAATGAGTATTTTAGTTCAGTGTTTACCAGAGAAGACATTAGTTCACTGCCAGTACCAGAGGCTAAGTTCAAGGGGGCAGAATCAGACTATTTAAGACAGTTAATTGTAACCCCAGAAATGGTAGCTAAGAAAATTAGGGCTATGAAGGAAAATAAATCACCTGGAGTGGATGGTATTCCACCCAAACTACTAGTGGAAATTGTAGAACAAATTAGCATACCGCTTGCAACAGTTTTCAACTTGTCATTAGAAGAGGGAGTGGTTCCTTTAGAATGGAAAGAAGCAAACATTATACCGTTATTTAAAAAGGTTCGAGAAACAAGTCAAATAATTATAGACCAGTTAGTTTAACATCAGTGATTTGTAAATTATTAGAAAGACTAATTAAAGATCACATGGTGGATTTTCTTGTTAAACATAACTTGATAAACCCATCTCAACATGGGTTTCTAAAAGCGAGGTCATGCTTAACAAATATGTTATGTATTTTGGAAGATATCACTAAGTGGGTAGATGATGGATCACCAGTAGATATCATCTACTTAGATTTTCAAAAAGCTTTCGACAAAGTGCCACATCAGAGATTACTGCTTAAACTAAAAGCCCATGGCATAGGAAATGGTATAATTAACTGGATAGAAAAATGGCTGATTGACAGAAGACAACGGTTAGTTGTTGATGGGGAGGCTTCAAACTGGAAATCAGTTTTGAGTGGGGTTCCACAGGGATCAGTACTGGGACCTATATTATTCTTAATATATATAAACGATTTGGACGATGATATAGCTAGCAAGGTGTTGAAATTTGCAGGTGATACAAAAGTGTTTAGAAGGATTAAAAGTGATGGGGATAGACAGCATTTACAAGATGATCTTGACAGGTTGATCAAATGGTCTGAAAAGTGGCAAATGTTGTTCAATTTTGGGAAATGTAAATGCCTTCACACAGGACATGGGAACGAATATGTAGAATATACAATGGGGGGAACTGTACTAAGTACTACTGTAAAACAAAAAGACTTAGGGCTGACAATTAGTGCTGACATGAAGGTTTCAGAGCAGTGTGGAATTGCAGCTTCAAAGGGAAATCAAATCCTTGGATTGATTAGGCGAAATATAGCATATAAAGACAAATAACTAATAATACCGCTGTACAAAACAATAGTTAGGCCTCATTTAGAATATTGTATACAAGCGTGGAGGCCATACCGCAAGAAGGACATAGATATGCTAGAAAGAGTACAGAGGAGAGCGACTAAAATGATACCAAAACTGAGGGATCTTAGTTATGAAAAACGCCTAAAAGGATGTGGTTTAACAACACTAGAGACCAGGAGATTGAGAGGAGATCAGATAGAAGTGTTTAAAATATTGAATGGTTATGAAGTATGTTTTTTCAGTTAAGAAAGATAGAAAGACTAGAGGACATGAAGTTACATTAGTAAAGGAGCAGTGTAGATTAGACGTGAGAAAGTTCTCATTTTCACAAAGGACTGTGAATGAATGGAACAGATTATCTGATGATTGTGTGGGTGCTAGTAGTGTGAATATGTTTAAAAATAAAATCGACACATACCTCAGAAGGGCTGGATATATGTAGATAAAAGGGTTGGACTCTCGATAAGCCAAAGGGCTTCCTTGTCCACCTGCCATCTAGAGTTAATTCTCTGGATGGCAATCTTGTTAAATCTTGTTAAATCTTGTTAAAACTTCACACCATTTGTCTTATCAGCCACGTTTTTTTCCCGATAGACTTATAGACAACGTCAACTTAGAAACACACAGGCAATTGCACATACTATATTATGATTAACATGTTAAGATGAACAAAATTATCAGGCATTTCCTTATGGTGGAGATTAAATAAAACACATTTTCAGGCGTCTGGCGTTCACATGACAGAGGAAGAAGTGGAACTAATGATTAAAACGCTTGATACAGACGGTGATGGTGAAATCGACTATGAGTGAGTACCTGGTGTATAGCTAGCTAGATAGCTTGCTAGCTAGTAAATTCAATAACAATTAATATTAAATATTAAATGCTATAATGTAATCATCTAACAGAGGTGCAACTAAATTGGCTAACCAAGCGGCAAATCTTCCACTTGTCATGAGGTAGATTTAATATAAGGGATATTTACTTATGTTAACCCATTTTCTACATCAACTGTTGCTTAGGCAGCACAGTTGGATTCGAAATGAGAAATATATTGTTTTAAACCGTGGAATATCGGTATTGTTTTGGCGATAAAACGGTAGACCGTGCGATTATCCCAACAATGAAAACAAAGCGGGAGTTTTACAACCAAAGATTTGTCACTTCTGGTCTAATAGAAACATGCCTACGTAACTGTCAGGAGACAAATACTCTATTAAATTTGACATGATGTACAAAAAGGGTTAATGTATAGGTTAGGGTTAGGGTGAAAGTATTTTTTGACAAGATTGACATCAGGTGTTTACACGCATCTGTATGTTGAGTGTATCTTAAGCTCTCTCCTAACGGATATGTCAAGTATTATATTTCCTACAACAATATCCAGATGTTGACACCTAGCGACCAAACAGTTTAAGAAAACAACAGTAGTGCTGCCATCTAGCAATCACGCCTGGTTCATGACACAGGCACCTAAAAGGAGGTAGTGTGTTCCTCTACCCAGTATAGTAATTTGTAACAGTACGTCCGCTGTGTTGAAACTGGGAAATGGGAAATCGCTGAACATCAAAGGGTATTGCGGTTAGCTCAACCTGCCGCGGCCATATTGCCAATAACGCTTGTTTTGAAACTGGTTGTTTTGTTTACCATTTGAACATGCTCCGTGGTCGTATCCTCCAAATTGCGAACGTTGTTACGGGCTTACTAAACACAATTTGGCGGGCAGTATACCTTCATCTTAGTCATTGTTGTCACAAGAACTTTATATTAATTAACTCATTAATTAGTTATGTGAGTAGAGTGCCTCCTTTCAAACTGTTTTCATCACAAGGGAAACCTAAATATTAGAACCATATCTTATTTTCGTTAATATTAGTATGTTTTAATATTTATAATTATATTATGATGTGTTGTGTGTAGTGAACTAATGATTGGCGAGACGGAACTAAGGAGGAAACAACGTCGGATGAAAGCTTTGAAGGACGTATACGACGCCAAGATGAAAGAAGGCCCCCGTGAGGTGGCGATCAGTCTAGGGACGCGGGATGAGTTTACATGAAACTCATTTCAAACACAATAATACATCATGCACACAGTTCAATGGCGTCGCAAATGTGGTTGAACTGCGTGACAGGCACATGCCTTCATGACGCTCATGCATGCTGGCTGTATCTCTCTCACTCTCTTGCTCTCTCTCTCTCTCTCTCTCTCTCTCTCTCTCTCTCTCTCTCTCTCTCTCTCTCTCTCTCTCTCTCTCTCTCTCTCTCTCTCTCTCTCTCTCTCTCTCTCTCTCTGTCTCTCTCTCTCTCTGTCTCTGTCTCTCTCTCTCTGCCTCTCTCTCTCTCTGTCTCTCTCTCTCTGTCTCTCTCTCTCTCTCTCTCTCTCTCTCTCTCTGTCTCTCTCTCTCTCTCTCTCTCTCTCTCTCTCTCTCTCTCTCTCTCTCTCTCTCTCTCTCTCTCTCTCTCTCTCTCTCTCTCTCTCTCTCTCTCTCTCTCTCTCTGTGTCTCTCCCCCTGTCACTTTCTCCCTCTCTCTTTCTCACTTTCTCCCTCCCTCTTTCTCTCTTTGTCCAAGATAAAAGTTACTGTAACACACTTTGTGTATATTCGCAGTAAACGGACACGCGCGGCTAATCGAGTTTGTGTCACTCTATATTAATTTAATTTGTATATAGAACTATATGATGTTGCTGTGAATTTGCATCTTATTGTTTAAAAATTCAGATGTCGACATTCATCTTTAAATGTATACAGTTTAAAAACGTTTTTGTAGACTTTGTGTCAACTTAAAATCCAATAAATGTCAAATTATACACTAATGTAAGACTTGAATCCATTGCCGATTTATCGATCGCATAAGTCTTTTTGAAGAAATTATTGAACATAGTTTGTGAAGTTTTGTATGAAGTTATGTAGTGATGGTGTGGACGGCAATATGCGTCTTTCATAGACTATTCACTGATTTGAAAAATACACATTTGTCCTCCCGATAAAGAACTTCTCACCATTGTGAACATTACGTTTATATTTAATAAATTGTAATATGTAAACAAATGGTATTTTATTTGTGATCGTATACAAGTCGTATCCCAGGTGTAATTCAAAATAAGAAAACGAATGACAAATCACATTGTGCACATTCATACTCATTCTGCTCAATACCTTTCGTGTGTTCATTCATTTCTCGTCAAACCACATCACTTCTAATCGCGTCCACAGCCTCGCACACGTTATTCTGGCGAACATTCCCAATCACAAAATTCGTCCACGTCCTTATATACCTCAATTGTTTATGATATATGTGCATGATGTGGTTCTCAGAAAAATAGCATTCTTTTGATTGACTGTTTAAAATTAAAATCACCACTATATATTGGTGAGTTTCACTAAATAGTTTTACGAAAGTGACGATAATGAAATATTCTATGCAAATCAGTTCAGATGGTCGAGAGACATATATCGCAGACTTGTGTAGGATACTGAGTCCTGGTTTGAAATAACCTCACTACGAAATCAACTGAGTATCTTACACATGTTTCCGTGTTGTCTCTGGACTATAAGAATTCACATATACAGAAAATAATGTTTTCTTTTGTGATAACACTATCCGCAATGAATCGATAAAACATATTCAACACGAGTGAAAAGCAGACGGTTTTCAATGCCATGCTATTTTATTATGTCAGTCATACATTAAGTTCGCCTTAGTTCTTTGCATTTACGTGGTCTTTTCATGTTGAACCACTAATTTGAAGATGACGTGTGCGTTGTTCTCACATTAAAAGTTAATTGTATTGACTAAGCTCCATTAATTAATCAGTGAATCAATCAGTCATCCATCGGTACGGGCAGACACAAGCCTGAGTTGTCGTACAGGAAGTCGACGTAGGATTGGTCCACAGCTCCATTGAGGAAGCAGATCTGTTGAATGAAACAATGTATAAACGGATTACTATTCAAAGCTCCACTAGATACTGTATTTTGTCACAACCACTAAACCTGACATTTGTTTAACAAGTGAATGGCTAACAGCTTCTGTATGAGTTCCGGTTTAATTAGGAACTAGGTTTGACTAGGTTTTTTCACCTTTTATGGGTCTCAATGACATGGTCCGAATTCCGTGTAATGGTCACCACAATATTGATGTATTTATTTATCTGTCATACGGTAATGTTGATGTTGTTACGTTTTTCTAAAACATGCAACCATTGCATAAATATGTTAATATTGTAATACTAAACACTCACCATACACACGTACACGCACTCACGCTCGCACGCACATTCACACCCACGCACAGAGAGAGAGAGAGAGAGAGAGAGAGAGAGAGAGAGAGAGAGAGAGAGAGAGAGAGAGAGAGAGAGAGAGAGAGAGAGAGAGAGAGAGAGAGAGAGAGTGAGCGAGCAAACACAGCCTCAAGATCACCAAAGTCACCAAAGGTTCGCACCGAATCCATGTATCCATAAAAGAAGCAGTCGCCGCTACAGGTGCAACCGCCGAACACCAACGAAGCCTTGACGCGGGCCAATCGTCCTGGGCAAAACAAGATATATTCACCAATAATCAGATACATGCAAGCGGCAAGTCAAGGCAAAGAGACACTTGGTGTGCGACGACTGCCACAGTTGGGTAGATTTTGCCTTATCCGGCTGTACGAAGTCATGGACAGAAACCAAGGAAGAGGGATTCACCTTTCAGTGCGTGGGGTGTTGGAAGGTGAAATGTCTGGAGAAAGAGGTAGCTAGGTTGGTAGATATTGTGAAGGGGATGGAGATGAGAATCAGCAAGGAGACAGATGGAATGGAGAGAGACGACAGGGATAAAGTTGGGAATACTGTGAAACTGAAGGAGCAGAGTAGTGGCAACAAGACCGAGGAAAGGAGACTGAGAGGAGGGAAGGTGATCGGAGGAGAAGAAAGTGGAGGATCGACGGCAGGAAATGTGACAGGTGTGAAGGTGGCAGGAGAGAAAGTGACCGTAGAGAAAGAGGTAGGAGGGAAAAAGAGACGGGAGAGGAGAGAAGGAAATGCAATGGGAGGAAAGATGACGGGAAGAAAGGAAGTGAGAGTACATGTGACAGAAGAGAAGTCGGGAGGGACGATGACAGGAAGAAAGGTGACAAGAGAAACAGCGTCAGGAAAGAATGGAACGGACGAGATTGTGACGGGAGAGCAGAAGACAGGGGAACAAGATTACAACCAGACAGATGCAAACCGTAGAAAGAGCTACACTGAGGCAGTGATTGAGGGGGCAATGAGGAAAGAGAGGGTATTTATGGGCGATTCGATTATGAGAAAGACAGATAAGACTCTAAGCGAGGGGGAGGACGTCGTTGTTTGTCTACCGGGGGCTAGGATAGAACATGTAACTGAAAGGGTAGAGAAGGTACTGGGGCATGGCAAGGGAGGGTCTATACTAGTACATGTAGGGACAAATAACGCAGAGAGGGAGGGAACAACTGGGATAGTTCAGAAGTACAGACAGTTAGTGAAGAAGTTAAAGAAGACAAGAGTAGAACAGATTATCCTCTCAGGAATTTTGCCAGTAATGGGAGGAAGGGGGCCGACATATAGAAACTGCAAGAGGATGGCGATCAACGCACTAGTTGAGCAGATGTGTAAAGAAGAGGGGGTGGGATTCGTAGATTTATGGGGATACTTTGTTGGGAGGGAAGATATGTACATGAGAGATGGCCTACATCTAAGTGGAAAGGGGGCAGCAGTTTTCTCAGAGAACTTGCTGCAATCTGTTGACAGTGGGACAGGCTGCATCTATTTAAACTAGATTCGCAGGGGGGATTCACAGAGAAGCCTGAAACTGGAGGCATAGATAAAGACAGCAGAAATAAATCGGCAAAGAACAGCCTGGAAAACTGTTCTGAATCAGGATATAAATGCATTTGTTTAAATGCAAGGAGCATAGTAAACAAAAGAAGTGAACTAAACATTATGGTAGAAGATATTGACCCTCACATAATAGGTATAACCGAATCGTGGGCCACCACTGATATATCAGATGCCGAATTGGGACTAACAGGATATGTAATGTTTAGGAAAGATAGAATAGGAAGAAAGGGAGGTGGAGTTATTTTATATCTTAAAGAATCTATCCAGGCTTATGAAATAAAATTAGAAAGAGAAGCAGATTGCGAAGAAGCTGTTTGGTGTAACATAGTTACAGGAAACTCAACGTTAACAGTTGGGTTAGTTTATCGAAGTCCAAACATAAGCATAGAAGAGAATGAAAAAATACAAAACGCTATAAGGGAAGTAAGCAAACGGAACTGTATTATTATGGGGGACTTTAACCATGGGCATATACAATGGAAATCTCTACAGAGTATGGGGAGTGAGGACCACAAGTTTTTAGTTTTAGTACAAGATAGTTTCCTTTCTCAACATGTGCTAGAACCAACCAGGGGAGAGAATGTGTTAGACTTAGTTTTGTCCTCACAGAAAGAATTAGTTGACAATGTCAAGATATGTGAGCCACTGGGGAGTAGTGATCACAACCAGATACATTTTACCATCAAAGTAAAATCAGAAAGGAATAGTAAAAAGCAGTATAGGAGAAATTTCCACAAAGGAAGGTATAAGGACATGAGGAAATATTTAGCAAAGATAGACTGGAATAACACACTGAAGAATAAGACAGCAACCGAATGCTGGAATATCTTAAATAGTGAAATTAAGTGCATAGTCGATAAATTTGTACCTTTCAAAAAACAAGGGAAACGGTCTAAAAAGAAACACTTATCGAAAGAAGCCATTAGAAAAATTAAGTATAAACAAATGATGTGGAAGTCATATAGATGTACTGGAAATGATGAAGACTACAACATTTATAAAGAAGCACTTAATCAAGCTACAGCTGAAATTAGAAATTCAAAGAGAAGCTATGAAAAAAAATTAGCTAGTAATATAAAACATGACAGTAAGAGTTTTTATGCGTATATTCGAAGCAAACAGAAAGTTCAGGATAAGGTCGGTCCTCTAGAAGATAGTGCTGGAAATACAATATCAGAGGGATTCTTAATGGCAGAAGACCTGAATGAGTATTTTAGTTCAGTGTTTACCAGGGAAGATATTAGTTCACTGCCAGTACCAGAGGCTAAGTTCAAGGGGGCAGATTCAGACTATTTAGGACAGTTAGTTGTAACCTCGGAAATGGTAGCTAAGAAAATAAGGGCTATGAAGGATAATAAATCACCTGGAGTGGACGGGATTCCGCCCAAACTACTATTGGAAATTGTAGAACAAATTAGCGTACCGCTTGCAACAGTTTTCAATTTGTCATTAGAAGAGGGAGTGGTTCCTTTAGAATGGAAAGAGGCAAACATTATACCGTTATTTAAAAAAGGTTCGAGAAACAAGTCAGAGAACTATAGACCAGTGAGTTTAACATCAGTGATTTGCAAATTATTAGAAAGACTAATTAAAGATCACATGGTGGATTTTCTTGTTAAACATAACTTGATAAACCCATCTCAACATGGGTTTTTAAAAGCGAGGTCATGCTTAACAAATATGTTATGTTTTTTGGAAGACATCACTAGGTGGGTAGATGAGGGATCACCAGTAGATATCATCTATTTAGATTTTCAAAAAGCTTTCGACAAAGTACCACATCAAAGATTACTCCTTAAGCTAAAGGCCCATGGCATAGGAAATGGTATAATAAACTGGATAGAAAAATGGCTGAATGACAGAAGACAACGTGTAGTAGTTGATGGGGAGGCTTCAAACTGGAAATCGGTATTGAGTGGGGTACCACAGGGATCAGTACTAGGACCTATATTATTCTTAATATATATCAACGATTTGGACGATGATATAACAAGCAAGGTGTTAAAATTTGCGGATGATACAAAAGTGTTTAGAAGGATTAAAAGTGATGGAGACAGACAGCATTTACAAGATGATCTTGATAGGTTGATCAAATGGTCTGAAAAGTGGCAAATGCTGTTCAATTTTGGGAAATGTAAATGCCTCCACACAGGTCATGGGAATGAAGAGGTAAAATATAAAATGGGGGGTACTGTTCTAAGTACTACTGTAAAAGAAAAGGACTTGGGGTTAACCATTAGTGCTGATATGAAGGTTTCAGAGCAGTGCGGAATTGCAGCGTCAAAGGGAAATCAAATCCTTGGATTAATTAGGCGAAATATAGCGTATAAGAAAAAAGAATTAATAGTACCGCTGTACAAAACAATAGTGAGGCCTCATTTAGAATATTGTATACAAGCATGGAGGCCATATCGCAAGAAGGACATAGATATGCTAGAAAGAGTACAGAGGAGAGCGACTAAAATGATACCAAATCTGAGGGATCTTAGTTACGAAATACGCCTAAAAGAATGTGGTTTAACAACATTAGAGACCAGGAGATTGAGAGGAGATCACATAGAAGTGTTTAAAATATTGAATGGTTATGAAAATATTGATAGAAACATTTTTTTCTCAGTTAAGAAAAATAGAAGGACCAGAGGACATGAAGCTACATTAGTAAAGGAGCAGTGTAGATTAGATATAAGAAAGTTCTCATTCTCACAAAGGACTGTAAATGAATGGAACAGATTATCTCCTGATTGTGTTGGTGCTAGTAGCGTGAATATGTTTAAAAATAAAATCGACACACACCTTAAAAAGGCGGGATACATGTAGATAAAAAGTATTGGACTCTCGATAAGCCAAAAGGCTTCCTTGTCCACCTGCCATCCAGAGTAATTTTCTGGATGGCAATCTTGTTAAATCTTGTTAAATTAATAAACGACAGGGATTTATGTGGTTTACTTGATAGTGTAAACCAATAATAGAACGCCATACACACTACGCTCGTCTTTTATAGAGTTCCACACGTTGATTGTATTGTTTTTCACAGTATGCTCCATTTCGTACTTCACTGTATGCAACAAATAAAAGTGTTCAAACCTGTACTGCAGCTGAATAAAAATGATATGCGATGTTGGAGGAAACAGTTGAATGGATAACAATAACGTACCACCGAGAGTTTCTGTGGAGACGATATTCTTGTTCAGGTAGAATGAAGCTTCTTGGCCATCGTACGACATCACGAGTTGATTCCACGAATCGTCAGCAGCCTGAATCAATCGTAAACGCGTCGTTCGAGATATGATGTGAGTGTTTTTAATTTTGCCGCATTACGGCCCAAATGTATGTAATTTAGTGTAATTTAATACACTGTAGGTACACGTTGTATCGTATGTTCACATGGCCACTATGATTGGAATGAATGACAGCAAAATTTAAATGGAACCTAAAAAGGACAACTAACAAGCCGGTAATGTTATAACAGTTTTGATTTGATACATATCCGAGTTTATCTTCCACATATTGGCTATGTACGTTTCCATTCAGATTACACCAATGTTCATTGCTCTTATTTTCATGGCATTAATATATTAAGCCATTAATATATTACTATATACAAACTGACGTTTCCGTTACAGTTTAAAATAGTACGTAATCGATTAGCATGTGAGCTAGCCATTGCGTTCCTACTTACATTAAAGCTGAATTCGGCCTTGGTGTCGTTTAAATTTTCGAAGTATCCCAATGCGGCACCAGCATCAGACTGGGCAACGACGGAACCGTCAATGCTGCACTCAGAATTGTCGAGCAGAGATCGTACATCAGAGACTCCGGCAGATCTCTTGAAGAAGAGTCTCACGGAGAACGACTCGAAACGGTCGAAGGCGTTGCTGAAGTAGGCGAGCTCCAGCTTCGACTGCGCGCTGCTGTTGAAGAAGCCGCACTTGCCATACATACAATCGTTGCTGCTCAGCTCGACGTTCTGGTTGAAGAGCCACAGACCCTTTGAGGCCGAGATGGAGTTGTCATCATCGAACATCACACTGGTGATCTCCTCCATCTCGGGCTCATTTGCGATAGAAAACTTATCCATCACTTACATTTATTAGCATGTCTTTTGAATTCACTTATATTTCTCTACATGCATTGAAATGCTTATAATATTATTGTGTTATCTGGCAAAACAAAAACATACAACACATTAGGACTGTCAACTATAATAATAATAAGGTAACTTCTTTTGAGCCGAAATCCTCTGAAACAAAGCTCAGAGGCGCATCAATACAACAGGTTAGTCAATATCACAATCAATAAGTCATATTAAAGTAGTCATCAGATGAATCGATACGGAGCTATAGTGGATACACAAGGTTGACAATGTAAGTTTTTAAATGACTGCGAAATTGTATAATAGTTTCAACTGATCTAACACTGAGCAAATTCCAGAGTGTTCGTGCAGCAACAGAAAATGCCCTCTTTGCAATATTAATATTGACTCTAGAAACAAAAAGCATATCAGAACTAGATGATCGAAAACCCTAGCTGAGCAATTCTGTACACGTTGTAACCTAGTGATATTCTTAAGGGCAATATTGTGAAAAAGGAATTACAACAGTTGAGCCTATTAGTAAAAAGTGCAGTTGCGATAGTCTGCAACAGAATGAGGCAAATAATGGCGAACACGTCGTGAATCACGAATACGATAATAGCAGCAGCGACAAGTTTGAGAAATGTGCCGTCTCAAATCGAAATTAGCATCAAAGATTACTCCAAGATTTCGTACTGAAGATGCAGGCGTAACATACTGACTAAACATAAGTGTGTGGACAAATGCTTTTAATTTTGTCACGCTGCCTCTGTGGACCAATTATAAGAAACTCTGTTTTATCAAGATTTAACTTTAATCTACTCTCAGTTATCCAAATGAAAATGTCATTAAGTCAAATTCTGAGCTGATCTAAGAAACAATTAGTATTAGGCGTAGATAAAGAAATGTAAATCTTGGTGTCATCTGCATAAAGACAATGGATTAGATTATGACTGTTAAAAACAGAGCGTATTGGTGTTGTGTAGAGAGTAAAAAGCAAATCCCCAAGTACAGAACCTAGGTGAACACCACATAAAGAGGGCAGTGCAGCCGAAAATCAGTTCCAAATCCTAATGGTTTGGTATCTATCAGTTAGGTATGAAGAAAACCAGATCAGAGCTTTGCCAGATATGCCGTGCCACTTTGATAAACGTTTAATTAGAATGTTATGATCGACGGTATCAAAGGCGGTAGGTAGATCAAGTAAGGTTAGGGCAGTTATTTTACCATGGTCAATGTTTAATTCAATATCATTATGCCCTTTTAAGAAAGCCGCTTCTGTTGAATAAAATTGTTTATATTGATTGTAACATATTATTTAAGACATTTGTGTTAATGTGACATTAGACGGCTAGCTACCACCTTTTCTGGTATTTTAGACATAAAGCTAAGGTTAGAAATAGGTCTATAACTATTTTGGTGTTGTTTAGGCACGGACGACTTCTTAAGAACTGGACTGACATAGGCGCATTTGAAGTCATCGAGAAATAGGATTCCCTGATGTGCGAAACCTATTATTCTTCAAACCGAACTCAGATTTTTTGTCAGCATACCACTCTTATTATGAAAATGTCTTAATGTATAGTAACAAATAGTAATCAGATTACTTTGTAAGCCTATGGCATGGTCAGGTGTAATTTATTGCAGCATTAATCAGACTATTTTATTCCTGCTAGGTGTCTTTCACTGAACCTCCAACATACTACTTGTATCTGCACAATTACTTGGGTCAATTATAGCAAGGAATATACTCTTCGCAGTTGCTACACAGTCTCGCTTAACCGACTCTCGCCTGGCTGCGTGACTTCGCCAGGAAGATAGTCTGGCTTAAAAGCGCGTTTTTACTGCTCACTGCCAGTTAGCACGTCTATCCCCCAGAATGTTTATATAGTATGTTTGTTTTCGGTAACGAAATGAAATTACGAAATAGTGCCCGAAATAGTATTATACAAAATAAAAGGAATCATAAACTAAATGAACACAAACAAAAGTTTCGAGTACTATGCGGAATTCGAACCGAACACCCTAAAGATAGCAGGTTGGCTACCGACTAGCCACCAAGATCAGTAGGATTTGGTTGTACGTTGGCGACTACATATATTAGTTAGCAGTCCGACCGTTGCGCGCGACATCGATTGCACTTTGTTTAGTTAAATGTGTCCTTGTTTGGTATTTATATCATGCGTATTCACACTTAATCTTGTGTTTTTGCTCGACCGTAAGCAAGACAACGTCAATACGAATTTGTTGACAGCCATGAGAGCTGCCATCTAGTGAATATGCATGTGATTAAAAGGCACTAAACTACGAACAAAAGTTTAATTTCGGTTAATTTTGTGTGTGACATGTTTCAATATAAGTTTAATGTTGAATAGTTGTAATAGTATAGTATTATCTCTTAAAAGTGCATCCTTATTTAATTTGTTATTTCATAGTTGGCCTGAGACCAAATCATCGTCTCTACCCGAATCTGAGGTAGAGACGATGTGAGAAGCAAAAAAGTGCTGCTACCTCACAGCGCCTGGGTAATTGAGGCTATAGTTACACATCATTATATTCGCATTTGGACAATACACACTGACACTCCGTGAAATCAAGTTGGGTTATCACAAAATATCAACTAAAGACAAGGCTAATAGTCGTAAGGAAAACTGATTCTTACAAGATCTACCACATATTTAGCCCAAATGATATACTTACACGGTACATATCGAACACACGTGCACACAGTGAAGTTGAAAGTCCATGGTCTCGTTGTCCAGCATGAACTTTCTGGGGTTGTCTTTGACTACTCCCAGTGGGCACTCGCCTGAAACACGCAGTGCATTCCAAGCAATGTGGTGACGTCAAGGTCACTACGCGAACAAACTAATAATAATAATAATAATAATATTTTATTTTGTTAAGCGCCACATCCAATATTGTTCACAGCGCTTTACAACAATATACAAGTGTATGTTAAAAATAATGCATTTGAATAAAAAAACAATAGTTATTATATCATAAATAAAATGAACTAATAATAATAGCAATTAAAACAATAAATATAGTAGAAGTAGAAAAGGAATGTGGTGTAAAATATAATAAAATAAAATTGTTAAGATCATTTTTTTTTAATATATAAATAAACTAAAATTAATGTAAACATCAATAAATTAGGCTAAAATGTATACGAAAAATAAATAAATAGATAAATAAATAGTAAATAAACGTTAAACATCAATCAGCTATGGTAAAACAGTGTTGGTAAGGGTCCGAGTTACATATACGCTGCAGTGAACAGATGAGTCTTCAACACAGATTTAAATGATTCCAGTGATGTTTTGTTAGTAACGCTTGACGGCAGAGCGTTCCACACTGTTGCCGCTGCGTGAGCAAATGTACAGTCACCGGCTCTGTTGCGTGTTCTCGGAACAACTAGTGCGTTCGAGTCAGCAGACCGAAGACGTCTGGCTGGCATGTAGACACGCACGAGTTTCTGCATGTAGACAGGCGAGAGGTCTTCGTGCAGCGACTTGTACGTAAGAACAGCGATCTTGAATGCAATGCGCTGTTGAATAGGTAGCCAGTGCAATTCGCGAAGAATAGGGGTCGTACTTTCACAACGAGCCTGTCGCGTAATAAGGCGAGCGGCAGCATTCTGGAGTCGCTGCAATCGACCGATGTTATTGGTTGAGGTACCGAACAGTAGAGAGTTGCAGTAGTCCAAACGGGATGTAATCATAGCATTGACTACGCGTTCCGCTGTCGGTTGAGTGAGGTAACGGTGAATCAACCGGATGTTGCGCAGGTGCAGCGAGCAAGTGCTGATAGTACGTGACACTTGCATAGTCATATCCAGGTGTCTATCAAGGTGGACGCCGAGATTTCTAACGTGATCAATTGCACAGATTTCATCTGTCCCGACGCGCACACGGAGCCCACTTACGATGGCAGATGCTGATTTGGGGACAACCGGTAGAATTTCTGTTTTCGTGTCATTTATGAGCAGATAATTCCAAGTCATCCACTCCTTCATGTCATCGATACATCGCTCGATCCGACGCACGGCAGTCGCCAGAGAAGTTGCATCCAGGTCGAAGTGACAGAACAGTTGTAGATCATCGGCGTAGTGGTGATATTTTAACTCGTGTTTGTGAATGATATCACCGATCGGCTGCACGTATAGTGAAAATAATAGTGGTCCCAACACTGACCCTTGCGGCACCCCCGTTAACAAAATCGTCTCGCTAGATAACACGCGGTCGATGACGACACTCTGCTTGCGATTACTTAGGTAAGATTCCAGCCAGTGGAGAGCCACTCCGGTGATGCCGTAGCGTCATTGTAGGCGATCCAGTAGTATTGTGTGATCTACCGTGTCAAATGCGGCGCTTAGATCGATGAGTACAACGATTGTACCTTGTCTACGGTCTAGCGCAGTCCTGATCTCGTTGAGTACCCACAGTAGGGCTGTCTCGGTCGCGTGGTTTCGCTTGTATGCGGACTGAAATGTGTCCGTAAGTGATTCATTGGCTAGGTGACAGTTCAATCTGTTGGCCACAATCTTTTCAATCACTTTCGAAAGTTGGGACAGATTGCTGACTGGGCGGTAGTTATTTAAAGTATTCTTACACAGTGAAGGCTTCTTCAGAAGAGGATGCACACGTGCTCGCTTTAGTTCACCCGGCATTGTTCCTTCTGCCAAACACGCATTTGTTATATCGGCAACAATGATCGCAAGTGCGTCAGTGTTCTGATTTACATGATCGGATGGTAACGGATCAAGTGTACAAGACGTACACATTCTAGCGATGGTAGCCGTTATTTCACGTGTTGTTGTAGGTGTATATGTGTCAATTGGTGTGACAAAGCGACGTGTTTCATGCGGCGGTGTCATGCGATGTCTGGCAGCATGTAAGCCGAGTCGAATTTCAGCTACCTTGTTGTTGAAATAGTCCGAAAATGAATGGCAACATGCAACGACGGAGTCATATTCGGTATACGAACGTGATGGCTTCCCACTCAGTGATTTCACGATGTTGAACATGCTTTTGTTGTCAGCGTTCAGAAGTTTATCTCGATAGTAGTTGGTTTTTGAGAGGGCAATGAGCTTGTTGCACTCATCACGTGCATCAACGTACATTTGTCGATGAATCTCCAGCTTTGTGCGTCTCCACAATGACTCGTTCTTTCGCCGTCGTCTCCTCGCGTCATCGATGTTGCTGTTGTACCATGGGTTTGGCATATTACCCCGCATGGCAGTCAGTCGCTCTGGTGCATGTTTGTCGATACATGTTCTTAGTGAAGAATTGTAGCCAGTGACCAGTTCCGCTGCGCTAGATGTTGACACCACGGCTGATAGTAACTCACAAGTTGATCGAATGTCATTATTGAAAGAATCGGCATCAAACGTGCGGTAATTGCGTTTTACTATATGTGTCGATGTCTTAGCTGGCCTCTGGATGTTCATGACGTAGCGCACCACGTGGTGATCTGATATAGACATCCAGGCAGATGTATGAAAAATAGTTTGTTTTATTTGAATTACAATCATACTATATACAACCAAGCCACACACTGTCTTGGGTGTGTAAGTGTATATATGTCGGATTGCCTGCGTGCATGCGTGCGTGCATGCGTGCGTGCATACGTGAGTGCATACGTGCGTGCATGCGCGAGCACTTGCATCGATGAGCTGTTGTTTGTTTTGTTTTGATATTTCCTTTGTATCGTAACAACACCCTCTCAACCTGGAACAAACAGTTTTCAGCCAATCTATGACGTAGGACGCGACGTTTCGTGAAACTCACCAGTGGCCTGAGCGGGAAGAATGTGCAGTCTCCCTTGCTGTCATCCCGGACACAGGTGAGAACGCCCTGATCCCAAATCTCACACGGGTTGCAGCTTCGCTGATAGGCGATGAATTCTTCCGTCGTTTTGTTGTATTCGCACTGGTAGTAATTCTGGCAGTTGCACGGATCAGCAAGCAGGCCGTAGACACTGACGGCGCCTAACACCATCGGGCAATCAGCTGCACCGCAAGTGAATAAATATAATGTTATATCCTGATGAAATAACACTCATAGTGATCATTTGTGGGAATGATTGTTGGGTATAGTTTTACTGACGATAGAACTGCAATAGTTTACTACAACTGCATTAATATTCGGATATTGTCATAATTGAAGCGATAATAACATTGTGGACTTGTGGAAATGTAGTCTAAAATCATCGTGGAAGGGTGAAGTCATTGCCTTGGAGGCCTTTGAGTCCCAATACTGTGAATTATATAATAACGAATGCTGATGTTAGGTCGGTATCAAGCAGAATTGTATTTAAATAAGTTGAACTAACTAAAATAAAACACGATTACGTCATTGCTTTTATGTGCCACAAGTAGCCCTGCTGATATGTTTACCAAGCATCCTTTGACGATAAATGTCGATACATAGATTTACTATCGATAGTACACATTCGTGATATCGACTATAGAGATATGTCAATAGTTCGATATATCGTCATACCCCTAACTAATATACTGGCGGTAACGATTTTCGATTGCAACGTATATTATAAAATATTATAATATTTATACTAAGGATACTTTATATTTATACTTGGCATGATAATAATTCAAACAATAATAATTTTACTTCATATAGTTTTATAGTTTAACATTATTTTGTAATAACTTCCTTAGCTACCTTTAAACAAGAAAACGATGCAATTGCCACGTACCAGCAGCGTCCAAGGGAACACAGGCGCAGTCTGCGCTGTCCACGTAGTCGCCGACACAAGGCTCCGCCACGCAAACACGGCTTCTGTATTTCTTCAAATCGCACAAGCATTCTCCGTAATCCGACCACACCCCGAAATCGGCGGCTGAAAGAAAACGACGCAATGCGATGTGAATGGAAACAAAAATATGAACGAGATTTGTTGCAATGCAGTTCAATTGTGTCACTACACATCCACGATATTAAGGTTAATCAGACTTAGTGTGTTCTTTAAAAAGTGTTGCAATATATTTATATGTATGATGATGTAAGTTCAATGATACAACACTGTCTGCTTGGGTGTATCTCACACACCCGTCCGGGAAGCAACTCCGGCCGCTGGGCGCATGCGATTCAGTGGGTTCGATAGGGACCATCACTCTTTGAGTCCACGACAGTTTACACTTTTACCACCTGTGTGGGATATTTTACTTCCCCTGGCACACACACCAGATAAAACGATCCAACGGCTTTTAATGTCTCTTCCGAAAGACATAGGCAACGTGAGATGAATGAAATTGCCTAACTTTCGAAACGGCGACAGGTGGAGTCGAACCACCTCCCCTAGGTCGACAGTCCGGCGCTCTTCAGCGCGACCACCGCTCCCCAATTGAATGATAGATGATTTGTTACAATTCCCTAAAAAAGTCTGGTCAACGGAAAAGGCTAACGTAACGTTTATTAAACAACGAACACTTACCGGCCTGGAGAATTATCACTGACAGGACGGCAACAAGGAATGATCCCTTCATTGTGGTGATATCCTGAGGATCATGAAAAAGTAAACGGTCAATACAACCATGCCCAGTTACCAAACAAATTGTTCAGCTTTGAAACACTTTCGTTTAAAAAGTTGAACATTCGAAAAGAAACTTTCCTCGATTTAAATACATGTTGAACGAATGAAATATAAGTAAAACACTACAGTACCTAGTCTTGGCGGACGACGAATACACTTCTAGTTCGCTGTTGCCGAGTGGAATGACTGACACCAGCGACCGCCTGTCCTTATGGGGTCAGGACACTGTTAGACTTCCTGCTTGGTTACAGACGAAAAAAAGTGCAGTATTTTTTTGAGAAATGATTTTTTACAATATTCATTTGCTCTGATATAAGTGCATTTGAGTAGTCAGATTTCTAGATGTGATTGTAGAAGCTGTTGACAGTAAAATGGTGTCTTCTTAGCTGATTTTACAAAGCGGAAGGGTATTTGGCAGCAATTTGGCTAGTTGACACTTTAGCCGGATTACTGCCTGCATCCATTTGTAAATATTGACGGGTGTCATACATACTGGCATTTTGTAAGAGCTAGAAATATTACATTTTGACTAAACTCGACTAGCATATCATCGAGATGATGTCAACGGCAGGTGATAAGTTTAATACAGTTTCTAGGTCACGTTTTCTTACAATTAGACAAAACATTAACATAGTCGCCAATGGGAAAACTATCAGTGTGCTGACCCCTTACATACCCATACCCCTGACGGTTCGCCCACATGATTTCCTGTGCGTAGGTCGTGGATCGCTTACACTCAGACACCTCCGTGACGACGGTAACGATGAAATCGATGTAATTTGTGCTATTAAAGATGTGTTATGTACATGTTATAGGACCTCTGTCTAGATAGAAGAAGTTCGTGTTACAATTGTCTCGGTATTTTGTTAAACATGCGCAGGTGGTACAGTCAAAGTGTTTTTGTGAATGCTATACACTGAATGTGAATATCATCCCTGACACAAATTATTTTAAAGGTTTGTTTTGAAAAACTTTCACATATTGTGCATGTCGTTCATTTAACGTAAACAATATTGATTTAGGGGAATAAAGAATGGCTCGAAAAATAAATTAAGTCAGCGACATTACACACATAAATTTCGGGAAACCGGCGTTTGCGTGTGTCTGTGTGAGTATGATTTTTTGTTTGCTTGACGGTTCGCCCACACGATTTCCTGTGCGTCGATCGTGGATCGCTTACACGCAGACACCTCTGTGGCGACGGTAACGATGAAATTGACATAATTTGTGCTTTTAAAGATGTGTTATGTACATTTTATAGGACCTATGTCTAGATAGAATATGTCCGTATTACATTTTCC
>CM034538.1:21945351-21960635 GCA_020002185.1 Paraescarpia echinospica | reverse complement strand
GGGACAAGAGAAAACGCGACAGGAAAGGAGGGAATGAAAGAGAATGTGACAGGAGAGAAGACGGCAAGAGGAAACGACAACAACCAGACATATGCAAACCGGAGGAACTACTCCGAGGCAGTGATTGAGGGGGCAAGGAGGAAAGAGAATGTTTATGGGCGATTCAATTCTGAGAAAAACAGACAAGACTATATGCGAGGGGAAGGACATTGTTGCATGTCTACCGGGGACTAGGATAGAGCATGTGACAGAAAGGGTAGAGAAGGTATTGGGGCATGGCAAGGGAGGGTCTATACTAGTACACGTAGGGACAAACAATGCAGACAAGGAGGGAATAACTGGGATAGTTCAGAAGAACATACATATAGTGAGGAAGCTAAAGAAGACAAGAGTGGAACAGGTTGTTCTCTCAGGAATTTTGCCAGTAATGGGAGGAAGGGTGGCAACATACAGAAACTGTAAGAGGATGGCAATCAACGCACTAGTTGAGCAGATGTGTGAAGAAGAGGGCATGGGATTCATAGATTTATGGGGGTACTTTGTTGAGAGAGAAGATATGTACATGACAGATGGCCTCCATCTAAGTGGAAAGGGGGCAGCAGTATTCTCAGAGAATCTGTTGCGATCTGTTGACAGTGGGACAGGTTGCATCTATTTAAACTAAATTCGCACGGCGGACTCGCAGAGAAGCCTGAAACTGGAGGCAAAGATAAAGACAGTAAAAATAATTCAGCAAAGAACAGTCCGGAAAACTGTTCTGAAGTTGGATATAAATGCGTTTGTTTAAATGCAAGGAGTATAGTAAACAAAAGAAATTAACTAAACATTATGGTAGAAGATATTGACAATCACATAATAGGTATAACCGAATCAAGCGCAACCACCGATATATCAGATGCTGAATTGGGACTGACAGTATATGTAATGTTTAGGAAAGATAGAATAGGAAGAAGGGGAGGTGGATTTATTTTATATATTAAAGAATCTATCAAGGCTTATGAAATAAAATTAGACGAAGAAGCAGATTGCGAAGAAGCTGCTTGGTGTAACATAGTTACAGGAAACTCAACGTTAACGGTTGGATTAGTTTATCGAAGTCCAAACATAAGCATAGAAGAGAATTAAAAAATACAAAACGCTATAAGGGAATTGAGCAAACGGGTCTGTTTTATTATGGGGGATTTTAACCATGGGCATATAAAATGGAAATCTCTACAGAGTATGGGTAGTGAGGACCACAAGTTTTTTATTTTAGTACAATATAGTTTACTTTCTCAACATTTGCTAGAACCAACCAGGGGAGAGAATGTGTTAGACATAGTTTAGTCCTCACATAATGAATTAGTTGAAAATGTCAGGATATGTCAGCCACTGTGGAATAGTGATCACAACCAGATACATTTTACCATCAAAATAAAATCAGACAGGAATAGTAAAAAGCAGTACAGGAGAAATTTCCACACAGGAAATATAAGGACATAAGGAAATATTTAACAAAGATAGACTGGAATAACACACTGAAGAATAAGACAGCAACTTAATGCTGGATTATCTTAAAGAGTGAAATTGATTGCATCATCGTCAAATTTATTCCCTTAAAAACACGGGAAACGGTCCAAAAAGAAACACTTATCGAAAGAAGCCATTAGAAAAATTAAGTATAAACAAATGATGTGGAAGTTATATAGACGTACTGGAAATGACGAAGACTACACCATTTATAAAGAAGCACAAAACCAAGCTACAGCTGAAATTAGAAATTCAAAGAGAAGCTATGAACATAAATTAGCTTGTAATATAAAACATGACAGCAAGAGTTTTTATACGTATGTTCGAAGTAAACAGAAAGTTCAGGATAAGGTCGGTCCTCTAGAAGATAGTGCTGGAAATATAATATCAGAAGGATTCTTAATGGCAGAAGATCTGAATGTGTATTTTAGTTCAGTGTTTACCAGAGAAAACACTAGTTCACTGCCAGTACCAGAGGCTAAGTTCAAGGGGGCAGAATCAGACTATTTAAGACAGTTAATTGTAACCCCAGAAATGGTAGCTAAGACAATTAGGGCTAGGAAGGATAATAAATCACCTGGAGTGGATGGTATTCCACCCAAACTACTACTGGAAATTGTAGAACAA
This sequence comes from Paraescarpia echinospica, assembly GCA_020002185.1. Classification (NCBI taxonomy): domain Eukaryota; kingdom Metazoa; phylum Annelida; class Polychaeta; order Sabellida; family Siboglinidae; genus Paraescarpia; species Paraescarpia echinospica. The sequence continues at coordinate 21,958,499 of CM034538.1, read as the reverse complement.
ATTAGCATACCGCTTGCAACAGTTTTTAACTTGTCATTAGAAGAGGGAGTGGTTCCTTTAGAATGGAAAGAAGCACACATTATACCGTTATTTAAAAAAGGTTCGAGAAAAAAGACAAATAATTATAGACCAGTTAGTTTAACATCGGTGATTTGTAAATTATTAGAAGGACTAATTAAAGATCACATGGTGGATTTGCTTGTTAAACATAACTTCATAAACCCATCACAACATGGGTTTCTAAAAGCGAGATCATGCTTAACAAATATGTTATGTTTTTGGGGAGATATCACTAAGTGAGTAAACAATGGATCACCAGTAGATATCATCTACTTAGATTTTCAAAAAGCTTTCGACAAAGTGCCACATCAAAGATTACTGCTTAAACTAAAGACCCATGGCATAGGAAATGGTATAATTAACTTGATAAAAAATGGCTGATTGACAGAAGACAACGGGTAATTGATGATGGGGAGGCTTCAAACTGGAAATCAGTTTTCAATGGGGTTCCACAGGGATCAGTACTGGGACCTGTATTATTCTTAATATATATAAACGATTTGGATGATGATATAGCTAGCAAGGTGTTGAAATTCGCAGATGATACAAAAGTGTTTAGAAGGATTAAAAGTGATGTAGATAGACAGCATTTACAAGATGATCTTGACAGGTTGATCAAGTGGTCTGAAAAGTGGTAAATGTTGTTCAATTGTGGGAAATGTAAATGCCTTCACACAGAACATGGGAACGAATATGTAGTATATACAATGGGGGAACTGTACTAACTACTGCTGTAAAAGAAAAAGACTTAGGGCTGATAATTAGTGCTGACATGAAGGTTTCAGAGCAGTGTGGAATTGCAGCATCAAAAGGAAATCAAATTCTTGGATTGATTAGGCGAAATATAGCATATAAAGAAAAAGAACTAATAATACCGTGGTACAAAACAATAGTTAGGCCTCATTTAGAATATTGTATACAAGCGTGGAGGCCATACCGCAACAAGGACATATATATGCTAGAAAGAGTACAGAGGAGAGCGACTAAAATGATACCAAAACGGAGGGATCTTAGTTATGAAAAACGCCTAGAAGAATGTGGTTTAACAACAGTAGAGACCAGGAGGTTGAGAGGAGATCAGATAGAAGTGTTTAAAATATTGAATGGTTATGAAAATATTGATAGAGATATGTTTTTTTTCAGTTAAGAAAGATAGAAAGACTATAGGACATGAAGTTACATTGGTAAAGGAGCAGTGTAGATTAGACGTAAGAAAGTTCTCATTTTCACAAAGGACTGTGAATGAATGGAACAGATTATCTGATGACTGTGTGGGTTCTAGTAGTGTGAATATGTTTAAAAATAAAATCGACACAAACCTCAGAAGGGCTGGATATATGTAGATAAAAGGATTGGACTCTCAATAAGCCAAAGGGCTTCCTTGTCCACCTGCCATCTGGAGTTAATTCTCTGGATGGTAATCTTGTATATTAAAGTCGTCAACATATGGATCGATACGGCAGGGAGCTACGGTGAATACGCAAGGTTATAAAGGTAATTTTGCGAAATTGAATATTAGTTTCAACTGATCTAACAGTAAGAGGGAGCAAATTCCAGAGAGTTTGTGCAGCAACTGAACATGCCCTCGTTCCAATATTAGTATCGACTCTAGGAACAAAAGATAAAACAGAACTAGATGATCGAAGCTGGATAGACTTTTCACAGAAGTAAGCAATGAATAGAAATCTGCTGGTTGCTTGCATAAAAGTGCCTGATAGGTAATGGTACATATCTTAGAAGCAATACGATATCGTACACGAAGCCAGTGCAAGGAATTCAGAAGAGGCACTGACTGAGAAAACCGCGGAGACCTAATCACAAACCTAGCTAAGCAATTCTGTACACGTTGTAACCTAGTGATATCTTTAAGGGTAATATTGCGAAACGAGAATTACAATAGTCAAGCCTACTAGTAACCAGTGTAGTTGCGATACTTATTGCAAAAGAAAGAGGCAAATAATGGCGAATACGTCGTAACTCGCGAATATGACATTAGCAGCAGCGACAATAGAAATATGCCTTCTAAAATAGAAATTATCATCAAAGATTACTCCAAGATTTCGTTCTGAATTTTGTAGGCGTAACATACTGACTAAGCATAGAAGTTTGGAAACAAGCTTTTAATTTTGTCACGCTGCTTCTGAGTACCAATTTTAAGAAACTCTGTTTTATTAGGATTTAACTTTAATCTACTCTCAGTCATCCAACAGAAAATGTCATTAAGACCATTTCTGAGCCGATGTAAGTAAATAAATAATGGTAAATCTGGGGGTCATCTGCATAAAGATGATGGTTTAGATTACGACTGTTAAAAACAGAGCATAGTTGTATTGTGTAGAGAGTGAAAGGCAAAGGCCCAATAACAGATCCCTGGGTACACCAAAGTGGGCAGTGCAGCCGAAAACCAGTTCCCAATCTCAATGGTTTAGTATCTATCAGTTAGGTTATGAAGAAAATCAGCTGAGAGCTACACCAGATATGCCGAACCACTTCGATAAACGTTTAATTACTATGTTATGATCGATGGTATCAGCTGGCGTCAGATAAATAAAGTAAAGTTAGGGCAGTTACTTTACCATTATCAATATTTAATTTGATATCATTATGTAATTTTAAGAAAACCGTTTCTGTTGAATGAAATTGTTTATATGCTGATTGCAACACATTTGTAAGCCATTTGTGATAATGTGAGATATTAGACGGCTAGGTACCACATTTTATATTATGTTAGACATAAAGCTAAGGTTAGAAATAGGTGTATAACTGTTTTGGTCTTGTTTAGGCACGGACGACTTCTTAAGAACTGGACTGACATGGACGCATTTCAAGTCATCGGGAAATATGATTCCCTTAAATGCGAAACATATTATTCTTCAAACCGAACTCAGATTTTTGTCAGAAAACAAGTTTGATTATTACAGTCTCTTAATGTATAGTAACAAATCGTAATGATATTACTTTGTAAGCCTATGGCATGGTAATGTGTAGTTTGATGCAGCAATACTGAGACTATTTTATTCCTGCGGGATGTCTTTCAATGAATACCCAACATACTACTTGAATCTGCGCAATTACTTGGGTCAATTTTATTATAATATATACACATAGCGCTAATTATAAAGCAGTTTGAATAATTTTTTTAAACGAAAAAAAAACAAATGTTATTACCTCATTATATTGTTATACCTCTTTGCATACCAAACGATTCATCGAAATTTCGACTAGAGTTACTATGTCTTCTAGCAAAACTTGCACACGTGCACTTAGCATATGGATATAGCAAGAAATATACTCTTCGCCGTTGCTACCCATAACTGTATTCGCACTATACACACTGTCACACCGTGAAATAAAGTTGGGTTTTAACCAAATATCAACTAAGGACAAGACTATCAGTGGGGTGGAAAACTTATTCCTATAATGTCTATCACATATTTAGAGCAATTGTTATACTTACACGGTACATATCGCACACAAGTGCACACAGTGAAGTTGAAAGTAGTGCCTGGTGCACAGTCCATGGTCTCGTTGCCCAGAATGAACTGTCTGGGGTTGTCCATGACCACTCCCAGTGGGCACTCGCCTGAAACACGCCGTACATTCCAACAAATGTGATAGGCGAAAAATTAACAACGTCCCGGCAGATGTTTGAAAAGTAGTTTGCTTTATTTTAATTAAATCTTACTTAATACAACCAAGCCACGCACCGTCTTGGGTGTAAGTGCGTACACGTCGGATTGCCAGCGTGCATACGTGCGTGCATGCGTGCGAGCGTGCATCATGGGGCTATTGTTTGTTGTTTTATATATATTTTTTCCCTGTTATCGTTAAATCATCCTGTCAACCTGGAACAAACAGGTTTCGCCAATCTATGATGTAGGACGCGACCGTTCATGAAACTCACCAGTGGCCTGAGTAGACGGGAAGAATGTGCAGTCTCCCTTGACGTCATCCCGGACACAGGTGAGGACGCCCTGATCCCAAATCTCACACGGGTTGCAGCTTCGCTGGTAGGCGATGAACTCTTCCGTCGTTGTGTTGTATTCGCACTGGTAGTAGTTCTGGCAGTTGCACGGATCAGCAAGCAGGCCGTAGACGCTGTCGGCGCCGGACACCATCGGGCAATCAGCTGCACCGCAAGTGGAGAAATATAATGTTATATCCTGATGAAATAACATTGATAGTAACCATTAGTGGGAATGATTGTTGGGTGTAGTTTTACTGACGATAGAAATTCAATAGATTACTACAATTGCAATGCAGATTGACGAATGTTGATGTTAGGTCGGTAAAAACCCAAATTATAAGTGAATTAAATTAAACTAAATGAAAAAACATGTTTACGTCATTGCTTTTATGCGCCACAAGTAGCACTGCTGATAGGTTTGCCAAGCATCGTTAGGTAATAACTGTTGATACATTTACTATCGACAGACCACATTCGTTATATCCATTATGGATGTGTCAATAGTTCGATATATCGTTATACCCCTAATTAATATACTAGTGGTAATGAGTTTCGATTGCAACGTGTACTATAACATATTATAATATTTATACTAAGGACACATTACAAATACTTGGCATTACAATAATTCAAACAGTAATCATTTTACTTGATCAAGATTTATAGTTTGATATTATTTTGTAATAACTTCCTTAGCTAAGTTCAAACAAGAAAACGTACCACGTACCAGCAGCGTCCAAAGGAACACAGGCGCAGTCTGCGCTGTCCACGTAGTCGCCCTCACAAGGCTCCGCCAAGCAAACACGGCTTCTGTATTTCTTCAAATCGCACAAGCATTCTCCGTAATCCGACCACACCCCGAAATCGGCGGCTGAAAGAAAACGACGCAATGCGATATGAATGTAAACAAAAATATGCACGATATTTGTTGAAATACAGTTCAATTGCGTCACTACCAACCACTATGTAAAGGTTAATCAGACTTAGTGTGGTTTTAAAAAGTGTTGCAAAATATTTATATATGCTTTCATAGTATGCAGAGGGTTCCATGATACCGTGTATTACATTGTCAACACTGCCTGCTCGGCATTTCTCACACATCCGACCGGGAAGCAAATCTGGCCGCTGGGGGCAAGAACCTGTGGGTTCGAGACAGGGACCAACACTCTTTGACTCCACGACAGGTTACACATCTACCCCCTGTGTGGGATATTTTACTTCCCCTGGCGTAGACACCAGACAGAATGTACCAACGGCTTTTAATGTCTCTTCCGAAAGACACAGGTAACGTGGGGTGAACGAAATTGCCTAAGTTTCGAAACGGCGGCAGGTGGAGTCGAACCACCACCCCTCGGTTGATAGTACGGCGCTCTTCACCACGACCACCGCTCCCAAATTGAATGATAGAGGATTTGTTAGAATTTCCTAAAAGTCTAGTAAACGGAAAATACTAAAGTACCGTTTCAAAAACAATGAACACTTACCGGCCTGGAGGACTATCACTGACAGGACAGCAACAAGGAATGATCCCTTCATGGTGGTGATATCCTGAGGATCAGGAAACAGTAAACTTTCAATACAACCATACCCAAGTACCAAACAAATTGTTCAGCTTTATCAACAACACTTTGGTCTAACAAAATCCAGCAAAGGTGAACATTAGAAAATAATCGTTCCTCGATTTAATCACATGCTGAACGGATGAAATATAAGTAAACTACTACAGTACCTAGTCTTAGTGGACGAAGGATGAACTTCTTGTTCGCTGTTGCCAAGTGGAATGATCGACACCAGCCACCGCCTGTTCTTATATAGCCATACCTCTGATAGTTCGCCCACATGATTTCCTGTGCGTAGGTCGTGGATCGCTTACACTCACACACCTCTGTGACGACCGTAACGATGAAATCGGCGTGATGTGTGCTACTAAAGATGTGTTAATACATTTTATAGGACCTGTGTCTAGATAGAATAAGATCGTGTTACACTTGTCTCGGTATCTGGTCAAAGATACGTAGGTGGTATGGTCAAAATGCGGTGATTTTTGTGAATACTGTACGCTGAAAGTGAATATCATTCCCTGACACAACTTATCTTAAAGGTTTGTTGTATACAAATTTCACATAATGTTCACATTTTTGTACGTGTGTGTGAGAGCAAGACAGAGAAAGAGAGAGAGAGAGAGATACACAGAGAGACAGAGAGACAGAGAGACTGTGAGACAGACAGACAGAGAGACAGAGATACAGAGAGACAGAGACTGAGAGACTGAGAGACTGAGAGACAGAGAGACAGAGAGACAGAGAGACAGAGACAGACAGAGATAGATAGATAGATAGATAGATAGATAGATAGATAGATTGATAGATAGATTGATAGATAGATAGATAGATAGATATATAGATAGATAGATAGATAGATAGATAGATAGATAGATAGATAGATAGATAGATAGATAGATAGATAGATAGATAGATAGAGAGAGAGGGAGAGAGAGAGGGAGAGAGTGTGAGTGTGTGTGTGTGTGTGTGTGTGTGTGTGTGTGTGTGTGTGTGTGTGTGTGTGTGTGTGTGTGTGTGTGTGTGTGTGTGTGTGTGTGTGTGTGTGTGTGTGTGTGTGTGTGTGCATATGTACGTCACCCGGAGGGTGGGTATTTTTTCTACTTTCTATAATACACGTATTTTCCTACTGGGCTATCTGCTCATTAAAGCAAATATTGCAAACAGTCTTCCTTACAAAATGTATAGGGCTTAGTCACAATATTAAAGACTATTTCATCGGTAATGCAATTAATGGCGACTTTTTTTGTACAAATATTAAATTGTATTTCACCAAAATGATCTGAAATAAAGGGCTAACATTGTGATGGGTTTATAGTTTAGGAATACATAGTTTGATGGATTCCTATTTCATCGACTGATTGTCAAGTAAGCAGTAAGCAGGGACGTTCGGGGCAAAGAGGATACCTTAAGAAAACAATTGTTACTTGCTTGGTGCAAATAGGTATTTTACAAAGACAGATTTGTACGATGACGCATATATTGTATTTGATCTAAAAATAAGGTATTACCATTCCATGTGATATGAAAATTTAGGTCCACTAGCACCTAATTTATTACCACTGCAATGTGGTCATTTTGGCCTCTCACTAAGACAAAGGGAACAATATATGTATGGCAACATATGCACATGACGCTACCTATGATTCACAGCAAAAAATCAGCTGAAATTCATTGAACTTATTGGTTATAACAATCTGTAGTTTTATTTATGTGTCATCACCGTTGACTTTCTTGTTCTTCTACAACGCATTATGGTTTATCTTACTTCTTACCTTGATGTAGCTTTTATATATATTCCTTTTTCTTTTGTGTGAATTTCCTCTTCCAATTCTTATTGTGAGTACCCACTACTCCATTTGTTCCATGTATCCGTAAGCGCATAGGGCAAAGTGGACACTATTATATCCACTGTGCCCCGTATCTCCCCCATCCATTTCGCATCACATTTTTGCAGTATTCCCACACGTCATTGCGCGAACGTGTTCGATAACTGCGTTTTAGCATGTAACACCCTATTTGTTTCCTACGTGACGATTTTTGTATAACAACAATAATTATATGACATATACAAATTAGGTACTTAGAAAACATATAGGCTGATATCACGTCTGAACATTGCGATGGATTAACATAACAGTAATAAAGATCTTCTCATCACGCAAACAAAAGCTACAGACTCAAATTCGAGCAAACGTATTTACACATAGCTAACTTCACAATTACAACGCCTAACTTGTTCACATGGAAACTTGCCTCGTTCAACAGAAATGTACATATATTTTCCATCCGAAAATGATGTTTTGTTCAACTGGAAGTGGACATTTTCCCTTCTCTATTTACAGAGTAGGGCTCTAATATTACCGTGAAAAAGTGGAACAATCCATAGTCAAAAACGTTGCGTTCATGTGGATGATATTCAGATAATAGCATCCAGAAGAAAGATACTTAACCAGCTATACAACTGTGACCGCAGCATCTTGACAGGTTTAACTATTGCGTAGTCATAACACGTGTAACTTTAGAACACAATTACATTTACCATGCTAGCCTTGACTTTTCTGGTGGCCAAACGTGCGATTATATCCGCTGAGTTCATTCACAGGTAATCTAATATGCGATAACCCGTGGGGCTAATAATAAAATCCTCATAATCAGTCAATTAACACAGGCCAATTGCATATCAACTGGTTTTATATGCACTACAATTCCCCGTAACTATGCTATCAATTGAAATTTAAAACTGCTACAACGAAGATTTAATTTTAAATTTCAGTCTTACTCATTAGTTGACTGCAATTAGTTGGGCGGAAGGCTCTACAACTACCGTCCCCTTCATTTGTGGTTTGGGTCTTTTCAAGCGAAACAATGTATGTGCACGATGCGATGTTACCGAACTTCGCCATTGCTCGTCCACAGCGTTTAATAATAATCTTATTACAATCTAGCTTGCGTATGTAGATTAAGGTTTTTCTCTCCTACGGCATGAACTTCGAGCGCCAAATTTTCAGGAATTAATCTACGACCCCTAGAATATGACGTGCCCCACTATCTATTCAAAATACGTCAAACAACTTTATTGGGTAAATCAGTTCATTCCTTAACCGATCTGAATTTAGTAGTCAACGACTGTTATGGTTTGACTTGGAGAAAATTGCAACATAAGCTATTTCAAGTGTCTTGATTACATTGAAGGTAAAACATACCAAAAGTATACAGCAAACGAATTTGAGGAAATGACTCGAAGCACGCAAACAATATTTCACATTTACCCCATGTTAAATCCCATCTATGCCTAAAACCGTGGCATTTACGCAGGGAACCAAGCCACCACACCATAAAATAACTGTTGGAGACATAGATACATCTGATGCGTTACTACTTATGACATAGCTACTAACGAAACGACTACTGGTCATATGATTACTGGTGAAATGAATACAGAATATATTACTACTGGAGAAATGACTGTTTGTGAAATGACTACTGGAGACACGACTTTAGGATAATATTGAGACAGTAACAGACCAGCTAGGCCAATATGTGAATAACAATGTAATGTTCGCTTACGCTATGTCAGGATGTAACACGAATTTCCGACTATACGGCCATAGAAAAGGAAAATATCTGAAGAAAATTGGCCCCAGCTAGCACGAGAAGCAAACTGAACAGTTTGGGACGCACGATGCTTCAACAAAGCATGTTGTTGCAGATAGTGATATAGCGTTTGTATCCCTCTACAACGGAAACCGATAGAGAATGTAGTTATTTGAGGTACTGAAGGTTTCGTGAGAAGGTAACAGTCAAGTCTACGCATATTCAGCCAAATACCTTACTTCCGACATTTGCAGCAGCACGATAACACGGCATTCGGGTGTACCAGCAAGTGTAGGAGTGTATGGGTGTAAGCCATTTGAGACTAATAGGTTGGGTTAATGTCTTCCTGTCATGACAGACCTGCCTCCAGCACACGATGCCCTGTTGCACGTAATGCGGTGGAACTGCTCCATAGCTTGGTGCACAAGCCGCAAGAACAACAGTGAGTGTTCCCTGTAAGCAGTCAATGCCGTCGCACAGGGTGCTCAAAGTAACTCTGGAGTTACGTCAGTGATAAGGAGATTAACGATAAGTAGTAATGCGTTAATGAGTATGTAATACAGCGATTTTAGGTCAATTATGTTTTTGTGTGGAACTCGATTTCAAATCCTGTGATCCTTTTCGAACCTTGGGCAAGTTCGTTTACTTTACGTTGATCTAGTTCACTCACCTGTATGACTGAGTACCTGGCTATAGACATAGACATAGATGGCTATTGATGGATATTTTGTGTACGAATAGTCTTCGCGCACTAACTGCAGCGTGTTTTAATGCTTCCCAGAAAAGTCTGGATGGCGTTCGATTGAACCAAAGAGTAATGTGTAAAGGGCGATGGACTGGTTACTGCGACATGTAAGAACTTTACTTCATGAGCTCTGGAGATTCATTGTAGATGTCTGAACTGTACATCACGGACGGGTTCATTATGATGATTATGCTTCATGCAAAAATGCATTTGTGTTATATTGCGCATACGGTCAATGGTCATGACAGTAGCATACCTATATGGTAGTGCAGATAACATATTCATGTTATATGGGAGGGGATACGGCAATGCTGTCTCATTTAAGCTTATTAGCTAGATTTATTTATTTATATGACAACCTTATATCAAGGGTTTATTGTAAATGTTATACCCAATGATGCTCTGTTACATGCATTTGAGCTATGTTATACGTACGATAGATGCTCACGAGAGTAATATATTATAATTATGCTGAGCATAATCATGTAATGCAGGAGAAGAACTGGAAAGTAATTCCAGCTAATAGTGCATGTACTAAAATATGATATTGTGTATGTATGTTGTTTTGTTCGTGGAATATGATATGTGCGTATTTACGAACACGCATTTGGATTATTTGAGGATTACATCAACATTATCTTGTTCATTCTTTGTTCCGAAAGCAAAATCTTTAAGAAATTGCTTAGGAAAAAGCTACCGATGGGGCCCGAACATTTGCGTAATTGTGACAATGTACGATTTTTTTAGAGCGGTATAATTTTGATATGTTATCTAGGATGTATGTCTGTTTTCAAAACTGCAATAATCGCTTGTGTTGCAATTTGTTACAAAATTACACTATTTTGGCCATGACAGCTCTTGTCTATAAATGTAATATGCGCGTAATACGTAAAACGTCAAGTGTGAATAATACAAAAAACCTAATAATTGCAAAAAATACGCGCGCGCGGCAGAAACATAGGGAAAACGGCTCATGCGTCATAGACTTAGCTTCATGAAGTAAAGGCAGCTACACTAATGCTTATGTATACCATCACGATAATAGCATAGCAATACGGATATTATGTGACAATTTTACACTATCAATACTAGAGCCTATCGTTTGATGTTAATTTCGCAATATCTCCGACCTTCGCAATGATTACCTGCAAATGCAGTATAGTGTTGATGTAACGATGCTCTGTGTTTTATAACATTTTGTAAATAATATTTTCAAAACTGTCTTCTACCAAATCATCCCGTCAGGTGACGGGCATTTTTGCTAGTAATAATAATAATAACAGTACATTTCTTATACAACGCCCCATCGAAATAGTTTATCTGGAGCGCTGTATAGTGGTTATTAATAACGTATATAATCCATACATATGTTTAGTACTTAATGCAAATGTGCAATTATTACTAATATATCAAACCAATATAATGATTGTTTCTTCCTTCCAAAATATCCTGCAGAATGTCTTTGGCAACGTGTTGTGTCGAGTTACGTATCCGTATCACTGTAGCTTCCTTCTTTTAATCAAATTGATATTTGCCTTGGGCTCAGACAATGTCGTTGACGGTTTGGTACACAAATTAATCGATCTGATTTTCTTTGGTAATATTCATGACTCTTCTACGATAATTTAGGCAACATGAGACAGGCGAGAGTTGAGGAGGCTGTGCTGGAGAGTCACCAAAAGTTGCACCCAACTTGGCGGCACAAGGTGACAAGTTGATCCAAGTTAATGCAAAAGATTTTATTGTGAGTATACAAAACAAGTTTGCGTGCACTGATAATCGTGTTTGTGTCACTCTATTTTGAACTAGTTTGTACAAAAAACTCTGAGATGTCAGTAACTCAGTGAATATATGTTTTATTGCTTAAATAAGATGATAACAGTGTCAGTGTCGACAGTCGCTTTTAGGTACATATGTATAACATTTGTAGATTTGCTTTCCACATCAAATCCAAAATAAATCAATTTTAACGATGATGCATGCTTTACCTGATTTGTAAATCGGATACATCTTCTTGCGAAAATTATATAACTTAAAAATAGTTCAAATAATAGCATGTTAGTGACTTTTGTGATGTCTCCCTGTTCAAGAACGTAGCATGTTTATAAGGAACACATGTATTTTATATACACCATCGTAATACGTACACAAGCTGACTTTGTTATATTTGGGCAAAGACACGTCGTACAAAATTGTTATCAGTCTACCCGAGGTATCAAATCAAAATAATAAAAGGTATAAAAACACATTGCACACAGTCGCACTCATTCAATTCAATACCAAATGTCATTTATCATCACGTGCCCCCTCATCATGTCGACAGTCCCGCAAACATCATTCACATCACTTTTCCAATCACAAACGAAGTCCGTGTCCTTTTCGAACAGAACGCATACACACAAACATGTAATACTGACACACACTTACACCCAGTGACACATACTGACTAACACGAACACCTATTGACACACACTGATATACACTGACACACACACACACACACACACACACACACACACGCACACACACACACACACACACACACACACAAACACACAGACACACACACATACACATACACATCCTCACATTCATTCACACTCACACGCACATACACACATATATACGCGCGCACGCACACATGCACGCACGCACGGCCACACGCAACACGCACACTTGTATACACCCAAACGCAAGCATGCACGCTGCTGCCTTCATGTACACACACGCGCCCGCGCATACACACACACACACACACACAAACGCACGCACGAACAACAGCCATTCAAACAGCTACAACCAGCCTCTTAGTGTATTGGTTTTCGCGAAACGTTCCATCATTGGTCCTGAATCGGTTCCTCCACACATCGTCTGAGTGCAGGACCATTATCGTACTGCAGCCATTGGTTCCGACGTGCTCAATGAATGATTCAGTGTAGCCCTAATGTGGGTAAGCAAAATTAACTTCGCAGACTCTCCACGATTGACCCCGAATTGTCTCGATCCCAGTGTTCTAAATGCAAGACGTAGATCGCTTAAGCTCCAAAACCACAGAGCAGAGGTAACGATGGCTTAGCGCTAACGTATTCGAATACAGAACGTTGATGGTTGATTTCGTCACCAGTGTCCGTGATCTTTGTCATAAACGGTATTACTCACCGTTACATACATGCATCTAACGGTTTATCTAGATCGGTTACTAAATCGCCTACGCTCTAAT
>CM034538.1:21905102-21944351 GCA_020002185.1 Paraescarpia echinospica | reverse complement strand
CAGAAAATACTAAAGTACCGTTTCAAAAACAATGAACACTTACCGGCCTGGAGGACTATCACTGACAGGACAGCAACAACGAATGATCCCTTCATGGTGGTGATATCCTGTGGATCAGGAAACAGTAAACTTTCAATACAACCATGCCCAAACAAATTGTTTGGCTTTATAAACAACACTTTAGTTTAAAAAATCCAGCAACGGTGAACATTAGAAAATAATCGTTCCTCGATTTAATCACATGCTGAACGGATGAAATATAAGAAAACCACTACAGTACCTAGTCTTCGTGGACGAAGGATGAACTTCTTGTTCGCTGTTGCCAAGTGGAATGATCGACACCAGCCACCGCCTGTCCTTATATACCCATACCCCTGACGGTTCGCCCACATGATTTCCTGTGCGTAGGTCGTGGATCGCTTACACTCACACACCTCTGTGACGACAGTAACGATGAAATCGGCTTGATTTGTGCTATTAAGGATGTGTTATATACATTTTATAGGACCTGTGTCTAGATAGAATAAGATCGTGTTACACTATTCTCGGTATCTGGTCAAAGATACGTAGGTGGTATGGTCAAAATGAGGTGATTTTTGTGAATATCATACGCTGAAAGTGAATATCATTCCCTGACACAAATTATCTTAATGGTTTGTTGTATAAAAGTTTCACATAATGTTCAAATTATGTACGTGTGTGTGAGCGCAAGACAGAGAAAGAGATAGAGATATACAGAGAGAGATAGAGAGACAGAGAGACTGTGAGACAGAGAGACAGAGAGACAGAGAGACAGAGAGACAGAGAGACAGAGACTGAGAGACAGGGAGACAGAGAGACAGAGAGACAGAGACAGAGACAGAGATAGATAGATAGATAGATAGATAGAGAGAGGGAGAGAGAGGGAGAGAGAGGGAGAGAGAGAGAGGGAGAGAGAGAGGGAGAGAGAGAGAGAGAGAGAGTGTGTGTGTGTGTGTGTGTGTGTGTGTGTGTGTGTGTGTGTGTGTGTGTGTGTGTGTGTGTGTGTGTGTGTGTGTGTGTGTGTGAGTGTGTGTGTGCATATGTACGTCTCCCGGAGGGTGGGTATTTTTCTACTTTCTATAATACACGTATTTTCCTACTGGGCTATCTGCTCATTAAAGCAAATATTGCAAACAGTCTTCCTTACAAAATGTATACGGCTTAGTCACAATATTAAAGACTATTTCATCGGTAATGCAATTAATGGCGACTTTTTTTGTACAAATATTAAATTGTATTTCACCAAAATGATCTGAAATAAAGGGCTAACATTGTGATGGGTTTATAGTTTAGGAATACATAGTTTGATGGATTCCTATTTCATCGACTGATTGTCAAGTAAGCAGTAAGCAGGGACGTTCGGGGCAAAGAGGATACCTTAAGAAAACAATTGTTACTTGCTTGGTGCAAATAGGTATTTTACAAAGACAGATTTGTACGATGACGCATATATTGTATTTGATCTAAAAATAAGGTATTACCATTCCATGTGATATGAAAATTTAGGTCCACTAGCACCTAATTTATTACCACTGCAATGTGGTCATTTTGGCCTCTCACTAAGACAAAGGGAACAATATATGTATGGCAACATATGCACATGACGCTACCTATGATTCACAGCAAAAAATCAGCTGAAATTCATTGAACTTATTGGTTATAACAATCTGTAGTTTTATTTATGTGTCATCACCGTTGACTTTCTTGTTCTTCTACAACGCATTATGGTTTATCTTACTTCTTACCTTGATGTAGCTTTTATATATATTCCTTTTTCTTTTGTGTGAATTTCCTCTTCCAATTCTTATTGTGAGTACCCACTACTCCATTTGTTCCATGTATCCGTAAGCGCATAGGGCAAAGTGGACACTATTATATCCACTGTGCCCCGTATCTCCCCCATCCATTTCGCATCACATTTTTGCAGTATTCCCACACGTCATTGCGCGAACGTGTTCGATAACTGCGTTTTAGCATGTAACACCCTATTTGTTTCCTACGTGACGATTTTTGTATAACAACAATAATTATATGACATATACAAATTAGGTACTTAGAAAACATATAGGCTGATATCACGTCTGAACATTGCGATGGATTAACATAATAGTGATAAAGATCTTCTCGTCACGCAAACAAAAGCTACAGACTCAAATTCGAGCAAACGTATTTACACATAGCTAACTTCACAATTACAACGCCTAACTTGTTCACATGGAAACTTGCCTCGTTCAACAGAAATGTACATATATTTTCCATCCGAAAATGATGTTTTGTTCAACTGGAAGTGGACATTTTCCCTTCTCTATTTACAGAGTAGGGCTCTAATATTACCGTGAAAAAGTGGAACAATCCATAGTCAAAAACGTTGCGTTCATGTGGATGATATTCAGATAATAGCATCCAGAAGAAAGACACTTAACCAGCTATACAACTGTGACCGCAGCATCTGGACAGGTTTAACTATTGCGTAGTCATAACACGTGTAACTTTAGAACACAATTACATTTACCATGCTAGCCTTGACTTTTCTGGTGGCCAAACGTGCGATTATATCCGCTGAGTTCATTCACAGGTAATCTAATATGCGATAACCCGTGGGGCTAATAATAAAATCCTCATAATCAGTCAATTAACACAGGCCAATTGCATATCAACTGGTTTTATATGCACTACAATTCCCCGTAACTATGCTATCAATTGAAATTTAAAACTGCTACAACGAAGATTTAATTTTAAATTTCAGTCTTACTCATTAGTTGACTGCAATTAGTTGGGCGGAAGGCTCTACAACTACCGTCCCCTTCATTTGTGGTTTGGGTCTTTTCAAGCGAAACAATGTATGTGCACGATGCGATGTTACCGAACTTCGCCATTGCTCGTCCACAGCGTTTAATAATAATCTTATTACAATCTAGCTTGCGTATGTAGATTAAGGTTTTTCTCTCCTACGGCATGAACTTCGAGCGCCAAATTTTCAGGAATTAATCTACGACCCCTAGAATATGACGTGCCCCACTATCTATTCAAAATACGTCAAACAACTTTATTGGGTAAATCAGTTCATTCCTTAACCGATCTGAATTTAGTAGTCAACGACTGTTATGGTTTGACTTGGAGAAAATTGCAACATAAGCTATTTCAAGTGTCTTGATTACATTGAAGGTAAAACATACCAAAAGTATACAGCAAACGAATTTGAGGAAATGACTCGAAGCACGCAAACAATATTTCACATTTACCCCATGTTAAATCCCATCTATGCCTAAAACCGTGGCATTTACGCAGGGAACCAAGCCACCACACCATAAAATAACTGTTGGAGACATAGATACATCTGATGCGTTACTACTTATGACATAGCTACTAACGAAACGACTACTGGTCATATGATTACTGGTGAAATGAATACAGAATATATTACTACTGGAGAAATGACTGTTTGTGAAATGACTACTGGAGACACGACTTTAGGATAATATTGAGACAGTAACAGACCAGCTAGGCCAATATGTGAATAACAATGTAATGTTCGCTTACGCTATGTCAGGATGTAACACGAATTTCCGACTATACGGCCATAGAAAAGGAAAATATCTGAAGAAAATTGGCCCCAGCTAGCACGAGAAGCAAACTGAACAGTTTGGGACGCACGATGCTTCAACAAAGCATGTTGTTGCAGATAGTGATATAGCGTTTGTATCCCTCTACAACGGAAACCGATAGAGAATGTAGTTATTTGAGGTACTGAAGGTTTCGTGAGAAGGTAACAGTCAAGTCTACGCATATTCAGCCAAATACCTTACTTCCGACATTTGCAGCAGCACGATAACACGGCATTCGGGTGTACCAGCAAGTGTAGGAGTGTATGGGTGTAAGCCATTTGAGACTAATAGGTTGGGTTAATGTCTTCCTGTCATGACAGACCTGCCTCCAGCACACGATGCCCTGTTGCACGTAATGCGGTGGAACTGCTCCATAGCTTGGTGCACAAGCCGCAAGAACAACAGTGAGTGTTCCCTGTAAGCAGTCAATGCCGTCGCACAGGGTGCTCAAAGTAACTCTGGAGTTACGTCAGTGATAAGGAGATTAACGATAAGTAGTAATGCGTTAATGAGTATGTAATACAGCGATTTTAGGTCAATTATGTTTTTGTGTGGAACTCGATTTCAAATCCTGTGATCCTTTTCGAACCTTGGGCAAGTTCGTTTACTTTACGTTGATCTAGTTCACTCACCTGTATGACTGAGTACCTGGCTATAGACATAGACATAGATGGCTATTGATGGATATTTTGTGTACGAATAGTCTTCGCGCACTAACTGCAGCGTGTTTTAATGCTTCCCAGAAAAGTCTGGATGGCGTTCGATTGAACCAAAGAGTAATGTGTAAAGGGCGATGGACTGGTTACTGCGACATGTAAGAACTTTACTTCATGAGCTCTGGAGATTCATTGTAGATGTCTGAACTGTACATCACGGACGGGTTCATTATGATGATTATGCTTCATGCAAAAATGCATTTGTGTTATATTGCGCATACGGTCAATGGTCATGACAGTAGCATACCTATATGGTAGTGCAGATAACATATTCATGTTATATGGGAGGGGATACGGCAATGCTGTCTCATTTAAGCTTATTAGCTAGATTTATTTATTTATATGACAACCTTATATCAAGGGTTTATTGTAAATGTTATACCCAATGATGCTCTGTTACATGCATTTGAGCTATGTTATACGTACGATAGATGCTCACGAGAGTAATATATTATAATTATGCTGAGCATAATCATGTAATGCAGGAGAAGAACTGGAAAGTAATTCCAGCTAATAGTGCATGTACTAAAATATGATATTGTGTATGTATGTTGTTTTGTTCGTGGAATATGATATGTGCGTATTTACGAACACGCATTTGGATTATTTGAGGATTACATCAACATTATCTTGTTCATTCTTTGTTCCGAAAGCAAAATCTTTAAGAAATTGCTTAGGAAAAAGCTACCGATGGGGCCCGAACATTTGCGTAATTGTGACAATGTACGATTTTTTTAGAGCGGTATAATTTTGATATGTTATCTAGGATGTATGTCTGTTTTCAAAACTGCAATAATCGCTTGTGTTGCAATTTGTTACAAAATTACACTATTTTGGCCATGACAGCTCTTGTCTATAAATGTAATATGCGCGTAATACGTAAAACGTCAAGTGTGAATAATACAAAAAACCTAATAATTGCAAAAAATACGCGCGCGCGGCAGAAACATAGGGAAAACGGCTCATGCGTCATAGACTTAGCTTCATGAAGTAAAGGCAGCTACACTAATGCTTATGTATACCATCACGATAATAGCATAGCAATACGGATATTATGTGACAATTTTACACTATCAATACTAGAGCCTATCGTTTGATGTTAATTTCGCAATATCTCCGACCTTCGCAATGATTACCTGCAAATGCAGTATAGTGTTGATGTAACGATGCTCTGTGTTTTATAACATTTTGTAAATAATATTTTCAAAACTGTCTTCTACCAAATCATCCCGTCAGGTGACGGGCATTTTTGCTAGTAATAATAATAATAACAGTACATTTCTTATACAACGCCCCATCGAAATAGTTTATCTGGAGCGCTGTATAGTGGTTATTAATAACGTATATAATCCATACATATGTTTAGTACTTAATGCAAATGTGCAATTATTACTAATATATCAAACCAATATAATGATTGTTTCTTCCTTCCAAAATATCCTGCAGAATGTCTTTGGCAACGTGTTGTGTCGAGTTACGTATCCGTATCACTGTAGCTTCCTTCTTTTAATCAAATTGATATTTGCCTTGGGCTCAGACAATGTCGTTGACGGTTTGGTACACAAATTAATCGATCTGATTTTCTTTGGTAATATTCATGACTCTTCTACGATAATTTAGGCAACATGAGACAGGCGAGAGTTGAGGAGGCTGTGCTGGAGAGTCACCAAAAGTTGCACCCAACTTGGCGGCACAAGGTGACAAGTTGATCCAAGTTAATGCAAAAGATTTTATTGTGAGTATACAAAACAAGTTTGCGTGCACTGATAATCGTGTTTGTGTCACTCTATTTTGAACTAGTTTGTACAAAAAACTCTGAGATGTCAGTAACTCAGTGAATATATGTTTTATTGCTTAAATAAGATGATAACAGTGTCAGTGTCGACAGTCGCTTTTAGGTACATATGTATAACATTTGTAGATTTGCTTTCCACATCAAATCCAAAATAAATCAATTTTAACGATGATGCATGCTTTACCTGATTTGTAAATCGGATACATCTTCTTGCGAAAATTATATAACTTAAAAATAGTTCAAATAATAGCATGTTAGTGACTTTTGTGATGTCTCCCTGTTCAAGAACGTAGCATGTTTATAAGGAACACATGTATTTTATATACACCATCGTAATACGTACACAAGCTGACTTTGTTATATTTGGGCAAAGACACGTCGTACAAAATTGTTATCAGTCTACCCGAGGTATCAAATCAAAATAATAAAAGGTATAAAAACACATTGCACACAGTCGCACTCATTCAATTCAATACCAAATGTCATTTATCATCACGTGCCCCCTCATCATGTCGACAGTCCCGCAAACATCATTCACATCACTTTTCCAATCACAAACGAAGTCCGTGTCCTTTTCGAACAGAACGCATACACACAAACATGTAATACTGACACACACTTACACCCAGTGACACATACTGACTAACACGAACACCTATTGACACACACTGATATACACTGACACACACACACACACACACACACACACACACACGCACACACACACACACACACACACACACACAAACACACAGACACACACACATACACATACACATCCTCACATTCATTCACACTCACACGCACATACACACATATATACGCGCGCACGCACACATGCACGCACGCACGGCCACACGCAACACGCACACTTGTATACACCCAAACGCAAGCATGCACGCTGCTGCCTTCATGTACACACACGCGCCCGCGCATACACACACACACACACACACAAACGCACGCACGAACAACAGCCATTCAAACAGCTACAACCAGCCTCTTAGTGTATTGGTTTTCGCGAAACGTTCCATCATTGGTCCTGAATCGGTTCCTCCACACATCATCTGAGTGCAGGACCATTATCGTACTGCAGCCATTGGTTCCGACGTGCTCAATGAATGATTCAGTGTAGCCCTAATGTGGGTAAGCAAAATTAACTTCGCAGACTCTCCACGATTGACCCCGAATTGTCTCGATCCCAGTGTTCTAAATGCAAGACGTAGATCGCTTAAGCTCCAAAACCACAGAGCAGAGGTAACGATGGCTTAGCGCTAACGTATTCGAATACAGAACGTTGATGGTTGATTTCGTCACCAGTGTCCGTGATCTTTGTCATAAACGGTATTACTCACCGTTACATACATGCATCTAACGGTTTATCTAGATCGGTTACTAAATCGCCTACGCTCTAATGCCTCATTGACAGAGGTAACGTAATTTACCTCCAACGTGTTCGAATAAAATACGTTTATACACTGTATCTATTTCATCAACGTTGACGTGATTGTTTTCGCCACCAGTGTCGTGTGATCTTTGTCGTATATATTAAATGCATGTCAATAATTTGTTTATCCAGATCGGTTGTTAGTTACTAGGTTGTGACACAACTTTTGTTGTTAAGCTACTGAACCATATTACAAAATTGTAGTAATAAAAACACAAAAAGAGAATGGCAATTATGACATTTGTGAAGATTCAGGGACACTAGATCGTCGACAATCATTCAACAATTTTCTGCATTCGTTAACATTAATACAATCCAGTCCGGCTACCATTATCATTATCTGGAAATAAGAAAGATTCCAATTTGAACTATAGAAGACAGACGAAGCCTGTTCATTCCAAGGTAAGGTCTTTGGTCTAGATAAAGGTTGGATTAGCATAAATTTAATGTACATTAAAACCTGTCTTAGCGGCCACCTGTCTATAACGATAACCTGGATATAACGGTCACTTTTGAAAGTCCCGAATGACCTCCTATTAGTTTGCACTGCCCACTACCTGTCCATAATGGTAACCTCTCTATTGCGTATAACGGTCAGTTAATTTGGACCGAACCATTCATAGTCAACCTGCCGCTTGCGGGCAGGTCAAAGGGAATCAATAATTTTCCTGAATAAAATGTCATCGCGTCGGTGTTATCGCGTGCACGCGGGACTATCAAATTGTACTCGAATCATGGGTGGCGTCATCACCTTGTTGGCTCCTTTCCTCCATCAAAGAGGAGTAGAATCAGCTTTGATGTCCAAAGTGAGCTCAGAGAAGCAATGAGCATGTAGCCACACATGGAAGCGGGTCGTTGTGATATATATCTAAGACCTAGGTGAATTGGTGTAGCTGGACCTGAAGAGACTGGCTAGGTAAACATTACAATGGCCCGTAGCTCAAATTGTATCGATAAGAGAAGCCATTGGAGCGGGCTATCGTAATATTTACTTAGGCAGCTTGGCATAGCTGGAGAGAGTGCTTAGGTAAATATTACAATGGCCCGTTATCAACCGTTTGGGGTAGCTTAAATTGTATTAATAATCCCCCCTGAGCAAATCTGGGTCAACGCTTGTCTTGCACTCGTTCACACCGTCGTGTTTCCTTTTACTCAGTTAACCCTTGACCGGGGTGATCTTCGGTAAGCGCGGCGGGAGGCTCAGCAACTGCCGTCTCATTGATGTTGATGTTCTGGATCTCCTCAAACATATCCATGTCTGTCCATGATATCGAGCCTCGCCATTCGTCGCCTACAGCATTAAATAATAATAACAATAATAATAATAACTATCATAACGATTATTCTAATCGTAATAATAATATTAAAAATAATAATCACAATAATCCAAATGAACATAATAATCATAATAATCATAACTATCATACATATCATAACAATCATTTTAATCGTAATAATCATAACAATCATAACAATCACAATAATCATAATAATCATAATACTCATAATAATCATAATACTCATAATATTCATCACAACCATAACAAACATAATAATAATAATCATCATAACAATTATAACAATCAAAATAATCAAAATAATCAAAATAATCAAAATAATCATAATAACCATAATAAACATAATAATCATATTAATAATAGTAATCAGAATTATCATAACAATCATAACACTCATAATAATCATAACAATCATAATAATCATAATAATCATAATAATCATAATAATCATAATAATCATAATAATCATAGTAATCATAACAATCGTAATAATCATAACAATCATAATAATCATAACAATCATAATAATCACACTAAACATAATAAGCATAACTATCCTAATAATCATAATAATCATAAAAAACATAATAAACATAATAAACATAATAAACATTATAAACATAATAAACAAAATAATTATAACAATCATGATAACCAAAATATTCATAATAATCATAATACTCATAATAATAACACATTGCTTACTATTGTTATTACAAGTGAATTAATTAGATATAAAACCATCATTATATGTTAAAACACTGTTTACAAAATATGCCGTTCTTTCCACTAAATAAAATTAAACAAGTTATTTCTCCCTTCCAATATGAATGCAGAACTGGCTACGCTTTTCTGTCGAGGTGTGTGTCCGTACCATTACAGTTTCCTTCTTTTATTATGCAATAACGTAATTAATTATTATAATTACTTATTATACTATACTGGTTTGTTGGACCAAGGCAATGTCGTTTACGGTTTGATAGACAAAGAAATATGTCTTTTCAGGACTTTTCTACGATACTTCATATTATTATCCTTAGGAGCAAATTTGCTATGAATAACGTCATCTCAGAAAAATCAATGACAATAATTGTACATTGCGATATCATAAACATGTTAAGCTTATAATAATCTTAATATACCCCCAGTTGGTCAGCGTAGTAACTTGTAACAGGAAGTTTCCTGAAGTGGCTGTGTTGAACGTCATAAAAAGCGAAATTACTGAACATCAACGGGTTTTGCCTCAGCCCGCCTCGGCTATTGCCAATGAAGCTTGTCTTGAACTGATTGGTTTATCATTCGAACAATTAGCGGATGGAAACTTTCAAATAGCTAACAATGTCGGCCGGCTTCAGTCCTTTCGACTGCATCTCGCAGAATTCATCAGCAGAATTACGTTACGGATGTGTCACATGACAGTGGTCTTGTGAGACAGTTGTATTTGTGAGATATATAGTTATCTATGTCTAATGCTTGTTAGGCAGCATAGGTGGAATAAAAATGAATTTAATTCATGCTGGATTAAACAATTATTTTACTCTCTGCTCCTTGCCTCATCTATAGTGTAGTTATAGGATGTGATGTGTATTAGAATCTGCTGCGCATTGCTAGGTTTATGTAGAGAAAGAGAGTCACATAATGTAACTATCTAATCGAAATAATTGTGGGGCCCAGAAACCAACTAAACCATGCAATATTGGTGTTGTTTTGACAGGAAAGTGGTAGACCTGGCGACTATCCCAACAACAAAAACAAAGTGGGAGTCTTAAAACAAAAGCCGTATACTTGTCATTTATGGAGTAATAGCAATTATGCCTCGAAACGGTCATGAGAGAGCTTGCCCTGCTACCCCTCCACGTATATATGCATTTTAGTTAGTCTGATGTGCAAAACGGATTAGTATATAGGGTAAGGTTTAGGATTACATTTGTAGGTTGAAGGCAGGGGTTATGGTTACGTTGAAAGTACGTTTGGCAAGACTGACATTATGGGTTTACTTGCAATTGTAGGTGGAGGGTTGCAGGAATATATCTCCTAGCAGATAATTGAAGTATTCCCTACAAATGTCGCCCGGTTTTGACACAGAGCGACCAAACAGATTAAGTGACAAATACTAGTTCTGCCATCTAGTGATCACGCCACTTGCACAACACAGGCATCTTAAACGGCTATCATCACAAAGGAAATATAAATGTTTATGCGAACCACCCCCTGTTTGTATTGGTACGTTGTAATAATATATGATGTGCTGTGAGTGTAGTAAACTAATGATCGGCGAGACGGAAATGAGGGGTAAACGACATCGGATGAAAACTTTCAAGAACGAGATGAAAGAAGCCCCTCGTAAGTTTGCAAATACAATTATACAACATTCACATAGTTCAATGACTTCGGAAAGATGGTTTAACTGCGTGGCAGGCATAAGACCTTGTGACGTTCATACACGCTTGCTCGTTCGTTCTCGCTTTCACTCACTCTGTCCCCCTCTCTCTCTTTCCCTCCCTCTATCTCTCTCTCTCCCCCATCACTCTCTCTCTCTCACTCTCTCTCTCTCTCTCTCTCTCTCTCTCTCTCTCTCTCTCTCTCTCTCTCTCTCTCTCTCTCTCTCTCTCTCTCTCTCTCTCTCTCTCTCTCTCTCTCTCTCTCTCTCAAACTTTCAGGCATTAATCTACGACACCTAGAATGGGACGTCTGATATATGCCTTTTAAAATTGCCCTATATGTCAAGATTCTTCCCTTTTTGGGTTAAAACTAGTTGTTCTGAACTTGATATGTAGTGTGAGCGTCATACGTTAAACGTAACCTGACAATCTAAGGAACAACGCACACGCGGCAAATACTTCGGAAAACGGACCCTGCGTTATAGATTTGGCAACATGAAATAGACGATGGCAAAATAATGCTTATGCGTACCCTCATGCCAATAGTATAGCAATACGAATATCATTTGGCAATATACTAATACGACTAGGGCCATTTTAATGTTGTTTAACAAATTCATTTTTTAATCTGAATTATTTGAAAATATGTAGTATATTTGATTCAGTCGTACTACTTTATGTACACGAATGGTGCATATATGTATTATTCTAGGTTGGATAATTATATTTCTTTAAATATTATTAATTACTATTTACTCCCATATTATATAGAAACTTCCAAGTTCGTCGTGCACGATGTTGTGTCCCTTCTGTATTACTAGATAATACAACATCGTCGCAGCTCATAAATACTCTTATAAAACTACTATATATTTTTGTGTATAACTAGTAATTCAAAAGCAGAATATTCAAAATTTAGACATATTACCACACTACTCTGTCGTAGCAATTTTTACTCGATCGACGTTATTCGATGTCATTTAATTTAGTTTACATTGGCCATGGGAACACAGACTTTATACATCATGTTTATTGTGGTACTCCGCAGAGCGTGTGTTTACATACAAAGAGGGGTGTATTGCCCCATCTCTTTTCACATGCACTCCCGTCAGGCCGACGTCCCCTTACTCATGCCCCTAATCTGCCCAGTCACAAAATTGTCACTTAATTAAATGGAGTCACTTTAAATCTAAATAACACCGCTTCAAGGCTAAACAATTCCACTTCTATTAGTGTCTCCGAATCTCAGAATATTCAAAATGTAGAAGTGTTTACTCTGCAAAATAAAATTAAGTAATCGTGACATATAGCGAACGGATGTATATATATATATATATTATATATATATATATATATATATACACAGTATATATATATATATAATATTATAGTTTTACTATAGGCATATTATATATATATATATATCCATATATATATATATATATATATATATTCTTCTTCATATATGAATGCGCGTTTGCGTGTGTTTGCACTTTTGAGGCATTGTTCCCCTATTGAAATTCATTAAAACATTCTGGCATCGTGCATGGTTACAACACGATTAAACTTTTCGCTACTGGTGCGGCATGTTTTTCTAACAGTTGTGGTATTTTGATACAGTATTTTTATTTTATGAAATATGTATATGATGTGATTCTCTGAGAAAAATACTATTCTTTTGGCTGACTGTTTCGAATGAAAATCACCAATTATATACATTGGTGATTTTCATTAAACAAATTAAAAAAATAAGAAAAGAAAATATTAGTTTTAAGAGAGTTCAGGTGGTTGAGAGGCATAGCGTAGAGACGTGAGTAGGATACTGAGCACTGAGTAAACAAAATTACCTCACTACGCAGTTAACTCAGTATATTGCACAGGTTTGTGTTTTATTATGTCTTTGAACCATAATAACCGACAGAAGGACAGAAAATACTGTTTTTATAACACTATTCGTGATGAAGCGATACAAATATATTCAACATGAGTGAAAGGCAAACTGTTTTCAATGCAGTGCTATTTTATTATATCGATAGTACATTAAATTCGCTTTCTTTCGTTGAATATTTGCGTTCTTCTCACATGGATGCAGTAATTTGACGTAGACCTGTGCGGTCATCCCACATTAAAATGTAAATGAAGTAACAAAGCTCAATCAATTAATCGGAGATACAATCTGTCATCCATTGGCTAGGGCAGACATAGGCCTGGGTTGTCGTACAGGAAGTCAACATATGACTGGTCCAGAGCTCCCTTCAGGAAGCAGATCTGTTGAATTAAACAATGTATTAATATACGGATTTCTATACAACGCAACACTAAATATTGTAGTATGTCACAAACACCAAACTTGACACTTGTTTAACAAGTGAATGGCTAATAGCTTCTGTATGAGTTCCGAAACAATTAGAGACTAAGTTTAACTAGTTTCACCTTTAAAAATTACATTCCCTCGTTGTCATCACATCTATAAGCCCGAATACAACGTCTTCTAGAAATAAACGAACGTTTGTTATTACAGCGCATCAAATGAGTGGTCGATAAAGGAGACAAAAACATATTACAATTGAATGGAAGTTAAAAAAATGGATGATTCTTGACGGACAGATAAACAAACAGGTGTCATGGTTTAATTCTAAGCACCGATACAATTTGACAGGTAACATTAAAAGCGATAAAACTACCACGATAATTGGAAATAAGGCGCGCAAGTTTAATTATGAAACTAAACTTCTCGAGAAAGAATTCGCTCACAAAGCAATATCAGAGCTTATATATAGGTAATGTTAGAATTAACGTGAAATACCAAATGACAGTTAGTTTAATATACGAGAAAATACTTTGCAACATGCATAGTCAATGTAAGTTAACATATATGTCATTGTTTTTGTTATTTAAATTGTGCGACGAATTTGTGTGCGAATTCAGCGTAATGATCAACACAAACTAGCACGTATGGGTAACACTAAGACACCGAAATATCACATAGCTATTCTGATGCATTTACATAAATAAACATCAATTAAGACAACACACAGTATGTGACACACACACAAACAGCACAAACACACACACACACACACACACACACACACACACACACACACACACACACACACACACATATCAGATATATAAATGCGCGCGAGAGAGAGAGAGAGAGAGAGAGAGAGAGAGAGAGAAAGAGAGAAAGAAAAACAGAGAGAGAGAGAGAGAGACACACACACACACACACACACACACACACACACACACACACACACACACACACACACACACACACACACACACACACACACACACACACACACACACACACACACACACACACAAAGAGGGAGAGTGAGCACACCGATAAAGTCTCAATGCCACCAAAGGCACATACCGAATCCATATATCCATCAAAGAAGCAGTCGCCGCCACAGGTGCAACCGCCGAACACCAACGAAGCCTTGACGCGGGCCAATCGTCCTGGACCAAACAAGATATATTCATGTTAGTGTTTTTGTGTTGACCGTATCAACAAATACTTGAATGTCCAACACAATACGCTCGTCTGATGTCCAGTTCTACACAATGTTCTTATTGCATTTCACAGTACATGTGTGTTCCATGCCATACTCTACAGCATCCGGTCAATAAAAGTATTCAAAACTGTACAGTAGCTGTATAGAATCATATGAGTTGTCTGAGGAAACAGTTGAATGTACATCACTAACGTACCACCGAGATTCACTGTAGGGACGGGAATCTTGTTCAGGTAGAATGAAGCCACTTGACCATCGTACGACATCACGAGTTGATTCCAGGAATCGTCAGCAACCTGAATCAATCGTAGGCACATCATTAGAGTACTATTGTGAGCGTTGAATGTTTTGTCGCATTACGGCGCAAAAAAAAGATTTAAAGAAATTAAGCAAGATTGCCATCCAGAAAATAACTCTAGATTCCAGGTGGACAAGTAATCCTTTTGGCTTAAAGAGAGTATATGAACGTAGTTTGTGGACGTAACGGGGGATTTCTGTAATGTAATACACTGTATGTTCACGTTGTGTCGTTTGTTCACAAGACCATTTAGATTAGAATGAATGACAACAAAATGGAGATGGAACCGAAAAAGAAGAACTAACTATCCCTTAATGTTATAAATATTTTGATTAAACACGATTTAACAAGATTGCCACAAAGATAATTAACTCTACATGGTAGGTGGACACGGGAACCCTTTGGTTTATTGAGATTCCAGCCCTTTTGTCTACTTGTATCGCGCCCTTCTGGGGTATGCTTAAACATATTCACACTACTAGCACATACACAATCAGCACTTAATATGTTCCTTTCATTTACAGTCATTCTTGAAAGTGAGAACTTTCTTATATATAATATACACTGCTCCTTGACTAATGTAACTTCACGTCCTCTAGTTCTTCTATCTTTCTTAATCTTCTGGTCTCTAGTGTTGTATCGCGCCCTTCTGAGGTATGTTTAAAAATATTCACACTACTTGCACCCACACAATAAGCATATCATATGTTCCTTTCATTTACAATCCTTTTTGAGAATTAGAACTTTCTTATATATAATATACATTGCTCCTTGAGCAATATAACTTCAAGTCCTCTTGTTCTTCTATCTTTCTTAATCTTCTGGTATCTAACGTTTTTAAACCACATTCTTCAAGGCGTATTTCATTGAGATCCCTCAGTTTTTGTATCATTGTAGTTGCTCTCCTCTGCATTTCTAGCATATCTATGTCCTTCTTGCGATATGGCCTCCACGCTTGTATACAATAATCTAAATCTGGCCTAACTATTGTTTTGTACAGCGGTATTAATAGTTATTTTTCCAAATACGCTATATTTCGCCTAATTATTCAAGGATTTGATGTCCCTTGGAAGCTACAATTCTGCACTGCTCTGAAACCTTCATATCAGCACTAACAGTTAATCATAAGTCCTTTTATTTTAGAGTAGTGCATAGTACAGTACCCCATTGTATATTGTACATATTCTTTCCCATGTCCTGTGTGGAGGCATTTACATTTCCCAAAAATTGAACAACAGTTGTCACTTTTCAGGCCATTTGATCAACCTGTCAAGATCATATTGTCAATGCTGTCTATCTCCAACACTTTTAATCTTTCTAAACACTTTTGTATCATCCGCAAATTCCAAAACCTTGCTCGTTGTATCATCGCCCAAATCGTTGATATATACTCAGAATAGAATAGGTCCCAGAACTTATCCCTGTGGTACCCCAGTCAAAATTTATTTCCAGTTTGAAGCTTCCCCAACAACTATTACCCGCTGTCTTCTATCTATCAACCATTTTTCTATTCAGATAATTATACCAATTCCTATGCCATAAGTCTAAGCAGTAATCTTTGATGAGGACTTTGTCGAAAGCTTGATGAAAAGCTAAATAGATGATATCTACTTGTGACCCCTCGTCTACCCACTTAGTGATATCTTCAAAAAAGCACAACATATTTGATAAATATGACCTAGCTTTCAGAATCTTATGTTGAGATGGGTTTATCAAGTTGTTTAACAAGAAAATCAACCACGTGATCTTTAATTAGTCTATCTAATTATTTGCAAATCACCGATGTCAAACTCAGTGGTCTATAGTTATCTGACTTGTTTCTCGAACTTTTATAAATAACGGTATAATGTTTCCTATTTTCCATTCCAAAGGAACCACTCCCTCTTCTAATGACAAATTGAAAACTGTTGCAAGCGATATGCTAATTTGCTTTACAATTTCCAGTAGTAGTTTGGGCGGAATCCCATCCACTCCAAGTGATTTATTATCCTTCATAGCCCTTATTTTCTTAGCTACAATTTCCGGGGTTACTACTAACTGTCCTTGAACTCAACCTCTGGTACTAGCAGTGAACTAATATCTTCCCTGGTAAGCACTGAACTAAAGTACTCATTCAGGTCTTCTGCCATTAAGAATCCCTCTGATATTATATTTCCAGCACTATCTTCTACAGGACCGACCTTAACCTGAACTTTCTGTTTGGATCGAACATACACATTCAAAATCTTGCTGTTATGTTTTATATTACAATTTTTTATTTTTGTTTGCTTCTCTTTGGATTTCTAATCTCAGCTGTAGCTTTTATAAGTGCTTCTTTATAAATATTGTAATCTTCGTAATTTCCAGTACATCTATATGACTTCCACATCATTTGTTTGTGCTTAATTTGTTTAATGGCTTCTTTCTACAAGTGTTTCATTTTGGATCGTTTCCCTTATTTTTACAAGGGAACAAATTTACCGACAACGCATTCAATTTCAATCTTTAAGATATACCAGCATAATGTTGTTGTCTTATTCTTCAGTGTTTTATTCCAGTCTATCGCTCTTCGTGTCACTATATCTTTCTTTGTGGAAATTTCCCTGAACTTCTTTTTTTCTATTCCTTTCTTATTTTACTTTGATGGAAAATGTATCAGGTTGTGATCTCTACCCCTCAATTGCCTACATATCTTGACTTTGTCAACTAATACATTCTGTGAGGACAAATCTATGTCTAACACACTCTCCCACATGGTAGGTTCTAGCACATGTTGAGAAAGGAAATTATCTTGTACTAAATTTAAAGTTTGTGGTCCTCGTTCCCCGTACTCTGTATAGATTTTCTTTGTATATGCCCATGATTAAAATCCCCCCAAATAATACAGACGTGTTTGCCCACTTCACCATAGCGTTTTGTAGTTTTTCATTATCTTCTGTGCTAATGTTTTGACTTCGATAAACTAACCCAACCGTTAATGTTGAGTTTCCTATAATTATGTCACACCAAACAGCTTCTTCCCAGTCTGCTTCTCTTACTATTTTTTATTAATTAGACAGCAATAAAACTCTGTTGTTAAAATTAATAGTATGTTGCATATCCGTGTTTACATTCCACATAATATTATGGGCTGTGAACGGTTCCTGTCAGATTACACCAATGTTCATTGCTCTTATAATTCTTGGTATTACTGTATCCGTTAGTATATGAATACATACAAACTAACGTTTCCGTTACACTTTTAAATCTTACATAATCGATTAGCATGTGATCTAGTGATTGTGTTCCTACTTACACTAACGCTGAAATCGGCCTTGGTGCCGTTTAAGTTTTCGAAGTAACCCAGTGCGGCACTAGCATCAGACTGGGCAACGACGGAGCCATCAAGGCTACACTCGGAGTTGTCGAGCAGAGATCGTTGACCAGAAACTCCGGCGGATCTCTTGAAGAAGAGACTCACGGAGAACGACTCGAAGCGGTCGAAGGCATTGCTGAAGTAGGCGAGCTCTAGCTTCGACTGGGCGCTGCTGTTGAAGAAGCCGCACTTGCCATACATACAATCGTTGCTGCTCAGCTCGACGTTCTGGTTGAAGAGCCACAGACCCTTTGAGGCCGAAATGGAGCTGTCGTCATCGAACATCACACTGGTGATCTCCTCCATCTCGGTCTCGTCTGCGATAGAAAAACATATCCATCACTTACATTTATCTGCATGTCTTTTGAAAACACTTACATTTCTCTGCATGTCTTGGAATGATTATAATAATATTCTGTTATGTGGCAAAAGAAGAACATAAAACACATTTGTGCTGTCAAATATAATATTAGTAATAATAATAAGGTAACTTATATTTTGCGAATAAATCCTCGAAAACCAAGCACAGAGGCGCATCTATACAACGGAGTTATTCAGTATCAGAATATATAAGCCATATTAAAGTCGTCAACATATGGATCGATACGCCAGGGAGCTATGGTGAATACGCAAGGTTATAAAGATAAGTGTTTAAATGACTGCGAAATTGTATATTAGTTACAACTGATCTAACAGTAAGGGGGAGCAAATTCCAGAGAGTTTGTGCAGCAACTGAAAATGCCCTCGTTCCAATATTAGTATTGACTCTTGGAACAAAAAGTCAATCACAACTAGATGATCGAAGCTGGATAGGCTTTTCACAGGAGTAAACAATGAATATACATCTGCTGGTTGCTTGCATAAAAGTGTTTGATAGGTAATGGTACATATCTTAGAAATAATACGATATCCTACTCGAAGCCATTGCAAGGAATTCAGAAGAGGCACTGAGTGAGAAAACCGCGGAGACCTAATCACAACACTAGCTAAGCAATTCCGTACACGTTGTAACCTAGTGATATCCTTCATGACAATATTGCGAAAAGAGAATTACACAGTGCAGTTGCGATACTTATTGCAAAAGAGAGAGGCAAATAACGGCGAATACGTTGTAACTCGCGAATATGACAATAGCTGCAGCGACAAGTTTGAGAAATATGCCGTCTAAAATAGAAATTATCATCAAAGATTACTCCAAGATTTCTTGCAGAATTTGCAGGTGTAACATACTGACTAAGCACAGGAGTGTGGAAACAAGCTTTTAATTTTGCACGCTGCTTCTGAGTACCAATTTTAAGAAACTCAGTTTTATTAGTATTTAACTTTAATCTACTCTCTTTAATCCAACCGAAAATATCATTAAGACCATTTCTGAGCCGATGTAAGTAAATAAATAATGGTAAATCTGGGTGTCATCTGCATAAAGATGATGGTTTAGATTACGACTGTTAAAAACAGAGCTTAGTTGTATTGTGTAGAGAGTGAAAGGCAAAGGCCCAATAACTGATCCCTGGGGTACACCAAAGTGGGCAGTGCAGCCGAAAACCAGTTCCCAATCTCAATGGTTTAGTATCTATCAGTTAGGTTATGAAGAAAATCAGCTGAGAGCTACACCAGATATGCCGAACCACTTCCATAAACGTTTAATTACTGTGTTATTATGTTATTTAAGGCGTCAGAAAGATAAAGTAAAGTTAGGGCAGTTACTTTACCATTATCAATATTTAATTTGATATCATTATGTAATTTTAAGAAAACCGTTTCTGTTGAATGAAATAGTTTATATGCTGATTGTAACACATTTTGTAAGCCATTTGTGGTAATGTGAGATATTAGACGGCTAGGTACCACATTTTATATTATGTTAGACATAAAGCTAAGGTTAGAAATAGGTGTATAACTGTTTTGGTCTTGTTTAGGCACGGACGACTTCTTAAGAACTGGACTGACATGGGCGCATTTCAAGTCATCAGGAAATATGATTCCCTTAAATGCGAAACATATTATTCTTCAAACCGAACTCAGATTTTTTTCAGCAAACAACTTTGATTATTACAATATCTTAATGTATAGTAACACATCGTAATGAGATTACTTTGTAAGCCTATGGCATGGTCATGTGTAGTTTGATGCAACAATAATTATACTATAGTATTCATGCTGTGTGTCTCTTAGTGAATACCCTACATACTACTTGTATCTGCGCAATTACTTGGGTCAATTTTATTATAAGAATAACAGCTACCGGTAGACGTAAATGTACTATTTCTGGCTTCAGGGGCAGAATATTAACATAGCACCATGTTTTTAGAGGTGCGTTTGTGACATAAGAGAGTAAGCATGTAGTCTCCGTTTATATCCAGCTGTTGTTTCAGTTTGCAAGTGAATGGCGCATTGTGTTCTCGCTGGCCGCGGTCATCTACTGCGGTGGCGCCATCTTCTACAGCCTGTTTGCCTCGGGCAACCAGCAGGACTGGGCAGCTGAACCTGACGGCTACGAACATCATGTCAGCACTCCACCAAATGATGACTGAACCATGTCAGCACTTCACCAAACAATGACTAAATCATGTCAACATTCCAGTAAATGACTGAATCATGTTAACGTTCTGCCAAATGTTGACTGAAGAATGTCAGCATTCCCCAAATGATGACTGAAACACGTGAGCACCCTGCTGACTGATGAAAAACACATCACCACTCTGCTGACTGATAACAAACACATCATGTCCCTGCTGACTGATGACAAACACATCACCACACTGCTAACTGATGACAAACACATCACCAACCTGCTGACTGATGACAAACACATCACCACCCTGCTGACTGATGACAAACATATCACCACCTTGCTGACTGATGACAAGCACATCACCATCCTGCTGACTGATGACAAACACATCACCACGCTGCTGACTGATGACAAACACACCAGCACCTTTCTGCAGTAGCCCGCATCAAAATTATTAAAAACAGCCAGGTTGCAATCATAAAATACCATCTGATTGTTTCTTCATAGGTATATCAAATTTCTGCAGTCATCGATGGTTTACATTTTGTGTATTTTATCAATGAAATTGAGTTCTTCCAAATACTGGACTGGGCCCATACAGGGTATTAAAAGTCCAAAAATCCAATGAGTTCTAACAGGAAAACTGTCATATTGAGGTTAAGATAGGGCAGGCATTGTTTAATTATAATTAGCGCTATGTGTATATATTATATACACATAGCGCTAATTGTAAAGCAGTTTGAATAATTTCGTTAAAACGAAAAACAAACAAATGTTATTACCTCATTATATTGTTATACATCTTTGCATACCAAATGATACATCGACATTTCGACTACAGTTAGTAGGTCTTCTAGCACAACATGCACACGTGCACTTAGCATATGGATATAGCAAGACATATACACTTCGCCGTGGTTACCCATCAAAGAATTCGCACAATACACACTGTCACACCGTGAAATAAAGTTGGGTTTTAACAAAATATCAACCAAGGACAAGACTATCAGTCGGGTGGAAAACTGATTCCTATAATATCTATCACATATTTAGAGCAATTGTTATACTTACACGGTACATATCGCACACAAGTGCACACAGTGAAGTTGAAAGTAGTGCCTGGTGCACAGTCCATGGTCTCGTTGCCCAGCATGAACTGTCTGGGGTTGTCCTCGACCACTCCCAGTGGGCACTCGCCTGAAACATGCAGTACATTCCAAGCAATGTGAAGGTGAATGTCATTACTCGAAAAACTAACAACTTATTTAAATTAATATCATACTATATAAAACCAAGCCACACACCGTCTTGGGTGTGAAATTGTATACTTGTCAGATTGCCTGCGTGCATACGTGCATGCACGTGTGCGCGCGTGCATCGTGGGGCTACTGTTTGTTGTTTTTATGTACATTTTCCTTTTTATCGTAACAACATCCTCTCAAACTGGAACAAACAGGTTTCAACTAATCTATTACGTAGGACGCGATGGTTCATGAAACTCACCAGTGGCCTGAGTAGACGGGAAGAATGTTCAGTCTCCCTTGCTGTCATCCCGGACACAGGTGAGGACGCCCTGATCCCAAATCTCACACGGGTTGCAGCTTCGCTGGTAGGCGATGAACTCTTCCGTCGTTGTGTTGTATTCGCACTGGTAGTAGTTCTGGCAGTTGCACGGATCAGCAAGCAGTCCGTAGACGCTGTCGGCGCCGGACACCATCGGGCAATCAGCTGCACCGCAAGTGGAGAAATATAATGTTATATCCTGATGAAATAACATTGATAGTAACCATTAGTGGGAATGATTGTTGGGTGTAGTTTTACTGACTATAGAAATGCAATAGTTTACTACAATTGCATTGCAGATTGACGAATGTTGATGTTAGGTCGGTAAAAACCCAAATTATAAGTGAATTAAATTGAACTAAATAAGAAACATGTTTACGTCATTGCTTTTATGTGCGCCGTTGATATTTTTGCCAAGCATCGTTACGCAATAACTGTCGATACAGAAATTTACTATCGACAGTCCACATTCGTCATATCGACTATATATGTGTCAATAGTTCGATATATCGTTATACCCCTAATTAATATACTGGTGGTAATGAGTTTCGATTGCAAAGTGTACTATAACATATTATAATATGTATACTAAGGACACGTTATAAATACTTGACAAGACAATAATTCAAACATTAATAATTTTACTTGATATAGATTTATAGTTTGATATTATTTTGTAATAACTTCCTTAGCTAAACAAGAAAACGACGCAAGTGCTACGTACCAGCAGCGTCCAAAGGAACACAGGCGCAGTCTGCGCTGTCCACGTAGTCGCCGACACAAGGCTCCGCCACGCAAACACGGCTTCTGTATTTCTTCAAATCGCACAAACATTCTCCTTAATCCGACCACACCCCGAAATCGGCAACTGAAACAAAACGACGCAATGCGATATGAATGGAAACAAAAATATGCACGAGATTTGTTGCAATGCAGTTCAATTGTGTCATTACACAACCACTATATTAAGATTAATTAGACTTAGCGTGGTTTTAAAAAGTGTTGCAAAATATGTATATAAGCTTTCATAGGACCCGGGGGGTTCAATGATACCGAATATTACATTGTCAACACTGCCTGCTCGGCTTTTCTCACACACCCGACCGGGAAGCAACTCCGGCCGCTTGGGGCAAGAACCTGTGGGTTCAACATAGGGACCAACACTCTTTAACTCCACGACAGGTCACCCTGTGTGGGATATTTTATTCTCCTTGTATAGAATAGACCAACGGCTATTAATGTCTCTTCCGAAAGACACAGGTAACGTGGGGTGAACGAAATTGCCTAAGTTTCGAAACGGCGGCAGGTGGATTCGAATCACCACCCCCTCGGGTGACAGTACGACGTTCTACCCCACGACCACCGCTTCCAAATTGAATGATAGAGGATTTGTTAGAATTTCCTAAAAGTCTAGTAAACGGAAAAAACTAAGGTACCGTTTCAAAAACAATGAACACTTACCGGCCTGGAGGACTATCACTGACAGGACAGCAACAAGGAATGATCCCTTCATGGTTGTGATATCCTGAGGATCAGGAAACAGTAAACGGTCAATACAACTATGCCCAAGTACCAAACAAATTGTTCAGCTTTATAAACAACAAGTTGGTTTAAAAAATCCAGCAAAGGTGAACATTCGAAAATAATCGTTCCTCGATTTAATCACATGTTGAACGGATGAAATATAAATAAACCACTACTTACCTAGTCTTGGTGGACGAAGGATGAACTTCTTGTTCGCTGTTGCCAAGTGGAATGATAGACACCAGCCACCGCCTGTCCTTATATACCCATACCTCTGACGGATCGGCTACACGATTTCCTGTGCGTAGGTCGTGGATCGCTTACACTCACACACCTCTGTGACGACCGTAACTATGAAATCGGCGTGAATTGTGCTATTAAAGATGTGTTATATACATTGTGTAGGACCTGTGTTTAGATAGAATAAGATCGTGTTACACTTGTCTCGGTATCTGGTCAAATATACGTAGGTGGTATGGTCAAAATGCAGTGTTTTTGTGAATACTATACGCTGAAAGTGAATATCATTCCCTGACACAAATTAACTTAATGGTTTGTTGTACAAACGTTTCACATATTGTTCAAATTGTGTACGTGTGTGTGAGAGCAAGACAGAGAAAGAGAGAAAGAGAGAGAGAGAGACAGAGAGAGAGAGAGAGAGAGAGAGAGAGAGAGAGAGAGAGAGAGAGATAGAGGCAGATACAGAGAGATACAGAGAGACAGAGGGACTGTGAGACAGAGAGACAGAGAGACAGAGAGACAGAGAGACAGAGACTGAGAGACAGGGAGACAGAGAGACAGAAACAGTCAGAGAAAGATATATAGATAGATAGAGAGAGAGAGTGAGTGAGAGGGAGAGAGGGAGAGAGAGGGGGAGAGAGGGAGAGAGAGGAAGAGAGAGAGTGAGGAGAGGGGAGAGAGAGGAGAGAGGGAGAGGGAGGGAGAGAGGGAGAGAGAGGAAGAG
This sequence comes from Paraescarpia echinospica, assembly GCA_020002185.1. NCBI lineage: Eukaryota > Metazoa > Annelida > Polychaeta > Sabellida > Siboglinidae > Paraescarpia > Paraescarpia echinospica. The sequence continues at coordinate 21,919,363 of CM034538.1, read as the reverse complement.
AGAGAGGGAGAGAGAGGGAGAGAGAGAGGGAGAGAGGGAGAGAGAGAGGGAGAGAGAGGGAGAGAGAGGGAGTGAGAGGGAGGGAGAGGGAGAGAGAGGGTGAGAGAGGGAGAGAGAGGAAGGGAGAGAGATAATGTGTGAGTGTGTATGTGTATGTGTATGTGTTTGTGTGTTTGTGTGTGTGTGTGTGTGTGTGTGTGTGTGTGTGTGTGTGTGTGTGTGTGTGTGTGTGTGTGTGTGTGTGTGTGTGTGTGTGTGTGTGTGTGTGTGTGTGTGTGTGTGTGTGTTTGTGTGTGTTCATTTGTACGTCTCCCTGAGGGTTGGTATATTTTCTACTTTCTATAATACACGTATTTTCCTACTGGGCTATCTGCTCATTCAAGCAAATATTGCAAACAGTCTTCCTTACAAAATGTATAGGGCTTAGTCACAATATTAAAGACTATTATACAACTGGACAAGTTTAACTATTGCGTAGTCATGACACGTGTAACTTTAGAACACAATTACATTTACCATGCTAGCCTTGACTTTTCTGGTGGCCAAACGTGCGATTATATCCGCTGAGTTTATTCACAGGTAATTTAATATACGATAACCCGTCGAGCTAATCATAAAATCCTCATAATCAGTCAATTAACACAGGCCAATTGCATATCAAATGGTTTTATATGCACTAACAATTCCCCATAACTTTGCTATCAATTGAAATTTAAAACTGCTACAATGAAGATTTAATTTTAAATTTCAGTTTTACTCATTCACCTCTTGACTGCAATTACCTGGGCGGGAGGCTCCACAACTACCGCCCCCTTCATTTGTGGTCTGGGTCTCTTCAAGCAAAACAATGTATGTGCACGATATGATGTAACTGAACTTCGTCATTGCTCGTCCACAGCGTTTAATAATAATCTTATTATAATCTAGCTTGCGTATGTAGATTAAGGTTTTTATTTTATACGGCTTGAACCTCGAGCGCTAAATTTTGAGGAATTAAGCGACGACCACTAGAATATGACGTGCCTCACTATCTATTCAATATACCCCATGTATGCCAAACAACTTTATTGGGTAAATCAGTTCGCTCCTTTAACGTTCAGAACTTAATAGTCCAGGACTGTTATGATTTGAGTTGGAACAAATTGAAACATAAGCTATTTCAAGTGTTTTAATTACATTGAAGGTACCTTAAAACGTACCAAGGGAATACAGCAAAGAAAATTGGGAAATGACTAAAAGCACGCAATCAGTATTTCCCATTTACCCCCATGCTAAATCCCATTGATGCATAAAACCGTGGCATTTACGCAGACAACCAAGACACCACAGCCAAGATAGACTTAACTTGCTGAATAGCTGACATGAATTGACTAACGGTGATATGACTACTTATAAAATAACTATTGGAGACATAGAGATTTCTGATGCGTTACTACTGATGACATGGCTACTAACGAAACGTCTACTTGTCATATGATTACTGGTGAATTGAATATTGAATATATTACTACTGGAGAAATGTTTCAACGACTTCAGGGTAATATTGAGACAGTAATAGACCAGCTAGACAAAGATCTGAATAACAATGTAATGTTCGCTTACGCTGTGTCAGGATGTAACACGAATTTGCAGCAGCTATCATGACTTTGGGGTGTACCAGCAGGTGTAGGAATGGATGGGTGTAAGCCACTTGAGACTAATGTGTTGGTGGTGGAAGTTGAGCGACGGTTATTTTCTTCCAGTAATGACAGACCAGCCTCCAGCACATGATGCCCTGTTGCACGTAATGCGGTGGAACTGCTCCATAGCTTGGTGCACATGCCGCAAGAACAACCGTGAGTATTCCCTGTATGCAGTCAATGCCGTGGCACAGGGTGGTCAAAGTAAATCTGGAGTTACGTCAATCATAAGGTGATTAACGATGAGTAGTCGTGCGTTTGTCGATAGAGAGAAAAAATTAAAACTAATCTTGGTAAAACAGTAGTGGTTTTATTTCTTATAATTTTACTTATAAGTTTTATTTATTTCATGACATTCATATGCTGGTTCTCGTATCAAAGACATTTAGTTGGAATTGTTGTGACTGTTTCAGTAATTAATATAATATATTACAAGTTGTGATATTAATGAGTATGTTATACAGCGATTTTAGGTCAATTATGTTTTTGTGTGGAACGCAGTCGCATTGGATTATCAATCGAGATAACTCGATTTCAAATCCTGTGAGCCCTTTTCGAACCTTCGGCAAGTTCGTTTACATTACGTTATGTCTAGTTCACTCAGCTGTATGACTGAGTACCTGGCTTTAGACAAATACATAGATGGCTATTGATGGATATTTTGTGTACGAATAGTCTTCGCGCATTAACTGCAGCGTGATTGAATGCTTCCCATATAAGTCTGGATGGCGTTCGATTGAACCAAAGAGTAATGTGTAAAAGGCGATGGACTGGTTACTGCGACATGTAAGAACTTTACTTCATGAGCTCTGGAGATTCAATGTAGATGTCAGAACTTTACATCACGGACGGGTTCATTATAATTATTAAAAATGCATTTGTGTTATATTGCGCATACGATCAATGGTTATGACAGTAGCATATTTATATGGTAGTGCAATTTATACTCATGTTATATGGGAGGGGATACGGCAATGTTGTCTCATTTAAACGTATTAGCTAGATTTATGTATTTATATGGCGACCTTATATCAAGGGTTTATTGTAAATGTTATACACAATGATGCTCTGTTACATGCATTTGAGCTATGTTACATGAGAGTAACATATTATAATTGTGCACGATCACTTTTAGAGCGGTATAATTTTCATATGTTATCTAGGATGTATGCCTGTTTTCAAAACTGCAATAATTGCTTGTGTTGCAATTTGTTACAAAAGTCATCCCGTCAGGTGACGGACATTTTTGCTAGTAATAATATTAATAACAGTACATTTCTTATACAACGCCCCAACGAAATAGTTCTTCTGGAGCGCTGTACAGTGGTTATTAATAACGTACATAAAACAATACATATGTTTAGTATTTAATGCAAATGTGTAATCATTACTAATAAATAAAATCAAGTATAGTGTTTCGCCCTTCTTTTAATGAAACTTATATCTGTCTTGGGTCCAGACAATGTCATTGACGCTTTGGTACACAAATTAATTGATCTGATTTTCCTTGGTTATATTCTGGACTCTTCTACGATAATTTAGGCAACATGAGACAGGCGAGAATGGAGGAGGCTGTGCTGGAGAGTCACCAAAAGTTGCACCCAACTTGGCGGCACAAGGTGACAAGTTGATCCAAGTTAATGCCAAATATATTATTGTGTGTATACAAAACAAGATTGCGTGCACTGATAATCTTGTTTGTGTCACTCTATTTTGAACTAGTTTGTACAACAAACTCTGTGATGTCAGTAACTCAGTGAATATATGTTTTATTGCTTAAATAAGGTGATAATTATGTCAATGTCGACATTCCCTTTTAAGTACAGGTGTATACCGTTTGTAGATTTGTTGTCCACATCAAATCAAAAAAAAAATTTAAGCAAAATTAACTTCGCAGACTCTCCACGATTGACCCCGAATTGTCTCGCTCCCAGTGTTCTAAATGCAAGACGTATATCGCTTAAGCTCCAACACCACTGAGCAGAGGTAACGATGGTTTAGCACTAACGTATTCGAATACAGAACGTTTACATTTACTTCATGGTTGATTTTGTCACCAGTGTCCGTGATCTTTGTCATAAACGGTATTACTCACCGTTACATACATGTATCTAACGGTTTATTTAGATCGGTTACTAGATCGCTTACGCTCTAATGCATCAATGACAGAAGTAACGATAATTTACCTCCAACGTGTTCTAATAACATACGTTTATACACTGTATCATCAACGATGACGTGATTCTTTTCGCCACCAGTGTCGTGTGATCTTTGTCGTATATATTAAATGCATGTAACTAATTGGTTTATCCAGATCGGTTGTTAGTTATTAGGTTGTGACACAACTTTTGTTGTTAAGCATATTACAAAATTGTAGTAATAAAAACACAAAAAAGAGAATGGCAATTATGACATTTGTGTAGATACAGGGACACTAGATCGTCGACAATCATCCAACAATTTTCTGCATTCGTTAATATTAATACAATCCAGCCCGACTACCATTGTCATTATCTGAAATAAAAAAGATTCCAATTTGCACTATAGAAGACAGGAGAAGCCTGTTCATTCCAAGGTTAAGTCTTTGGACTAGATAAAGGTTGAATTAGTGTAAATATAATGTACATGTATATATATATATATATATATATATATACTATACTATACTATACAAATATACATATATATATATATATATATATATATATGCATATACATGTTCCCATGGCCAATGTAAACAATTCAATTACATCGAATATCGTCGATCGATCGAGTGAAAAATGCTACGACATAATAGTGTGGTAATATGTCTAAATTTTGAATATTCTGCTGTGGAATTACTAGTTATACAGAGAAATATATAGCAGTTTTATAGGAGTATTTATGAGCAGCGACGATGTTGTTTTATCTAGTAATTCATAAGAGACATAACATCGTGCACGGTGAACTTGGAAGTGTCTATACAATATGGGAGTAAATAGTAATTAATAATATTTAAAGCAATCTAATTATCCAACTTAGAATACTACTTATATGCACCTCTCATGTACAAATACAAGTAGTACGACTGAATCAAATATATCATATATTCTCAAATAATTCAGATTCAAAAATGTTTTTTAAACAGCATTAAAATGGCCCTATTCGTGTTAGTATATTGCCAAATGATATTCGTATTGCTATGCTATTGGCATAAGGGTAGGCATCAGAATTATTGTGTCATCGTCTACTTCATATTGCCTAGTCTATAACGAAGGGTCCGTTTTCCGAACTACTTGCCGCGTGTGCGTTGTTCCTGCGATTGTTAGGTTGCGTTTAACGTACTACGCCCACATTACATATCAAGTTCCGAACAACTAGTTTTAACCCATAAAATGGAAGAATCTTGACATATAAGATAATTTGAAAAGGTACAGATCAGACGTCCCATTCTTGGGGTCGTAGATTAATCCCTGAAAGTTTGAGAGAGAGAGAGAGAGAGAGAGAGAGAGAGAGAGAGAGAGAGAGAGAGAGAGAGAGAGAGAGAGTGAAAGTTGGCAAGTTTATTAGTTTAAAAGTGTGTTGGTACGTTTGTTCTCGTCCGTTGTCTCATCTATTGTCTCGTCCGTAGTCTCATGTGATGTCTCGTCCGTAGTCTCATGTGATGTCTCATCCGTAGTCTCGTGCGATATCTCGTCTGTAGTCTCGTGTGATATTTCGTCCGTTGTCTCGTTTCTTGTCTCGTCCGTTGTCTTGTCTCTTGTCTCGTCCGTACTCTCATGTGATGTCTCGTCTCTTGTCTCGTCCGTAGGCTCATGCCATGTCTCATCCGTAGTCTCTTGCACTATCTCGTCTGTAGTCTCGTGCGATGTGTCTGTCTATGTTTTGATAAGTTTGGTTCTTGCATCTCGTTAGTCAAAGTTTCACTCGTGGAAGTCGTTGGTCTTAGTTTGGCTAAGTTTGGTCCGTGGTACTGTTCCTGTGTCTTGCATATCGTACACGAACCTGTTTTACGCAAATCGATGACCTTGATATCTTTGATGTTGACAATACGGATAGTCTCTTTAGTTGTGAAGTGTAAGACAATGAGAAAGGTTCCCAACGTATGCTTTGCATTACACTACGAAAAAGACACAAGATGAAGTGTTAAAAGTGTGTTGGTACGTTTGTTTGGACGTTTGTCAGTGAAAGTTTGCAAAGTTCTTGACTCGTCCGTACTCTCATGTGAAGTCTCATCCGTATATGTATGTCTCTATGTGTGTATCTATGTATGTATCAATGTATGTGTCTATGTATGTATCTATGTCTGTCTCTATGTAAGTATATATGTCTGTCTCTATGTATGTATATATGTTTGTATCTATCTATGTATCTATGTATGTCTCTATGTATGTATATATGTATGTCTCTATGTATATCTCTATGTTTGCTCTATGTGTGTATCTATGTATGTATCTATGTATGTTTCTATATATGTATATATGTCTGTCTCTATGTATGTATCTATGTCTGTCTCTATGTATGTGTCTATGTGTGTATCTATGTATGTACCTATGTATGTATACATGTATGTATCTATGTATGTCTCTATGTCTGTCTCTATGTATGTATATATATATATATAAATGTATCAATGTCTGTCTCTATGTATGTATATATGTATGTATATGTGTATGTGTCTAAGTCTGTATCTACGTATATATATATATATATGTATTTATGTATGTCTCTATGTCTGTCTCTATGTATGTATCTATATCTGTCTCTATGTATGTATCTATGTATATCTCTATGGTTGTCTCTATGTATGTATCTGTGTCTGTCTCTATGTATGTATCTATGTATATATCTGTGTCTGCTCTACGTATATATATATATGTATGTATCTATGTATGTATCTACGTCTGTCTCTATGTATGTATCTATGTCTGTCTCTATGTATCTCTATATATGTCTCTATGTATGTATATATGCATGTCTCTATGTATATCTCTATGTCTGTCTCTCTGTATGTGTCTATGTATGTATCTATGTATGTATCTATGTATTTATCTATGTATATCTCTATGTCTTTCTCTACGTCTGTATCTATGTACGTCCCTATGTAATTATCTATGTATGTCTGTACGTATATCTCTATGTCTGCTCTATGTCTGTCTCTATGTCTGTATCTATGTATGTATCTACGTATGTATCTATGTATGTCTCTATGTATATATCTATGTCTGTCTCTATGTCTGTATCTATGTATGTCTCTATGTATGTATCTATGTATATCTTTATCTATGTGTGTATCTATTTCTGTATGTATGTCTGTCTCTATGAATGTACCTGTGTATATATCTATGTCTGTCGTTAAGTCTGTATCTGTGTATGTCTCTATGTATGTATCTATGTATGTCTCTATGTATGTATATATGTATGTATCTATGTATATATCTAAATCTGCTCTATGTCTGTATCTATGTCTGTCTCTATGTGTGTATCTATGTATCTATCTATGTATGTCTCTATGCATGTATCTATGTCTGTCTCTATGTATGTATCTATGTCTGTCTCTATGCATGTGTCTCTGTATGTATCTATGTATGTATCTATGTATGTCTCTATGTATGTATCTATGTAGGTATCTATGTATGTCTCTATGTCTGTCTCTATGTACATATATATCTCTCTGTGTATGTAGCTGTAACTGTCTCTATGTATGTGTCTATGTATGTATCTATGTATGTATCTATGTAATTCTCTATGTCTGTCTGTCTATTTATGTATGTGTCTATGTATATCTTTATATATGTCTCTATATGTATGTCTCTATGTCTGATAAGTGTTTGGTTCATGTAAGTCGTTGGTCTTAGCTGCTTGTCTCTATGTTTTTTCTATATCTGTCTCTACGTATGTTTCTATGTCTGATTCTATATGTAAGTATATATGTATATCTCTATGTCTCACTATATATATATATGTCTCTATGTATGATAAGTGTTTGGTCTTAGCTGCTTGTCTGAATGTTTTTTTCTATATCTGTCTCTATGTATGTTTCTATGTCTGATTCTATATGTATGAATCTATGTATATCTTTATGTGTGTCTCTACGTGTATGTCTCTATGTCTCACAAGTGCTTGATTCATGGAAGTCGTTGGTCTTAGCTGCTTGTCTCTATATGTATAGATCTATGTCTGTCTCTATATGTACGTGTCTATGTATATATCTATATGTGTCTCTATATATATGTGTCTATGTCTGACAAGTGATTGAATCATGGAAGTGTTACCAGGTTATACTGGTTTATACTGGTTACAAAATATTGTCGTATTGTTACATGTTCAGGAAATCCCTATCTTTTAACATGGGAGCGCCCCGGTGGAAGTCCCTATCTTTTAACATGGGAGCGCCCCGGTGGAAATCCCTATATTTTAACATGGGGTAAAAATGTCCTATGTTTTAACATGGAAGCGCCCCGGCGGAAATCCCTATCTTTTTAACATGGGAGTGCCCCGGTGGAAATCCCTATCTTTTAACATGGGGTAAAAATGTCCTATCTTTTAACATGGGAGCGTCCCGGTGGAAATCCCTATATTTTAATATGGGAGCGCCCCGGTGGAAATCCCTATATTTTAACATGGGGTAAAATTGTCCTATCTTTTAACATGGGAGCGCCCCGGTGGAAATCCCTATCTTTTAACATGGGGTTAAAATGTCCTATCTTTTAACATGGGAGCGCCCCGGTGGAAATCCCTATCTTTTAACATGGGATTTGCTCCGGGGCGCGCCAGTCACCCGTCGTAAGGGACCTATATTACTACTATTACTACTTGCGTCGACCGATTGCAGTGATATTGTCTGCATTCAGACGCAACCTTTGTGCCCCCCACAAGGACTCGTTGCACTGTTATGACGCAACGTCGCGTGTTGCAGCTTCAGCAGTGGCAGCAGCAGCAACAACAACAACAGTGATGGCGGTATCAGCGACAACAACAACAACAGAAAACGATGATGTGTTTGCCATTCGTGGTGTCAGGACAGGCATACATCGACACAACACTAGTATTAATCTGATACGTGTTAACCAGGCAATGCTCAACGACAGCGGTGTGAAATCTATCACCACCTATGATGTGACTTGTGTGCTACTCAACGCGCGATCTGTGTGTCACAAACCCATAACAGTTAAAGAACATAAATTATGCGTGATCATAAAGCCGATTTAATTGTTTTGATCGAAACATGGTGCAAACCAACAAGAGTGCCGTTCTCGACGAATTAGCCCCGTTTATCGAAGCGTGGAGGTGGTGTCGGACTGTTATACAAGTCGGCATAGAAACTCTATAAGACTTCAACCAAACGATATGACACACACATTTGAACATTTAGATGTTAAATCAACAAAAACATCGAGACATGTACGTGTTGTTATCATCTATCGCCCACCGACCACTTCTATCCAGTCGTTCCTTGATGAATTTGAAGCATGCATAAATGAAATAGTAGGTACGCGACAAGACATTCTAATTGTTGGGGACTTCAATTTCCACTGCGAACTGGATAGTGCGACTGATGTAAAGGTGTTGAATGGCATTTTAGCAGAAACCAACTGAAAACAACATGTCACTGAATCCACGCGTATGAGGGGACACATGTTGGACTACACATGTTGGACTTAGTGATAACACGTTCATCCTGTTCAATAGTGTCGTCAATTACAGCATATCCCAGCAGCATATCGGATCACTATAGTGTCGTTTTCCTTCTATCGTCTACTAAACCAGTGTCTGCTCGTGATTTTTGCGGATTTGATTTGGTTCGCTTTTAAACATATCTTTCTTTGCAACTTTCATCGGTGGATACTGAACTAAATGTGAATACAATGTTTGACCAGTATGAGCATGCGGTTGTATCAACCATTAACCTGCATGCCCCCGTCACGCCGAGAATGAAAGCTTACCGACGCAAGGAGCCCTGGTATCATGACGAAATTCATCAAGCCAGAGCATTGTGACTTGCAAAAGAGAAGAGATGGAGAACAACGAAGCTCGAGGTGCATCGCCATATTTTTGTTGAGCACCGAACACCGGTCAACAACAAAATCAAGCGAGCTAAGCTATGAGTCAGTATTGTCATCACCTGACCAGCGAACATGTTTTCGTGTAGTTTATATCCTGCTGAAGCCACCGGTTATGACTCTTCCACAATCCGCTAACACTGAAACACTGTGCAATGACTTCGCTACCTACATTGCTGAGAAAAAACAAGGAATTAGAATGCAGATCCACGAAAAGCTGATCAATGACGAAGAATATTCTGGTTACGCTATCGATGCTGGCAGCCAACGTGTGTCAAATGAACTCAATCGATTGCTACCTACCAGTGAAGATGAAATAAAGAACATCATCAGACTATACCACTCAAAGACATGCAGTCTGGATTCTTGTCCCACTGATCTTCTGAAGAAAACAATACGTATCCACATTCCCTATCTCGTGGCAATAGTGAACAACAGCTTTAAGCAAGGACTATTTCCGATCACTTTGAGAACAGCAATTGTAAAACCACTTCTAAAAACCGACACTCTCGACAGAGACCTGCTGAAGAACTACAGACCGGTCTCCAACATAGCATTAATCGGCAAAGTCCTAGCAAAAGTTGCAGTTCGTCATCTGATTGATCATCTCATTGCGAAAGAGCTGCATGAAGAATAGTAATCAGCAGATGCTTCACAGTACAGAGACTGTCGCATTGCGTGTCCAGCATAATATTGCTGGTGAGCTTGACAAGAATCGTGCAATGCTCTTTGTCATGCTGGATTTATCAGCCGCATTTGACACGATTGATCATAAACACTTGCTGATACTACTGCATGACGAGTACGGTGTGCGCGAAACGGCATTATCATGGTTCCGGATGTAGTTGGGAGACCGCACCTCTCGTGTCCAGATTGGCTCAGTAACATCCAAGTCTATTTCGCTACAGAGTGGTGTGCCACAGGGCTCGGTCCTTGGGCCAGTTATCTTTACACTATGCACCACACCAATGCAGCGCATATTCAAAAGATATGAAATAAAGTAGCATAAATATGCTGATGACATTCAACTCTATGCGTCATACAATCCAGCTATACCAGGCGACCAAGCGGAAACAATGAGACGACTCACAAACTGCATTGGGGAAGTCAGGCGATGGATGGCGCTGCGCATGCTGAAACTAAATGATGAAAAAACTAAGATGACAATCTTTACACCAAAACATCATCTCAAGATGTACGGAGGTTGCTCTATGACCATTGGAGACGATATAATTTCACCAGTAGACTGGATACGGAATTTGGGAATTCTCATGGACCAACATCTAACAATAACACATCACGTGATTGCTGTGTGTGCTGCATGCAACTACCACCCGTACAGACTGTCATCAATACGGCACTGTCTTACAGCTGAAACAGCAAAAAGTGCGGTCATCGCACTCGTCACCTCTCGCTTGGACTATTGCAACGCACTCTTGCACTACTTCCCGTTATCCCAGACAGCTCGGTTGCAGCGAGTCCAAAATAATGCAGCCAGACTAGTAACATGCACCAGCAGATATGACCACATAACGACAGTGTTAAAGGAACTGCATTGGCTACCGGTTGCGAGTCGAATTGTGTTCAAGGTGTTGGTGGTGACTTACAAATGTATTCATGGTTTAGCGCCGTCTTATGTGGCAGAACTTGTGCAGCCACGAGGGCGTGATGGACGCCTACGCCAGGACCATACGCCAACACTGCACCGAAGCATCACGAAAAATGCATCGGCAACTCGGCATTTGGCACAGCAGCACAGCGACTATGCAACGAACTACCAGTGGACATAGTGCATCAGGGATTCTGAATAGGTTTAGAAAGTCTTTAAAGACTCATCTTGTTATTATACATTTTAATTATTTTTAATTGTTTCGTCTTGACGGACATTAGTTTATAATTTTAGTATTATTTGTCTTAAAAATCAGTGTTTCTATTTTTATTTTCGGTATTATATGTCCTAAAACCAGTGTTTATTTTTAATATAGAAATATTTATTAATATTTATTTGATCGCTTGTATAGCGCATCGATCCGCTATGCGGGAATTAGCGCTAAAGAAATACCGTATTATTATTATTATTATATTGTTTATTGTGATTATTATGATTGTTATGATTAGTATGATTGTTATGATTATTATAATTATTATGATTATTATGGTTGTTATGATTAGTATGATTATTATGATTATTATGGTTGATATGATTGTTATGATTATTATGATTGTTATGATTATTATGATTGTTATGATTCTTATGATTCTTATGATTATTATGATTATTATGATTGTAATGATTATAATGATTATTTTGATTATTTTGATTATTATGATTATTATGTTTTTTAAGATTATTACGATTATTATGATTGTTATGATTGTTAAAATTATCTTGATTATTTCGATTATTATGATTGTTATGATTATTATGATTGGAATGATTGTTAAAATTATCTTGATTATTTTGATTATTTTGATTGTTATGATTGTTATGATTATTATGATTATTATGATTATTATGATTATCATGATTATTATTATTATTATGATTGTTATGATTATTATTATTATTATGAGTGTTATGATTATTATGATTATTATGATTGTTATGATTATTAAGATTATTATGATTATTATAGTCATGATGGTTAGTATGATTATTATGATTGTTATGATTATGATGATTATGATGATTATTATGATTATTATGATTATTATGATTATTATGATTATTATTATTATTATGATTAATATGATTATTATGATTGTTATTATTGTTATGATTGTTGTGATTATCATGATTATTATGATTATTATGATTGTTGTTATTATTAAGAGCATTATTATTATTATGATTATTGTGATTATTGTGATTATTTTGATTATTATGATTATTATTATTATTATGATTATTATGATTATTACGATTATTATTATTAGTATGATTGTTATGTTTATTGTGATTATTATTATTATAATGATTATTATGTTTACTATGATTATTGTTATTTTTTTGATTATTTTAAGTAAAATGATTGTTAGGATTTCTATGATTGTTATGATTATTATGATGATTATGTTCATAGTGATTGTTGTGATCACGATTAGAATGAGTGTTATGATTGTTATTATTATAATTGTTATTATTATTTAACACTGTAGACGAAGAATAATGGAGGCTCGATATAATGGACAGACATGGATATGCTTGAGGAGATCCAGAACATCAACATCAATGAGACGGCAGTTGCTGAGCCTCCCGCCGAGCTCACCGAGGATCACAGCGGTCAAGGGTTAACTCAGTAAAAGTGAGATTTAAAACTAAACCTTCACTGTAGGAGTTTTTAATTTCAAATCATAGTATAGATACGGGGAATTGTCATTACATATAAAACCATCTGATATGCATGTGACCTGTTTTAATTGACTGATTATGATGTATCTGGGAATAGCTCTACGTGTTATTGCATAGTTAATTACCTGTGACGGAACTTAGCGGATATAATCGCACGCATGGCCATCAGAAAAGTCAAGGCTAGCATGGTAACTGTAACCGTGTTCTAAAGTTACACGTGCTATGACTACGCGATAGTTAAACGTGCCGAGACGTTACGGTCACAGCTGGTTAGGTGAAAATACGTGGCTTTCTTCTGGGTTTTATTCTCTGACTGTTAGCCATATCAATGCAACGTCTATGAGTACGGATTGTTCCACTTTTCCATTGTAATATTAGGGCCCTACTCCATAAACCGAGAATGAAAAAGTTCCTCTTCCAGTTGAACAAAACATAATTCGTATATTAGACTAAATGTCATTGTGTATTCTACGTTGACTGTGACATTGCTTAAGCTCTAATATTGCCTTAGGTGATCGTATACTTTCTCGACAAGTTTAGTTTCATAATGGAACTTGCGAGCCTTATTTCCATTTATAAGGGTAGTGTTTAGTGCTGTTAATGCTACACCACAAATTGTATTACTGCTTAAAATTAATTAAAAACACCTGTTTGTCTATCTGTCCATCAAGACTCATTAGTAATATTAAATCCCATTCAATTGTGATATGGTATTGTCGCTTTTATCGACCATTCATATGATGCGCAGTGATAACAGATGTTCGTTTGACGAATTGTTCAATTTGTTACAACACCGCGAACAATTCAATCGAGCTCAAGTTATTTCTAGAAGACGTTGTATTTGGGCTATATATGTGTTGAGAGCGAACGAATGTAATTTAGTTTTTTTAAAGGTGAAGTTTGTCGAACCTAGTCTCTAATTGTATCGGAACTTATATAGAAGCTATTGGCCATTCACTTGTTAAACAAGTGTCAGGGTTAGTGTCTGTGAAATACTACAATATCTGGTGGTGCGTTGAATAGTAATTTGTTTATTAATACATTGTTTCATTCAACGTATCTGCTTCCTGGAGGAAGCTCTGGACAAGTCCTGTTCTGATTTCTTGTACGCCAAACCAGGACTATGTTTGCCAGCCCTTACTGACTTATTAATTCACTGAATAATTGATTGATGGACATTTTTACATT
>CM034538.1:21664884-21904102 GCA_020002185.1 Paraescarpia echinospica | reverse complement strand
CAGAGAAGGAAAAATGTTCACTTCCAGTTGAACAAAACCTAATTTTCGGAAGGAAAATATTTCTACATTTCTGTTGAACGAGGCATGTTTTATGGGCGCAAGTTTCCATGCGAACAAGTGAGGCGTAGTAACTGAGAAGTTAGCTATGTGTAAATACGCTTGCTCGAATTTGAGTCTGTAGCTTTTGTTTGCGTGAAGAGAAGATCTTTATTACTGTTATGTTAATCCATCGCAATGTTCAGACGTGATATCAGCCTATATGTTTTCTAAGTACCTAATTTTTACATCTCATATAATTATTGTTGTTATACAAAAATCATCATGTAGGCAACAAATAGGGTGTTACATGCTAAAATGCAATTATCGAACACGTTCGCGCAATGATGTGTGGGAATACTGCAAAAATGTGACGCGAAATGGATGAGGGAGAGACGGGGCACAGAGGATATAATAGTGTCCACTTTGCCCTATGCGCTTACGGATACATGGAACAAATGGAGTAATGGGTACTCACAATAAGAATTGGAAGAGGAAATTCACATAAAAGCTACATAAAGGTAAGAAATATGATACACCATAATGCGTTGTAGAAGAACAAGAAAGTCAACGATGATGACACATGAATAAAACTACAAATTGCTATAACCAACAAGTTCAATGAATTTCAACTGATTTGCTGTGAATTATAGGTAGCTTCATGAGCATATGTTGCCATACATATATTGTTTTTTTTGTTTTAGTGAGAGGCCAAAATGACCACATTTCAGTGGTAATAAATTAAGTGCTAGTGGACCTAAATTTCCATATCACATGGAATGGTAATACCTTATTTTTAGATCAAATACAATATATGCGTCATTGTACAAATCTGTCCTTGTAAAATACCTATTTGCAAGCAAGTAACAATTGTTTTCTTAAGGTATCCTCTCTGCCCCGAACGTCCCTGCTTACTGCTTGTTTGTCAATCATTCGATGAAATAGGAATCCATCAAACTATGTATTCCTAAACTACAAACCCATCACAATGCTGGCCCTTTATTTCAGATCATGTTGGTGAAATACAATTTAATATTTGTACAAAAAAAGCAATATTTGCTTCAATGAGCAGATAGCCCAGTAGGAAAATACGTGTAATATAAAAAGTACAAAAAATACCCACCCTCCGGGAGACGTACATATGCACACACACAAACACAAGCACACACATACACTCACACTCACATACAGACACACAAACATACACACCCACACAAACACATACACACTCACACATTCTCTCTCTCTCTCTCTTCCTCTCTCTCCCTCTCTCACCCTCTCTCTCCCTCTCTCTCCCTCTCTCTCCCTCTCTCTCCCTCTCTCTCCCACTCTCTCTCCCTCTCTCTCCCTCTCTCTCTCTCTTTTCCTCTCTCTCTCCCTCTCTCTCTGCCTCTCTCTCTCCCTCTCTCTCCCTATATCTCCCTCTCTCTCCCTCTATTTATTTATCTATCTACCTATCTCTGTCTCTCTGTCTCCCTGTCTCTCATTCTCTGTCTCTCTGTCTCTCTGTCTCACAGTCTGTCTGTCTCTCTCTGTATCTCTCTCTCTCTCTCTCACTCTCTCTCTCTACCCCTCTCTCCCTCTCTCTCGCTCTCTCTCTCCCTCTCGCTCCCTCTCTCTCCCTCTCTCTCCCTCTCTCTCCATCTCTCTCCCTCTCTCTCCTTCTCTCTCCCTCTCTCTCCTTCTCTCTCCCTCTCTCTCCCTCTCTCTCCCTCTCTCTCCATCTCTCTTCCTCTCTCACCCTCTCTCTCTCTCTATCTATTTATCTATCTATCTATCTCTGTTTGTCTCTGTCTCTATGTCTCTCTGTCTCACAGTCTGTCTGTCTCTCTGTCTCTCTGTCTCTCTGTCTCTCTGTCTGTCTGTCTGTCTGTCTGTCTGTCTGTCTGTCTGTCTGTCTGTCTGTCTCTCTGTCTCTCTCTCTCTCTCTCTCTCTCTCACACACACACACGTACACAATTTGTATATTATGTGAAACTTTTGTACAACAAACCTTTAAGGTAATTTGTGTCAGGGAATTATATTCACTTTCAGAGTATAGTATTCACACAAAAAACACCGCATTTTGACTATACCACCTACGCATCTTTGACCAGATACCGAGACAAGTGTAACACGATCTTATTCTATCTAGACGCAGGTCCTATAAAATGTATATAACACATCTTTAATAGCACAAATCACGCCGATTTCATCGTTCCTGTCGTCACAGAGGTGTGTGAGTGTAAGCGATCCACGACCTACGCACAGGAAATCGTGTGAGCGAACTATCAGAGGTATGGGTATATAAGGACAGGCGGTGGCTGGTGTCGATCATTCCACTTGGCAACAGCGAACAAGAAGTTCATCCTTCGACCACCAAGACTAGGTACTGTAGTGGTTTACTTATATTTCATCCGTTCAACATGTGATTAAATCGAGGGACGATTATTTTCAAATGTTCACCTTTGCTGGATTTTTTAAACCAACGTGTTATTGATAAAGCTGAACAATTTGTTTGGTACTTGGGTATGGTTGTATTGAAAGTTTACTGTTTCCTGATCCTCAGGATATCACCACCATGAAGGGATCATTCGTTGTTGCTGTCCTGTCAGTGATAGTCCTCCAGGCCGGTAAGTGTTCATTGTTTTTGAAACGGTACTTTAGCCTTTTCCGTTTACTAGACTTTTAGGAAAGTCTAACAAATCCTCTATCATTCAATTTGGGAGCGGTGGTCGTGGGGAACAACGCCGTACTGTCAACCGAGGAGGTGGTGGTTCGACTCCACCTGTCGCCGTTTCGAAACTTAGGCAATTTCGTTCACGCCACGTTACCTGTGTCTTTCGGAAGAGACATTAAAAGCCGTTGGTCCATTCTATACAGGGGGAATAAAATATCCCACACAGGGGGTAGACGTGTAACCTGTCGTGAAGTCAAAGAGAGCTGGTCCCTGTCTCGAACCCACAGGTTCTTGCCCCCAGCAGCCGGAGTTGCTTCCCGGCCGGGTGTGTGATAAAATCCGAGAAGGCAGTGTTGACAATGTAATATTCGGTATCATTGAACCCCCTGGGTCCTATTACAGCTTATATACATATTTTGCAAAAAAATTTAAAACCACACTAAGTCTGATTAATCTTAATATAGTGGTTGTGTAATGACACAATTGAACTGTATTGCAACAAATCTCGCGCATATTTCTGTTTCCATTCATATCGCATTGCGTCGTTTTGTTTCAGCCGCCGATTTCGGGGTGTGGTCGGATTACGGAGAATGCTTGTGCGATTTGAAGAAATACAGAAGCCGTGTTTGCGTGGCGGAGCCTTGTGTCGGCGACTACGTGGACAGCGCAGACTGCGCCTGTGTTCCTTTGGACGCTGCTGGTACGTAGCACTTGCGTCGTTTTCTTGTTTAGCTAAGGAAGTTATTACAAAATAATATCGAACTATAAATCTATATCAAGTATAATGTTTAGTGTTTGATTTATTGTCATGCCAACTATTTATAACGTGTCCTTAGTATAAATATTATAATATGTTATAGTACACTTTGCAATCGAAACTCATTACCACCAGTATATTAATTAGGGGTATAACGATATATGGAACTATTGACACATATATAGTCGATATGACGAATGTGGACTGTCGATAGTAAATTTCTGTATCGACAGTTATTGCCTAACGATGCTTGGCAGAAATATCAACGGGGCACATAAAAGCAACGACGTAAACATGTTTTTTATTTTGTTCAATTTAATTCTCTTATAATTTGGGTTTTTAACGACATAACATCAACATTCGTCAATCTGCAATGCAATTGTAGTAAACTATTGCATTTCTATAGTCAGTAAAACTACACCCAACAATCATTCCCACTAATGGTTACTATCAATGTTATTTCATCAGGATATAACATTATATTTCTCCACTTGCGGTGCAGCTGATTGCCCGATGGTGTCCGGCGCCGACAGCGTCTACGGATTGCTTGCTGATCCGTGCAACTGTCAGAACTACTACCAGTGCGAATACAACACAACGACGGAAGAGTTCATCGCCTACCAACGAAGCTGCAACCCGTGTGAGATTTGGGATCAGGGCGTCCTCACCTGTGTCCGGGATGACAGCAAGGGAGACTGCACATTCTTCCCGTCTACTCAGGCCACTGGTGAGTTTCATGAACCATCGCGTCCTACATCATAGATTGGTTGAAACCTGTTTGTTCAAGTTTGAGAGGATGTTGTTAAGATAAAAAGGAAAATGTACATAAAAACAACAAACAGTAGCCCCACGATGCACGCGCGCACACGTGCATGCACGTATGCACGCAGGCAAACTGATATGTATACACTTACAAACCCAAGACGGTGTGTGGCTTGGTTGTATATTGTATGATATTAATTTAAATAAGTTGTTAGTTTTTCGAGTAATGACATTCACCTTCACATTGCTTGGAATATACT
Organism: Paraescarpia echinospica; assembly: GCA_020002185.1. Classification (NCBI taxonomy): domain Eukaryota; kingdom Metazoa; phylum Annelida; class Polychaeta; order Sabellida; family Siboglinidae; genus Paraescarpia; species Paraescarpia echinospica. The sequence continues at coordinate 21,899,628 of CM034538.1, read as the reverse complement.
GCATGTTTCAGGCGAGTGCCCACTGGGAGTGGTCGAGGACAACCCCAGACAGTTCATGCTGGGCAACGAGACCATGGACTGTGCACCAGGCACTATCTTCAACTTCACTGTGTGCACGTGTGTGCGATATGTACCGTGTAAGTATAACAATTGCTCTAAATATGTGATAGATATTATAGGAATCAGTTTTCCACCCGACTGATAGTCTTGTCCTTGGTTGATATTTTGTTAAAACCCAACTTTATCTCACGGTGTGACAGTGTGTACTGTGCGAATACAGTTATGGGTAACTACGGCGAAGAGTATATGTCTTGCTATTTCCATATGCTAAGTGCACGTGTGCAAGTTGTGCTAGAAGAAACAGTAACTGTAGTCGAAATTTCGATGTATCATTTGGTATGCAAAGAGGTATAACAATATAATAAGGTAATAACATTTGATTGTTTTTTGTTTTAACGAAATTATTCAAACTGCTTTACAATTAGCGCCATGCGTATATATTATAATAGAATTGACCCAAGTAATTGCGCAGATACAAGTAGTATGTTGGGTATTCATTGAAAGACACCCAACAGGAATAACATAGTCCTATTATTGCTGCATCAAACTACACATGACCATGCCATAGGCTTACAAAGTAATCTCATTAACTTGTTTGCTGAAATAAAAATCTGAGTTCGGTTTGAAGAATAATATGTTTCGCATTTAAGGGAATCATATTTCCCGATGACTTGAAATGCGCCCATGTCAGTCCAGTTCTTAAGAAGTCGTCCGTGCCTAAAGAAGACCAAAACAGTTATACACCTATTTCTAACCTTAGCTTTATGTCTAACATAATATAAAAGGTGGTACCTAGCCGTCTAATATCTCACATTACCACAAATGTCTTACAAAATGTGATGCAATCAGCATATAAACAATTTCATTAAACAGAAACGGTTTTCTTTTCTTTCTAACGCCTTAAATAACATCATAACATAGTAATTAAACGTTTATCGAAGTGGTTCGGCATATCTGGTATAGCTCTGAGCTGATTTTCTTCATAACCTAACTGATAGATACTAAACCATTGAGATTGGGAACTGCTTTTCGGCTGCACTGCCCACTTTGGTGTACCCAGGGATCTGTTATTGGGCCTTTGCCTTTCACTCTCTACACAATACAACTAAGCTCTGTTTTTAACAGTGGTAATCTAAACCATCATCTTTATGCAGATGACACCCAGATTTACCATTATTTATTTACTTACATCGGCTCAGTAATGGTCTTAATGACATTTTCGGTTGGACGACTGAGAGTAGATTAAAGATAAATCCTAATAAAGCAGAGTTTCTTAAAATTGGTACTCAGAAGCAGCGTGACAAATTAAAAAAGCTTGTTTCCACACTCCTATGCTTAGTCAGTATGTTACACCTGCAAAATTCAGAACGAAATCTTGGAGTAATCTTTGATGATAATTTCTATTTTAGACGGCATATTTCTCAAATTAGTCGCTGCTGCTATTGTCATATTCGCGAGTTACGACGATATCGTATTATTTCTAAGATATGTACCATTACCTATCAAGCACTTTTATACAAGCAACCAGCAGATGTATATATATTGTTTACTCCTGTGAAAAGCCTATCCACCTTCTATCATCTAGTTCTGATTGACTTTTTGTTCCTAGAGTCAATACTAATATTGGAACGAGGGCATTTTCAGTTGCTGCACAAACTCTCTGGAATTTGCTTCCCCTTACTGTTAGATCAGATGAAACTAATATATAATTTCGCAGTCATTTAAAAACTTATCTTTATAACCTTGCGTATTCACCATAGCTCCCTGGCGTATCGATCCATATGTTGACGACTTTAATATGGCTTATCTATTCTGTTACTGACTAATCCCGTTGTATAGATGCGCCTCTGTGCTTGGTTTCCGAGGATTTAGGCGCAAAATATAAGTTACCTTATTATTATTATTATTAATATTATATTTGACAGCCCAAATGTGTTGTATGTTCTTGTTTTGCCACATAACATAATATTATTATAATCATTCCAAGACATGCAGAGAAATGTATGTGTTTTCAAAAGACATGCAGAAAAATGTAAGTGATGGATATGTTTTCTATCGCAGACGAGCCCGAGGTGGAGGAGATCACCAGTGTGATGTTCGATGACGACAGCGACATTTCGGCCTCAAAGGGTCTGTGGCTCTTCAACCAGAACGTCGAGCTGAGCAGCAACGATTGTATGTATGGCAAGTGCGGCTTCTTCAACAGCAGCGCCCAGTCGAAGCTGGAGCTCGCCTACTTCAGCAACGCCTTCGACCGCTTCGAGTCCTTCTCCGTGAGTCTCTTCTTCAAGAGATCCGCCGGAGTTTCTGGTCAACGATCTCTGCTCGACAACTCCGAGTGTAGCCTTGATGGCTCCGTCGTTGCCCAGTCTGATGCTAGTGCCGCACTGGGTTACTTCGAAAACTTAAACGGCACCAAGGCCGATTTCAGCGTTAATGTAAGTAGGAACACAACCACTAGATTAATATTGATAAGTGTAACGGAAACGTTAGTTTGTAAGTATTCATATACTAACGGATACAGTAATGCCAAGAATTATAAGAGCAATGAACATTGGTGTAATCTGAAAGGAACCGTTCACAGCCCATATGTGGAATGTAAACACGGATATGTAACAAACTATTAATTTTAAAAACAGAGTTTATTGCTGTCTAATTAATAAAAAATAGTAAGAGAAGCAGATTGGGAAGAAGCTGTTTGGTGTAGCATAATTATAGATAACTCAACATTAACGGTTGGGTTAGTTTATCGAAGTCTAAACATTAGCACAGAAGATAATGAAAAAATACAAAACGCTATGGTGAAGTGGGCAAACAGGTCTGTATTATTTGGGGAATTTAAATCATGGGCATATACAAAGATAATCTATACAGAGTACGGGGAACGAGGACTACAAACTTTAATTTTAGTACAAGATAATTTCCTTTCCCAACATGTGCTAGAACCTACTAGGTTGGAGAGTGTGTTAGACATAGATTTGTCCTCACAGAATGTATTAGTTGACAAAGTCAAGATATGTAGGCAATTAGGGGGTAGTTATCACAACCTGATACATTTTCCATCAAAGTAAAATAAGAAAGGAATTTTAAAAAAAAAGTTCAGGGAAATTTCCACAAAGGAAGATATAATGGCACGAGGAGCGATAGACTGGATTAAAACACTGAGGAATAAGACAGCAATATTATGCTGGTATATCTTGGAAATTGAAATTGAATGCATTGTTGGTAAATTTGTTCCCTTGTAAAAACAAGGGAAACGATCAAAAAAGAAACACTTGTAGAAAGAAGCCATTAAAAATATTAAGCAAAAACAAATGATGTGGAAGTCATATAGATGTACTGGAAATGACGAAGATTACAACATTTATAAAGAAGCACTTATACAAGCTACAGCTGAGTTTAGAAATCCAAAGAGAAGCAAAAAAAAAAGTAATATAAAACATAACAGCAAGAATTTGAATGCGTATGTTTAAAACACTGAAGAATAAGACAGCAACATTATGCTGGTATATCTTGGAGATTGAAATTGAATGCATTGTTGGTAAATTTGTTCCCTTGTAAAAACAAGGGAAACGATCAAAAAAGAAACACTTGTAGAAAGAAGCCATTAAACATATTAAGCAAAAACAAATGAAGTGGAAGTCATATAGATGTACTGGAAATGACGAAGATTACAACATTTATAAAGAAGCACTTATACAAGCTACAGCTGAGATTAGAAATCCAAAGAGAAGCACAAACAAATTGTAATATAAAACATAACAGCAAGAATTTGAATGCGTATGTTCAATCCAAACAGAAAGTTCAGGTTAAGGTCGGTCCTCTAGAAGATAGTGCTGGAAATATAATATCAGAGGGATTCTTAATGGCAGAAGACCTGAATGAGTACTTTAGTTCAGTGCTTACCAGGGAAGATATTAGTTCACTGCCAGTACCAGAGGATAAGTTCAAGGGGGCAGAATCAGACTATTTAGGACAGTTAGTAGTAACCCCTGAAATTGTAGCTAAGAAAATAAGGGCTATGAAGGAAAATAAATCACTTGGAGTGGATGGGATTCCGCCCAAACTACTATTAGAAATTGTAGAGCAAGAAGAGGGAGTGGTTCCTTTGGAATGGAAAATAGGAAACGTTATACCGTTATTTATAAAAGTTCGAGAAACAAGTCAGATAACTATATACCACTGAGTTTGACATCGGTGATTTGCAAATAATTAGATAGACTAATTAAATATCACGTGGTTGGTTTTCTTGTTAAACAACTTGATAAACCCATCTCAACATCAGTTTCTAAAAGCTTGGTCATTCTTATAAAATATGTTGTACTTTTTGGAAGATATCACTAAGTGGGTAGACGAGGGGTCACAAGTAGATATCATCTACTTAGCTTTTCATTAAGCTTTCGACAAAGTGCCACATCAAAGATTACTGCTTAGACTCATGGAATAGGAATTGGTATAAATATGTGAATAGAAAAATGGTTGATAGATAGAAGACAGCGGGTAATAGTTGTTGGGGAAGCGTCAAACTGGAAATAAATTTTGACTGGGGTACCACAGGGATAAGTTCTGGGACCTATTCTATTCTGAGTATATATCAACGATTTGGACGATGATACAACGAGCAAGGTTTTGGAATTTGCGGATGATACAAAAGTGTTTAGAAAGATTAAAAGTGTTGGAGATAGACAGCATTAACAATTTGATCTTGACAGGTTGATCAAATGGTCTGAAAAGTGACAGCTGTTGTTCAATTTTGGGAAATGTAAATGCCTCCACACAGGACATGGGAAAGAAGATGTACAATATACAATGGGGTACTGTACTATGCACTACTCTAAAAGAAAACGACTTATGATTAACCGTTAGTGCTGATATGAAGGTTTCAGAGCAGTGCGGAATTGTAGCTTCTAAGGGACACCAAATCCTTGATTAATTAGGCGAAATATAGCGTATTTGGAAAAATAACTATTAATACCGCTGTACAAAACAATAATTAGGCCTGATTTAGAATATTGTATACAAGCGTGGAGGCCATATCGCAAGAAGGACATAGATATGCTAGAAATGCAGAGGAGAGCAACTACAATGATACAAAAACTGAGGGATCTCAGTGAAATACGCCTTCAAGAATGTGGTTTAAAAACACTAGATAGTAGAAGATTAAGAAAGATAGAAGAACAAGAGGACTTGAAGTTACATTAGTCAAGGAGCAATGTATATTATATATCAGAAAGTTCTAATTCTCAAAAAGGATTGTAAATGAAAGGAACATATGATATGCTTATTGTGTGGGTGCAAGTAGTGTGAATATGTTTAAACATACATCAGAAGGGCGCAGTACAACACTAGAGATCAGAAGATTAAGAAAGATAGAAGTACTAGAAGACGTGAAGTTACATTAGTGAAGGAGCAGTGTATATTATATATAAGAAAGTTCTCATTTTCAAGAATGATTGTAAATAAAAGAAACATATTATCTGCTGATTGTGTATGTGCTAGTAGTGTGAATATGTTTAAGCATACCCCAGAAGGGCGCGATACAAGTAGTCAAAAGGGCTGGACTCTCGATAAACCAAAGGGCTCCCGTGTCCACCTACCATGTAGAGTTAATTATCTTTGTGGCAATCTTGTTCAATCGTGTTTATTCAAAATATTTATAATATTAAGGGCTAGTTAGTTCTTCTTGTTCGGTTCCATCTCCATTTTGTTGGCATTCATTCAAATCTAAATGGTCTTATGAACAAACAACACAACGTGAACATACAGTGTATTAAATTACAGAAATCGCCCGTTACTTCCATAAACTACGTTCATATACTCTCTTTAAGCCAAAAGGCTTCCTTGTCCACATGCCATCTAGAGTTATTTTATCTATGGAAATCTTGCGTAATTATTTTAAATCTTTTTTGCGCCGTAATGCGGCAAAACATTCAACGCTCACAATAGTACTCTAATGATGTGCCTACGATTGATTCAGGCTGCTGACGATTCCTGGAATCAACTCGTGATGTCGTATGATGGTCAAGTGGCTTCATTCTACCTGAACAAGATTCCCGTCCCTACAGTGAATCTCGGTGGTACGTTAGTGATGTACATTCAACTGTTTCCTCACACAACTCATATGATTCTATACAGCTACTGTACAGTTTTGAATACTTTTATTGACCGGATGCAGTAGAGTATGACATGGAACATACATGTACTGTGAAATGCAATAAGAACATTGTGTGGAACTGGACATCAGACGAGCGTATTGTGTTGGACATTCTAGTATTGGTTTATACGGTCAATACAAAAACATTAACATGAATATATCTTGTTTTGTCCAGGACGATTGGCCCGCGTCAAGGCTTCGTTGGTGTTCGGCGGTTGCACCTGTGGCGGCGACTGTTTCTTTGATGGATACATGGATTCGGTATGTGCCTTTGGTGGCATTGAGACTTTATCAGTGTGCTCTCTCTCCCTCTTTATATCTCTCTCTCTCTCTCTCTCTCTCTCTCTCTCTCTCTCTCTCTCTCATATATACATACATACATATGTATATATCAGTGTATATATACACATATATATATGTGTGTGGGTGTGTGTGTGTGTGTGTTCGTGCGTGCGTGTGTGTGTGTGTGTGTGTGTGTGTGTTTGTGCTGTTTGTGTGTTGTCTTAATTTATGTTTATTTATGTAAATGCATCAGAATAGCTATGTGATATTTCGGTGTCTTACTGTTACCCATACGTGTTAGTTTGTTTTGATCATTACGCTGAATTCGCACACAAATTCGTCGCACAATTTAAACAACAAAAGCAATGACATATATATTAGCTTACATTAACTATGCATGTTGCAAAGTATTTTCTCGTATATTAAACTAACTATCATTTTGTATTTCACGTTAATTCTGACATTACCTAAGCTCTGATATTGCTTTGTGATCGAATTCTTTCTCGAGAAGCTTAGTTTTATAATTAAACTTATTTCCATTTATCGTGGTAGTGTTTATCGCTGTTAATGTTACCTGTCAAATTGTATTGATGCTTAGAATTAAACCATGACACCTGTTTGTTTATCTGTCCGTCAAGAATCATCAATTATTTTAACTTCCATTCAATTGTAATATGTTATTGTCTCTTTTATCGACCACTCATTTGATGCGCTGTAATAACAAACGTTCGTTTATTTCTAGAAGACGTTGTATTCGGGCTTATAGATGTGATGAAAACGAGTGAATGTAATTTTTAAAGGTGAAACTAGTTAAACATAGTCTCTAATTGTTTCGGAACTCATACAGGAGCTATTAGCCATTCACTTGTTAAACAAGTGTCAAGTTTGGTGTTTGTGACATACTACAATATATAGTGTTGCGTTGAATAGTAATCCGTTTATTAATACATTGTTTAACTCTACAGATCTGCTTCCTAAAGGGAGCTCTGGACCAGTCATATGTTGACTTCCTATACGACAACCCAGGCCTATGTCTGCCCTAGGCGATGGATGACAGATTGTATCTCCGATTAATTGATTGAGCTTTGTTACTTCATTTACATTTTAATGTAAGATGACCGCACAGGTCTATGTCAAATTATTGGATCCATGTGAGAAGAACGCAAATATTCAACAAAAGAAAGCGAATTTAATGTACTATCGATATAATAAAATAGCACTGCATTGAAAACAGTTTGCCTTTCACTGATGTTGAATATATTTGTATCGCTTCATCACGAACAGTGTTATAAAACAGTATTTTCTGTCCTTCTGTCGGATATTATGGTTCAAAGACATAATAAAACACAAACCTGTGCAATATACTGAGTTAACTGCGTAGTGAGGTAATTTTGTTTCCTCAGTGCTCAGTATCCTACCCACGTCTCTACGCTATGCCTCTCAACCACCTGAACTCTCTTAAAAATAATATATATATATATTTTGTAATCTGTTTAATGAAAATCACCAATGTATATAATTGGTGATTTTCATTCGAAACAGTCAGCCAAAAGATTTTTCTCAGAGAACCACATCATATACATATATCATAAAATAAAAATACAGCTTCAAAATACTACAACTGTTAGAAAAACGTGCCGCACCAGTAGCGAAAAGTGTAATCATTTTGTAACCATGCACGATGCCAGAATGTTTTAATGAATTTCAATAGGGGAACAATGCCTCAAAAGTGCAATTTCAAAACTATACAGATACATGCAAACACACGCAAACGCGCATTCTTATATGAAGAAGAATATATATATATATATGGATATATATATAATATGCCTGTAACATAACTATAATATTATATATGTATACAGTGTATATATATATATTATATATATATATATATAAATATATATATATATATATATATTTACATCCGTTCGCTATATGTCACGATTACTTAATTTTATTTTGCAGAGTAAACGTTTCTACATTTTGAATATTCAGAGATTCGGAGACACTAATACAAGTGGAATTGTTTAGCCTTGAAGCGGTGTTATTTAGATTTAGAGTGACTCCATTTAATTAAGTGACAATTTTGTGACTGGGCAGACTAGGGGCATGAGTAAGGGGACGTCGGCCTGACGAGAGTGCATGTGAAAAGAGATGGGGCAATACACCCCTCTTTGAATGTAAACACACGCTCTGCGGAGTACCACAATAAACATGATGTATAAAGTCTGTGTTCCCATGGCCAATGTAAACTAAATTAAATGACATCGAATAACATCGATTGAGTGAAAATTGCTGCGACAGAGTAGTGTGGTAATATGTCTAAATTTTGAATATTCTGCTTTGGAATTACTAGTTATACAGAAAAATATATAGTAGTTTTATAAGAGTATTTATGAGCAGCCACGATGTTGTATTATCTAGTATTACAGAAGGGACACAACATCGTGCACGACGAACTTGGACGTGTCTATATAATATGGGTGCAAGTAGTAATTAATAATATTTAAAGAAATCTAATTATCCAACCTAGAATAATACATATATGCACCATTCACGTACATAAAGTAGTACGACTGAATCAAATATACAATATATTCTCAAATAATTCAGATTAAAAAATGATTAAAATGGCCCTAGTCGTGTTAGTATATTGCCAAATAATATTCGTATTGCTATACTATTGGCATAAGGGTAGGCATAAGCATTATTTTGCCATCGTTTATTTAATGTTGCCAAATCTATAACGCAGGGTCCGTTTTCCGAAGTATTTGCCGCGTGTGCGTTGTTCCTTAGATTGTTAGGTTACGTTTAACATATTACGCTCACACTATAAAGTTCAGAACAACTAGTTTTAACCCAAAAAGGGAAGAATCTTGACATATAAGGGAATTTGAAAAGGTATAGATCAGACGTCCCATTCTAGGTGTCGTAGATTAATGCCTGAAAAAGTTTGAGAGAAAGAGAGAGAGAGAGAGAGAGAGAGAGAGAGAGAGAGGGAGAGAGAGAGAGAGAGAGAGAGGAGAGAGAGGGGGGGAGAGAGTGAGTGAAAGCGAGAACGAACGAGCAAGCGTGTATGAACGTCATCAGGTCTTATGCCAGCCACGCAGTTAAACCATCTTTCCGAAGTCATTGAACTATGTGCATGTTGTATAATTGTATTTGCAATTTTTCATGTAAACTCCTCCCGCGTCCATAGACAGCTCGACATCTCTTTCATCTCGTTCTTCAAAGTTTTCATCCGATGTTGTTTACCCCTTAGTTCCGTCTCGCCGATCATTAGATCACTACACTCCCAGCACATCATATATTATTACAGCGTACCAATACAAACAGGGGGTGGTTCGCATTAACATTTAAATTTCCTTTGTGATGATAGCCGTTTAAGATGCCTGTGTTGTGCAAGTGGCGTGTTCACTAGATGGCAGAACTAGTATTTGTCACTTAAGCTGTTTGGTCGCTCTGTGTCAAAACCGGGCGACAATTGTAGGAAATACTTCAATTAACTGCTAGGAGATATATTCCTGCAACCCTCCACCTACAATTGCAAGTAAACCCATAATGTCAGTCTTGTCAAACGTACTTTCAACGTAACCATAACCCCTGGCTTCAACCTATAAATGTAATTCTAAACCTTACCCTATATACTAATCCGTTTTGCACATCAGACTAACTAAAATGCATATATACATGGAGGGGTAGCAGGGCAAGCTCTCTCTTGACCGTTTCGAGGCATAATTGCTATTACTCCATAAATGGCAAGTATACAGCTTTTGTTTTAAGACTCCCGCTTTGTTTTCGTTGTTGGGATAGTCGCCAGGTCTACCGCTTTCCTGTCAAAACCACACCAATATTTCATGATTTAGGTGGTTTCTGGACCCCACAATTATTTCGATTAGATAGTTACATTCTTTTACTGTCTTTCTCTACATAAACCTAGCAATGCGCAGCAGATTCTAATGCACATCACATTCTATAACTACATTACAGATGAGGCAAGGAGCAGTGAGTACAATAATTGTTTAATCCAGCATGAATTAAATTCATTTTTATTCCAGCTATGCTGCCTAACAAGCATTAGACATAGATAACTATATATCTCACAAATACAACTGTCTCACAAGACCACTGTCATGTGACACATCCGTAACGTAATTCTGCCGATGAATTCTGCGAGATGCAGTCGAAAGGACTGAAGCCGGCCGACATTGTTAGCTATTTGAAAGTTTCCATCCGCTAATTGTTCGAATGATAAATCAACCAATTCAAGACAAGCTTCATTGGCAATATAAAATTTGCTCCTAGGGATAATAATATGAAGTATCGTAGAAAAGTCCTGAAAATACATATTTCTTTGTATATCAAACCGTAAACGACATTGCCTGGGTCCAACAAACCAGTATAGTATAATAATTAATTAGTATTGAATAATAAAAGAAGGAAACTGTAATGGTACGGACACACACCTCGACAGAAAAGCGTAGCCAATTCTGCATTCATATTGGAAGGGAGAAATAACTTGTTTAATTTTATTTAGTGGAAAGAACGGCATATTTTGTAAACAGTGTTTTAACATAAAATTATGGTTTTATATCTTATTAATTCACTTGTAATAACAATAGTAAGCAATGTGTTATTATTATGAGTATTATGATTATTATGAATATTTTGATTATCATGATTGTTATAATTATTTTGTTTATTATGTTTATTATGTTTTTTTATGATTATTACGATTATTGGGATAGTTATGCTTATTATGTTTATTGTGATTATTATGATTGTTATGATTAGTGATTGTTATGATTATTACGTTTGTTATGATTATTATGATTATTATGATTATTATGATTATTATGATTATTATGATTATTATGATTGTTATGATTGTTATGATTATTATGATTATTATGAATGTTATGATTGTTATGATAATTCTGATTACTATTATTAATATGATTATTATGATTTTTATGATTATTATGATTATTATTGTTATTATGATTATTTTGATTATTTTGATTGTTATAATTGTTATGATGATTATTATTATTATGTTTGTTATGGTTGTTATGAATATTATGAGTATTATGATTATTATGATTATTATGATTATTGTGATTATTGTGTTTATTATGATTATTACGATTATTATGATTAGTATGACTGTAATATTTATTGTGATTATTATTAAAGTGATTATTATAGTTATTATGATTATATTGATTGTTATGCGTATTATGATTATTATGATTATTATGTTTATTGTGATTGTTATGATTATTATGATTAAAATGTTTGTTATGATTTGTATGATTGTTATGATTATTATGGTTATTATGTTCATTTTGATTATTGTGATTATTATTATTATTACGATTAGAATGATCGTTATGATAGTTATTATTATTATTATTATTATTTAATGCTGTAGACGGCGAATGGCGAGGCTCGATATAATGGACAGACGTGGATATGTTTGAGGAGATCCAGAACATCAACATCAATAAGACGGCAGTTGCTGAGCCTCCCGCCGCGATTACCGAAGATCACCCCGGTCAAGGGTTAACTGAGTAAAAGGAAACACGACGGTGTGAACGAGTGCAAGACAAGCGTTGACCCAGATTTGCTCAGGGGGGATTATCAATACAATTTCAGCTACCCCAAACGGTTGATAACGGGCCATTGTAATATTTACCTAAGCACTCTCTCCAGCTATGCCAAGCTGCCTAAGTAAATATTACGATAGCCCGCTCCAATGGCTTCTCTTGTCAATACAATTTGAGCTACGGGCCATTGTAATGTTTACCTAGCCAGTCTCTCCAGGTCCAGCTACACCAATTCCCCTAGGTCTTAGATATATATCATAACGACCCGCTTCCATGTGTGGCTACATGCTCATTGCTTCTCTGAGCTCACTTTGGACATTAAAGCTGATTCTACTCCTCTTTGCTGGAGGAAAGGAGCCAACAAGGTGATGACGCCACCCATGACTCGATTACAATTTGATAGTCCCGCGTGCACGCGATAACACCGATGCGATGACATTTTATTCAGGAAAATTATTGATTCCCTTTGACCTGCCCGCAAGCGGCAGGTTGACTATGAATGGTTCGGTCCAAATTAACTGACCCTTATACGCAATAGAGAGGTTACCATTTTGGACAGTTAGTGGGCAGTGCAAACTAATAGGAGGTCATTCGGGACTTTCAGAAGTGACCGTTATACCCAGGATATCGTTATAGACAGGTCGCCGCTAAGACAGGTTTTACTGTACATTATATTTACACTAATCCAACCTTTCTCTAAGACCTAACCTTGGAATGAACAGGCTTCGTCTGTCTTCTATAGTGCAAATTGGAATCTTTTTTATTTCCAGATAATTATAGTGGTAGCCGGACTGGATTGTATTAATGTTAACGAATGCAGAAAATTGTGGAATGATTGTCGACGATCTAGTGTCCCTGAATCTACACAAATATCATAATTGCCATTCTCTTTTTTTGTTTTTTATTACTACCAATTTTGTAATATGGTTCAGTAGCTGAACAACAAAAATTGTGTCACAACCTAGTAACTAACGACCGATCTGAATAAACCAGTTAGTTACAAGCATTTAATATAAACGACAAAGATCACACGACACTGGTGGCGAAAACAATCACGTCAACGTTGATGAAATATATACAGTGTATAAACGTATGTTATTCGAACACGTTGGAGGTCAATTACCGTTACCTCTGTCGTTGAGGCATTAGAGCGTAGGCGATTTAGTAACCGATCTAGATAAACCGTTAGATACATGTATGTAACCGTGAGTAATACCGTTTATGACAAAGATCACGGACACAGGTGACGAAATCAACCATAAACGTTCTGTATTCGAATACGTTAGCGCTAAGCCATCGTTACCTCTGCTCTGTGATTTTGGAGCTTAAGCGATCTACGTCTTGCATTTAGAACACTGGGAACGAGACAATTCGGGGTCAATCGTGGAGAGTCTGCGAAGTTAATTTTGCTTACACACATTAGGGCTACACTGAATCATTCATTGAGCACGTCGGAACCAATGGCTGCAGTACGATACTGGTCCTCCATTCAGACGATGTATGGAGGAACCGATTCAGGACCAATGATGGAACGTTTCGCGAAAACCAATACACTAAGAGGCTGGTTGTTGCTGTTTGAACGGCTCTTGTTCGTGCGTGCATGTGTGTGTGTGTGTGTGTGTGTGTGTATGCGCGCGCGCGTGTGTGTGTACATGAATGCAGCAGCGTGCATGCGTGCGTTTGGGTGTATACAAGTGTGCGTGCGTGCATGTGTGCAATCATTATATTGGTTTGATTTATTAGTAATAATAATTGCACATTTGCATTAAGTACTAAACGTATGTATGGATTATATACGTTATCAATAACCACTGTACAGCGCTCCAGAAAAACTATTTCGATGGGGCGTTGTATAAGAAATGTACTGTTATTATTACTATTACTAGCAAAAATGCCCGTAACCTGACGGGATGACTTGGTATAAGACAATTGTGAAAGTATTATTTACAAAATGTTATAAAACACAGAGCATCGTTACATCAACACCATACTGCGTTCGCAGGTAATCATTGTTTGTTCAAAATTGCGAAGGTCGGAGATATTGCGAAATTAGCATCAAACGATAGGCTTTAGTCTTGATAGTGTAAACTTGTCATATAATATCCGTATTGCTATGCTATTATCGTGATGGTATACATCAGCATTAGTGTAGCTGCGTCTACTTCATGAAGCTAAGTCTATGACGCATGAGCCGTTTTCCCTATGTTTCCGCCGTGCGCGCGTATTTTTTTGCAATTATTAGGTTACGTTTTACGTATTACTCGCACTTTACTTTTTACGTATTACTCACATTTTACATTTTAGGTATTACGCGCATATTACATTTATAGACAAGAACTGTAATGGCCGAAATAGTGTAATTTTGTAACAAATTGCAACACAAGCGATTATTGCAGTTTTGAAAACAGACATACATCCTAGATAACATATCAAAATTATACCGCTCTAAAAAAATCGTACATTGTCACAATTAAGCAAGTGTTCGGGCCCCATCGGTAGCTTTTTCCTAAGCAATTTCTTAACGATTTTGCTTTCGGAACAATGAATGAACAAGATAATGTTGATGTAATCCTCAAATAATCCAAATGCGTGTTCGTAAATACGCACATATTATATTCCACGAACAAAACAACATACATACACAATAACGTATTTTAGTACATGCACTATTAGCTGGAATTACTTTCCAGTTCTTCTCCTGCATCACATGATTATGCTCAGCATAATTATAATATGTTACTCTCATGAGCATCTATCGTACGTATAACATAGCTCAAATGCATGTAACAGAGCATCATTGGGTATAACATTTACAATAAACCCTTGATATAAGGTTGCTATATAAATACATAAATCTAGCTAATAAGCTTAAATGAGACAACATTGCCGTATCCCCTCCCATATAACATGAGTATAAATTGCACTACCATATAAATATGCTACTGTCATGACCATTGACCGTATGCGCAATATAACACAAATGCATTTTTGCATGAAGCATAATCATTATAATGAACCCGTCCGTAATGTAAAGTTCAGACATCTACAATGAATCTCTAGAGCTCATGAAGTAAAGTTATTATATGTCGCAGTAACCAGTCCATCGCCCTTTACGCATTACTCTTTGGTTCAATCGAACGCCATCCAGACTTCTCTGGGAAGCATTCAAACACGCTGCAGTTAATGCGCGAAGACTATTCGTACACAAAATATCCATCAATAGCCATCTATGTCTATGTCTTTAGCCAGGTACTCAGTCATACAGCTGAGTGAACTAGATCAACGTAAAGTAAACGAACTTGCCCAAGGTTCGAAAAGGATCACAGGATTTGAAAAGTTCTATCGATTGATAATCCAATGCGACTGCGTTCCACACAAAAACATAATTGACCTAAAATCGCTGTATTACATACTCATTAACGCATTACTACTTATCGTTAATCTCCTTATCACTGACGTAACTCCAGAGTTACTTTGAGCACCCTGTGCGACGGCATTGACTGCTTAAAGGGAACACTCACTGTTGTTCTTGCGACTTGTGCACCAAGCTATGGAGCAGTTCCACCGCATTACGTGCAACAGGGCATCATGTGCTGGAGGCACATCTGTCAAGACAGGAAGACATTAACCCAACCTATTAGTCTCAAATGGCTTACACCCATCCACTCCTACACTTGCTGGTACACCCGAATGCCGTGATAGCGTGCTGCTGCAAATGTCGGAAGTAAGGTATTTGGCTGAATATGCGTAGACTTGACTGTTACCTTCTCACGAAACCTTCAGTACCTCAAAGAACCACACTCTCTATCGGTTTCCGTTGTAGAGGGATACAAACACCATATCACTATCTGCAACAACATGCTTTGTTAAAGCATCGTATGTCCCAAACTATTCAGTTTGTTTCTCGGGCCAATTTTCTTCAGATATTTTCCTTTTCTAAGGCCGTATAGCCGGAAATTCGTGTTACATCCTGACATAGCGTAAGCGAACATTACATTGTTATTCACATCTTGGCCCAACTGGTCTGTTACTGTCTCAATATTATCCTAAAATCGTGTCTCCAGTAGTCATTTCACAAACAGTCATTTCTCCAGTAGTAATATTTTCAGTATTCATTTCACCAGTAATCATATGACCAGTAGTCGTTTCGTTAGTAGCCATGTCATCAGTAGTAACGCATCAGATGTATCTATGTCTCCAGTAGTTATTTTATGGAGCGGTGTCTTGGTTCCCTGCGTAAATGCCACGGTTTTAGGCATTAACATGGGGTAAATGTGAAATATTGTTTGCGTGCTTCGAGTCATTTCCTCAAATTCGTTTGCTGTTTACTTTTGATATGTTTTACCTTCAATGTAATCAAGACACTTGAAATAGCTTATGTTGCAATTTTCTCCAAGTCAAACCATAACAGTCGTTGACTACTAAGTTCACATCGGTTAAGGAATGAAATGATTTACCCAATAAAGTTGTTTGACATACATGGGGTATTTTGAATAGATAGTAGGGGCATGTAATATTCTAGGGGTCGTAGATTAATTCCTGAAAAATTGGCGCTCGAGGTTCAAGCCGTATAAGAGAAAACCCTTAATCTACACACGCAAGCTAGATTGTAATAAGATTATTATTAAACGCTGTGGACGAGCAATGGCGAAGTTCGGTAACATCGTATCGTGCACATACATTGTTTTGCTTGAAAAGACCCAGACCACAAATGAAGTGGACGGTAGTTGTAGAGCCTCCCGCCCAACTAATTGCAGTCAAGGGGTGAATGAGTAAGACTGAAATTTAAAATTAAATCTTCGTTGTAGCAGTTTTCAATTTCAATTGATAGCATAGTTACGGGGAATTGTTAGTGCATATAAAACCATTTGATATGCATTTGGCCTGTGTTAATTGACTGATTATGAGGATTTTATTATTAGCCCCACGGGTTATCGCATATTAGATTACCTGTGAATGAACTCAGCGGATATAATCGCAAGTTTGGCCACCAGAAAAGTCAAGGCTAGCATGGTAAATGTAATTGTGTTCTAAAGTTACACGTGTTATGACTACGCAATAGTTTAACCTGTCCAGACGTTGCGGTCACAGTTGTATAGCTGGTTAAGTGTCTTTCTTCTGGATGCTATTATTTGAATATCATCCACGTCAACGAAACGTTTTTGACTACGGATTGTTCCACTTTTTCACGGTAATATTAGGACCCTACTCTGTAAATAGAGAAGGGAAAATGTCCACTTCCAGTTGAACAAAACACAATTTTCGGATGGAAAATATATGTACATTTCTGTTGAACGAGGCAAGTTTCCATGCGAACAAGTTAGGCGTTGTAATTGTGAAGTTAGCTATGTGTAAATACGCTTGCTCGAATTTGAGTCTGTAGCTTTTGTTTGCGTGAAGAGAATACCTGTATCACTATTATGTTAATCCATCGCAATGTTCAGACGTGATATCAGCCTATATGTTTTCTAATTTTTTATATGTCATATAATTATTGTTGTTATACAAAAATCATCATGTAGGCAACAAATAGGGTGTTACATGCTAAAACGCAGTTATCGAACAAGTTCGCGCAATGACGTGTGGGAATACTGCAAAAATGTGATGCGAAATGGATGGGGGACAGACGGCCACAGTGGATATAATAGTGTCCACTTTGCCCTATGCGCTTACGGATACAAGGAACAAATGGAGTAGTGGGTACTCACAATAACAATTGGAAGAGGAAATTCTCACCAAAGAAAAAGGAATATATATAAAAGCTACATAAAGGTAAGAAGTATGATAAACCATAATGCGTTGTAAAAGAACAAGAAAATCAACGGTGATGACACATGAATAAAACTACAAATTGCTATAACCAACAAGTTCAATGAATTTCAACTGATTTGCTGTGAATTATAGGTAGCTTCATGAGCATATGTTGCCATACATATATTGTTCCCTTTGTCTTAGTGAGAGGCCAAAATGACCACATTGCAGTGGTAATAAATTAGGTGCTAGTGGACCTAAATTTATTTCAGATCATGTTGGTGAAATACAATTAAATATTTGTACAAAAAAATGGCCATTAATTGCATTACCGATAAAATAGTCTTTAATATTGTGACTAAGCCCTATACATTTTGTAAGGAAGACTGTTTGCAATATTTGCTTGAATGAACAGATAGCCCAGTAGGAAAATACGTGTATTATAGAAAGTAGAAAAATACCCACCCTCCGGGAGACGTACATATGCACACACACACTCACACACACACACACACACACACACACACACACACACACACACACACACACACACACACACACACACACACACACACACACACACACACACACACACTCTCTCTCTCTCTCTCTCTCCCTCTCTCTCTCCCTCTCTCTCTCTCCCTCTCTCTCCCTCTCTCTCCCTCTCTCTATCTATCTATCTATCTATCTATTTCTGTCTCTGTCTCTCTGTCTCCCTGTCTCTCAGTCTCTGTCTCTCTGTCTCTCTGTCTCTCTGTGTCTCTGTCTCTCTGTCTCTCTGTCTCTCTGTCTCTCTGTCTCACAGTCTCTCTGTCTCTCTATCTCTCTCTGTATATCTCTATCTCTTTCTCTGTCTTGCGCTCACACACACGTACATAATTTGAACATTATGTGAAACTTTTATACAACAAACCATTAAGATAATTTGTGTCAGGGAATGATATTCACTTTCAGCGTATGATATTCACAAAAATCACCTCATTTTGACCATACCACCTACGTATCTTTGACCAGATACCGAGAATAGTGTAACACGATCTTATTCTATCTAGACACAGGTCCTATAAAATGTATATAACACATCTTTAATAGCACAAATCAAGCCGATTTCATCGTTACTGTCGTCACAGAGGTGTGTGAGTGTAAGCGATCCACGACCTACGCACAGGAAATCATGTGGGCGAACCGTCAGGGGTATGGGTATATAACGACAGGCGGTGGCTGGTGTCGATCATTCCACTTGGCAACAGCGAACAAGAAGTTCATCCTTCGTCCACGAAGACTAGGTACTGTAGTGGTTTTCTTATATTTCATCCGTTCAGCATGTGATTAAATCGAGGAACGATTATTTTCTAATGTTCACCGTTGCTGGATTTTTTAAACTAAAGTGTTGTTTATAAAGCCAAACAATTTGTTTGGTACTTGGGCATGGTTGTATTGAAAGTTTACTGTTTCCTGATCCACAGGATATCACCACCATGAAGGGATCATTCGTTGTTGCTGTCCTGTCAGTGATAGTCCTCCAGGCCGGTAAGTGTTCAATGTTTTTGAAACGGTACTTTAGTATTTTCTGTTTACTAGACATTTAGGAAATTCTAACAAATCCTCTATCATTAAATTTGGGAGCGGTTGTCGTGGGGTAGAGCGCTGTACTGTCAACCGAAGAGGTGGTGGTTCGACTCCATCTGCCGCCGTTTCGAAACTTAGGCAATTTCGTTCACCCCACGTTACCTGTGTCTTTCGGAAGAGTAATTAAAAGCCGTTGGTACATTCAATCTGCTGTCAACGCCAGGGGAAGTAAAATATCCCACACAGGGGGTAGATGTGTAACCTGTCGTGGAGTCAAAGAGTGCTGGTCCCTGTCTCGAACCCACAGGTTCTTGCCGTCAGCGGCCGGAGTTGCTTCCCGGTCTGATGTGTGAGAGAAGCCGAGCAGGCAGTGTTGACAATGTAATACACGGTATCATTGAACCCCCTGGGTCCTATGAAAGCATATATAAATATTTTACAACACTTTTTAAAACCACACTAACTCTGATTAACCTTAATATAGTGGTTGTGTAGTTACACAATTGAACTGCATTTCAACAAATATCGTGCATATTTTTGTTTCCATTCATATCGCATTGCGTCGTTTTCTTTCAGCCGCCGATTTCGGGGTGTGGTCGGATTACGGAGAATGCTTGTGCGATTTGAAGAAATACAGAAGCCGTGTTTGCGTGGCGGAGCCTTGTGAGGGCGACTACGTGGACAGCGCAGACTGCGCCTGTGTTCCTTTGGACGCTGCTGGTACGTGGTACGTTTTCTTGTTTGAACTTAGCTAAGGAAGTTATTACAAAATAATATCAAACTATAAATCTTGATCAAGTAAAATGATTACTGTTTGAATTATTGTAATGCCAAGTATTTGTAATGTGTCTTTAGTATAAATATTATAATATGTTATAGTACACGTTGCAATCGAAACTCCTTACCACTAGTATATTAATTAGGGGTATAACGATATATCGAACTATTGACATATCCATAGTCTATATGACGAATGTGGTCTGTCGATAGTAAATGTATCGACAGTTATTACCTAACGATGCTTGGCAAACCTATCAGCAGTGCTACTTGTGGCGCATAAAAGCAATGACGTAAACATGTCTTTTTATTTACTTCAATTTAATTCACTTATAATTTGGGTTTTTACCGACCTAACATCAACATTCGTCAATCTGCAATGCAACTGTAGTAAACTATTGAATTTCTATCGTCAGTAAAACTACACCCAACAATCATTCCTACTAATGGTTACTATCAATGTTATTTCATCAGGATATAACATTATATTTCTCCACTTGCGGTGCAGCTGATTGCCCGATGGTGTCCGGCGCCGACAGCGTCTACGGCCTGCTTGCTGATCCGTGCAACTGCCAGAACTACTACCAGTGCGAATACAACACAACGACGGAAGAGTTCATCGCCTACCAGCGAAACTGCAACCCGTGTGAGATTTGGGATCAGGGCGTCCTCACCTGTGTCCGGGATGACAGCAAGGGAGACTGCACATTCTTCCCGTCTACTCAGGCCACTGGTGAGTTTCATGAACGGTCGCGTCCTACATCATAGATTGGCTGAAACCTATTTGTTCCAGATTGACAGGATGGTATTACGATAAAAGGGAAAATATGTATATAAAACAACAAACAATAGCCCCATGGTGCACGCGCGCACGCATGCACGCACGTTTGCACGCTAGCAATCCGACATGTATACACTTACACCCAAGACGGTCCGTGGCTTGGTTGTATATAGTAAGATTTAATTAAAATAAAACAAACTATTTCTCAAACATCTGCCGGGACGTTGTTAATGTTTCGCCTATCACATTTGTTGGAATGTACGGCGTGTTTCAGGCGAGTGCCCACTGGGAGTGGTCGAGGACAACCCCAGACAGTTCATTCTGGGCAACGAGACCATGGACTGTGCACCAGGCACTACTTTCAACTTCACTGTGTGCACTTGTGTGAGATATGTACCGTGTAAGTATAACAATTGCTCTAAATATGTGACAGATATTATAGGATTCAGTTTTCCACCCGACTGATAGTCTTGTCCTTAGTTGATATTTTGTTAAAACCCAACTTTATTTCACGGTGTGATAGCGTGTATTGTGCGAATACAGTTACGGGTAGCTACGGCGAAGAGTATATTTCTTTCTATATCCATATGCTAAGTGCACGTGTGCAAGTTGTGATAGAAGACATAGTAACTGTTGGGGAAATTTCGATGTAACGGTTGGTATGCAAAGAGATATAACAATGTAATGAGGTAATAACATTTTTTTTTTTTCGTTTTAACGAAATTATTCAAACTGCTTTACAATTAGCGCTATGTGTATATATTATAATAACATTGACCCAAGTAATTGCGCAGATTTAAGTAGTATGTTGCGAATAAAATAGTCTCATTATTGCTGCATCAAACTACACATAACCATGCCATAGGCTTACAAAGTAATCTCATTACGATTTGTTACTATACATTAAGAGATTGTAATAATCAAACTTGTTTGCTGACAAAAATCTGAGTTCGGTTTGAAGAATAATATGTTTCGCATTTAAGGGAATCATATTTCCCGATGACTTGAAATGCGCCGATGTCAGTCCAGTTCTTAAGAAGTCGTCCGTGCCTAAACAAGACCAAAACTGTTATACACCTATTTCTAACCTTAGCTTTATGTCTAACATAATGCAAAAGGTGGTACCTAGCCATCTAATATCTCACATTATCACAAATGTCTTACAAAATGTGTTACAATCAGCATATAAAAAATGTCATTCAACTGAAACGGTTTTCTTAAAATTACATAATGATATGAAATTAAATATTGATAATGGTAAAGTAACTGCCCTAACTTTACTTTATCTTTCTGACGCCTTAAATAACATCATAGCATAGTAATTAAACGTTTATCGAAGTGGTTCGGCATATCTGGTGTAGCTCTCAGCTGATTTTCTTCATAACCTAACTAATAGATACTAAACCATTAAGATTGGGAACTGGTTTTCGGCTGCACTGCCCACTTTGGTGTACCCCAGGGATCTGTTATTGGGCCTTTGCCTTTCACTCTCAACACAATACAACTAAGCTCCGTTTTTAACAGTCGTAATCTAAACCATCATCTTTATGCAGATGACCCCCAGATTTACCATTATTTATTTACTTACATCGGCTCAGAAATGGTCTTAATGACATTTTCGGTTGGATGACTGAGAGTAGATTAAAGTTAAATCCTAATAAAACAGAGTTTCTTAAAATTGGTACTGAGAAGCAGCGTGACAAAATTAAAAGCTTGTTTCCAAACTCCTATGCTTAATCAGTATGTTACGCCTGCAAATTCTGAACGAAATCTTTGATGATAATTTCTATTTTAGACGGCATATTTCTCTAATTTGTCGCTACTGCTATTGTCATATTCGCGATTTACGACGTATTCGCCATTATTTGCCTCTTTCTTTTGCAACAAGTATCGCAACTTCATTGGTTACTAATAGGCTTGACTATTGTAATTCTCGTTTCGCAATATTACCCTTAAATATATCACTAGGTTACAACGTGTACAGAATTGCTTAGCTAGGGTTGTGATTAGATCTCCGCGGTTTTCTCAGTCAGTGCCTCTTCTGAATTCCTTGCTCTGGCTTCGTGTACGATATCGTATTATTTATAAGATATGAACCATTACCTATCAGGCACTTTTATGCAAGGAACCAGCAGATTTATATACATTGCTTACTCCTGTGAAAAATCTATCCAGCTTCGATCATCTAGTTCTGTTTTACCTTTTGTTCCTAGAGTCGATACTAATATTGGAACGAGGGCATTTTCAGTTGCTGCACAAACTCTCTGGAATTTGCCCCCTCTTACTGTTAGATCAGTTGAAACTAATATTCAATTTCGCAAAATTACCTTTATAACCTTGCGTATTCACCGTAGCTCCCTGCCGTATCGATCCATATGTTGACGACTTTAATATACAAGATTACCATCCAGAGAATTAACTCCAGATGGCAGGTGGACAAGGAAGCCCTTTGGCTTATTGAGAGTCCAATCCTTTTATCTACATATATCCAGCCCTTCTGAGGTTTGTGTCGATTTTATTTTTAAACATATTCACTCTACTAGAACCCACACAATCATCAGATAATCTGTTCCATTCATTCACAGTCCTTTGTGAAAATGAGAACTTTCTTACGTCTAATCTACACTGCTCCTTTACCAATGTAACTTCATGTCCTATAGTCTTTCTATCTTTCTTAACTGAAAAAAAACATATCTCTATCAATATTTTCATAGCCATTCAATATTTTAAACACTTCTATCTGATCTCCTCTCAACCTCCTGGTCTCCACTGTTGTTAAACCACATTCTTCTAGGCGTTTTTCATAACTAAGATCCCTCCGTTTTGGTATCATTTTAGTCGCTCTCCTCTGTACTCTTTCTAGCATATATATGTCCTTGTTGCGGTATGGCCTCCACGCTTGTATACAATATTCTAAATGAGGCCTAACTATTGTTTTGTACCACGGTATTATTAGTTCTTTTTCTTTATATGCTATATTTCGCCTAATCAATCCAAGAATTTGATTTCCTTTTGATGCTGCAATTCCACACTGCTCTGAAACCTTCATGTCAGCACTAATTATCAGCCCTAAGTCTTTTTCTTTTACAGCAGTAGTTAGTACAGTTCCCCCATTGTATATACTACATATTCGTTCCCATGTTCTGTGTGAAGGCATTTACATTTCCCACAATTTAACAACATTTACCACTTTTCAGACCACTTGATCAACCTGTCAAGATCATCTTGTAAATGCTGTCTATCTACATCACTTTTAATCCTTCTAAACACTTTTGTATCATCTGCGAATTTCAACACCTTGCTAGCTATATCATCATCCAAATCGTTTATATATATTAAGAATAATACAGGTCCCAGTACTGATCCCTGTGGAACCCCATTGAAAACTGATTTCCAGTTTGAAGCCTCCCCATCATCAATTACCCGTTGTCTTCTGTCAATCAGCCATTTTTTATCAAGTTAATTATACCATTTCCTATGCCATGGGCCTTTAGTTTAAGCAGTAATCTTTGATGTGGCACTTTGTCGAAAGCTTTTTGAAAATCTAAGTAGATGATATCTACTGGTGATCCATTGTTTACTCACTTAGTGATATCTCCCCAAAAACATAACATATTTGTTAAGCATGACCTCGCTTTTAGAAACCCATGTTGTGATGGGTTTATGAAGTTATGTTTAACAAGCAAATCCACCATGTGATCTTTAATTAGTCCTTCTAATAATTTACAAATCACCGATGTTAAACTATATGCACCGTAGCTCCCTGGCGTATCGATCCAAATGTTGACGACTTTAATATTTAACAAGATTTAACAAGATTGCATCCAGAGAATTAACTCTAGATGGCAGGTGGACAAGGAAGCCCTTTGGCTTATCAAGATTCCAACCCTCTTATGTACATATATCCAGCCCTTCTGAAGTATGTGACGATTGTATTTTTAAACATATTCACACTACTAGCACCCACACAATCATCACATAATCTGTTCCATTCATTCACCGTCCTTGTGAAAATGAGAACTTTCTTACGTCTAATCTACATTGCTCCGTTACTAATGTAACTTCATGTCCTATAGTCTTTCTATCTTTCTTAACTGAAAAAAAAAAACATATCTCTATCAATATTTTCATAACCATTCAATATTGTAACCACTTCTGTCTGATATCCTCTCAATCTCCTGGTCTCTACTGTTGTTAAAGCTCATTCTTCTAGGCGTTTTTCTTAACTAAGATCATTCAGATTTGGTATCATTTTAGTCGCTCACCTCTGTACTATTTCTAGCATATCTATGTCCTTCTTGCGGTATGGCCTCCACGCTTGTATAAAATATTCTAAAGGAGGCCTAACTATTGTTTTGTACAGCGTTATTATTTGTTCTTTTTCTTTATATGCTATATTTCGACTAATCAATCCAAAGATTTGATTTCCTTTTGAAGCTGCAATTCCACACTGCTCTGAAACCTTCATGTCAGCACTGATTGTCAGCCCTAAGTCTTTTTCTTTTACAGTAGTACTTATTACAGTTCCCCCCATTGTATATTCTACATATTCGTTCCTATGTCCTGTGTGAAGGCATTTACATTTCCCAAAATTTAACATTTGCCACTTTTCAGACCATTTGATCAACCTGTCAAGATCATCTTGTAAATGCTGTCTAACTCCATCACTTTTAATCCTTCTAAACACTTTTGCATCATCTGCGAATTTCAACACCTTGCTAGCTATATCATCGTCCAAATCGTTTATATATATTAAAAATAATATAGGTCCCAGTACTGATCCCTGTGGAATCCCACTCAAAACTGATTTCCAGTTTGAAGCCTCCCCATCAACAACTACCCGTTGTCTTCTGTCAATCAGCCATTTTTCTATCCAGTTAATTATACCATTTCCTATGCCATGGGCCTTTAGTTTAAGCAGTAATCTTTGATGTGGCACTTTGTCGAAAGCTTTTTAAAAATCTAAGTAGATGATTTCTACTGGTGATCCATCACCCACTTAGTGATATCTTCCAAAAACATAACATATTTGTTAAGCATAAACTCGCGTTTAGAAACCCATGTTGAGATGGGTTTATCAAATTATATTTAACAAGAAAATACACCATGTGATCTTTAATTTGTCTTTCTAATAATTTACAAATCACCGATGTTAAACTAACTGGTTTATAATTATTTGACTTGTTTCTCGAACCTTTTTTTAAATAACGGTATAATGTTTGCTTCTTTCCATTCTAAAGGAACCACTCCCTCTTCTAATGACAAGTTGAAAACTGTTGCAAGCGGTATGCTAATTTGTTCTACAATTTCCAATAGCAGTTTGGGTGGAATACCATCCACTCCAGGTGATTTATTATCCTTCATAGCCCTAATTTTCTTAGCTACCATTTCTGGGGTTACAATTAACTGTCTTAAATATTCTGATTCTGCCCCGTGAACATAGCCTCTGGTACTAACATTGAACTGATGTCTTCTCTGGTAAACACTGAACTAAAATACTCATTCAGGTCTTCTGCCATTAAGAATCCTTCTGATATTACATTTCCGGCACTATCTTCTAGAGGACCGACCCTATCCTGAACTTTCTGTTTGCTTCGAATATACGCATAAAAACTCTTGCTGTCATGTTTTATATTACAAGCTAATTTATGTTCATAGCTTCTCTTTGAATTTCTAATTTCAGCTTTGTTTAGTGCTTCTTTATAAATGGTGTAGACTTCGTCATTTCCAGTACGTTTATATGACTTCCACAACATTTATTTATACTTAATTTGTTAATGCTTCTTTCGATAAGTGTTTCTTTTTGGACCGTTTCCCGTGTTTTTTTAAGGGAACAAATTTTACGATGATGCATTCAATTTCACTCTTTAAGATAATCCAGCATTCTGTTGTTATCTTATTCGTTAGTGTGTTATTCAAGTCTATCTGCTAAATATTTCCTCATGTCCTTATATTTTCCTTTGTGGAAATTTCTCCAGTACTGCTTTTTACTATTTCTTTCTGATTTTACTTTGATGGTAAAATGTATCTGATTGTGATCATTATTCCCCAGTGGCTCACATATCCTGACATTGTCAACTAATTCATTATGTGAGGACAAAACTATGTCTAACACATTCTCTCCCCTGGTTGGTTCTAGCACATGTTGAGAAAGGAAACTATCTTGTACTAAAATTTAAAACTTGTGGTCCTCACTACCCATACTCTGTAGTTTTCCATTTTATATGCCCATGGTTAAAATCCCCCATAATAACACAGTCCCGTTTGCTCACTTCCCTTATAGCGTTTTGTATTTTTTCATTCTCTTCTATGCTTATGTTTGGACTTCGATAAACTAATCCAACCGTTAACGTTTAGTTTCCTGTAACTATGTTACACCAAACAGCTTCTTCGCAATCTGCTTCTCCGTCTAATTTCATTTCGTCAGCCTGGATAGATTCTTTAATATATAAAATAACTCCTCCTCCCCTTCTTCCTATTCTATATTTCTTAAACATTACATATATCCTGTCAGTCCCAATTCGGCATCTGATATATCGGTGGTTGCCCATGATTCGGTTATACATATTATGTGAGGGTCAATATCTTCTACCATAATGTTTAGTTCATTTCTTTTGTTTACTATACTCCTTGCATTTAAACAAACACATTTATATCCAGCGTCAGAACAGTTTTCCAGTCTGTTCTTTGATTAATTATTTTTGCTATCTTTATCTATGCCTCCAGTTTCAGGCTTCTCTGCGAGTCCCCCCTGCGAATTTAGTGTAAATAGATGCAACCTGTCCCACTGTCAACAGATCGCAGCAGATTCTCTGAGAATACTGCTGCCCCCTTTCCACTTAGATTGAGGCCATCTCTCATGTACATATCTTCACTCCCAACAAAGTACCCCCATAAATATGTGAATCCCACGCCCTCTTCTTCACACATCTGCTCAACTAGTGCGTTGATTGCCATCTTCTTACAGTTTCTATATGTTGCCCCCCTTCCTCCCGTTACTGGCAAAATTCCTGAGAGAACAACCTGTTCCACTCTTGTCTTCTTTAGCTTCCTCACTAGATGTCTGTATTTCTTAACTATCCCAGTTATTCCCTCCTTGTCTGCATTGTTTTTCCCTACGTGTACTAGTATATATCCTCCCTTGCCATGACCCAATACCTTATCTACCCTTTCGGTCACCTGCTCTATCCTAACCCCGGTAGACATACAACAATGTCCTTCCCCTCGCATATAGTCGTGTCTGTTTTTCTCAGAATTGAATCGCCCATAAACACTCTCTCTTTTCTCCTTGCCCCATCAATCACTGCCTCGGAGTAGCTCCTCCGGTTTGCATATGTCTGATTGTTTTCTTTTCCTCTTGCCTCTCCTGTTACATTATCTTCCATTCCCTTCTTTCCTGTCGCGTTTTCTCTTGTACCCTTTCCTCCTGTCATCTTCTCTTCTAGCACATTTACTCTCACTTCCTTTCGTCCCTTCATCTTTCCTCCCATCAAATTTTTTCTCTCCTCTCCTTTCCATTTTCTCCGGCTACCTCCTTCACTACGGTCACTTTCTCCCCTGTCACCTTCACGCCTGTCATGTTTTCTATTTTTTGCTGAACACTCTGTCTTCTACCATCAGTCTTCTGTCTCAGAGTCTTACCAGCTGCCTCTGTGGTATCTACCTCTTCACCACCTGTATCACTGTCGCGCTTCTCCTCGTTCTCTACAGTCTGACTAACTGTTGATCTATCCCCACTGACCCGTTTTCTTTTCCTCAGCCGAACACTTTTCCTCCGTCCCTCTGTCTTCTCTATTTTTTTTTCCTTCACACCGGTCACCTTCCATCCTCTCAGTCTCCTTTCTTCAGTCTCCGTGTCACAACTCTGCTCCTTCTGTGTTGTAGAATTATCAACTCTCTCCGCGTCATCCCTCTCTGCTCTATCTATTTCTATGTTGAGTCTCACCATCTTCTTCATATATCCGTCAACTTACACACCTCCTTCATCAGACATTCCACCCTCAAACACCCCATACACCGAAAGGTGAATCCGTCATCTTTGGTCTCTGCCCATCATTTTGGACAGCCAGACAACGCAAAATCCACCCAGCGCTGGCAGTCGTTGCAAACTAAGTGTCGTTTTGCCCTGAGTTGCCCCTTACAAGGTGCCATATCAGAATTTAGTTATGTTCAAAATAGTTTTTATATAGTCTTTGAAAAGACTTTTCTGTGTACAATTTACACCAGATTGTTTAGGTTATAGTTAGTTATATTTGTTAACACACAGTGACACACCGTGCCTTACCTAGTTACGATGTCGATGACAATGTATTCAAGTTAGGCTTAGATACAAGGTAGTCTTTACAAAGACTGTTTCCTGTGTACTAACATACACTTTAAAAGATTGTTATTTCAGGTTTTAATTACTCATCTAACTACATCGATTATCTCAAATAACGCATTTCTATTGTCGTTCACGTTACGATAACTTCGTCAGTGACCTACTTTGTAAAGAACGTTCCGATTACATTAACGTCCCTAATTATCGCTCGCAAATCGCCTACTTTTAATCTTCCCTAGATTACTCCCTCTAGCTAACTTTTAACAAAAAATATTGCTTAATATATATCTATAATTACGTTATGTATGCTATACACTCAATAATATCACTTATCTTGATCAAATATCCTTATATTTTCGCAAGTTTGCTGCATCAAATTCAAACCAATTCACCTGCGGAAGTTCCCCTCTAATATGGCTTATCTATTCTGTTACTGACTAATCCCGTTGTATAGATGCGCCTCTGTGCTTGGTTTCTGAGGATTTAGGCGCAAAATATAAGTTACCTTATTATTATTATTAATATTATATTTGACAGCCCAAATGTGTTGTATGTTCTTGTTTTGCCACATAACAATATTATTATAATCATTCCAAGACATGCAGAGAAATGTATGTGTTTTCAAAAGACATGCAGATAAATGTAAGTGATGTATATGTTTTTTATCGCAGACGAGCCAGAGATGGAGGAGATCACCAGTGTGATGTTCGATGACGACAGCTCAATCTCGGCCTCAAAGGGTCTGTGGCTCTTCAACCAGAACGTCGAGCTGAGCAGCAACGATTGTATGTATGGCAAGTGCGGCTTCTTCAACAGCAGCGCCCAGTCGAAGTTGGAGCTCGCCTACTTCAGCAACGCCTTCGACCGCTTCGAGTCGTTCTCCGTGAGTCTCTTCTTCAAGAGATCCGCCGGAGTTTCTGGTCAACGATCTCTGCTCGACAACTCCGAGTGTAGCCTTGACGGCTCCGTCGTTGCCCAGTCTGATGCTAGTGCCGCACTGGGTTACTTCGAAAACTTAAACGGCACCAAGGCCGAATTCAGCGTTAATGTAAGTAGGAACACAATCACTATGTCACATGCTAATCGATTATGTAAGATTTAAAAGTGTAACGTAACCGTTAGTTTGTATGTATTCATATACTAACGGATACAGTAATGCCAAGAATTATAAGAGCAATGAACATTGGTGTAATAATGAAAGGAACCGTTCACTGCTCATATGTGGAATGTAAACACGAATATGTAACAAACTATTAATTTTAACAACAGAGTTTATTGCTGTCTAATTAATAAAAACATAGTAAGAGAAGCAGACTTGGGAAGAATCTGTTTGGGGTAACATAATTAAAGGAAACTCAACATTAACGGTTGGGTTAGTTTATCGAAGTCAAGACATAAGCACAGCAGATAATGAGAAAGTACAAAACGCTATGGGGAAGTGAGCAAACAGGACTGTATAATTTTGGGGGATTTTAACCATGGGCATATACAAAGAGAATCTATACAAAGTACGGGGAGCGAGGACCACAAACCTTAATTTTAGTACAATATAATTTCCATTCTCAACATGTGCTAGAACCTACAAGATGTGAGAGTGTGTTAGACATAGATTTGTCCTCACAGAATGTATTAGTTGACAAAGTGAAGATATGTATGCAATTGGGGAGTAGTGATCACAACCTGATACATTTCCCATCAAAATAAAATAAGGAAGGAATAGATAAAAAACAGTTCAGGGAAACTTCCACAAAGGAAGCTATAATGACACGAGGAGCGATAGACTGGAATAAAACACTGAAGAATAAGACAGCAACATTATGCTGGTATATCTTAAAGAGTGAAATTGACTGCATTGTCGATAAATTTGAGAAGCAAAAAAAAAAAGTAATTTGTAATTTAAAACATGACAGCAAGAATTTGAATGCATATGCTCGATCCAAACAGAAAGTTCAGGTTAAGGTCGGTCCTCTAGATTGGATTCCGCCCAAACTACTATTTGAAATTTTAGATCAAATTAGCATATCGCTTGCAACAGTTTTCAATTTGTCATTAGAAGAGGGAGTGGTTCCTTTGGAATGGAAAGTAGCAAACATTATACCGTTATTTATAAAAGTTCGAGAAACATGTCAGATAACTATAGACCACTGAGTTTTATATCGGTGATTTGCAAATAATTAGATAGACTAATTAAAGATCACGCGGTTGATTTTCTTCTTAAACATAACTTGATAAAATCATCTCAACGTGAGTTTCTAAAAGCTAGGTCATTCTTAACAAATATGTTGTGTTTTTTGGAAGATATCACTAAGTGGGTAGACGAGGGGTCACCAATATATATCATCTACTTAGCTTTTCATCAAGCTATCGACAAAGTACCACATCAAAGATTACGGCTTAAACCCATGGCACAGGAAATGGTATAATTAACTGAATAGAAAAATGGCTGATATGTAGAAGACAACGGGTAATCGTTGTTGGGGAAGCTTCAAACTGGAAAACAATTTTGAGTGGGGTACCAAAGGGATCAATTCTGGGACCTATTCTATCCTGAGTATATATCAACGATTTGATGATACAACGAGCAATGTGTTGGAATTTGCGGATGATACAAAAGTGTTTAGAAAGATCAAAAGTTGTGGTGATAGACAGCATTTACAATATTATCATGACAGGTTGATCAAATGGTCTGAAAAGTGGCAAATATTGTTCAATTTTGGGAAATGTAAATGCCTCCACACAGGACATGGGAAAGAAGATGTACAATATACAATGAGGGTACTGTAATATGCACTACTGTAAAAGAAAAGGACTTAGAATTAACCATTAGTGCTAATATGAAGGTTTCAGAGCATTGCGGAATTGTAACTTCTAAGGGACATCAAATCCTTGATTAATTAGGCGAAATATAGCGTATTAGAAAAAATAACTATTAATACCGCTGTACAAAACAATAGTTACGCCTGATTTAGTTTATTGTATACAAGCGTGGAGGCCATATCGCAAGAAGGACATAAATATGTTAGAAAGAATGCAGAGGAGAGCAATTGCAATGATACAAAAACTGATGGATCTCAGTTATGAAATACGCCTAGACGAATGTGGTTTAACAACACTAGATACCAGAAGATTAAGAAAGATAGAAGAACTAGAGGACTTGAAGTTACATTTATCAAGGAGCAGTGTATATTATATATAAGAAAGTTCTAATTCTCAAAAAGGATTATAAATGAAAGGAAAATATGATATGCTGATTGTGTGTGTGCAAGTAGTGTGAATATGTTTAAACATACCTCAGAAGGGCGCGATTCAAGTAGACAAAAGGGATGGACTCTCGATAAGCCAAAGGGCTACCGTGACCACCTACCATCTAGAGTTAATTATCTGGGTGGCAATCTTGTTAAATCGTGTTTAATCAAAATATTTATAACACTAAGGGCTAGTTAGTTCTTTTTGTTCGGTTCCATCTCCATTTTGTTGTTATTCTTTCTAATCTAAATGGTCTTGTGAACAAACGACACAACGTGAACCTACAGTGTATTAAATTACACAAATCGCCCGTTACGTCCATAAACTACGTTCATATACTCTCTTTAAGCCAAAAGGCTTCCTTGTCCACCTGCCATCTAGAGTTATTTTCTGGATGCAATCTTGCTTAATCTTGTTAAATCTTATTTGCGCCGTAATGCGGCAAAACGTACAACATTCACAATACTACTCGGACGATGTGCCTACGATTGATTCAGGCTGCTGACGATTCCTGGAATCAACTCGTGATGTCGTACGATGGTCAAGAGGCTTCTTTCTACCTGAACAAGATTCCCGTCCCCACAGTGAATCTCGGTGGTACGTTAGTGATATTCATTCAACTGTTTCCTCAGACAACTCATATGATTCTATACAGCTACTGTACAGTTTTGAATACTTTTATTAAATGCTGTAGAGTATGAAATGGAACATATATGTACTCTGAAATGCAATAAGAACATTGTGTGGAACTCGACATCAGACGAGCGTATTGTGTTGGACATTCTAGTATTGGTTTATACTGTCAATACAAAAACATTAACAAGAATATATCTTGTTTTGTCCAGGACGATTGGCCCGCGTCAAGGCTTCGTTGGTGTTCGGCGGTTGCACCTGTGGCGGCGACTGCTTCTTTGATGGATACATGGATTCGGTATGTGCCTTTGGTGACATTGAGGCTTTATCGGTGTGCTCTTTCTCCCTCTTTGTGTTTCTGTCTGTCTCTCTGTCTCTCTGTCTCTCTGTCTCTGTCTCTCTCTCTCTCTCTCTCTCTCTCTCTCTCTCTCTCTCTCTCTCTCTCTCTCTCTCTCTCTCTCTCTCTCTCTCTCTCTCTCTCTCTCTCTCTCTCTCTCTCTCTCTCTCTCTCTCTCATATATATATATACATACTTACACACATGTATATATATCGCGCGTGTGTGTGTGTGTTTGTGCTGTTTGTGTGTGTCACATACTGGGTGTTATCTTAATTGATGTTTATTTGTGTAAATGCATCGGTGTCTTAGTGTTACGTGCTAGTTTGTGTTGATCGTTATGCTGAATTCGCACACAAATTCGTCGCTCAATTTAAACAAAAATTTTCACGTATATTAAACTAAACATTTTGTATTTCGCGTTACTTTGGCCGAGCTCTGATATTGCTTTGTGATCGAATTCTATCTCTAGAAGTTTAGTTTTATAATTAAACTTGCGCGCTTAATTTCCATTTATCGTGGTAGTGTTTAGCGCTGTTAATGTTACCTGTCAAATTGTATTGATGCTTAGAATTAAACAATGACACCTGTTTGTTTATCTGTCCATCAGGATTCATCAATTATTTTAACTTCCATTCAATGGTAATATGTTATTGTCTCTTTTATCAATCACTCATTTGATGCGCTGTAATAACAAATGTTCGTTTATTTCTAGAAGACGTTGTATTCGGGCTTATAGATGTGATGACAACGAGTGAAAGTATTTTTTAAAGGTGAAACTAGTTAAACTTAGTCTCTAATTGTTTCGGAACTCATACAGGAGCTATTAGCCATTCACTTGTTAAACAAGTGTCATGTTTGGTGTTTGTGATATACTACGATATCTACTGTTGCGTTGAATAGTAATCCGTTTATTAATACATTGTTTAATTCAACAGATCTGCTTCCTAAAGGGAACGCTGGACCAATCATATGTTGACTTCCTGTACGACAACCCAGGCCTATGTTTGCCGTAGGCGATGGATGACTGATTGAATCTCCGATTAATTGATTGAGCGTTGTTACTTTATTTACATTTTAATGAGGGACGATCGCACAGGTCTACGTCAAATTACTGGATCGATTTAAGAAGAACGCAAAAATTCAGTGAAATAAAACGATTTTAATGTACTATCGATATAATAAAATAGCACTGCATTGAAAACAGTTTGCCTTTCACTGATGTTGAATATATTTGTATCGCTTCATCACGAATAGTGTTATAAAAACAGTATTTTCTGTACTTCTGCCTGTCAGTTATTATGGTTCAAAGACGTAATAAAACACAAACCTGTGCAATATACTGTGTTAACTGCGTAGAGAGGTAATTTTGTTTACTCCGTGCTCAGTATCCTACTCACGTATGTACGCTATGCCTCTCAACCACCTGAACGAACGAGGAAGCATGTATGGACGTCATAAAGTCCTATGCCTGCCACGCTGCTCAACCATCCTTCCGAAGTCATTGAACTGTGTGCATGTTGTATAATTGTATATGCAATTTTTCATGTAAACTTCTCCCGCGTCCCTAGACTGATCGCCACCTCACAGGGGCCTTCTTTGATTTTGGCGTCGTATTCATCCTTCAAAGCTTTCATCCGATGTTGTTTACCCCTTAGTTCCGTCTCGCCGATCATTAGTTCAGTACATTCAGAAAACATTATATATTATTACAACGTACCAATACAAATAGGGGATGGTTCGCATAAACATTTACATTTCTTTTGTGATATTAGCCGTTTAAGGTGCATATGTTGTGCAAGTGGCGTGATCACTAGATGGCAGAACTAGTATTAGTCACTTAAACTGTTTGGTCGCAAGGTGCAGGTAAACAATGGGCGACATTTGTAGGAAATACTTCAATTAACTGCTACCCTCCACCTACAATTGCGCGTAATCCCATAATGTCAGTCTTGTCAAACTTACTTTCAACCTATCAGGAACCCTTGCCTTCAACCTAAGTTGAACCCTATATACTAATCCGTTTTGCACATCAGACTAACTAAAAATGCATATATACGAGGAGGGATAGCAGGGTAAGCTCTCTCATGACAGTTTCGAGACATAATTTGCTATTAGTTCATAAGTGGCAAATATACAGCTTTGGTTTTAAGACTCCCGCTTTGTTTTCGTTGTTGGGATGGTCGCCAGGTCTACCGTTTTCGTGTCAAAACCACACCAATATTTCACGGTTTAGGTGGTTTCTGGGCCCCTCAATTATGTCGATTAGGTAGTTTCATTCTGTGACTCTCTTTCTGTACATAAACCTAGCAGCGCAGCAGATTCCAATACACATCTCATCCTATAACTACAATATAGATGAGGCAAGGAGCAGTAAGTAAAATAAGTGTTTAATCCAGCTTGAACTTAATTTATTTTTATTCCATCTATGCTGCCTAACCAGCATTTGACATAGTTAATTAAATATTTCACAAATACAACTGTCTCACAAGACCACTGTCATGTGACACATCCGTAACGTCATTCTGTCGATGAAGACTGCGAGATGCAGTCGAAAGGACTATAGCCGGCCGTCATTGTTGGCCATTTCAACGTTTCCATCCGCTACTTGTTGCAATGATAAATTAACCAGTTTACGACAAGTTTCAGTGGCAATATAGCCGAGGTGGGCTGAGGCAATAATACCCTTTGATGTTCAGTTATTTCGCTTTTTACCACGTTCAACACAGCCACTTCAGGACACTTCCTGTTACCAGTTACTACGCTGGCCATCTACGAGTATATTAACAGTGTTATTTTAAGCTTAACATGTTTCTTCGTCTTCCATGTACCATGTCTGTCACAGGCGTTGACGATCATGGCCCTCCAAACTGCACGGTCGTTTGTAGTTTGTAGCAGTTCTGTTGTGCTCCTTCTACACCATGTTGAGAGACTATCTATTATTGTTATTCTCTGTCGTCCTCTGGATTTTTTTTTCTATCTTTCCTGTTGTTACTACATGTTCAAATTTTTTCTTTCTCATGACACGGCCTATAAATAATGCTTGTTGTGTTCTAACTTTGTTGTTGATCTTTCTTTGTGAATAGGCTGTCCTATGGATGACTTCATTGCTTTGTTTTGCAGTCCATGGCACTCGCAGCTCTCTTCTTAAGAACCACATTTCAGTGGCTTCTATGTTTTTTGTGAACTTTTCGTTATTGTCCAGGTTCACACCCATATAGCAGTATTGGCTCTATGTAGCATTGCAGTACAAGTTTTCTCACTTCAATTTTTGTGTTTGTTAAAATGTTTTTCATGTTGTGAAAAGCTGTTTTGGCTTGTGCAATTCGTCTCTTCATCTCATCGTTGTATTTACCGTCGGCTGTTATTGGTGATCCCAAATAGTTAAACATTCGGACTTGCTTCAAAACAGTGCAATATGCTACCTTGTTGCATGTTGAAGTGTATTTTTTCTTTGAGATGACCATGGTTTCTGTTTTCTTTTTGTTCAGAGACAGATCTTTTTTCTCACTTTCCTTTATTACTGTATGTTGCATCTGTTGTAGAGCTATTTCGTTCTCAGCAATCAGTACCGTGTCGTCTGCATATCGTAAATGATTCACGTTGTATCCCTCTACTTGAATGCACATTCTAATGTACGTAAGATGATCTCACTGTATAGTGAAAAGAGATCGGGTGATAGGACACACCTTTGTCTTACACCACTATTTATTTCTTGAAATTTGCTGATGTCATGTTCTATTCGTATTGCTGCTGTTTGTTCCCAGTACATAATTTTCACAACTCTCAGATCTTTCCCATCAATGTTCAAACTCTCCAGCATTGAGATTATTTCTTCAGGACGAACTATGTCAAATGCCTTTGTGTAATCAATAAAACATAGATACATATCTTTCTGCACTTCCAATGTTTTCTAAACCAGTGTTCGTAAGATGTATATTGCATTACTTGTACCTTTATTTTCTACAAATCCACATTGTTCTTCAGCAATTTCTGGCTTTATATTGGTTATCATTCTGGTCATAATAATGTTAAGCAACATCTTGGTAAAGTGACTCATGAGACTAGTTGTACGGTGTAGTTCACATTCAATTGCGC
Source organism: Paraescarpia echinospica (assembly GCA_020002185.1). Taxonomy (NCBI): domain Eukaryota; kingdom Metazoa; phylum Annelida; class Polychaeta; order Sabellida; family Siboglinidae; genus Paraescarpia; species Paraescarpia echinospica. Next base: position 21,862,008 of record CM034538.1, on the reverse strand, counting down.
CTGGTTTCTTTGGTATTGCTACAAAAATGGATCTTGATAAATCAGTTGGGATTCTTCCGCTGTCATATATTTTGTTCAAGAAGTCTGTTACTATATCAATACCATATTCATCTGAACACTCAATCATTTCAAAGGTAATATTATCTGGTCCAGCAGCTTTCCCTTTTTCATTGATTGTACGGCTTTTCGAACCTCGTCCTTCAATATAGGAGGACCATCAAAGTTCTTCTTAATTGATGGTTTTTCACCCCTTTCATCATCGTACAGTTCACCAATATATTCTGACCATCTGTCGAGTATTTTGTCTTTGTCCATTATTATGTTTCCTTCTTTAGATTTCAGGCAACCTGTAGCTGAGCATGTCATTTTCCCTGTGATTTCTCTTATTCTAGCATGCATAGATACTACATATGCATCATGATTTTGCTTAATTTTTCTCCTTTCGTCCATCAACTTTAGAATATCGTCAGTCATCCATTTTCTCTTTGCTTTTCTGCACTTCCTAGGAATAGTTTCTTCAGCAGCCTGTGTGATTGATTCCTTCATTTGTTCCCATTGGTCGTCCCCATCTTGAATGTCATTCAGAACAGTGAAATTGTTTTGAACTGCTACGCTGAATCTCATTTTAGTACATTCATGTCCAGTTTAAATTTCCTTGTTGCTCTTTTCCTTTTCTTCAGTTTCAGTCGGAACGTGGCTCGCACTGGCACATGGTCGGAATAGCAGCCTGTCCCAGGAAAGGTCTTTGCCACCAGTAAGGCATTTCTAAATCTTTTACTGACCAGGATATAATCAATTTGGTTCCGTGTTCGGTCTCCTGGACTAGACACGTCCAACGTCTTCTTGAGTGTTGTTGGTACCAGGTGTTTCCTACAATCATGGCATGAGATTTTGGCCACTCTATTAGTTCATCTCCTCTCTCATTTCTGCTCCCCAGTCCAAATATGTATTCACATCTTTCCCCACCAACTTTAGCATTAAAGTATCCCATAACTGTTACAATCTCCTGTGATTTGCAATGTGATTTTGCCAATTCAAGATCATTATAAAATGTATCGTGCTCTTCATTAGATTTGTCTGCGGTTGGTGCATACGCTTCCATGATGTTAATGTTAAATGGTTAGCCACTGATTTTCACCAACAGGATGCGATCCGATATGGTCCAGTATTCAAGTAAGCATTTTGCTCTTTCTTCATCCAGCATAATTCCAACTCCTCTTTCAACTCCTTTTATCATGTTTATGATATCGCAATGTACAATTATTGTCATTGATCTTTCAGAGTTGACGTTATTCGTGGCAAATTTGTTCCATGGGATAATAATATGAAGTATCGTAGAAAAGTCCTGAACAGACATATTTCTTTGTATATCAAACCATAAACGACATTGTCTAGGTCCAACAAACCAGTATAGTGTAATAATTAAATATAGTATTATATAATTAAAAGAAGGAAGCTGTAATGGTACGGACACATACCTCGACACAAAAGCGTAGCCAATTCTGCAGGTCACATTGGAAGGGAGAAATAATTTATTTGATTTTAGTTAGTCGAAAGAACGGCAAATTTTGTAAACAGTGTTTTAACATATAACTATGGTTTTATATCTTATTAATTCACTCGTAACAACCACAATAGTGCGCCGCAGATGCGGCGCTTTATAAGAAATGTGTTATTATTATGAGTGTTATGATTATTATGAATATTATGATTATTATGATTGCTATGATTATTTTGTTTATTATGTTTATTTTGTGTTTTATAATTACTGTCACGGATTAGCGAGGTCTCCGTACACTAGATGGCTCAGTCTAGTAGGGTTCGTATATATCAAGGTCAACGCATATGAGAAAGAACGATTATCGTGAACAAGCAACAAAGAACGAGGAAAATTTAATAAACTTTATTCCGAGATGTCTTCCTTTTGCTATATATCTCGATTAAAAAAATAAACAGAATAAAGAAATCCTGTAACCAGATCTTAATAGAACACAATAAACAATAACACTGAATCTTTCAATTATCAAATTCCACTTTCTTTCTAAGGTGGATTATACCACTACACGACCAAACACTAGTCGCCAAGTGTTATATAAGAATAATTCCCATAATATAAATACACAGTATATAGCTAGTCCTCGCGGACTCTCATTACAGTAATATGTTACAACACACACACACACACACACACACACACACACACACACACACACACACACACACACACACACACACACACACACACACACACACACACACACACACACACACACACACACACACACATATATATATTTATATTATATATATATATGAATATTTCAAGGGTAATAATACCTCATTTCAAAACCACAGATAACTTCCAATCATAATACAGGAAATAATAGATACGTTCAATCAGAAAATAGACATTTACACTGGGCTAGTCCCATCTCGAATATATACGAACGTTTGTTGAAGTCAACACGCCGAGCTCAGAACACAATTAGAACGGTGTATCTCGGCCGCACGAGTGATGATGCCGGGCACTTGACGATTGCTGTCGTACGCCGCGAATTCTCGAGTCGCGTCCGTTCAGTGATCGCACGGTCGCAAACGATTGCGAAGTCAGTTGAATACGTTCAACTGAAAGACGAAGCCGGGCAGTAGACGCTTATCTCCGGCCGCTACGAATTCGATCGAGAGGTCTTGTCCTGTCGCAAACAATCAAGAAGTCGGATGAACGGTTTCGCGCGAATGACGACGTCTGGCAGTATACGTTTACCGCCGGCCGCTACGAGTCGCATTCGATCAAGCTTTCTGACGATGTCGCTGTGAGACCGCTGTTCGAGGATGGCCCGAGCTGGGTGAGCGCGTCGCGATTATCGCTCATTGACGCAAATACATTGGGGCCGACCGGAACTTTGTCTCAATATACCGCTGACGTGGCGGCATGGCTTCTTCGAAGCTCGAACAGTCATTCTGGACACTGAATATTATACACACACACAAAGGCTTGGGAACGTAACCCACGTTAACGATTCCCACCACGCTTCATGACTTGACTTACCATTCTCTTGGCAGCAGGGCAACCTGTCTCGTTCAACCCTGGACTTGTCCCAGTCCTTCCCCAGCGCCTAGATGGCGAAATGCGTACAACAGATGTTTATATAAGAGGACCTAATTACACATCATATGACAGGTTTCCATCATTTCTATTGGCTAGTACAATATACAAGTCAAGCTACGCCTTGTGGGACACCCTCTAATATACAGTGAAACCACCTGCTTGCCTAGAAACGCTAGCAACAGAATACCACGCCCCACTGTGCGGATCTGCAACTGAGTTGCTGTAATTACGTAACAAAGGCGGCTGGTTAACAATATGTCTATCTACTGGCTTGACCTTCCTCACTTATAAAATTAAACCTCAGGAAAGTAGGTTTAATCATCCAGAAATAGCAGAAATGCTACAATTACTATGATTATTAGGATTGATATGATTATTGTTAACATACTCCTTGTGCGCCTACATGACAGCCTATTAGACAGTCTCGGATATTAAGCATGTGATTTGATGTTTTAAGGCTAATATTACTTGCCACATTTTGCACAATGCGCTATGAAGGTACATTGAACGAGGTGGGAAGTTCATTTTGAGGATTAGTACGTCAATTCTTTAGATTTTTAAACACTTTTATCAATGAGTAGGCAACAGAAGAAGAGTACGTGACCAGTCAACCATGACGTCGGCCTTTCACTATTCAGGTAAGGCCCTCCACCAGCTGACTGACAGTGCAGTGGGAAGGCCAGTTAGTAGACCATTGTGGCAATCACCACCTATGAAGTGACTTGTGTGCTGCTCAACGCGCGATCTGTGTGTAACAAACCCATAATAGTTAAAGAACATATGCTTGAACATAAAGCCGATTTAATGTTTTTGACAGAAACATGGTGCAAACCAAACAAGAGTGCCGTTCTCGACGAGTTAACCCGCCAGGTTACAGCTACATTGAGGAATGCCGTTCATCGAAGCGTGGAGGTGATGTCGGACTGTTATAGAAGTAATGTCGAGCATTTGATTATCAACGTATTTTTTGAACTAGTGTAAATTATCAACAACAACGGTGTTCATATCAGTTTTATTTCAACATTATATAACGTTGCGATTCTATTTTCCATTTGCGGTGCAGCTGATTATTCGATGGTGTCCGGCGCCGACAGCGTCTACGGCCTGCTGGTTGATCCGTGCAACTGCCAGAACTACTATCAGTGCGAATACAATACAACGACGGCAGAGCTCATCGCCTACAAGCGAAGCTGCAACCCGTGTGAAATTTGGGATCAGGTCGTCCTCACCTATGTCCGGGATGACAGCAAAGGAGACTGCACGTTCCACCCCTCTACCCCAGCAGCTGGTGAGTCTGAGAAACCGTCTCGTCCTGCGTCATTGATTGCTCGGCTGGGACGTGTTCTTGTACATTTTGTCAGCAGAGGCAAATTCAAAGAAAGCACTGCAAACTCCTATAAAATACAAGCATCTACATATCAGTATGAGTACTGTTGTTTTTCCCCTGTCACCTCGATGCGTATCTATATTATGTTTATCATAGATATCATAATTGGCTGGTCATATTGGAGAGTAACCGTATTGGCCTCGTCCTGCGGTATACATGCGTCTCGGGCCAATGCGGCTGGCTACCCGAAGGTCATTACAAAATCTATACATCAATGCATAGCATGATCATTATTATTAATAGAACCTTTTATGTATATTAATACAAGTGTTTATGGGTGTTAATTCATCTTTGTCCAACTCTTGACAGTTTGAACTGGCATTGACATGGTAGTATATTTCTGCGATTATTTACCGTACGCTGAAACAATGGCGTGTCTAACTGCCGATGCGTGACGGCGAATGCAATTATGCAAACATCACAATTACGTTCTTGATGAACTCGGACAATATGGATAAACTCTGCACAATGCGGCTTGAACTCCGTCAGTAGGCCTACGTGTACTGATTTTGCGTCAGTCAGCAATACTGGCGGGAAAGCGGGTATTTTATAAAATACTGTTTGCAAACGCCTTGATCTCTAATTGTTATTGAGTTTTTGTTTGATGGATTTATTCAATGTAGTTGCAGTTGTTTCCATTGTGGTCCTTAGACACGCGCAGACAAAACATGACACTGAAAAAATAAAAGTGCCTTGTGATAATCTGCCAAAAAATGTGGTGCTTTGCCATTAACAATATTGTAGATTAAGTTTTGTTAGCCGTAGTAGTGGTAACATGCTGACCTTTTTAAACTCAGTTGAACAAATGTGGATCCTGGTTGGTGCGTTAAGACGGATGTAATTACACGAGGGACGAAATATATGTGAGTTTTTCGCATTGATGAATTTAATGCGTGTTTCAGGGCGACTGTGTCCACTGGGGGAAGTTATGGACCACCCTAACCAGTTCACTCTGGGCAACGAGACCAGGCACTACCTTCAACTTGACGCTGTGCACGTGTGTGCGATCTGTACCTTGTGAGTAGAAGTATTATTTAGCTCAATAAATGATGGTCAGCGAGTTGTCTGTTACTTTCCAAAACAATAAATGCGCTTGCATCACGTCATTAAATTAACCGTACATGCTTTTTTGTATAAAACGATGACACAATAATTGCCCAAATATCACTAATGTGTGGGTGATTCAGTGTACCCTGTCCACCAAGTTTAACATTTCCTTAATACTGCAACGAAGAGTACACGACCATTCGTAACGCGTAACAAGTAATATGATTATAAGTTATACATTTGAAAGAGTATTTACCCTTTCGCAGACGAGCCCGAGATGGAGGAGATCACCAATGTGATGTTCGATGACGACAGCTCCAATCGGCCTCAAAGGGTCTGTGGCTCTTCAACCAGAACGTCGAGCTGAGCAGCAACGATTGTATGTATGGCAAGTGCGGCTTCTTCAACAGCAGCGCCCAGTCGAAGCTGGAGCTCGCCTACTTCAGCAACGCCTTCGAGTCATTCACCTTGAGTTTCTTCTTCAAGAGATTCGCCGGAGTCTCTGGAGTACGGCCGAGTTCAGCTTTGTTGTGAGTACGAACACAAATACTTGACCATATAAACATGGCATCTTTAATATTTAATACGTATATCAATGTAGCGTCAACAATAATTTGTTAACGGTTTCAATGATGTTTTGAACTATTCCATAAAGGAACATATAGGTGGAGTATGTATGTAAGTTACGCCAAAATACGTAAGCATGTGTATATAACAAAACTTCGGATACATATAAAAATAACAGATTTTAAGATGTATTCGCGTGTGATTATATATCCCCTTCGTGTCCGTTCATAACACAAGCGCGAAGACACATGGCAAAGTGTAGGTACATTGTAATAAATAATATTTAAGGAAGCTGTGTGTTAAACCAATAATCCAAAACAATTTGATGTGCTTACGATTGATTCAGGTTGCTGACGATACGTGGAACCACCTCGTGATGTCGTACAATGGCCAAGAGGCTTCATACTATCTGAACAAGAATATCATTCCCACAGGGACTCTCGGTGCTACGTTAGCCTCCTTCAACAACTTATATAATTCTATGTAGCTGCAGTACTGTTTTGAATGCTTTTACTGACTGAATACAGTAAAGTATGAAATGAAACATGTATGTACTGTGAAATGTGTAAAAACAATGTGTGGAACTCGACATCAGACGAGCGTATTGTGTTTGACATTCTAGTATTGGCTTACACTATCAGGACAGCAACACAAGCATGCATATATCTTGTTTTTCACACGACGATTGGCCCGCGTCAAGGCTTCGTTGGTGTTCGGCGGTTGCGCCTGTGGCGGCGACTGCTTCTTCGATGGATACATGGATTCGATATGTGCCTTTGGTAACACTGAGGCTTTGTGTGCGTGCTCTCTCTCTCTCTCACTCTTTGTTTATGTTTGTCTGTCTGGATCTCTTTTCCTTTCTATGTCGCTCTATGTATCTCTCTCTTTCTATTCCCTCTCTCTCTTTCTCTCTCTCTCTCTCTCTCTCTCTCTCTCACACACACACACACATACGCACACACACATACACACACACACACACGCACGCACACTCACATACACAGTTATATTTGTGTATGTGTGTGTTTGTGTGTATTTGTGTGTTTGTGTGTGTTTGTATGTGTGTGTGTGTGTGTGTGTGTTTGTGTGTGCTGTTTGTGCTGTCTGTGTGTGTGCCACATTCTGTGTGTTGTCTTAATTGATGTTTATTTATGTAAATGCATCAGATAGTTATGTGACTTTTGGGTGTCTTAGAGTTATCGATACTTGCTTGCTTGTGGTGACCAATACACGGAATTCGCACAAGCAATTGTCGCACAATTTAAACAACAACAAAGACGTAGGTGCTTACATTAACTATGTAAGTTGCAAAGTATTTTCTCGTAAATTACACTAATTGTCATTGTCTATTCTACGTTAACTGTGACATTGTTTAAGCTCTGATTTTGCTTTAGGTGATCATATCCTTTCTCGACAAGTTTAGTTTTATAAAGAAACTCTTTCGCGCCTTATTTCCATTCATCAGCGTAGTGTTTAGAACTGTTAATTCAAGGCATCTGTTTGTCAATCTGTCTGTCAAAACTCATTAGTAATATTAACGTCCATTCAACAGTAATATGTTATTGTCGATTTTATCGACGACTCACATGATGTATTTGACGAATTGTTTAGTTTGTTATAACGCAGCGAACAATTCAGTCGAGCTCAAGTTATTTCTAGAAGACGTTGTATTCGGGCTATAGATGTGTTGACAGCGAAGGAACGTAATTTAGTTTTATAAAAGGTGAAATTAGTCAAACCTAGTCTCTAATTGTATCGGAACTCATACAGCAGCTGATAGCCATTCACATGCTAGACAAACGTCAGGTTTCATATATGTGACATACTACAGTATCGAGTGGTACGCTAAATAGTAATATGTTTAGTAATACATTGTTACATTCATCAGATCTGCTTCATGAAGGGAGCTCTGGACAAGTCCTACATCGACTTCCTGTACGAAAACCCAGGCCTGTGTCTGCCCTTGCCGATGGATAACTGATCGATGCACTGATTAATTGATTGAAGGAGCTTAGTTACTATACATTTTATTGTGGGAAGATATCGGACACGTCAACATCAAATTAGTGTTTCAATATGAAAAGAACGCACAAAGTCAACGAACGAAAGATAATTGAATGTACAATCTACATATTAAATAGCATTGCATTGAAAACCTTCTGCTTTCACTAGTTTTGATTACGTTTATTTACGCTTATTTACGCATTCTGGTATTAGAACAGTAAATACTAGATTACGATCGAGATACGTATTAAAACACAACTACACATAACATACTGACTTGATTGCATAGTGGTGTAATTTTGTCAACTCAGTGCTTAGTATCCTGCACACTCGTGTGTTTTATGCTTCTCGACCATCTGAATTGATACGCAAAAATACTTATTTTCATATTCTTTAAACTGTTTAATGCAAATCACCGATATGTATCGGAAATTAAAAGAATACTTTGTTCTCAGACAATCACATCATATATATATATCATAATAATCACAATTCCGTGTCAAAGTACCACAATATTTAGCAAAGCATGATGACTAGTAATATATACAATCAATACCGCATCAGTAGCGAGAACTATACCAAATGTAATCATGTTGTAAATACGTAACGCTGCAAGGCCATTTTGTTGTCGAATTTCCACTGGGGAGCAATATCCCACAAGGGCACTTTCAACGATAAGAAGACAAATACGTACACTAACGCACAAAAACACACATAAACTCAAGGACGCATCCACACACGCTCTCACGCACACGGGTACTCTCTCTTGCACGCATTCACTACGCACGTACTCACACGATGATCTTAATGAATTGTATATATATATATATATATATATAATGTTTCCCCTGAGTAAAATGATGGGCGAGGTGGTAGGGGTGGGCGACGTGAGCGCCGCAGGTGCGAATCGTTGCTAAGGGGGTCTGGGGGCATGCTTCCCCTTAGATTTTTTAAAAACTACGTTTAAATGGTGCATTCTGATGTGTGTTTTAATCTTTTCTCTTGAATTTGAGGGGGGAGATAGAAAACAACACGACAAAACTTGTAAATGTAGTAATCGTGATTGATAAAAGTCAGTAATCATGATTGTTTCATAGTATTGAGGTGTGGTTTCCACTTAACCACTGGTACTTGGTTGGTGTGATCTTGCCCTAAACCTAGGCCTTGTTACCGCGCTGATAGAGTCAGTAAAAACGTAAAAGGTAAGTTCTTATATAGCGCAGTATCCAGTCCTACGGACTGCTCAAAGCGCTTTACAGTTTACTCCCTGGCAGACCTGTTCAGTCGTACACCATCTCGACTTCTCTGGGAAGCACCCAGTGGTATCATCTGAAGACTCTTTTATCATCAGCTTTAAATAATTATAATATCGTAATATAATTGTATATTTGTGGTTGATGTTCCAAAGATTATATTTTTGTTGCTAGCATACTATGCAATTAATTAAACATTCATTTCTGGAATGCCACCAAAGTATGTTTGTATTAATAGCAAGAACGTTTCTCAAATGGTGTCCTTTTATAAAACAGCATAGATTGTTTAGTATATCCAGTTTATGTGCAAACATATCATTGTCTAGCCCAAGTTATCGATAATCCGTTAATGTACACGATTTTGGGCAATATGCGTCTTTTATGAGATGTGAACTTCGGTGGTTTATATTCATAAGTACTTCACTCAGATCAACTTTCCCAAAATTTTGTTTGCACAACTTTGTTGGAATATGTATTATATATTTAGCACAAATGCATCTTACAAATCACGTTCCTTATTTTGCTTAAAACAACGGCAGACATCATTAGTTGAATAGACTTGTTGTGCCTGTGGGCACTTGTGTCCAAACCGGAGCCACCTCGATTTCGCCGTTATAACTTATGTTTTGCCTAACTTTCATACATCAGTGAAATAGTTCCAGCATTCAACATTATCCTAGGCATATTTAGCAGATTAGCGCAAACCGGGTCGCTATCTGGGTTTCGAAAGGGTCCGGATTTGATACAAGTGCCGACTAGTGAATAGGATGCAGGGTTTTTATTTGGGCTTCAAAAGGGTCCGGATTTGACACAAGTGCCGATTAGTGACGTAGTGCCATCAGTCTGCATGGTTTTTACTCCCACCAAAGTCATAAACCAGAAATTCTACATCAACAACACCGCCATTATGATTTAATGTGGGCACATAATATAATAGCAAAATTGAGCGCAAAAGACATCTTAGTTCAGCTACCGTTTTCTTTGTTTTTTCTCCGAGTTCCACGTGTCTTGTAGATGTCACCACTGGAGACACCGGGGGTCCCGTGGGAATATGTGGGAAACTGAAAAATGATGTCATTCATTTGAGTTAATTCCAACAGGTAAATCTTAACCGGCCTTGAGCGACGTTAAGATGACTAAACGTTGTTGCTAAAACTCTGCGATTTTGTAGGAATATAAGTGACTTTGTGTTGTCATTTCACAGTGCTCGCCGGCGCTAATTATATCGCGATAGAACTAAACAACAGGGCATACAAATAGCTACGAGGCGGCAATTTCGGCATATTTTGGGCGAAGCGGCATAGAAAAACGGCGAGGTTTCCCGCTTGTCATATACCAGGGAAACACTGTATATATATATATATATATATATATATATATATATATATACATGTATATATATACATGTATATATATATGTATATATATATATATATATATATATATATACATGTATATATATATATATATACATATGTATATTTATATATATCCGTTCTCTAAATGTCACGATTACATACTTTTCCTCAGAGACAGAATAAACATTCTAGCACGTATGAATATACAGTAAACCTCGCCTAAGTCGGATCGTCGCTCAACTCGGACATAATTCAGAGGAACGGTTGATTTGTAATGTATTTCCCATACAAATCTTCGTCTAAGTCGGATTATGTATGTCTGATCTTCGCCTAACTCGGAATAACTGAGTCGGTCCATTTGATCCGAGATAATGTGTTTTTCCTCGCCTAAGTCGGATTGCAGTATTCAACAAAATCACTTGGTTGCTTGGCGTATATGTACCAGATGAACTAAAAGGTGAAACGGCTATTCTAAAAACATAATCCGTACGTAGGCGTCACGTCTTCACTCATATAATACAACTATCATCACCAATTGCCCTGAAACCAGCGTGGAACAAATTGAAACCGGAAACACTTCTAAACTCCTACAAAAGCAGGAATCGTCTAATGTGTTGAGCGTCAAGACGACGATGAATATGAAGTAGCTCCTTCGTTCAGAAATGTACGGAATAAGCACCACGAGATGTTTGGAGATGTTGTTTACATGATAGACGACTGTGTTTTCGTGGACGAGACAGCAGAAACGTTGGCTACTTCAAATAATGAGCAGATCTTTGAAGCAGTACAACACCCCGACGCAGACGGTTGGTTTACTGAGCGATGATGAAGGCGACGAAGTTTCGGTGTCTGAAGATAAGATAACAAAACTCAATGGCACATATTCTGCTTTATGGACGCTAATTAAGGCACTCTAGTTCGACGTTCGTGAAATCGAAGAGTTGATCAACAAATAGAGGCCATTATAATGAGATAGTCGCAACAAATATTTACGCAGAGCAAGATGACTGACATTTACAATCAATCATAATTGTTACGCTATAACATTCGGGCCAAAACGAAGCATAAAACTGTTCTAATTCTGCATACTGGTGTATGTTGCTTGTGGACATCAACGTATGTAGAATTACTGCAGTATCCAGTCACTTTCAAGCGTTATTCACAGTTACCTAAGGGCTTTTAGCCTTTGGCGCTGGGATATGTCATATTCGGCTAAGTCGGATTTTCGCGAAACTCGGACTAAATCACCCGGTCCGATTGAATCCGACTTAGGCGAGGTTTAATGTATATGCATGAGAGTTTATGTGAACTAATGTACTCACACTGTCTTTATTTTTTTATTAACCATATTTTGTTTTCCATTATTATAACATTGTAATATTTAGCATTGAAGAAACAGACGAGTATGATATAATAATTATTTATTTTAACACTTATCGCGGCCTTAAAATTTGACCAATGTAGAGAATTTGGCTTATACGAATCTCCGGTTTATTTATGCCGCCGTATCACCATAACGATGATTGTTAGTTTTTTTTTTGACGAGTATAGTTATGGTGTTTGTGTATTAATATCTAGTTTATGGGGAAATAATATTTATGATATCCTTCGTATATCATGTTATCAACGTATCCGACTTTGCTAGTAATTATTGTATTACAGTAGTCATATTGTGTACTTCTTAAATTATATTGTTGTTTATATTTATGGGATGGCTCCTGTGCTAGCGATATTATATATCTTAATGGGAGTCTCCCGACCTTATCTATTACTTGCGTTATTCGTTGTATATGTATCGTATTTATAGGTCAAATAAATTGATTCTGACTTCTGATATACTTGTTGAGTTTATTGTAGAGAATGAACTGATGATCACAAATACTTTCTTCAAACAACATTAAAGAAGACTGTACACTTGGACAACACCAGCTGGTTGGAAAAGAAATCAAATGGACTTAATACTGATACCAAAATGATGGAGGACGTCTGTGTTTAATGCAAAGATATTACCGGGAGCCGATTGTGGCTCTGACCATGAATTGCAAAGCGCAAAGATAGCGATACAATTAAGAAAGGTGAAGAGAGGGAAAGAGATAGTGAGGTAAAACGTCAGTGATATCAAAGAAGAATACCGAGTAGAGGTTATGAACCGTTTCGGAGTAATACAGACAGTGGCTGACGAGAAAGAACCAGAGGAGTTGGCAGTAGAAATTAGGAACATCATTATGGAATCAGCTGACAAACACTTCACTAAAAAGAGGAGTCAAAAACAACAATGGATAAGCAAAGACACACTGCAGACGATTGACGAAAGGAAAGAGATAAAGAAGAACAAAGAAATGAGTGAGAATTATCATGAGAAATACACAGAGAAGTGCAAGATGATTAAACGAATGTGTAAGGAAGACAAGAAGAAATATATAGAGAAGAAATGCGAAAAGATATAACTATGTATGAGAAGGAACGATAGTCGCAGTATGTTCGAGGAAATCAAGTTTATGACACAGTCGTTAAAACCTAGAATTGGCGTTATTAAAGATGAAACGGGAATGACTCTGACAGAAAGCGATAACATACTTGAAAGATTGTGAAAGCATGTTTAAGAAAGAAGAAACAGAAGAGGTAGACATGGATGAAGGCAGAGAGAGGACAGAACCAGAAGATGAACTTGAGCCTTTGCGTTCAGAGGTGGAGTGGGCAATAAAAAGTCTAAAAGACGGAAAATCACCTGGCACTGATAACATCACTGCAGAGCTAATAAGAGCAAGTGGAGAAGCAGGCGTGGATATCTATCACACATTATGCAAGAAAATATGGAGAAGTGGAACATGGCCCATGGACTGGAAACGAGCCATACTTATACCAATACCAAAAAAAGGTGACATACAAGAATGCTCAAACCACAGGACTATATCCCTCATCAGCCATGCGAGCAAAATTATGCTAAAAATCATAATGAAGATAATCACAGCAAAATTAGAAAGTGAAGTCAACAGAACACAAGCTGGTTTCCGGACTGGAAGAGGAACAAGAGATCACATTTTCAACCTGAAGATGTTAATCAGAAATGCAGAGAATTCAACCATGACCTTAGGATCTGTTTCATAGATTATTCAAAAGCTTTTGATAATGTTAGTCAACAACAACTCTGGAAAACCTTGATAAACATGGGATTTGACCAGAAAATTACATCACTTATCCAAAATGTATAAGTTTGACAGCAGTCCTCAGTGAGATTAGAGTGTGGTACCACAGATTGGTTCCCAGTCGGCAAGGGAGTGAGACAGGGGTGTATTTTGTCCCCCCCATCTATTCAGTCTATACACAGAGCATATTATGAGAGAAGTCGAGACTGACACGAGAAGCAAGTTTTTTAATGGACTGAAAGTGAATGGACAGGAGATATATGAATTGAGATATGCCGATGACACAGCGTTAATATCCGTTACAAAAGAAGGATTGGATAAACTGATAACTTCTGTTAAAGAGCACAGTGAGATGAAAGGATTGAAACTAAACGTAAAGAAGACTAAGATTATGGATGTGAAGGGATGTCGAGAACCATCAGAAGTCACAGCAGATGGCGAGGAAATAGATCATGAAATGAATATGTGGGGTCACTGATAGAAGCGGATGGAGATGGAACGAAAGAGATCAAGCGGAGGTTGGCAATGGCGAGTAAAAAGTTGACGTAGATGAAGAAGTTGTGGAAAGCAACGAACAAAGATATGAAACTACGAATTATCCGAGTCTGCATATTTCCAACGGCTACGCATGGATGCGAAACCTGGACTCTTAATACGAACATTACTAAACGTATCAATGCATTTGGAAACAAGTGTTATAGAAAGATATTACGAGTTTCGTGGACTGAACGTAGAACTAACGCATCCATCACAGATGAGCTTGGTGTTATACCCAGGACTTTATTGAACTTTGTAAAGAAACAGAAACTAAGTTATTTCGGCCATGTGAAACGGCGTCAGTCTCTAGAGAGACTAATAATGGAAGGAAAAGTGGAAGGCAGCAGAAGCAGAGGAAGACCCAGGAGACAATTGGGAAGGACATAGAGGAATGGATGGGAGCCGACGTCTGGCGAATGGAGAGATTGGTAAACGAAAGAGCTGTCTATATACTATCCATCAAGGCTGCAACGTCGGGAAATGGATAATCAAACACAAAAAGGTTATAATGCTATAACCCAAGGTAAAAGATGTAGCAGTAAAGGAGGTTTATTAATATTTACTAATAATTAATATAAATCAGAAGTAATTTTGAACCTTAATATATATGAACACTGGGAAGGATTGATTATTAAAGTACATGGTGGTGATTTGTTAAAAACATTAACCATTGGGAACGTATATAGACCACCAAGAATACAAAAATAAAGAGATAAATGCTTTTATAAATTAATTTTCAACAGCTGTAAAATCACTGAAAAAAGTAATCATGAACTGATTATTGCAGGAGATTTTAATATAAACTTACTCAAAATAAATTAAAATGATATTTAAAGTAATTTTTTTATACCTTAACATCACACAGTATTTACCCCCAAATTACTCTTCCCACTAGATTTACAAAAAAACACGGAACCCTGATAGAAAACTGTTTCTGTAAACTTGGTCAAGTTGTATTAGAAAGTACGACAGGGATATTAATTAAACGATTCTCTGATCATCAACCAGACTTCATGATCGTAGACATCACCAAAAAGATATCATCCTAAATATGTAAAAATAAATACATTAAGCACAGAGGCAATGCAGAACGTTACACATGAAAATAAATCAGATGACATTTACAATAAACTTGATAAAATCCCAAATGCTGATCCAAATTTTAATTATGATATAATATATACAGATATTCTACGGTCTAAAAATAAACACATGCCAAGCAAATTAGTAAAATGTGATAAATATAAGCATAACAAATCTGTATGGATTATTCAGGGTTTTCTCAAGTCAATTAGGTACCGAGATAAACTTTATATACAATTACAATTAACTAACCCTAATTCACCAAACTATGAAATAATTAGAATTAACCTCAAAACGTATAATGAAATATTAAGGGAAAGCATTCGTGCAGCAAAACAAATTGATTTTGAATGATGTTTTAATCGTCGTTACAAAAACGATATAAGAAATACTTCGAAAACTATAAAGGATTTTCTATCTAAAAAAACTAAAACACAACCAAAAATTCAAATATTTTTTTTATAGAAAATGATATAAAATTAACAGATAAAAAAAGTATTGCTAATAAATTTAATACTTTTTTGAAAAGTAATAAAAATAATTGAGCCGCAATAATAATCAAGTGTTAAACAGGAATTTGTCCTGATAAACTTAAAATTGCCAAATTAATTCCTATATTTAAGAAAGATGATCCAACATTATTGAAAAATTATAGGCCCATTTCTCTACTTCCAACAATTACTAAAGTAATAGAGACACTAATTTTTACTCAGTTATCAACATATTTTAATGATACCAATCTACTTTTTTACAATCAATATGGGTTTAGACCTAAACATTCAACTGAATGTGATGCATTAGAATTAGTAGATAGAATTATAACGCAAATGGATAAAAATGATGTTCCGATTAACATATTCCTCGATCTTTCTAAAGCTTTTGACACTATTGACCACACCATGTTATTAAATAAATTGTGATATTATGGTATCGACGATGCAGCTCTACTTCTGTTTAAAAATTATTTAAACAATCGGAAACAGTATGCCGAAATTGATTAAATAGAGTCTGAAATTCTTCCAATAGCAGTTGGTGTCCCACAAGGTTCAATCCTTGAGCCACTGTTATTTATAATATATATATATATATATATATATATATATAAATGACTTCTCACAAGCTAGTAGCTAATTTATGTTTATAATGTATGCAGATTACACCACGTTATTTACTACTATAAGATCTTTAAGTAATAGTATACAATATAACACAATTGAATCTTTAATAAACAGTGAACTCTCCAAGGTTGTTGAGTGGTTAAGTATAAATAAACTATCACTAAATAAAAGTAAATCTAAATATATGATTTTTTATGTCCCCAATAAAGGTACACAACCCTTTACACTTAAAATAAATAATACATATATTGAAAAAGTGGATGAATTTATTTCTCTAGATTTAACATAGGATTCAAATTTAAATTGGAAAAGACATACAGAAAAAATTTATAATAAATGTGCAAAAATTATTAGCATATTACATAGGCTAAAATATGTATTACCGTTAGAAATTTTTAAAAATGTTAATATTATCACATATAAACTATTGTATTATGTCATGGGTATACAAAGGAAACACATTGATGAAAATTCAGAAACAAGATGTTCATATAATAGTCAAGTGGATACAATTCTCACACAGAACCACTTTTTAAACAAGTTAATTTCTTAAAAATAGAAGATCAATTAATAGTACAAGAATAAGAATGTTACTTTAAATTCGCTCACAAAAATCAACCTGTTTACTTATTAAACTGGCAGATTACATAAATTAATCAATGTTAATATACACCATCATGACACACGGAAATCTAAAAATATACATACTGCCAGAACTAAACATGAATTTTCAAAACAATGTCCTAAAGATAACTTGCAATACATTATAAACGACACTCCTGATATAGTGAAAGCAAAGATATATACCCATAGTCTGCGAGGCTTTGCAATTTACACTAAAAAACTTTCTCCTGAAAAAATACGAAGATACATGTACACTTCTAAATTGTTATTCATGTAACCAAAATCAGTAATGTTAATTGTTAATAAATGGACGAACATTTTAGTAATTAAGTACTTACACAGTTTTGATTATATCAATCGCTATAAACAATATTTACTGCCACATATAATTCACCCGAATGTTCAATTTATATAGACATACAACTTGAAAGACCATCATATATTAAAAAAAAAGTCTTAATCGGAGCCACTGGCCCCTATTTATCATAAAATTAAAAAGTGATTATCTAGTAATTAATTACTATACTGGTTTCAAAAATGGTACGTACGCACATTATTATGTGTGTATACATATATTTTTTATTTGTGTAAATTTATATACCTGATATGTTTATTGTATGAATATTTGTTATAATTTTGGGTCAAAATTCTTGTTCTTGTTCTGAATTCAATATAAAAGACAGATATAAAACTTAAACACCTTAAAATACAGATATAAAAATAGAAATGTTATGCAAAGGAGTTATTTAGATTTCCGGTGAATAAGATTAATGAAATGACCATTTTGTGACAAGACAGTATTAGGCAAGATAAAGGGAAAAGATGGCCTGACTGGAGGGGAAGTGAAAGGGCTGGTGCAATGCATGTCACTTTCTATGTAAACATACACTCTGCAAAATGGCATGAAAAATGTTGCGTCTACAGTCTTTCAGGGTCAATGTTTACAGTTAACTGAAATCGGACAACGGCGATCGAGTGGAAATTGCTTCAGCATAATAATATATTAATATGTTTTAATTTTGGATAGTTCTGCTGTCACATTTGTAGTCATACAGTTAATAAATAATAGTTTGAAAACATTACTTATTTGCTGCGAAGCTGTTATGTTTGCTATGGTAATACAGGAAGAGACACAGATTTGTACATGGTGAGCTTGCTAGTGTACAATAATATAGGAGTTAGTAGCTATTAAATGTATACTATTTAAGGAATCCCACTGATCTGACCTAGAAGTATTTTATGTGCACCGCTCTCTACATACATCACTAGTTCGACTGGATCAAAGATATCGCATACAATAAATAATATATAAAATAAAATACGATATTTATATAGCACCATAATCACACAGTGCTCTATGTCGCTTTACAATACAATGATAATGCCAAACATGTATAGTTAGATCACTAAAATATTATGTTAAATAATTTACAAACAATACAGCTAATATTTGTACATTGAATTGACCAGTTAAAATATAATTTAAATATAATGGCATTGTGTATAAAACGTATATATGGGATACAATTATTTAAATAATAAATTACACTAAGAGCCATCAAATAATAGTAGTAATGATGAGGTGGGAGTAAAATAGTAAGATGATAAAATGAAGTTTATATTCATGGCATAACATAAAATAAATTAATAATCATAAATATTGAATGAGAGTAAAACTGTGGACATCATTTATATTCCTGCCGGAAAAGGAATGTCTTTAGTTGCCGTTGAAAGCTGGGGCAGCTGTCACTGTTTCTGATAATAGCTGGCAAACTGTTCCACAGAGTCGCCGCTGCTTTGGTGAAAGTGCAATCTCCGTATTTGACTGTTCGAGTCCGTGGCACGGTCAACAAAATGGTAGATTCAGATTCAGATTATACGTGTTGGCCTGTGAATGGACAGCAGACCACTCAAGTACACTGATGATTGGCGGTGTATCGCACGGTAGGTATGTGACAATATCTTATATTGTATTCGGCGGTGGACTGGAAGCCAGTGAAGTTCCTTTAGAACGGGAGTGATGTGCGAGCGGCGACTGGTCATGTGATTATATACATTCTGCAGACGTAGCATTTTCGCAAGTTGATTCACGGGCAGTTCGTGAAGTAAGGAATTGCAATGATCTAGTCTTGATGTTACAAGAGCATGAACAAGTGTTTTCGTCTATCGACGGATTCTCCCGATATTTCTGAGCCGGGAATATCCAGTTCGGCATATGAAGTTTACGTGTTGACTCATACTTAGATGTTGATCGTATATAACCCCAAGATCACGGACAGAAGACAATTGTAGTTGTTGTTGTTTTTCAACGGCAACGGTAATATTAGGTAGTGATCTAAATCCGTGTTTGGATGTGAACACAATCACGTCTGTCTACTCATCATTCAACTTGAGCATGTTTTTCGTAAGCCAAGTTCGAACGTCTTTGCTGCAGTCATTCAAACGGGCAACTGCTGTTACGCGTTCTTCGGGGTCACTGTTCATGAATGAGACATGTAGTTGTGTGTCATCCGCATAGAAGTGCACATCTAGTCGATGATGCCTGACAACGTCTCCAAGTGGCCGTGTGTATAGCGACTATAATTTTGGGCCAAGCACTGATCCCAGTAGGGCGCCATATTCAAGTGGAAGAACATCGGCCGAGGCACTGTCACCGATGATGACTTGTTGGTTTCGCTGACGCAAATAAGATGCCATCCATGTCAGAGCATCGCCGGAAATGCCATGTGTATGTTCCAAACGCTCGACGAGGATGGAGTGATTGATAGTATCGAACGCCGCTGATAGATCCAACAGAACAAGTGCAACATCTCGTCCACTGTCTAGTGCCTGGTGGATGTCGTTTTGTATTTTGATCAGAGCCGTTTCGGTTGAGTGTTGTTTCCTATAAGCACACTGCGATGGGTCGTGCAAGTTGTTTGTTCGCAGATGTTGCTCAATGCGAGTGTCAACGACATTCTCCATTTTGTTGGAGACGAATGGCAAGTTTGACACTGGTCAGTAATTGTACAGTATGTCTGGATCAAGAGATGGTTTCTTTAACCGAGGTCTAATGTGGGCACGCTCAGTTCCACAGGCACATGTTGGTGTTTCAAAAGATATATTCACAATGGCAACTATTATCGGTGCTATTTCAAGAGCGCACGATTTAAGCAGCCATGTTGGAATAGGGTCAAGTTTGCAAGACTTGTCAGGCGAAGATTTTATGATGTCTATGATTTCTTAATTTTTTCGTCGGGACGAACGTATATAGTGTCACCTGAACGTCATCATCTAATGGCGTCGTGAGATACAAAGTGTCATCAGGACACAGAGAGTCGCGGATCGCCGATACCTTTGAAGTGAAAATATCTTAAAAGTCACTGGCTAGTTAAACATCTGACTTGTGTTTGGGCAACAAGCAGCCTCTGTTGTTTCCCATCAGGATGTTTGCAGTCCGAAACATCGCCTTAGTGTCATGTCGACAATGCTCGATTTGACTTTCATAGTAGTCCGTTTTGGCAGCACGTAGTGATTTGTTGATTACGACACAAAAGTCCCGGTACAGCTGGTGATGTACCTCTAGTTTCGTTGAGCGCCAGCGACGTTCTAGCTGCCGTCGTTTGCGCTTAGTATCACGACGTTTGTCAGTGTACCACGGAGCATGCGGTCGGAGTGTTATTGTTCGGTTTAACAGTGGTGCTTGGAGATTGATAATGTCATTCAACGAACTATTATAGTTCGTGATTAGGTCATGGAGAGGGAGAGGTGCTTCGACGTCACGTAGGTTGGTGACTTGACGGATGCATTCTTTGAATGCAGTAACATCGACGTATAACGTAATAACAACATATATATATATATATATATATATAAAGTAATTCATTCAAAACAGTTTTTTACAAACAACATTAAAATGACCTGTTATTGTAATGTGACTGGTGCTTTTTCGCCTACAATTGTAGTGCCTAAATACTTACTTTGCTTTTAACAGTTGTCTTGTGGTTGAAACAAAGCAACTGATGGCAAGAATACATTTAAACTAATAAATTATATTTACACTAATCCATTTATCAATGTATCTCGTCCAAAGACCTAACCTTGGAATGATGCAAAAAGCTTCGTCTCTCTTCTATAGTTAATATTGGAATCTTTTTTATTTCCAGTTAATTATAGTGGTAGTCGGGCTACTATTCTTGCCTTAATATAATTCATAATGTAGCAGTAAGCATCTATTGAGTAGCAGTTGTGCTTAAAGTTAGTTAGATAAAGTATTTTAGAACACTTTAGTCTAGTGAGTGATAATAGGGTAAGTTAGTCTACGATAAGTTTGTAAACAAGATTTAACAAACCTCATTATGTGGTAGAATATATAGGTGATTAAGTAAAACACTTAAAACTACTTACATAAAATAATATATGTGTACCTGCTACACACTTTGATTACGTAGCATTGTTGTTAAAATTAGCCATTCGGGATAACCGGGCGAACTAAGTTTGTTTATGTAGCTAGTGTCCCACGTATTGGCTAGGGCGCGGTATAACCTAACATTCTAGCGCGGTTTAACCTAGGCAGTCTAGCGTAAAATAATTAATTGTATTTAAATCAGGTCACTACCGGTAAAGTTTGCATTTATGATAGGATAGCTGTAACTATAACCAAAAACTGTAACCGAAATAAACAAGGTAATCTTACGTAAAGTTTAACATTTGTGCATAGTAAACAGTCGTCTTAAAGACTATACAGACATAGAGAATAGTGTAAACATAGTTGACTAAACTATTTTAAATAGCTAATTAGATTATTATTATTAAATAAATTATGACATGGCGCCTTGCAAGCGGCAACTCAAGGCACAGCGACACTGGGTGTGCGACGGAAGTCACGGGCAGAGACCAAGGACGAGGGATTCACCATTTAGTGCGTGAGTTGTTGGAAGGTGGAATATCTGGAGACGGAGGTAGCTAGGTTGGTAGATATGGTGAAGGGGGTGGATATGAGAATCAGCAAGGAGACAGGTCGAATGGAGAGAGACGACAGGGAGAGAGTTATGAATACTGTGAGACTGAAGGAGCAGAGTAGTGGCAAGAAGACTGAGGAAAGGAGGCTAGGAAGAGGGAAGGTGATCGGAGGGGAAGAAATTGGAGGATCGACGGCAGGAAATGTGACAAGTGTGAAGGTGACAGGGGAGAAAGTGACCGTAGAGAAAGAGGTAGGAGGGAAAAAGATGCAGGAGAGGAGATAAGGAAATGCAATTGGAGGAAAGATGACAGGAAGAAAGGAAGTGAGAATAAATGTGACAGAAGAGAAGTTGGGAGGGACGATGACAGGAGGAAAGGTGACAAGAGAAACAGCGTCAAGAAAGAATGGAAAGGACCGGATTGTAATAGGAGATCAGAAGACAGGGAAACAAGACTACCACCAGACAGATGCAAACTGGAGAAGGAGCTACTCGGAGGCAGTGATTGAGGGAGCATTGAGAAAAGATAGGGTACTTATGGGCGATTCTATTACGAGAAAGACGGATATGACACTAAGCGAAGGGGAGGACGTCGTTGTTTGTATGCCGGGGGCTAGGATAGAACATGTGACTGAAAGGGTAGAGAAGGTATTGGGGCATGGCAAGGGAGGGTCTATAGGAAGAAATAATGCTGACAGGGAGGACAAACTGGGGTAGTATAGAAGTACAGACAGTTAGTGAGGAAGTTAAAGAAAACAAGAGTCGAACAGATTATTCTCTCAGGAATTTTGCCAGTAATGGGAGGAAGGGGACCAATATATAGATACTGCAAGAGGATGGCGATCAACACTCTAGTTTAGCAGATGTGTGAAGAAGAGGAGGTGGGATTCGCAGATTTATGGGGATACTTTGTTGGGAGGAAAGATATGTACATAAGAGATGGACTCCATCTAAGTGGAAAGGGGGCAGCAGTATTCTCAGAGAACATGCTATAATCTGTTGAAAGTGGGACATGCTGCATCTATTTAAACGAGATTCGCAGGGGAATTCACAGAGAAGCCTGAAAGTGGAGGTGTAGATAAAGACAGCACAAATAAATCAGCAAAGAATAGCCAGAAAAACTGTTCTGAATCAGGATATAAATGCGTTTGTTTAAATGCAAAAAGCATAGAAAACAAAAGAACTAAACATTGT
The DNA here is from genome assembly GCA_020002185.1 of Paraescarpia echinospica. NCBI lineage: Eukaryota > Metazoa > Annelida > Polychaeta > Sabellida > Siboglinidae > Paraescarpia > Paraescarpia echinospica. The sequence continues at coordinate 21,838,641 of CM034538.1, read as the reverse complement.
GGTAGAACATATTGACCCTCACATAATAGGTATAACCGAATCATGGGCAACCACTGATATATCAGATGCCGAATTGGGACTAACAGGCTACGAAATGTTCAGGAAAGATAGAATAGGAAGAAGGGGAGGTGGAGTTATTTTATTTGTTAAAGAATCTATCCAGGCTTATGAAATAAATTTAGAAAGAGAGCAGATTGTGAAGAAGCTGTTAGGTGTAAAATAGTTGCAGGAAACTCAGCGTTAAAGGTGGGGTTAGTTTAGATGACAGGGGAGAAAATGACCGTACAGAAAGAGGTAGGAGGGAAAAAGATTCGGGAGAGGAGAGAAGGAAGAAATGCAACGGGAGGAAAGATGACGGGAAGAAAGGAAGTGAGAGTATATATGACAGAAGAGAAGTCGGAAGGGACGATGACGGGAGGAAAGGTGACAAGAGAAACAGCGTCAGGAAAGAATGGAACGGAAGAGATTGTGACAGGAGAGCAGAAGACAGGGGAACAACATTACAACCAGACAGATGCAAACCGGAGAAAGAGCTACTCTGAGGCAGTGATTGAGGGGCCATTGAGAAAAGAGAGAGTGTTATTGGGCGACTGTATTCTGAGAAAGACAGATAAGACACTAAGCGAAGGGGAGGACGTCGTTGTTTGTTTGCCGGGGTCTAGGATAGAACATGTGACTGAAACGGTAGCGAAGGTATTGGGGCATGGCATGGGAGGGTCTATACTGCAGCTGTAGTACAAGTAGGGAAACATAATGCTGACAGGGAGGGAACAGTACTGACAGTTAGTGAGGAAGTTAAAGAAGACAAGAGTCGAACAGATTTTCCTCTTAGGAATTTTCCCAGTAATGGGAGGAAGGGGGCCAACAGATAGACACTGCAAGAAGACGGCGATCAACTCACTAGTTGAGCAGATGGGTAAAGAAGAGGGGGTGGGATTGGTTGATTTATGGGGATACTTTCTTGCGAGGAAGCTATGTACACGACAGATGGCCTCCATCTAAGCGGAAAGGGGCCAGCAGTTTTCTCAGAGAACCTGCTGCAATATGTTGACAGTGAGACACGCTGCATCTATATAAATTAGATTCGCAGGGGGGGGGGGGGATTCACAGAGAAGCCTGAAACTGCAAGCATAGGTAAAGACATCAAAAATAAATCAGCATAAAACAGCCTGAAAAACAGTTCTGAATCAGGATAAAATGCGTTTGTCTAAATGCAAAGAGCATAGTAAACAAAAGAAGTGAACTAAACAATAATAGTAGAAGATACTGACACTCACATAATATGTATAATCGAATCATGGGCCACCACTGATTTATCAGATGCAGAATTGGGACTAACAGGCTACGTAATGTTCTGGAAAGATAGACTAGGACGAAGGGGAGGTGGAGGTATTTTATATGTTACAGAATCTATCCAGACTTATCAACTAAAATTAGAAAGAGAATCAGATTGCGAAGAAGCTGCTTGGTGTAAAATAGTAACAGGAAACTCAATGTTAACGGTGGGGTTAGTTTATCGAAGTCCAAACATAAGCATAGAAGATAATGAGAAAGTACAAAACGCTTTAAAGGAAGTTAGCAAATTGGGCTGTATTATTATGTGAGATTTTACCCCGGTCATATACAATGGAAATCTCTACAGCGTACGGGGAGTGAGGACCACAACTTTTTTGTTTTAGTACAAGTTTCCTTTGTCAACATGTGCTCGAGCCAACCAGGGGTGAGAATGTGTTAGACATAGTTTTGTCCTCACAAAATGAGTTAGTTGACAATGTCACATTACGTGAGCTTCTGGGAAGTAGTGATCACAACCAGATACTTTATACCATCAAAAAAAAATCTGAAAGAACTAATAAAAAAGTAGTTCAGGAGAAATTTCAACAAAGGAAGACTTAAGGAAATGAGGAAATATTTAGCAAAGATAGACGGGAACAACACAATAAAGTATACGACAACAAAAGAATATCTTAAATAGTGAAATTGAGTGCACCATCGATATATTTGTTCCCATGAAAAAACAAGGGAAACGGTCCAGTAAAAATATTTTTCGGAAATAGCCAATAGAACAATTAAGTGCAAACAAATGATGTGGAAGTCATATACACGTACTGGAAATGACGAAGACTACAACATTTATAAAGAAGCACTAAACCAAGCTACAACTGAAATTCGAAATTTGATAAGAAGCTATGATCAAAAATTAGCTTTTAATATAAAACAAGACAGCAAGAGTTTTTATGCATATGTTCGGATCAAACATAAAGTTCAGGATAAGGTCGGTCCTCTATAAGATAATGCTGGAAATATAGTATCAGAGGGATTCTTAATGGCAGAAGACATGAACGAGTATTTTAGTTCAATGTTTACCAGGAAAGATATTAGTGCAGTGTCAGTATCATGGGCTAAGTTCAAGTGGACGAAATCAGACTATTTAGAACAGTTAATTGTAACTCTGGAAATGGTAGCTAAGAAAATAAGGGCTATGAAGGATAATAAAACACCTGGAGTGGATGGGATTCCGCCCAAACTACTACTGGAAATTGTAGAACAAATTAGCATACCATTTACAACATTTTTCAACTTGTCATTAGAAGAGGGAGTGGTTCCTTTAGAATGGAAAGAAGCAAACATTATACCGTTATTTATAAAAAAAAAAGGTTTCAGAAACAACTCAGACAACTACAGACCAGTCAGTCTAACATCAGTGATTTGCAAATTATTTAGACAGACTAATCAAATCACATGGTGGATTTTCTTGTTAAACATAACTTGTTAAACCCATCTCAACATGGGTTTCTAAAAACGAGGTCATGCTTAACAAATATTTTCTGTTTTTAGAAGATATCACTAAATAGGTAGACGAGGGATCACCAGTAGGAATCATGTACTTAGTTTTTCAGAGAGCTTTCGACAAAATGCCACTTCAACGACTACTGCATAAGCTAATGGCCCATGGCATAGGAAATAGTTTAATCAACTGGATAGAAAAATGGCTAATTGACAGAAGACAACGGGCAGTATTGGTGTGAAAAATGGCAAATGTTGTTCAATTTTGGGAAACGTAAATGCCCCCAAACAGGAGATGGGAACGAAGAACAAGTATTCAATAGGGGGTTCTGGACTAAGTAGTACTGTAAAAGAAAACGACTTAGGATTAACTATTAGTGCAGATATGAAGGTTTCAAAGCAGTGCTTTACTGCCGCTAATGTATAAGAAAAAGAGGTAATAATACCGCTGTACAAAACAATAGTTAGGCCTCATTTGTAATATTATATTCAAGCGTGGAGGCCATATCGCAGGAAGGACATAATTATGCTAGAAAGAGTACAGAGGAGAGCAACTAAAATGATACCAAAACTGAAGTATCTTCAATACGAAATATGCCTAAAAGAATGTGGTTTAACAACACTAGGATATTGAGATATTGAGAGGAGATCAGGTAGAAGTGTTTAACATATTGAATGGTTATGAAAATATTGATAGAAATATTTTTGATCAGTTAAGAAAGATAGAAGGACCAGAAGACATGTAGTTACATCAGTAAAGGAGCAGTGTAGATTAGATATAAGGAAGTTCTCCTTCTCACAAAGAACTGTAAATGAATGGAACATATTATCGTCTGATTGTGTTGGTGCTAGAAGGGTGAATATGTTTAAAAATAAAACCGACACATACCTTAAAAGGGAGGGATACACGTAGATAAAAAAGTATTGGATTCTCGATAAGCCAAAATGCTTCCTTTTCTACCTGCCATCTGGAGTTAATTTTCTGGATGGCAATCTTGTTAAATCTTGTCTTGGTAAATCTACACAAATGTCATAATTATCAATGTCTTTTTTGTGTTTTGTATTGCTACCAATTTTGTAATATGGTTCAGTAGCTTAACAACAAAAGTTATGTCGCACCATAATATCGGATCTAGATAATCCGTTAGATATATGTATGCAACGGTGAGTAATACCGTTTATAAAAAAAATCAGAGGACACTGATGACGAAATCAACCATGTGAACGTTTACGAAATAGAGGTAAACGTTCTGTATTCGAACTTGTTAGCGCTAAACCATCGTTACCTCTGCACTGCGGTGATAGAGTAAGCGATCTATGTCTTGCATTTACAACTCTGGGAGCGAGACGATTCTTGGTCAATGGTGGTGCGTCCGCGAAATTATGTTTGCTTTCACACATTAGGGCTATACTGAATCATTCATTGAGCACGTCGCAACCAATGGCAACAGTACGATAATGGTCCTGCACTCGGATGATGTGTGGAGGAACCGATTCAGGACCAATGATGGAACTTTCGCGACAATAAGAGGCTGGCTGTCGCTGTTTGAACGGCTTGTGTGCGTGCGTACACGTGCGTGTGTGTATGTGTGTGTGCGTGTGTGTGTGTGTGTGTGTGAGTGAGTGTGTGTATGTGTATGTGTTTGTGTGTACGTGCATGCAGCAGCGTGCATGCGTGCGTTTGGGTGTATACATGTGTGCGTGTGTTTGTTTGTGTGTGTATGTGTCGTGTGTGTGTGCGTGTGTATGTGCGTGCGCGCTTATATGTGTATATGTGAGTGTGAATGTGAGTCTGTGTGTGTGTGTGTGTGTGTGTGTGCGCGCGCGCCCGCGTGTGTCAGTGAGTGTGTGTTTGTGTATGTGTTTCAGTGTACATCCGTGTGTGTCAATAGGTGTTCGTGTTAGTCAGTGTGTGTCACTGGATGTAAGTGTGTGTCAGCATTACCTACATGAGTGTGTGTGTTCTATGCGTGAAAGACACGGACTTCTTTTGTGATTAGGAATGTGGCGTGAACGATGTGTGCGGAACAGTGGACATGATGAGGGGGTGTGTGATGAGAAAGGACAGAGCAGACGACAGGTATTGAGTAGAATGAGTGTGAATGTGCGCAATGTGTTTTTTATTCCTTTTATTATTTTGATTTGATACCTTGGGTAAACTGATAACAATGTTGTACGCCGCGTCTATGACCAAAGATAACAAAGCCAGCTTGCGTACATATTCAGATGGTGTATTTAAAATATGTGTCTTCCATATAAACATGCTACGTTGAGACGTTCTTGTACAGGGAGACACCACAAACGTCACTAACATGCCATTATTTGAACTATTTTTAATTTCAATAATTTTCGCAAAAAGACGTATCCGATTTACAAATCAGGTAAAGCATGCATCAACGTTAACGTTTATTTATTTTGGATTTGCTGTGGACAAAATGTCTACAAACGTTGTACACCTGTACTTAAAAGCGAATGTCGATACGTTATCATCTTATTTAAACAATAAAACAGATGTTCGCGGAGTTACTGACATCTCACAGTTCTCTGTACAAACTAGTTCAAAATAGAGTGGCACAAACACGGTTATATGTGCACGCAATCTTGTTTTGTATATACACAATAACATCTTTTGCATTAACTTGGATCCTCTTGTCACCTTGTGCCGCCAAGTTGGTTACGACTTTTTGCGAATCTCCAGCACAGCCTCCTCCATTCTCGCCTGTTTCATGTTGCCTAAATTATCGTAGAAGAGTCCTGAATATTTAACAAGAAAGACAAGATCGGTTTGTGTACCTTGCTGGCCCAAGAGAGATATAAGTTTAAAAGAAGGAAGCGACAGTGATACGGATATGCAACTCGACACAACACGTTGCCAAAGACATTCTGCAGGATATTTTGAAAGGGAGAAACAATATATTTGAATTTATTTATTAGTAATAATTGCACATTTCCATACAGTACTAAACATATGTATGGTTTTATATACGTTATTAATAACCCCTGTACAGCGCTCCAGAAGAACGATTTCGATGGGGCGCTGTATAAGAAATGTATTGTTATTATTATTAGTAGTACTGGCAAAAATGCCCGTCACCTGACGGGATGAGTTGATAAAAGACAGTGGTGAAAGTGTTATTTACAAAATGTTAGAAAACACAGAGCATCGTTACATAAACACAATACTGCGTTGGCAGATACTCGTTGTTTGTTCAAAATTGCGAAGGTCGGAGAGATTGCGAAGTTAACATCAATCGATAGGCTTGATAGTTTAAAATGTACAAATAATACCCGTATTGCTATGCTATTATCATGATGGCAGACATAAGCATTATTGTAGCTGCGTCTACATAATAATGCTAAGTCTATGACGCAAGAGTTTTTCCCCGCGCGCGCGTTGTTCATGCAGTTGTTAGGTTACGTTTTATTTATCACTCGCACATTACGTTTATAGACAAGGACTGTTATGTCCAAAATAGTGTCATTTTCGAACCAATTGCAACAGAAGCCATTATTGCAGTTTTGAAAGCAGGCATACATCCTAGATAACATATCAAAAGTACACAGCTCTAAAAACTATTGTACATTGTCACAATTACGCAAATGTGGGGCCCCGTCGGTAGCTTTTCCCAAGCGATTTCGCAACGATTTTGCTTTCGGAACAAAGAATGAACAAGATAATGTTGATGTAATCCTCAAATAATCCAACATGCGTGTTCATAAATACGCACATATTATATTCAGCGAACAAAACACACTAAAATATTTTAATACATGCACGAATAGCTGGAATTAGTTGTCCAATATTCTTCTCCTGTATCACATGTTTATGCTCAGCATAATTATAAGTATGTTACGCTCTTGAGCATCTATCGTACGTGTAACATAGCACAAGCACATTTAACAGGGTATCATAGTGTATAACATTTACAATAACCCATTGATATTAGGTCGTCACATGAATACATAAATCTAGCTAATCAGCTTAATTGAGAAAAATTGCCTTATTCCCTGCCATATAACATGAGTCTAATATGGATTACAATATAAGTATGCTACTGTCATGACCATTGTTCGTATGCGTAATATAACACAAATGCATTTTTGCATGACGAATAATAATTGTAATCAACCCGTCCGTGATATAAAGTCCAAACATTTACACATGAATTTCTAGAGCCCATCAAGTAAAGTTCTTGTATATCGCAGTACCCAGTCCACTGGACTGCTCAAAGCGCATTACACTTTACTCTTTGGTTCAATCGAACGTCATCCAAACTTCTCTGGGAAGCATTCAATCACGCTGCAGTTAATGCGCGTAGACAATTCGTACACAAAATATCCATCTATAGCCATCTATGTCTATGTCTATAGCCAGGTACTCAGTCATACAGCTGAGTGAACTAGACCAACGTAAAGTAATCGAACTTGCCCATGGTTTGAAACGGCATCACAGGATTCGAAATCGAGTTCTCTCGACTAATAGTCCAATGCCACTGCGTTCCACACAAACACATAATTGAGTTAAAATCGCAGTATTATATACTCATTAATATCATAAGTTGTAATGTGTTATGCTAATTACTGAAACATTCACGACAATTCCAACTAAATGCTTTTTTTGAAACCAGAACCAGCATATAAATGTCATGAAATCATTAAAACTTATAAATAAAATTATAAGAAATAAAACCGCTGTACATTAGTAAGATTAGTTTAGATTTTCTCTCCATCGACAAACGCATGACTACTCATAATTAATCTCCTTATCACTGACGTAACTTCAAATTTACTTTGACCACTCTGTGCCACGGCATTGACTGCATACAGGGAACACTCACGGATGTTCTTGCGGCTTATGCACCATGCTGTGTAGCAGTTCCACCGGATTACGTGCAACATTGCATCGTGCGTTGGAGGCAGGTCTGTCATGACGGGAAGAAAATAACCATCGCTCAATTTCCATTCCCAACTTACTAGTCACAAGTGGCTTACACCCATCCACTCCTACTCCTTGCTGTTACCCCCGAATGCCGTGATAGCGTGCTGCTGCAAATGTCGGAAGTAAGGTATTTGGATGAAGGTGCGAAGAATTCACTGCCACCTTCTCACAAAACCTTCAGAACCTCAAAGAATCCACACTCTCTTTCGGTTTACGTTGTAGAGGCATACAAACACCATATCATTATCTGCAACAACAGGCTTTGTTGAAGCAACATGCGTCCCAAACGTTTCAGTTTGCCTCTCGTGCTGGCTGGAGCCAGTTTTCTTCAGATATGCTTCTTTTCCAAGGCCGTATACCCGGGAAATCGTGTTACATCCTGACATAGCTTAGGCGAACATTACATTGTTACACACATTTTTGCCTAGCTGGTCTGTTACTGTCACAATATTCCCCACACAGTCCGTCTTTGTGGTCGACTTTGCCTCACACTGGATGAACAAGATGTGGGCATTTGAGTCAGAATGGAAGCAGATGAACACAACCATATAACGTCCGCAGCAGCTTTTCCTCCTATTCGTCTCTTATATGCGTTAGTGAATGTATAGTGAAACCCTTCAAAGGCAATGATCGATTGTACAAACTTCCATGTCAGATAGTCTGTGAAAAAGGTGACGGAACTCAAAACGGCTGTGATTGCAATGAAGGAATGTGACGATACTCGAAAAAACAATGGTACCACTGAAGGAGATGGCAGCGATACATGAAATGGACACGTATTGGGTAATTTATTATATTACTTGCAAATTTGTAATGTTGTTTACCAGTAGTCATGTCACCAGTAGTCACGACACCAGTAGCCATGTTACCAATATTAATATCACCAGTAGTTATGTATTCAATGATCCTGTCACTAGAAGTCATATCGACAGTAGTCGCGACATGGGTATAGCAGTCACAAGTATTCATTTCACCAGTAGTCATGTGTCTAGTAGGTACGTCTCCTGAAGTCGGGTATACAGTAGTCATTTCACAAATAGTCATTTCACCAGTAATCATATGACCAGTAGTCGTTTCGTTAGTAGTCATATTATCAGGAGTAACGCATCAGAAGTCTCTATGTTTCCAATAGTTATTTTATAAGTAGTCATGTCACCTGTAGTCAATTCATGTCAGGTAGTTAGTAAATAAGTCTAACTTCGCCGTGGGGTCTTGGTTGTCTGCGTAAATGCCACGGTTTTATGAATCATTGGGATTTAACATGGGGGTAAATAGGAAATACTGATTGCGTGCTTCGAGTAATTTCCCCAATTTTCTTTCCTGTATAGTTTTAGTATGTTTTATAGGTACTTTCAATGTAATTAAAACACTTGAAATAGCGTATGTTGCAAATTGTTCCAACTCAAACCATAACAGTACTGGTCTACTGAGTACAGAACGGTTAAGGAACGAACTGATTTACCCAATAAAGGTATTTGACATACATAGGGTATTTTGAAAATATATTGGGGGCACGTCATATTTTAAGGGTCGTAGATTATAATCATATTATTATTAGACGCTGTGGACGTGGAATGGCGAAACTCGGTAACATCGTATTGTGCACATACATTGTTCTGCTTGAAGAGACCCATACCACAAGTGGAGGAGACGGTAGTTGCGGAGTATCCCGCCGAGCTAATTGCAGTCAAGGAGTGACTGAGTAAGACAGACATTTAAAAGTAAATATTCATTGTAGCAGTTTTGAATTTCAGTTCATTGCATAGTTACGGAGAATTGTTAGTGCATATAAAACTAACTGATATGCATGTGGCCTGTGTTAATTTATTAATTATGAGGATACTGGGATTAGCTCCACGTGTTAGCGCATATTAAATTACCTGTGAAGGAACTCAGCGGATTTAATCGCACGCTTGACAGCCAGAAAAGTCAAGGCTAGCATGGTAAATGTAACCGTGTTCTAAAGTTACACGTGTTATGGCTATGCAATAGATAAACGTGCCCTGACTTTCCGGTCACAGTTGTGTAGCGGGTTAGGTGAAAATACGTCTTTCTTGTGGGTGATATTCTATGAATAGCAGCCACATCAATGCAATGTTTGTGAGTACGGGTTGTTTCACTTTCCACGATAATATTAGGACCCTGCTCTGTAAACCGAGAAGGAAAACTGTCCACTTCCAATTGAACAAAACATAATTCCTGGAACGGTAATATTTGTATTTTTCTGTTGAACAAGACTTGTTTTACGGGCGCAAATGTCCATGCGAAAAGTTTGGCGTTGGTAATTGTGAAGTTAATTGTATGTAAATACGCTAGCTCGCATTTGAGTCTATAGCTTTTGTATGCCTGAAAATAACAAATGTATCATTATTTCTAAGTAATATCGTGTTATTTTTCAAAATATGTAAATCTTTTGCAATGTTCAGTACATTATGTTTGTCTACATTTTCTAAGTTTAACTATCGTTTAAACCTCATATAGTTATTTTTGTTATGTAAAAGTCATCAAGTAGGCAACAAATAGGGTGTTACATGATAAAACGTTGTTGATGTGTGAGAATACTGAAAACTGTGTTTCGAAATGGATGGGGGACAGGTGTTGCACAGTGGGTATAATTGTGTCCACTTTGCCCCATGCGTTTATGGATACATGGAATAAAAGGAGTAGTGGGTACTCTCATTCAGAATTGGAAGAGGAAATTCGAAACATTGAAAAGGGAACATTTATAAAAGCTACGTAAAGCTAAATAATATGATATGATGCATTGTAGAAGAACAAGAAAGTCAAGGAGGGTGATGACACATAAATGAAACTGCAGTTGGCCATAACAAACAAGTACAAAGAAGTACACTTGATTTGCTATGAATCATAGTTAGCTTGATGAGCATATGTTGCCACACATATAGTGTTTCCTTTGTCTCAGTTAAAATGAACACATTGCAGTGGTAATAACTTAGGAGCGAGGGAATGCTAATACCTTATTTTTAGACCAAATACAATATATGCGTCATAGTACAAATCAGTCCCAGTAAAATACCTATTTGCACGAAGTACCAATTATGTTCTTAAGGTATCTACTTTGCTCGAACTTCCCTGCTTACTGTTAACTTGTCAATCAGTCGATGAAATAGGAAATCATCAAACTGTGTATTCCTAAGTCATAACCTATCTCAATGTAGGCCTTCTATTTCAGACCATGTTGCTGACATGGAATTGTAACATTTAGATACACAAAATATCGCCAATAAAATAATTATTTATGAAATAGTCTTTGATATTGTGATGAAGACCCACTAAATTTTGAAGGAAAACTGCTTGCAATATTTGCTTCAATGGGCAGAGAGCCTAGTAGTAAAAAACGTGTATTATAGAAAGTAGCAAAAATACCCACCCTCCGGGAAACGACATATGCGCACATACACACATACGCACATCCACCCTCACACACACACAAACACAGGCACACGCGCACACAAACACACACACTCACACATACACAAACAAAAGCACACACAAACAAATGCACGCACGCACACACACACACACACACACACACACACACACACACACACACACTCCTGCCACGCCCACCTACAATTGCACGTAAACCCCTAATGTAAATCTTGTCAGACGTACTTTCAACCGAACAATAACCCTTGCCTTCAACCTTAATCTAACCCTAAACCTAACCCTATATACTAATCCGTTTTGCACATCAGACTAACTAAAAAGGTATATATACGTGGATGTGTAGCAGGGCAAGCTTTCTGCCAACCGTTCCATAGGCATAAATTGCTATTAATCCAGAAATGGTATAAAGCTTTGGTTTTAAGACTCCGGCTTTGTATTCGTTGTTGAGATAGTCGCACGGTCTACCGTTTTAATGTCAAAACCACACCAATATTTGACGTTTTAAACAAATATAACTAATTTTGACTCCACCTAAACTGCCTAACCAACTTTTGACATAAATAACTAAATATGTCACAAATATAAATATTCTGGCACCTCTGTTATATGATTAAATTACAAGATTACATAGTAATTGTTTAATATTATTTGTCAGTAAACTTCCTTAATGTTGTGTCACATAACCACTGTCATGTCACATACCATTACGTCATTCTGCCGATGAAGACTGAGATGTAGTCGAAAGGACTGTGAACCCGGCCGACATTGTTACCTATTTGAAAGTTTCCATCCGCTACATGTTCCAATAACAAAACAACCAGTTCAAAACAAGCTTCATTGGCAATATTGGCGAGGCGGGCTGAGGCAATACCCTTTGATGTTCAGCGATTTCCCTTTTTATACGTTCAACACAGCAGATTCATGAAACTTCCTGTTACGATTGGCTAATTACGGGTATATTAACATTATTATTATAAGCTTAACATGTTTATCATATCGCAATGTACAATTAGAGTCATTGGTTTTTCTGAGTTGACGTTATTTGTAGCAAATTTGTTCCTATGGATAATAATATGAAGTATCGTAGAAAAGTCCTGAAAAATCGATTTCGTTGTATATCAAACCGTAAACGACATTGCCTGGGTCAAACAACCCAGTATAGTATAATCATTAATTATTATTGTATAATTATATGAGGGAAGCTACAATGGTACGGACACACACCGTGGCACAAAAGCGTTGCCAATTCTGCAGGGCACTTTGGAAGGGAGAAACAATAGATTTGTACGTGGCACTTGCGTCGTTTTCTTGTTTAAAGGTAGCTAAGGAAGTTATTACAAAATGATGTAAAACTATGTTTTTTTAATTATTGTCATGCCAAGTATATGTAATGTATCAATATTGTAATATGTTATATTGCACGTTGCAGTCAAAAATAGTATATTAATTAGGGTATAACGATATATCGAACTATTGACGCATCTCTATAGTCGATATCACGAATGTGTACTATCGATAGTAAATCTATGTATCGACAGTTATCGTCAAAGGATGCTTGGGAAGCATATCAGTAGCGCTACATGTGGCACATAAAAGCAATGACGTAAACATGTTTTTTTATTTAGTTCAATTTAATTCAATTATAGTTTTGCATTTTCCCGACCTACTATCAACATTCTTCATTCTATGATTCGCAAAATTGGGAATCAAAGGCCTACAAGTAAATGACGCCACCCTTCCACGATGATTTTCGACTACGATTTTTCAAGTCCACAATGTTACTATCGCTTCAATTATGACAATATCCGAATATAATATTGCAATTGTAATAAACTGCTGCAGTTCTATCGTCAGTAAAACTACACCCAACAATCATTCCCACAAATGGTTACTATCACTGTTATTTCATCAGGATATAACATTATATTTCTCCACTTGCGGTGCAGCTGATTGCCCGATGGTGTCCGGGGCCGGCAGCGACTACGGCCTACTGGCTGATCCGTGCAACTGCCAGAACTACTGCCAGTGCGAATACAACACAACGACGGAAGAGTTCGTCGCCTACCAGCAAAGCTGCAACCCGTGTGAGATTTTGGATCAGGGCGTCCTCACCTGTGTCCGGGATGACAGTAAGGGAGACTGCACATTCTGGCCATTGGTGAGTTTCATGAACCATCGCGTCCTACGTCATAGATTGGCTGAAACGCATGCACGCACGTATGCACGCAGGCTATCCGACATGTATACACGTACACACCGAAGACGGTGTGTGACTTGGTTGTATATAGTATGATTGTAATTCAAATAAAACAAACAATTTTTCAAACATCTGCCGGTATGTAGTTAGTTTTTCGCATGGTGACTTTGACGTCATCACATTGCTTGAAATGTACTGCGTATTTCAAGCGAGTGCCCACTGGGCAGTTCATGCTGGGCAACGAGACCATGGACTGTGCACCAGGCACTACGTTCAACTTCACTGTGTGCACGTGTGTGCGATATGTGCCTTGTAAGTAGTAGATTGGTTCTAAATATGTGGTAGATATTATAAGAATCAGTTTTCCTCCCGAGTGATAGTCTTGCCTTTAGTTGATATTTGGCTAAAACCCAACTTGATTTCACCGTATATTAGTGTGTATTGTCCAAGTGCGAATATAATTATATCTAGCTACTGCGAAGACAATATTTCTATCTCCATATTCTAAGTTCACATGTGCAAGTTGTGCTAGAAGACATAGTAACTGTGGTCGTAATTTTGATGTATCGTTTGGTGGGCAAAGACATATAGATAATACAAAATATAATGCGGCCATAACATTTGTTTTCTTTTCAACCAAATTATTCAAACTGCTTTACAATTAGTGCTATGTGTGTATATTATAATAAATTGGCGCAAGTGATTGTGCAGATACACGTAGTATGTTGGATATTCAATGAAAGACACCCAGTAGGAATAAAATAGACTGATTAATGCTGCAACAAAGTACACATGACCATGCCATAGGCTTACAAGGTAATCTGATTACGATTTGTTACTGTACATTAAGACATTATAATAATAATACTTGTATATTGACAGAAAATTTGAGTTCGATTTGAAGAATAATATAATTCGTACATAAGGGAATAATATTTATGAATGATTTTAAATTCGCCCATGTCAGTCCAGTTCTTAAGAAGTCGTCCGTGCGTAAACAACACCAGAACAGTGATTAGCTTTATTAGCTTTATTTCTAAAATACTAGAAAAGGTGGTAGCTAGCCGTCTAATGTCTCACATTAGCACACATGTCTTAAATAATGTGTTACAATCAGCATATAAACGAGTTCATTCAACAGAAACGATACTTTTAAAAGTACATAACGATATTAAATTAAACGTTGATGATGGTAAAGTGACTGCCCTAACCTTACTTCATCTATCTTCCGCCTTTGGTGCCATCAATCATCATGTATGTAAGCAACAAACATATTTGTATTCATTGCCCAATCCTAAAAAAGCCTGTCTGCCTTCGATCTAATTCTGATTTATTTTTGTTCTTAAATTCAATACTAACATTGGAACTAAGGCATTTTCTGTTGCTGCACCAACTCTCTGGAAATCAGTTGAAACTATTATAGAATTACGCCGTCAATTAACTTACCGTTATAACCTTCCGTATCCATCTTATCTCCCTGGCGTATCGATCCATCTGTTGACGACTTTAATATAGCTTATCGATTCTGATATTGACTAACCCTGTTGTTTTGATGCGCCTCTTAGCTTTGTTTCCGAGGATTTCGGCGCAAAAGATGTCACCTTATTATTATTATATTTGACAGTCCAAAAAACATACATTTCAAAATAAACACAATGATACAATAATTGTGGACTGTTCTCATGGTAGCCTAACCACGAGCTCTGTTCACTCAATGTGAGCACTGCTGCTGATGTTTGCCAATAAATATAAAACAATTAATGTGCGGGGAGTTATTTGACAAACATACACTCATATCATCGTCATAGTCAATCTGGTGCAGTATTTAGTGTTCACTGTTGTATGTTCTTGTTTTGCCATATAAAACAATGTTATTATAAGCATTTCAAGAAATGCAGAGAAATGTAAGTGATTTCAAAAGACTGCAGCTAAATGTAAGTGATGGATAAGTTTTCTATCGCAGATGAGCCCGAGATGGAGGAGATCACCAGTGTGATGTTCGATGATGACAACTCCATGTCGGCCTCAAAGGGTCTGTGGCTCTTCAACCAGAACGTCGAGCTGAGTAGCAACGATTGTATGTATGGCAAGTGCGGCTTCTTCAACAGCAGCGCCCAGTCGAAGTTGGAGCTCGCCTACTTCAGCAACGCCTTCGACCGCTTCGAGTCGTTCTCCGTGAGACTCTTCTTCAAGAGATCCGCCGGAGTCTCTGGTGTACGATCTCTGCTCGACAACTCCGAGTGCAGCCTTGACGGTTCCGTCGTTGCCCAGTCTGATGCTGGTTCCACATTGGGCTACTTCGAAAACCTAAATGGCACCAAGGCCGAATTCAGCTTTAGTGTAAGTAGGAACACAATGACCAGCTCACAAGCTAATCCATTATGTAATCTTTAAAAGTGTAGCGTGAAAACATCAGTGTGTATGTAGTAATATGCTAAAGGCTACAGTAATGTCATAAATTATAAAAGCGATGAACGTTGGTGTAATCTGAATGGAAACGTACGTAGCCAATATGTGGAACATAAACTCGGATATGTATCAAATCAAAACTGTTATAACATTACCGGCTTGTTAGTTGTCCTTTTTAGGTTCCATTTTAATTTTGCTGTCATTCATTCCAATCATAGTGGCCATGTGAACGTACGATACAACGTGTATCTACAGTGTATTAAATTACACTAAATTACATACATTTGCGCTGTAATGCGGCAAAATTAAAAACACTCACATCATATCTCGAACGACGCGTTTACGATTGATTCAGGCTGCTGACGATTCGTGGAATCAACTCGTGATGTCGTACGATGGCCAAGAAGCTTCATTCTACCTGAACAAGAATCTCGTCTCCACAGAAATTCTCGGTGGTACGTTATTGTTATCCATTCAACTGTTTCCTCCAACAACGCATATCATTTTTATTCAGCTGCAGTACAGTTTTGAACACTTTTATTTGTTGCATACAGTGAAGTACGAAATGGAGCATACTGTGAAATACAATACAATCTACGTGTCGATAAAAGACGAGCGTAGTGTGTATGGCGTTCTATCAAGTAAACCACATAAATCCCTGTCGTTTATGAATTTATCTGATTATTGGTGAATATATATTGTTTTGCCCAGGACGATTGGCCCGCGTTAAGGCTTCGTTGGTGTTTGGCGGTTGCACCTGTGGCGGCGACTGGTTCTTTGATGGATACATGGATTCGGTGCAAAACTTTGGTGACTTTGGTGATCTTGAGGCTGTGTTTGCTCGCGCGCGCGCGCGCGCGCGCGCTCTCTCTCTCTCTCTCTCTCTCTCTCTCTCTCTCTCTCTCTCTCTCTCTCTCTCTCTCTCTCTCTCTCTCTCTCTCTCTCTCTCTCTCTCTCTCTCTCTCTCTCTCTCTCTCTCTCTCTCTCTCTCTCTCTCTCTCTCTCTTCTCTCTCTGTGTCTCTCTCTGTCTCTAGTATTACAATATTAACATATTTATGCAATGGTTGCATGTTTTAGAAAAACGTAACAACATCAACATTACCGTATGACAGATAAATAAATACATCAATATTGTGGTGACCATTACACGGAATTCGGACCATGTCATTGAGACCCATAAAAGGTGAAAAAACCTAGTCAAACCTAGTTCCTAATTAAACCGGAACTCATACAGAAGCTGTTAGCCATTCACTTGTTAAACAAATGTCAGGTTTAGTGGTTGTGACAAAATACAGTATCTAGTGGAGCTTTGAATAGTAATCCGTTTATACATTGTTTCATTCAACAGATCTGCTTCCTCAATGGAGCTGTGGACCAATCCTACGTCGACTTCCTGTACGACAACTCAGGCTTGTGTCTGCCCGTACCGATGGATGACTGATTGATTCACTGATTAATTAATGGAGCTTAGTCAATACAATTAACTTTTAATGTGAGAACAACGCACACGTCATCTTCAAATTAGTGGTTCAACATGAAAAGACCACGTAAATGCAAAGAACTAAGGCGAACTTAATGTATGACCGACATAATAAAATAGCATGGCATTGAAAACCGTCTGCTTTTCACTCGTGTTGAATATGTTTTTATCGATTCATTGCGGATAGTGTTATCACAAAAGAAAACAATATTTTCTGTACATGTGAATTCTTATAGTCCAGAGACACAACAACACGGAAACATGTGTAAGATACTCAGTTGATTTCGTAGTGAGGTTATTTCAAACCAGGACTCAGTATCCTACACAAGTCTGCGATATATGTCTCTCGACCATCTGAACTGATTTGCATAGAATATTTTATTATCGTCACTTTCGTAAAACTATTTAGTGAAACTCACCAATGTATAGAGGTGATTTTTATTTTAAACAGTCAATCAAAAGAATGCTATTTTTCTGAGATCCACATCATGCACATATATCATAAACAATTGAGGTATATAAGGACGTGGACGAATTTTGTGATTGGGAATGTTCGCCAGAATAACGTGTGCGAGGCTGTGGACGCGATTAGAAGTGATGTGGTTTGACGAGAAATGAATGAACACACGAAAGGTATTGAGCAGAATGAGTATGAATGTGCACAATGTGATTTGTCATTCGTTTTCTTATTTTGAATTACACCTGGGATACGACTTGTATACGATCACAAATAAAATACCATTTGTTTACATATTACAATTTATTAAATATAAACGTAATGTTCACAATGGTGAGAAGTTCTTTATCGGGAGGACAAATGTGTATTTTTCAAATCAGTGAATAGTCTATGAAAGACGCATATTGCCGTCCACACCATCACTACATAACTTCATACAAAACTTCACAAACTATGTTCAATAGTTTCTTCAAAAAGACTTATGCGATCGATAAATCGGCAATGGATTCAAGTCTTACATTAGTGTATAATTTGACATTTATTGGATTTTAAGTTGACACAAAGTCTACAAAAACGTTTTTAAACTGTATACATTTAAAGATGAATGTCGACATCTGAATTTTTAAACAATAAGATGCAAATTCACAGCAACATCATATAGTTCTATATACAAATTAAATTAATATAGAGTGACACAAACTCGATTAGCCGCGCGTGTCCGTTTACTGCGAATATACACAAAGTGTGTTACAGTAACTTTTATCTTGGACAAAGAGAGAAAGAGGGAGGGAGAAAGTGAGAAAGAGAGAGGGAGAAAGTGACAGGGGGAGAGACACAGAGAGGTAACAGAGAGAGAGAGAGAGAGAGAGAGAGAGAGAGAGAGGGAGAGAGAGAGAGAGAGAGAGAGAGAGAGAGAGAGAGAGAGAGAGAGAGAGAGAGAGAGAGCAAGAGAGTGAGAGAGATACAGCCAGCATGCATGAGCGTCATTAAGGCATGTGCCTGTCACGCAGTTCAACCACATTTGCAACGCCATTGAACTGTGTGCATGTTGTATTATTGTGTTTGAAATGAGTTTCATGTAAACTCTTCCCGCGTCCCTAGACTGATCGCCACCTCACCGGGGCCTTCTTTCATCTTAGTAGATAGGAGGGACTGCTCGATCTCAAAACCCTACTTATAAAAAATAATTTAATGACCACTAAACGATTTCGACAACCTACTTATAAAAAAAAGATCAAAGGCTTTTTTTGACACTAATTAGTTTCGGAAACCTACTTATAAAAAACGTGATTGATGAGCGATGTAATTTGATACTAATTGGATGATTGATTACCCCTACACTAGAGATGCCACCTAGCGGTGAGTGCAGAGAATATTTTAGTCCTAGCGATCAACGTCGTACCTAGAGCGTGCTGACGTAAGCAATAATGCGTTTATCGCGCAAACCACGCTAAAACCAATGTATCCAACGTTAAGTTTCGTACTTTTCGTTGTATGTGAGATGCCACCTAGCAGTGAGATGCTATAATATAACCGGGGTAAAACCACTGCATAATCGTTGGCGACGGTATAGCTCTCTTAGGAGAGTGTTCGCCTAGGGATCGAAAGGTTCCGGGTTTGAACCCTAGTCGCAACTTTTTAGTTTCTAGCGATGGTATATAAGCGATGACGGTAGCGGGTGATCGGTAGTCGGTATGATGACGTCGCCTATAAGGTTTGGTGGATCGCGGTCGTTCTTGTCGAATATGTATATGCGTCGACTGTCGGCGTTCGGTTGGGGCTTTCGATCCGTCGAGCACGCCTATCAGTATAGGAAAGCGATATTCTACGAGGACGTGGAATGTGTCGAAATAATCAAAAGTTCGCAAAGCTCTTATGCAGCGAAACGACGCGGTTACGACATTCGAAAAAATAGAATGAGAACCAAATGGACCGACGTTAGGGTGAAATGTATGAAGATGTTGTTGAGGAGGAAGTTTGACGGATCGAGCGATTTGAAGGCTGCACTGTTGGCGACCGGGGACGCCGAATTGGTGGAACGGGTAGCGAGTAGGGAGGGTTTCTGGGGTAGCGGAATCGTGGGCGATGTGGGGAAGAACATGCTCGGTAAACTGTTGATGGAGTTGCGCGATGAGTATAAAGACGCATAAAAAAGTGTTCGTCGTGAAAAATGAACGGACCGTCGTTGAAGCATCCTTTTACGTGTATAGTAGCCGGTCCTACGGGATGCGGTAAGACGACGTTCGTCGAGCGTTTGATACGTTACGACACTATGATCGATCCGCCGCCGGAGAAAATCCTGTGGTGTTACGGACAGTGGCAGAGCGGCTACGCGTCTATGTCTTCGAAAATAGAGTTCGTAGACGGCCTGCCGGATTCGAAACGTTTAGACGGTAAAGCGAGAAGGCTTCTAGTACTCGACGACCTCATGGAGGAGACCGATAGCCGGGTGACGGTACTATTTACTAAAAAAAATCATCATTGTAATACGTCAGTCGTACAATTGCGACAGAACATGTTTCCGAAAGGGAAAGAAAACCGTACAATCAGCCTGAACGCACAATACATAGTGCTATTCAAGAGCCCTCGAGACGCGGGTCAAGTAGGTCACCTAGCGAAACAGATGTACCCGGGAAAGGTCAACTACATGATAGAGGCTTTCAAAGAAGCGACGTCGTCGGCGTACGGCTATCTATTCGTGGATCTGAAACAGGAAACGGAAGAGGACATGCGTCTGCGTACGTGCATATTTCCGGACGATCGCCTTCAGTACGTGGACGTACGGAAGGGTGGTGGTGGTGGTGGTGGCGGTGGTGGCGTCGGCGGACTATAAGAAGAGAGGGACGACGGGGCGTACGTTTATTAGTCGCTATGAAGGCGAGCGTGACGGGAGCGAAGAGACGGCCGAAGGTTGCGGGACCGACGAATCAAATAAAGAGACACATCGTCGCCCTGCAGCTGTTGGAGAGACATAGGCGGAACATCGCTCTGCGAAAAGCCCTACTCGCCCACGCGGACACCGGTCTCATTTGTAGTCTGTGCGATTGCGCGTACAACATTCTGAAAGGGAACGTGAAGTTGTCGCCGAAACAGAAACGCGTATTGTCGAAATACCGGGATCACCTGCGTAAATTCGTCGACAAACACGTCACGCGTAAGCAGAAGCGTGTCATCTTGCAAAAGGGTGCGGGTGGTTTTCTGACGGCCCTGCTAGCGCCGTTAGCGAGTACCGTTATCCTGCCGCTGCTCAGAAAGGTGTTCGGCGGCGCCGGCGGCAGCGGGTGATTGATGCAGTAAGCGAAGAAGATGGCGTTGGTCGATCCACGATTGGTGGAAAGCCTTCTGCCACGTGTCGATCAGTCGTCGAGCACGCCCCGATCACGTGTGCTGAGTAGCCTTGACAGTGACATGAAGGACATTCTAGAACGTTCGGATTTATCGGAACGCGAAAAGGTAGCGTCGTACAATCAACTGCTGAGTCGGTACAATACGATAGAGGAGGCTCGAGCGGCGCAACCGGTACGCGTGTCGGTGGTGAAAAGCGGCGAGACACCCACGGTACCGGTGGCGCCAGCGGCGGCGGTGGAGGTGGCGCATCATCGTCGGAGGTGATAGAGCGCGAAATCGTAGCCAGTATGCCGAAAACGTTGAAAGAGAAGACGAGACTGCTTATCGAAAAAATGAAAGTCGATCCGTTGTCTCGATGGAATGATCGCGGTGAATTCGTGTACGACGGTAAAACGATCGCGGGGAATAATATGGTCGATCTAGTAAACGATCTCATGCGAACGAGATCGAAGACGACGGCGCCCGTAGGATGGCGGGAGTTCGGATTGCACATGAAGGATATGAATATCCCTATGGAATTCGTAGGCAACCCGCGCTATCGATCGTACATGGAGCGACGACAGAAGCACCTACTAGAAGAGGCGATGATGATGCCGACGACGTCTAGTTCATCAGCAGCGCCATCGGAGCGGAGACGTCGTCGGATGCGAGGCGAACCTAAACGCAGACAACGATCCTCTTCGTTGGGCGTCACGGCGTGGGATACGTTGTCGTGATGCCGTCACGACGCGCGATCATCGTCGTCGTCGGCTTCACCATCGCGCTTATCGCACTCTATATCATCGTATCATCATCGTCGTCGTCGTCGTCGTCATGGTGTCCGGGTGGAGTCGTCGTCGTCCAAAACGAAAGCCTCGACAGCAACGAATCGTCGACGTCGACGACGACGAGCTGAATAACGAGTACTTCGTTCCGAAACGGGTGGGGAGTTACGGAGGCGTCGACGCGTTGCACCGGGCGTCGAAGCACCGACGTCCGGCCGTCGAGAGGTGGCTAGCGTCGCAGGACGCCTATACCCTACACAAACCGGTTAGACGTCATTTCAAACGACGTCGCGTCATCGTGGGCGGTCGAAACCAGCAGTGGCAAGCCGATCTGGTCGACTTGACTAGACTGAAAACGCACAACGACGGTATAACATTCCTATTGACGGTGATCGATGTGTTTTCGAAGTGGGCGTAGTGCGTTCCGTTGAATAATAAGTCCGGCGCGTCGCTCGTCGCGGCCTTCGAGCGCCTGTTGAGCGACGACGACGACGAGACGCCGCACACGCTGCAGACCGATAAGGGGAGCGAGTTTTTGAACCGACCCCTGCAAACGTTGCTAAAGAAT
Organism: Paraescarpia echinospica; assembly: GCA_020002185.1. NCBI lineage: Eukaryota > Metazoa > Annelida > Polychaeta > Sabellida > Siboglinidae > Paraescarpia > Paraescarpia echinospica. The sequence goes on along the minus strand of CM034538.1, from coordinate 21,816,280 downwards.
CGCGGCGTTCATCATTTCGTGACGCATAACGAGGAGACCAAAGCGAGCGTCGTGGAACGGTTTAATCGAACTTTGAAGACGCGTATGTGGCGCTATTTTACGAAACACGAAACGCTGCGCTACGTAGAGGCGTTACCGGATTTCGTGCGATCGTACAACAACGCCTACCACCGAAGCATCGGTAGGACGCCGGCGAGTGTCGACGCGACGAATCAGGAGGCCATATGGCAACGACTGTACGGTGGCGACGAACGACGACGAAAACCGAAACTATGCGTGGGAGATCGCGTACGTATCAGCAAGACGAGGGGTCAGTTCAAAAAAGGATACATGGCTAACTGGAGCGAGGAGCTGTTCACCGTCGTAGAGGTGCACCCGTCCGAACCGCCCGTTTATCGCCTGAAGGACGACGCCGAGACGCCGATAGAGGGCACCTTCTACGAACCGGAACTACAACGCGTAGTCGTTCCGAAAGACAAACTATATCGCGTGGAGGTGGTTCTACGGCGTCGTCGGCGTCATGGCGGCGGTTCGGAGGCGATCGTAAAATTGAGCGGATATCCGGCCTCATTCAACAGCTGGATCGACGCCGAGTCGCTCGTGGACCTATGAATCGTTGGATGCGTCACACCGGCTGCTGGCGACTGCACGAGGCGGGACTATGCAACGGATCTTCGTTCTTACCGTATAAAGGTCCCTGCTGCATCGACAGCGCGCAGTGGCGCGACGATGTGCGACGACGACGAAACTACCTCGAGTGGCGATCGAGGAATGAACGCCGAGCAATCATCCGTCGTCGACGACGAGCACGACGCGGACTCCATCGACGCTACAACAACCACTGCCGAACCCGTTCCATGGCGAATCTGCGGCAACGAATGCCCTAAGGCCGAAATCGTGTTCCTCTGTCAGGTCGTCGTCCTGTACTTCGTCATCGCCGTTAGTATATACAATCTGACGAAAGGTCAAGGTGACTCCAACCTGTGGACGGCGCTGTTGAGCAGCTGTCTCGGTTACCTGCTCCCGAGTCCGTCTATGAGTGTCGGCGGCGGCGAACGTCGACGACACGATGGCGGTCTCGTATGACTTTTACCTGACGCTGCCGAGCAACGCGTCTATGAAACGTCACCCCAAAAATACGTTGACGCACTACGTCACGACGTTGCCTCGACGTTTCGACCTGTCGGGGGAGTGGGAATGCGGCGCGGTGTCGGTACAGTATCCGCACACGTGGTACAACGTGAAAGAGAAGGACGCCTACTTCTATCTGACTTGCGCGGCGGGCGAACCGGGTGTTTACACGCAGATAGACAAAGACGGCTCGACCGTGCTGATATATCGTCAGACGACGATTCCTCACGGTTTCTACAACAACGTTTATACGTTGTTGAACAGGATCAACGAGGCGCTAGATAAATTAGTCACCAAGAAGGTCAAGGCCGTGCTAGAATACTGCGCCGTCTCTAACCGATTTACGCTACGTATGTCGGCGGGTGTCGAATTTATCATACCTCATTCGAGCCGTCTGAGGCACGTGCTAGGTTTCCATAGCAACACGATCATGAGTTCGTCCGCGTTCGGTCCCGCGCCGGCGGTGAGGCCCGACTTCAGCACGTCGCCCGCCGCGTACACGTTCGAGTACGAAGGTCGCGATACGGTGACCATGTCGGCGGGCATCGAGAGTCTGTACGTGTACACGGATCTCGTGGAACCGCGCGTCGTCGGTGACGTGTACGCGCCGCTCCTTCGAAACATCGCCATCCGCGGTGAGAACGGTGACGTTATTTCGGAAACGTTCGATCGCGACCAATACGTGAAGCTGGGGCGGAATCAATTCGACGAGATCGAAGTCGATATAAGAGACGATCACGGCCAACCGATACCATTCGAGCAGGGGAAGGTGGTGACGACGCTTCACTTCAGACGCTGTAAATCGAAATTGTTTTAATAACATGTCGCCGTCGTCGAAGAACCCGTACGTGGACTACTACGTTCGTCAGGTCGGCGGACAGCTGCCGGTCTTCGTCGGTGCTCGGGGTCAACGAGGTCACGGTCTGGGTAATCTCTTCGGGAGTCTGTTTCGAAGCGCCATGTCGCTTATCAAGAGAGGCGCGATGGCGTTGGGAAAACGCGCGCTCAACATCGGCATTCACGTGGCGCGCGACGTCGTCGCCGGCGGCAATCTGAAACAATCGCTAAAAAGGCGCGCGAAGGAGGCCGGCGCCGATCGGCCTATTGAATTCGCAGCAGCAGCCAAAGAAGAAACAGAAGAGAAAGAAACAAACGCAGCAGCAGCAGCGCCGTCGCCGCGGCGGCGGCGGCGTCGGCGTAAAGAGAGCGCGCTTAGCGGCGACGGCCGTCAGTAGGCGGAAAAGAGCGCGTCGAACGGACATATTCGACGAGTAACGACGACGACGATGGAGCGCGCACTCGAGAGCGGTTAGTGGACCGTCTACCAGCCGCTGACGACGACTCTCGGCGCCCCTATCGAGTTCCCGGGTTCGGGCTATACGGACCTTCGAGTGTACGTGCGCTTCATAGTGACGCGGGGAGGGGACGATACCGATCTGACGGCCGCCGCCGCGGTGGCGCCGGTCAACAATTTCCTGCATACGATATTCAGTCAACTCGACGCGTCGCTGAACAACGTGTCGCCGTCGACGAATACGTACGCGTACCGCGCCTACGGAAGAAAAAAACGCAGCAGCAGCAGCGACGCGGCGGCAGCGGCATAAACAGAGTGCGCCTAGCGGCGACGGTCGTCAGTAGGCGGAAGAGAGCGCGTCGAACGGACATATTCCACGATTGCGTTCGTGAACGGCTCGACGTGCGAGGGCGTGAAGGCCGAACTGGAGCTGTTCAGCGGACCGGTGACGCAGACGAGCATCGAGAGTAGTCATTGGACCGTCTACCAGCCGCTGACGACTCTCGACGCCGGCGGCCCTATCGAGTTCCTCGTGCCGGGTTCGGGCGAAGACTATACGGACTTGGGGAGCGTTCAACTGTACGTGCGCTTCAAAGTGACGCAGGGAGACGGTACCGATCTGGCGGCCGCCGCCGCGGTGGCGCCGGTCAACAATTTACTGCATTCGATGAACAGTCAAATCGACGTGTCGCTGAACAACACCCACGTGACGCCGTCGACCAATACGTACGCGTACCGGGCCTACCTCGAGACGTTGCTAAGTTACGGTAGCGACGCGAAACGTTCGCATCTCACGGGTTCGTTGTGGTACAAAGACACCGCCGGACGGATGGACACGCTCGGCAACGCCAACGTCGGGTTCGAGGCGCGTCGCCTCATGACGGCCACTAGCAACGAGGTGGAGATGATGGGACGCCTGCACATCGACGCGTTTATGCTAAACAGCCACCTACCGAACGGCGTCGACACGAAAGTGCGCATAGTGCGCTCGAAGGACGCCTTCGCGATCATGGGCGCGCAAGCCGTACCGGGGTGGCGCTTCGTGCTGCAGGCGATTCGACTGCACGTGCGAAAAGTGAAGTTGAACCCGGCCGTCCAGATGGGACATATCAAAGCGTGGGGGTTGGGAACGGCTAAGTTTCCGATGCGCCGCGTCGACTGCAAATCGTTCTCGATAACGGCGGGTACGCTATCGCACACACACGAGAACCTGTACATGGGCGCGATTCCGAAACGCCTCTTCCTGATGATGATCGATAACGTCGCCTACAACGGCGACTACACTAGAAATCCGTTCGACGCGCGTCACAACGACATAAACTTCCTGACGCTCGTCGTCGACGAACGTCAGGTGTCGAGCAAGCCGCTGCAGCCGGACTTCCCGCACAACCGGTACGTGCGGAGCTACATGAATCTCTTCGAGGCGACCGGAAAGGCGTTCGAGGACGAGGGAAACGACGTATCGCGCACGGACTTCGGCGCCGGCTACACCATCTTCGGTTTCGACCTGACCCCCGACTGTTGCGACGGCGATCATTTCAACGTCGCGCGTCAGGGGAGCGTGGGCGTCGAAATGCATTTCGGGACGCCGCTACCGCTTCCGGTGAACGTCGTCGTGTACGCGGAATTCGAGACGGTGATGGAGATCGACCGGAACCGGAACGTCGTGTACGACTGATAGTAACTATGGATACGTTTCAACTGATGCGTCGTCTGGAACGCGATACGTACGCTAAACGTATCGTCGTCGGCGTCGTGCCTAAAGACGCGCTATTTACCGCCACCGCCGTCGCCGCCACCACCTACCCGACGGCCTTCGTGTGCAACACCGACGACGGCGGCGAACCGGGACAGCACTGGGTGGCCGTCTACGTGGACGCCGACCGACGAGGCGAGTACTTCGATTCGTACGGTCTGCCGCCGCTGCACGCCGACTTCCGCGCCTTCCTGCGCCGCCACTGCGGCGACGCGTGCACGTACAACGACAAGCGGCTGCAGAGCGTCATCTCTAACGTGTGCGGACAATATTGCGTCGCCTACCTTCTCCTCCGATGTCGCGGTATGCCGTTGACGACGTTCCAGAGCCTATTCGGCACCAATCGGGTGAACAATGACTGTCTCGTATACGATTTATTAAAACCTCATCATTAATTTCATCGCTTTTACGTGTATAGTAGTAGAAATAAAAAACAAACAAATGATCATGTACATGTTGGTGTTTATTATTACCCTACACATACATAGATACAGAAACTACCCCTAGGGGGGGTGGTGGGGGTTAGGTTAGTAGTAGACGAGTTAGACGAGTATCGGCGCCGTGGTGACGCCTTCGTCGAGCACGCGGCGTTTAGCGTGGAAGTAGCTCAACGCCGCGCGCTCTTGAACGTACGTCAACACGGACGAGTCTTTCACTTGGAAACCGCGGTTCCAGCCGACGCCGTTGCGACGGTCGCGCAGTACGGCGAGGAAGGTGTGCTCGTCGATGTCGGCGTTCTGTCGCTTGCTCAGTCCCTTCGTGCTGTACTTCGGACCGGCGGTGCCGCCGAAGCAGTAGTAGGTTTTGCTGCACAGCGCCACGATTCAGTCGCCGCGCCACTCTTCTTTGAAGAGTCCCGGCGTTCGAAGATCGAACAGGCGTCGGCGCGCGCAGCAGGCCGGCTCCTCTCACGCTAGTCCGGCGACGCGCCGTCGTACGTAGGCGTCCACGTGCGCGTCGCAGCATTCGGCCGGAAACCAGAGCGAACGATTCCGGAAGTAGTGTTCGCGACGTTCTTCCGGTACGAGCGCGTCGACGTCACGTCCGGCTAGGGCGATGTACGCCGAGTCCGTGTCCATAGCGCAGTACTGGAAGAGCGGACGGGGAATGTAGGCGTCGACGAAATCGTAATAAAATTCCAGCGTTCTCAATTTTGCGTACTGCAATACGAAATAGCCGATATGTATCCTCTACAACAGAAACCGAAAGACAGTGTGGATTCTTTGAGGTACTGAAGGTTTTGTGAGAAGGTGACAATCAAGTCTTCGGACTTTCAGCCAAATGCCTTACTTCCTACATTTGTGGCAGCACGCTATCACAGCATGCGGGAATAACCAGCAAGTGTAGGAGTGAATGGGTGTAAGAAATAATTGAAACTAATAGGTTGGGGGTGGAAGTTGAACGACGGATATTTTCTTAGTCGAAATTGTTGTGGATGTTTCAGTAATTACCATAACGTATTACAACTTGTGATGTTAATCAGTATATAATACAGCGATTAATTATGCGTGGAACGCAGTGCCATTGGATTATCAATCGAGAGAACTCGATTTCAAATCCTGTGGTGATTGAATGCTTCCCACAGAAGTCTGAACTAAGATTGAACTAAAGAGTGAAGTGTAGAACGCTTTGAGCAGTTCAATGGACTGGGTACTGCGATATATAAGAACTTAACTTGATGGGCTCTACACATCGTGTGTAAATGTGTTGACTTTGCATCAAGGACGGGTTCATTATAATTAGTATGCGTCAAGCAAAAATATATTTGTGTTTTATTACGCAGACGGACCGTCAATGGACACGACAGTAGCATACTTATATGGTAATGCAGATTACACTCATGTTATATGACAGGGAATACGGCAATGGTTTCTTAACTAAGCTTATTAACTATATTCATGTCTTTATATGGTGACATTATATTAAGGGGTTATTGCAAATGTTATATAAAATGATCCTCTGTTAAATGTACTTGCGTTATGTTACACGTACGATAGATGCTCATGAGAGTAAAATTTTATAATTATGCTGAAAATAACAATGTGATACAGGAGACGAATTGGACAAGTAATTCCTGCTAATAGTGCATGTATTAAAATATTTTATTGTGTATGGATGTTGTTTTATTCGCTGAATATAATATGTGCGTATTTATGGAGAAGCATCTGGATTATTTGAGGATTACATAAACATTACCTTGCTCATTCGTTGTTCCGAATACAAAATCGTTACGAAATCGCTTAGGAAAAAGCTACAGACGGGGCCCGAACATTTGCGTAATTGTGACAATGTACGATAATATTTAGAGCGGTATACTTTTGATATGTTATCTGGGATGTATGCCTGCTTTCAAAACTGCAATAATTGTTTCTGTTGTAAATTGTTCGAAAATGACACTAGTTTGGTCATAGCAGTCTTTGTCTATAAACGTAATATGCGCGTTATACATAAAACGTAAAGTGCGAGTAATACGTAAAACGTAACCTAACAATTGCAGGAAATAAGCGCGCGCGCCAGAAACTTTGCGAAAACGGCTCCTGCGTAATAGACTTGGCATCATGAAGTAATTTAAGCTACAATATTGCTTATGTCTACCATCATGATAATAGCATACCAATACCGATATTATTTCACAATGTTACACTATCAAGACTAGAGCCTATCGATTGATGTTAACTTCGCAATATCTCCGTCCTTCGCAATTTTGAACAAACAACGAGTACCTGCGAACGCAATATGGTGTCTGTGTAACGATGCTCTGTGTTTGCTAACATTTTATAAATAATACTTTCACAACTGTCTTCTACCAAGTCATCCCGTTAGGTGACGGGCATTTTTGCTAGTAATAATAATAATAATAATAATTACAGTACATTTCTTATACAACGCCCCATCGAAATAGTTCTTCTGGAGCGCTGTACCGTGGTTATTAATAACGTTTATAAGCAATACATGTGTTTAGTACTTAATGCAAATGTGCAATTATTACTAATCAATAAAATATGTCTCCTCCTTCTCCTTTTTAAAATGTTCTGAAGAATGTCTTTGGCAACGTGTTGTGTCGAGTTACGTATCCGTATCATTGTAGCTTCCTTCTTTAATCAAACTTAGATCTGTCTTGGGCCCTGACAATGTCGTTGACGGTTTGGTACACAAACTAATCGATCTTATTTTCCTTGGTAAATATTCAGTACTCTTTTACGATAATCTGGGCCACACGAGACAGGCGAGAATGGAGGAGAGTGTGCTGGAGAGTCACCAAAAGTTGCACCCAACTTGGCGGCACAATTATATATTGCTTAAATAAGATGAAAACATGTCGATATTCATTTATAAGTACATGTGTATTCAATTCAATTCAATTCAGTACTTTATTTCAGACACAAATACATATAGTGATACATATATAGGTCCATATACCCCTACCACTGTTAAAATGATAGTAGCAGCACGTTATATAATACATAAGGTATACATATACAAGAATTAAAATACAAAATAAGAACCCATATATACACATTACCACTGGCACTGCTCCTACAGAAGGTCGTTGTGTACATACAGGGACGTACCCCATCGCCTTCTAATCCTGGAGATCCACCTGATATTCGTGCCTAGTACGGCTACTACCAGATAGTTTTCTGATTTGTCTAAACGATTCATAACTTTATAAACAAGATTTCGAATGACTGCTTTACAGTCCAGAACATGTCTCTCTGCAAACATGCCGGAGGCGCTGCAATATATTGGTAATTGAAGTCGTCTTCTGAACACATTGTTATAACAAATATGTAATTTGTGTATACTGTAAGCATTGTGATACCACCATAGTTGAGATGTGTACATTGACGAGCAAAATGTATTGAACAACTTAATTTTTAAATCATCAGTGCACATATAAAATTTCCTGAGTAAAACATTACCACGTGCATATAACTGGCGACACTGACGCATTATATCTTTGTCATCTTTAGCATCATTGCAAATAATATGGCCTAGATATTTTACAGTACTGACATTCTTTATATCCTCTCCATTTAATTTAAATGCGAGGGGGCAAACATCCTTCATATACTTTCCTCTACTTATTAATATCATGCTTTTCATATGATTAAATTTTATTTCATGACTCATACCATAAGTTTCACAGGTTGATACTAATTCCCTCAGGCCTACACTGTAAGGTGAGAATATCACCAGGTCATCTGCACAGATCAGGTGATTAATATTTATGTCACCTATACAGCAGCCAGTTCGACAGTTTGTTAATGCATTACTTAAGTCATCAAAATAAACATTAAACAGGTATGGAGAAAGTATTCCACCTTGTCTTACACCATTTGTCACATTAAATCTATCGGATAACATTCCAGACCAACGTACATACATAGTTTGCCTTGAGTACCAATATATCACAATTCTAACAATATAACCAGGCACTTGTCTGTTAATTAACTCGTAAATAACGTAGAATGTTTTATTCTATCAAAGGCCTTGGAGGCATCAAGGAACCCCATGGACACAGACCCATTTATACATTTATAATTATCAACAATCTCCTTTAAAACATATCAGTACCCAGCTTTCTCTTAAAGCCAACCAAACTGGTTACAACTAGTTATTAGGAAGGATGACATTCGATCCAATCAGACTTTCTCCAGTATTTTTGAAATTATACTAGCTAGAGCAATCGGTTGTCACGATCATTGATTTTACCACATTTATCCTTAATTACTGGTACAAGTACCACTGATAACATAGAGTCAGGTAGGAAACCATGTACAAGAAATGTAGACATACACATAGCCAATAGTGGTAATACCCGTCTGCTGCAATACATTAGATGTTCAGCATAAATACCATCATTGCCACACGATTTATTTTTGTCCAGCTGCCTAATGGCACATTCAATATCACCAACTGTAACAAATATATCCTCAGTGTATGTAACATCATACTGTAAGGACTTTATGTCATTATCATGTACACAATTAAATAACTGAGGAAAGTGACTCCGCCAAAGTTCAGTCATATTATCAGCATCTGTACTGTTTGGATAGGGTATTTTACAATTGTTCATACTATTAACTTCATTCCAAAATCTATCCGGTCTACCATCTTGACGTTTTGTGGCCAAGGAGTTACTAATTATTTGGTTTTTATGTTGTTTAAAGAACCTTAGCCCATACTTAAACCTGGCTCTAGATAATTTCATATAGTCAAACTCTGGACCATGTTTAGGCTTTCCAGCTTCAACCATATGACGAAGCTATGCCTTGCCTCAGTGTGAAGCTCTTCAGTATATACATTCCAACCTGGGCGCCCCCTAGAAGCACCACCTTTATCTACATCTAAATACTTATCAAATATATGATCACTAACATTGCACATAGTCTCTATTATATCACCACAACACTTGCTTATCGCTTCTCTGTGAGATTCATTTTTACAGTTCACATCCTTGCAAGATATGGCTTCATATGGTATATTTACATTTTGCATACTAAGATCAGTTAATGTACACTATTCATTTTTACCTTCATGAGTAACATTATCCCATGCAAGTCGGTGTGACATGCTACTGGCCAAGTTGTCCACCTCTGGTATATTCTTTATACACACGTCAATACACAAGGGAAAATGATCTGCAGTATTAAAGGTGTTTCATACTTTTATACTTTTTATGATATCATTTGCATCTCTTGTGGAAATACAATGATCTAGCCATGACGTAGTGTGCAACGCTTCACTGTAATGAGTAAATGTACCACTGGGGAGGTATGACTCACCAGACAATGTTAAGTTGTTTTCAACATAAAAGCTTCTTAAGTAATTACCAAATAAGGATCCATTGTCACTAATATCAGAGTTCCAATCTCCCACAATAGATACGCATGTCAATAATAGCTTTGATTATACCCAAATTCTCTAAATAAATATCTTCATTTTCACGTGATTCAAAAGGCAGGTACACACACATAATAACATAAACCTGGCTATCAAACTGAAGCTGAACACCAGAGATCCAGTCAACATTAAAGTTAAGTGGCGTTACATTTTTATGAAAGGAACATCTCCACATAATAGCTACACCACCTGGAATTTGGCCCCGTCGAAAACCTTCTGCATAATCCACAGTGGCTACCCCTATTCCATGGAATTTCTTATGTAAAGTATTTAATGAGGCTAGATCTTGTCTACCATACCATGTCTCTGGTAGACATAATATATCCACATCATTGTTATTCAGTAATTCATTAACACACGGACGCTGATAAATATTATCTGGGTGATTAGGTAACCCTCTACAATTATAACTAATACTTCTCATATTTGTACTGGACGCGTTTTTTTGGTACAGTAACTTCACTCTCCGCTCCGTCATTATCACATACAGTAGGTGGGCTGTGATATTTTGGAAGTGGAGTGTTTATTAGTTCCTTAGCAGCAGACAGTAGTGTAACTCTCTCAGCAGCAGACTGCAGAGCAGCTTTGTCAGCTAGTCTTTTGACACTGGTACTTCCATCAACAGGATGGGTTACATTGTTCTTTGGTAGTTTCGGTGTTCTCCACCATCTGACATGTGGCCCCTCAGGACACAGATCTGCGGCCATAAACACCTTGGGGTCTGGACACTCACAGATGACATGGAAGGAGCTATGCATACTCGTCTGCTTGCATAGCTCTACTGTTACGTTTACGTGCAGAGTTGAATCCAAGTGATGCTTTAGTATGGCCTCGGTAACACTCGCGAAACAAAGACATTTGCCATACGTTTGACTGCCTTGATGTGCAGGTCTTTGGCCTTGCCAATCACATATCCCCTTTTCACGTTCAACTGCCGGTTGCTCCTTGCTGTTTGTATAACGTTTCTAGATTTTTTTTCCACATCAAATCCAAAATAAATAAATGTTAACGATGATGCATGTTTTACCTGATGTGTAAATCGGATACGTCTTTTTGCGAAATGGCTTTGTTATATTTGGGCACAGACACGTAGTACGAAATTGTTATAAGTCTACACCAGGTATCAAATCAAAATAATATAATGTATAAAACACATTGTGTACATGCACACACATTCTACTCAATACCTGTCGTCTGTTCTGTCCTTTCTCATCACATACCCCCTCACGATGTCCACAGTCCCGCATACATCGTTCATGCCACATTCCCAATCACAAAATATGCCCGTCTCCTTCTCGCACAGAATGCATACACACATATATGTTATGCTGACGCACACTTACACCCGGTGACACATACTGACTAAATCGAACACCTATTGAAACACACTGATATACACTGACGCACACTGACAAACACAAACACACACACACACACTCATACACACACACGCACACGCACACACACACACACACACACACACACACACACACACACACACACACACACACACACACACACACACATACACACAGAGAGAGACACGTATACATCCAAACGCACGCATGCACGCAGTTGCATGTCTCGCGGTTCGCTCAGTTCGGTAGTTCGAGAGAATCACTACAAATCCACACCTGTAAAAATGTGTAATTCTGTTTTAATAGCAGAGTCTGTGTAACAACATGTGGCTTTACCAGCCAGTGCCAGGACTCTGTTAGTACATGTACAATACAATACAATACAATATATACAAGAAACAACGGCTACAACTGTATCAATGCCTTGATGGCTAATGTGTCAAGTATACCCTTTTATTAAATACCTGCCACAGTGTGGCAGATCTATGACAACTATAGTGTTTAACTATAGTACCTGCTACATCTACCCCCTCCATCAATGAATGTCGTCCCGACATTCCAATAGTAAACACAATAATACATATTACTCTTGAACACATGTTCAAATGTTGTCTATGACAATTTAGCAAGTACATCACAAAATCCTTGATTAAACATGGAAAATGCTAAGGCATGAGTTAGTACTTGTTGAGCAAAGTCAGTGTAACGAGCAGGTTTCCGTATTTTCCGTTTAGGCCGGTTACGCACAGCTGGTGATGACAACCTCACCCGACACGGTGAGCGTTCAGCAATGTCCGGAATCTCTGCATTCTCACCAAGCTCTCCTTCGCCCTTTTCCTCATCTGACACTTCCGATTCCGTGTCTCCATCCTCAGCAAGCTCTCCTTCGTCCCTTTCCTCATCTGACATATGATACTCCCTGCATCCATCCTCATCAAGTAGTTCCATCTCGCAATTGGGATCTGGAATATCCATGTCTCCAGGTGTTCCTTCTGACGCACGTTCTAATGCGGCAGGCACAAACTCTCCAGCCTCTGGATCAAGTGGCTTCCCCATGACCACTCTAACACAGTCGTCATCCTCCGACTCGTACTCGGTCAGTGTTGCTTCTTCTTCCTCTCTCTCAGAGCCGCGCACAGACACACCACCGCGCCTCTCTCCTTGCACCCGCCGGCCGACTTTGCATTCTCGCCACATATTACTTCTCATTCGCAGACAGCGGAAGGAAGTTTACTTGTAGCAACATGTTCCGGTGCAGTGTCCTCTTGACTCCACGCCCTCCGTCTTGCTGCACCACAAACACAGGAATCTCTCTCTCCGGCTGCTCCTTTACTACATAGATATCTTCTTCCCACCGGTTTGCCAGCTTATTGCGGCCTCGCAAGCCAACGTTCCGTACCAATACGCGATCACCAATTTCAACTGTTCCTCCTCTAGCACGTCTGTCGTAGTGCCTTTTATGACGCCTGGCAGACTTGTTGCTTTCTGTTGTAGCAATATTATAAGAAGATTCCAACCGTTCCCGCAGCTGCTTGGTGTAATCAGTGTGGTCTGATTGACGTTCATTTGATTCTACAACCATGGCCAGATCGATTGGCAGTCGTGGGTGTCTGCCAAATACCAGGTAGACTGGCGAGAAGCCAGTTGCTTCGATTCTGGTAGCATTGTAAGCATGCAACAATGTTGGTACATAAGCCTTCCAGTTGGCCTTCTTCGTTACACTTAATGTACCTAACATGTTCATCAGTGTTGAATTGACCTTTTTCACACTGCCCATTTCCCATTGGATGATACGGTATAGTTCGGTTTTTTTCAATCCCTGCAAGTTGACACAATTCTTTGATGACATGACTCTCAAAATGTCTACCCTGGTCCGAATGGAGTCTCTGTGGAAAACCATAGTGTATAAATGTGTCATACAAGGCTTTTGCTATGGTCTTGGCAGTCTGATTGCGTGTGGGAACAGCCTGGGCATACCGCGTGAAGTGCTCAGTCATGACTAATACATTTTCAATCCCTCCTTTTGATAGTTCCAGGGTTAGATAATCAATACAGACAATCTCAAACGGCTGGTGTGTGCAAATGTTCACAAGTGGTGCTCGATCTGCGTTGACTTTTCTTCGTATACAGGCTTCATATGTTTGCAGTTTCTTGCGCACATCTTCTGCCATGTGTGGCCAGAAGAATCTGGCACGAACAAGGTCTAGGGTCCTAGTTCTTCCCAAGTGGCCTAACTGATCATGCAGACCCATCATTGCTTCGTCTCTCTTTGCCGCTGGAAGGACTAGCTGGAACGATTCGTTACCGTCCTGGTGTACTCTCTTTCTGTGAAGCAAACCATCTCGTATACATACCTTATCCCATTCCTTCAGGTATATCTTGAACTCTGGTGATTCCTGCTCTAGTTTGTGCTGTTGATCTAGACTGGGTTTGCTGCCCTGTCTCAGCAACATTAGCATCTTCTTGATCACCGGATCTTTACTTTAGATGAGCTCCCAATTAGGGTCATTGATCTTTGTCCCTCCGGCATCTACCAGTTCCTCCTCGTAGGTTACAGCTGCTTGGCTGCAGAACATCACCTCAATCAGGCCAAATGTGCCATCATCTTCTTCCATTGCTGCCATCTCACACACAGCCTGTACCACATGTTCAGGTAAGCGTCCTCCTTGTGCAGGCTTGGTGTGCATTCTAGAGAGTGCATCGGCATCAGCATTTTTTTTCCCGAGCGGTACGTGATGCTGAAATCATAAGTTGCAAGTTCTGCTAGCCACCGGTGACTTGTCGCATCCAGCTTTGCAGAAGTCAGCAGGACATAGGCCAATGGGTTGTTATCAGTCATGACCACAAATTGGTGTCCGTGCAGATAGTCCTGGTACTTCTCAGACACGGCCCACTTGAGTGCTAGGAATTCAAGTTTGTGGGCAGGGTAATTAACCTCGCTTGGCTTGAGTGCAAGACTTGCATAGGCTATGACTCGCTGCTGACCTTGCTGTTCCTGATACAGTACTGCTCCAAGGCCGTGTAGGGATGCATCCACGTGTAATTCGAAAGGAAGACTGTAGTCAACATATCCCAAAATGGGTAGTTCTATCAATCTTTCCTTCAGTCTGTTAAATGCAACGATTGCACTTGTGGTCATCACAATCTTGGTGGTTTTATTTACAGATGTCTTGTTTTCCTGCCCTTTTGAGAGATTGTGTAAGGGCTTGCATATTTCAGCATAACCCTTCACAAAGCGACGGTAGTAGCCGAAAAACCCAAGCACTTGGCGAAGCTCGTGTACGGTTGTCGGTATAGGCCATCCCTTTACACTCTCTATTTTGTCTGGATCGGCTTCGATCCCTGCCTCCGAGATGATGTGGCCTAAATACTTTACACACTCTTGACAAAGATGACACTTCGCAGGTTTCAATTTCAGACTAGCTGCTCGCAGGCTAGTAAACACAGCCTGCAGATGTTCAAGGTGAGTCTCAAATGTCCATGAATGAATGATGATATCATCCAGGTAGACCAACACATTGGCCAAATCAGCTAGAGTGTGTTCCATAAGCCTTTGGAACACAGCAGGAGCGTTCGTGAGACCAAACGGCATTCGATTGCATTCATAAAAACCGAGGTTTCCCATTCTGAATGCAGTCTTGCCTTTATCACACTCCTCTATTTCCACTTGCCAGTAGCCACTCTGGAGGCCTAATGATGTAAACCATTTTGCGCCAGATAGCCTGTCCAGCGTCGACTCAATGAGAGACAGCATGTACGCATCTCTGATTGTCCGGCTGTTCAAACGCCTGAAGTCCAGACACAAGCGCAACCTCTCATCATTCTTCCGCACTAAGACTACATTCGAGGCCCATGGACTGTGCGAATGACGTATTGCACCGCATGCCAACATCTCTTTCAGGTGTTGTCTAACTTCCTCGTACATTGCTGGAGGAATGCGTCTCGGTCTATCTCGAAATGGTGTTTCATCTGTCAGTCGAATTTTCTGCTTCACTCCTACAGCTTTGCCTAGCTCCATTGTCCGAGAGGCAAAAATGTCACCGAAATCATGACACAGTGCTTGTACCTGCTTCTTCTGTTCTTCCGAGAGTTTTGTGGCATCTAGATTCACTAGTACTTCACCCTTTGTAC
Organism: Paraescarpia echinospica; assembly: GCA_020002185.1. NCBI lineage: Eukaryota > Metazoa > Annelida > Polychaeta > Sabellida > Siboglinidae > Paraescarpia > Paraescarpia echinospica. Next base: position 21,800,703 of record CM034538.1, on the reverse strand, counting down.
CTTTGCTGCAATCTCCATTACTCAACACATCACTATATGTTGTTAAGTCTCCAACAGTCTTATCCCTGTCTAAAATGACACTATTTGTCATAGTCGCTATCTTCTGACGTTTGGGAATTTTAATTTCCCTACATGAGACATTCGTTAGGACGACATCAACTCGATGGCTGTTGTCTGCTTGCACAACTGAGGCGGGGATGAGTATTCCCACGGGGAGTGTTTCTGCTGGTTGAAGCATGCCAGCTGAGAAACCTTTCTGGGCTCCCATTCTTCCTTTCACAATGATAGATGTGTTTGCAGGGGTCACTGTGTGGCGACATGAGTACACTGCTACTTCCTGTTCTGTGACTTCTGATTGGCCAAGGTGAGCAAGTGCTTCTAAGATGGCTGCATCATGGAATGGGGTATTCCGAGCTCTCAAGGCTGTCAGGAAATTAGTTCCAATTATAACAGGCACTATTCTGTTCGACCGACTAGGGGGCACAAGAATTGCTGGCACAGCAATTCCTTCACGTTCTCCCGTAGACGACTGCAACTTCACCTCAACTTCAATGTAACCAAGGTAAGGTACCGACTGTCCTCCAGCACCTTCAATGTCAACTAGTCGTGACTGGGGTTGCAAGGTAAGGTGAGACAACTCTCTGTCAAAGAATGGCTTTCCAATCGTGGTGACCATAGACCCACAATCGAGTAGTGCTGTACATGTTTTATCCTCAATGGTAATCCCGATTTGGCACGAGCCGCCGACCAAGTCACAAGTAGGGCTGTGATTATGTTTCCTGTTACTGACCCCTTTTTTTGCCCTCCAAAAGGGATCAATTTGCGTTTAAATGCACTCAGCAACTCTTGGACAAATGTCCCTTCTGTTTGCAACGGTGACATTCGATGCCGGTATTCTTGCGACAACCAAAAGATAGATGTCCAGGTATACCGCAATCATTGCAGGTAAGTGGCTCCTTCCTTTGTTTCATCTGTGCCCTGGACTGTCTCCTCTTGATCATTTCTTCCAACTCTTCCACTTTCTTCACAAGAGCTTGCAAGATTGGTTCTGTCTGTTGCCTTTGTTGTACATGAACTTGCACTGCATTCTGGTTTCCAAACTCTTCCTCCAGGGTCCGTGCCTCGATCACAATCTCCTCGAAGTTTAGAGAATCTTTTCTGTGGCGAAGGGCATTTTTTATTTGCAAGTCCCTGAGGCCTGCCCAGAATCTGTCTCGCAACATAGTGGGCATGGACACCCTTTTCCACGGCAACATGACAGAGGTCTTCCAGTCTTGTCGACCACTTTGTACAAGGTTCACCTACACGCTGCGGTTCGCTGTAGAAATGTTCTAGTACGGTATTACCTGACATCACTGTACCATACAGTGATTGTAATTTGTAGAGAATGTTGGTGAGTGTAGCATTTTCTCCCAAATAGATCATTTCATCTGCAGCAGGGCTTCTCAATGATTTCCTCACACTTGTGATAATATCACATTCTGTATACTGTGACTCCTCCACCAAGCAATTTACCTCATACTTCCACCTCGAATATGTCGGTTCCAGAGAATACTGGCAGTTTGGGGATTACATATGACGAAAATCCAACATGCGGAGACTCACTGGGCTCCTGCTTCACAGATGTCTCCTCTGTGAGAGACCCTAGCAATTTCTCCTTTTGTGAAGTAGACATAGTCTTGATTAGACCCAGCAACTGGTGATCTATGTCACCCCCTTTATCCTCTACAATGTCATCCCTCTCATCTCTTTCCACTACTATGACATCAGCTTCAGCCATATTCACCAGTAATTTACCAGTACAGGTAATCAACAATCAATCATTCAATTTGCACCTTCACAATTACACATTTCAAAGTTTAACAAACATTAAGCATGATACTCCATAACGGAGAACAACAAATACATTCAACAAAAGACACAATCAATGTTCCGCTTCACTGCACTTGCCCAGTGCAGTAGCCAGACAGTCCCACCTGCACCTGCAGCACCACTCTCTGTTTGCTTCTCTGCCAGTCACAGGGGCTGACCAGGCCTATGGCTGTCTACAGTCAGTATCCCAAGTTTCAACAAGCTGTTGATACGGCCTCTCCAGCCCCACATCGGGCGCCACTCTCGCGGTTCGCTCAGTTCGGTAATTCGAGAGAATCACTACAACTCCACACCTGTAAAAAGGTGTAATTCTGTTTTAATAGCAGAGTCTATGTAACAACGTGTGGCTTTACCAGCCAGTGCCAGGACTCTGTCCAGGTTGACACCTCAATCCCTTGATGACTAATGTGTCAAGTATACCCTTTTATTAAATACCTGCCACAGTGTGGCAGCTCTATGACAACTATAGTGTTTAACTATAGTACCTGCTATACATGCACACACGCGCGCGCACGCACATGCACGCACACACGCCGTTCAAACAGTTTACATATACTTTATCAACGTTCACATGGTTGATTTCGTCACCAGTGTCCCCTGATCTTTGTCATAAACGGTATTACTCACCGTTACATGCACGTGTTTAACGGTTTATCTAGATCGGCTACTAGATCGCTTACGCTCTAATGCCTCAGTGAGAGAGGTAACGATAATTTATCTCCAACGTGTTCAAATAAAGAACGTTTATATCTACTTCACCAACGCTCACGGGATTCTTTTCGCCACCAGTGTCCTGTGATCTTCGTCGTATATATTAAATTACATGTAACTAACTACGATATCTAGAACGGTTCGACATAACTTGTGTTGTTAAGCTACTGAACCGTATAACAAAAGTGGTAGCAATATAAAATACAAAATAAGAGATTGGCAATTATGACATTTGTGTAGATACAAGGGCACTAGATAGTCGACAATCATCCAACAATTCTTTGCATTCGTTAACATTAATACAAACCAGCCCGACTACCATTATACGTATCTGGAAATAAAAATATTCCAATATGAAATAGAGAAGACAGACGAAGCTGTTTACATTGTCCTGCTTCATTCCAAGGTTAGGTCTTTGGATTAGATAACGGGTGGATTATTATAAATATAAGTTATTAGTTTAAATGTATTCTTGCCGTCAGTTGTTTTGTTTCAACCACAAGACAACTTTTAAAAGCAAAGTAAGTAATTAGGCACTACAATTGAAGACGAAAAAGCATTAGTCACATTATTATAACGGGTCAATTTAAAGTTGTTTGAAACAAACTGTTTTGACAATGAATTAAGTGAGTGTATGAAATATCTTTGGTCCAGTCGAACTAACGACGTATGCAGTGAGCAGAGCACATAAAAATACTTCTAGATCAGATCATTCGTTTTCCTTAAATAGTATACATTTAATGGCCCCTTTAAAAAAAAACTAAAGTACATTCATTCGCTCTCAACACATGTATCGTCCGAATAAAACGTCTTCTAGAAATAACTTGAGCTCGATTGAATTGTTCGCGGCGTTGTAACAAACTGAACAATTCATCAAACGAACATTTGTTATCATTGCGCATCATATGAATGGTCGATAAAAACAACAATACCATATTATTATTGATTGGGAGTTATGTTACTAATGAGTCGGATAACGGACAGATTGACAAACAGGTGTTTTGGATTAATTTTAAGCAGTAATACAATATGACATGTAGCATTAACAGCACTAAACACCACCCTGATAAATAGAAATAAGGCTCGCAAGTTCCATTATAAAATTAAACTTGTCGAGAAAGTATATTATCACCGAAGGCAATATCAGAGCTTAGGCGATGTCACAGTCAATGTAGAATACACAATGACAGTCAGTCTAATATACGAATTATGTTTTGTTCAACTGGAAGTGGGCATTTTTCCTTCTCGGTTTACAGAGTAGGGCCCTAATATTACCATGGAAACGTGGAACAATCCGTACTAATACACGTTGCATTGATGTGGCTAATAGTCAGAGAATAGCACCCAGAAGAAAGCCACGTATTTTCACCCAACCAGCTTTGACCGGAACGTCTGGGCACGTTTAACTATTGCGTAGTCATAGCACGTGTAACTTTACAACACGGTTACCATGCTAGCCTTCACTTTTCTGGCGGCCATGCCTGCGATTATATCCGCTAATTTCCTTCACAGGTAATTCACTATGCGATAACACGTAGAGCTAATTCCAGAACCCTCATAATCAGTCAATTAACGCAGGTCACATGCATATCATATGGTTTTATATGCAATGACAATTCCCCGTATCTATACTATAAATTGAAATTCAAAACTCCTACCATGAAAGTTTAGTTTTAAATCTCACTTTTACTCAGTTATCCCTTGACCGCGGTGATCCTCGGTGAGCTCGGTGGGAGGCTCAGCAACTGCCGTCTCATTGATGTTGATGTTCTGGATCTCCTCAAGCATATCCACGTCTGTCCATGATATCGAGCCTCGCCATTCGTCGTATACAGCGTTAAATAATAACAACAATAATAAGAATAACAATCATACCAATCATTATAATCTCAATAATAATAATAATCACAATAACCACAATTAACACAATAATCATACTACTCATAACAATCATTTTAATAATAATAATCATAATAATCATAATAATCACAATAAACATACTAATAATAGTAATAATCATAACAATCGTAATAAGTATAATAAACATAATAATAATCACAACAAACATTACAATCATACTAATCATACCAATAGTAATAATCGTAATAATCGTAATAATCATAATAATCATAATAATTACAATAATCAGAATAAACATAATACTCTTAATAATCATAATAATCATAATAATCATAATAATCATAATATTCATAATAATCATAATGATCATAATGATCATAATGATCATAATAATCATAATAATCATAATAATCATAATAATCAATCATAATAATCATAATAATCATAACAATCATAACAATCATAATAATCATAACAATCGTACTAATCATAACAATCATACTAATCATAACAATCATAATAATCACAATAAACATAATAGTAATAATAATACGGTATTTCTGTAGTGCTAATTCCCGCATAGCGGATCGGTGCGCTGTACAAGCGATAAAATAAATGTATATTAATATATTAAAAAATAAACATTGGTTTTAAGACATGTAATACTGACCAGTAAAATAGAAACACAATTTTAAGACAAATAATACTAAAATTATAAAATAATGTCCGTCACGACGAAACAATTTAAATGAATTAAAATGTATAATAAAAATATCAGTCTTTAAAGACTTTCTAAACCTATTCCGTATCCGTGATGCACGAATGTCCACCGGTAGTTCATTCCATAGTCGCGGTGCTGATGTGCCAAATGCCGAGTCGCCGATACATTTCTTCGTGATGCCTCGGTGCAGTGTTGGCGCATGATCCTGGCGTAGGCGTCCATCACGCTCTCGTGGCTGCACAAGTTCTGCCAGATAAGACGGCGCTAAACCATGAATGCATTTGTAAGTCACCACCAACACCTTGAACACAATTCGACTCACAACCGGCAGCCAATGCAGTTCCTTTAACACTAGCGTTATGTGGTCATGTCTGCTGGTGCGTGTTACTAGTCTGGCTGCATTGTTCTGGACTCGCTGCAACCGAGCTGTCTGGGATAATGGGAAGTTGTACAAAAGTGTGTTGCAATAGTTCAAGCGAGAGTTTACGAGTGCGATGAATGCACTTTTCGCCGCTTCAGCTGTAAGACAGTGCCGTATTGATGACTGTCTGTACGGGTGGTAGATACATGCAGCACACACAGTAGTCACATAATGTGTCATCGTTAGATCTTGGTCCATACGAATTCCCAAATTCCGTATGCAGTCTACTGGTGAAATTATATCGTCTCCAATGATCATAGACCAACCTCCTTACATCTTGAGATTATGTTCTGATATAAAGATGGTCATCTTAGTTTGTTCATCATTTAGTTTCAGCTTGCGCAGCGCCATCCATCGCCTGACTTCCCCAATGCAGTCTGAGAGTCGTCTCATTGTTTCTGCTTAGTCGCCTGGTATAGCCTGGATTGTATGACGCATATAATTAAATGTCATCAGCATATTTATGGTATTTTATTTAATATCTTTTGAATATGCGCTGAATTGGTGTGGTGCATGGAGTGAAGATAACTGGCCCAAGGACCGAGCATTGTGGCACACCACTCTGTAGCGGAATAAACTCGGATGTTATTGAGTCAATCTGGACACGAGAGGTGCGGTCTCCCAAGTACATCCGGAACCATGATAATGCCGTTTCACGCACACCGTACTCGTCATGCAGTAGTGTCAGCAAGTGCTTATGATCAATCTTGTCAAATGCGGCTGAAAAATCCAGCATGACAAACAGCACTGCACGATTCTTGTCAAGCTCACCAGCAATATCATGCTGGACACGCAATACGGCAGTCGCTGTACTGTGAACCATCTTATGTGCTGATTGGTATTCTTCATGCAGCCCGTTCGCAGTGAGATGATCAATCAGACGACGATCTGCAACTTTCTCTAGGACTTGCCGATGAATGCTATGTTGGAGACCGGTCAGTAGTTCTTCAGCAAGACTCTGTCGAGATTGTCGGTTTTTAGAAGTGTTTTTACAATTGCTGTTCTCAAAGTGATGGGAAATAGTACTTGCTTAAAGCTGTTGTTCATTATTGCCACGAGATGGAGAATGTGGATACGTAGTGTTTTCTTCAGAAGATCAGTGTGGCAGGAATGCTGCTGGGGTACGCTGTGGTTGACGCCTCATATCCGTGGATTCAGTGACATGTTGTTTTAAGTTGTTTTCTACTAAAATGTAATTCAACACCTTTACACGAGTCGCACTATTCAGTTCGCAGTGGAGATTGAAGTCCCCAACAATTATAATGTCTTGTCGTGTAACTACTGTTTTATTTATGCATGCTTCAAATTCATCAAGGAACGACTGGATAGAAGTGGTCGGTGGGCGATAGATGATAACAACACGTACAGGTCTCGAATGTTTTTGTTGATTTAACATCTAAATATTCAAATGCGTCATATCGTTTGGAATTTGTTTGCCGACTTGTATAACAGTCCGACACCACCTCCACGCTTCGAGAAACGGCATTCCTCAATGTAGCTGTAGCCTGGCGGGGTTAATTCGTTGAGAACTCTTGTTTGGTTTGCACCATGTTTTTGTCAAAAACATTAAATCGGCTTTAAGTTCAGGCATAAGTTCTTTAACTATTATGGGTTTGTGACACACAGATCGCGCGTTGAGCAGCACACAAGTCACTTCATTGGTGGTGATAGATTTCACACCGCTGTCGTTGAGCATTGTCTGGTTAACACGTATCAGAGTAATACTAGTGTTGTGTCGATGTATGCCTGTCCTGACACCACGATTGGCAAACATCGTTTTCTATTGTTGTTGTTGTTGTTGCTGCTGATACCGCCATCACTGTTGTTGTTCTTACTGCTGCCACTGCTGAAGCTGCAACACGCGACGTTGCGTCATCACAGTGCAACGAGTCCTTGTGGGGGCACAAAGGTTGAGTCTGAATGCAGACAATATCATTGCAATCGGTCGACGCAGACACATTCCACCACGCTGGCTCCTTCTTGTAGACTGCACCCTAGAAATGCCATTGGTATTCAATGCTTGCCACATTGGTCTGCTGACTGGCCTTCCCACTGCACTGCCAGCCAACTGGTGGAGGGCCTTAGCTGAATAGTGAAAGGCCGACGTCATGGTTGACTGGTCACGTACTCTTCTTCTGTTGCCTGCTCATTGACAAAAGTGTTTAAAAATCTAAAGAATTGACGTACTAATCCTCAAAATGAACTTCCCACCTCGTTCAATGTACCTTCATAGCGCATTGTAAAAAAAGTGGCAAGTAATATATTAGCCTTAAAACATCAAATCACATGCTTTATATCCGAGACTGTCTTATAGGCTGCCATGTAGGCGCACAAGAAGTGTGTTAACAATAATCAGATCAATCCTAATAATCATAGTAATTGTAGCATTTCTGCTATTTCTGGATGTTTAAATCTACTTTCCTGAGGTTTAATTTTATAAGTGAGGAAGTTCAAGCCAGTAGATAGACATATTGTTAACTAGCCGCCTTAGTTACGTAATTACTGCAACTCGGTTGCAGATCCGCTCAGTGGAGCGTGGTATTCTGTTGCTAGCGTTTCTAGGCAAGCAGGTGGTTTCACTGTATATTAGAGGGTGTCCCACAAGGCGTAGCTTGACTTGTATATTGTACTAGCCAATAGAAATGATGGAAACCTGCCATATGATGTGTAATTAGGTCCGCTTATATAAACATCTGTTGTACGCATTTCGCCATCTGGGCGCTAGCGAAGGACTGGGACAGGTCCAGTGTTAAACGAGACAGGTTGCCCTGCTGCCAAGAGAATGGCAAATCAAGTCATGAAGCGTGGTGGGAATCGTTAACGTGGGTTACGTTCCCAAGCTTTTGTGTGTGTGTATAATATTCAGTGTCCAGAGTGACTGTTCGAGCTTCGAAGAAGCCATGCCGCCACGTCAGCGGTATATTGAGACAACGTTCCGGTCGGCCCCAATGTATTTGCGTCAATGAGCGATAATCGCGACGCGCTCACCCAGCTCGGACCATCCTCGAACAGCGGTCTCACAGCGACATCGTCAGAAAGCTTGACCGAATGCGACTCGTAGCGGCCGGCGGAAAAACGTGTACTGCCAGGAGTCGTCATTCGCGCGAACCCGTTCATCCGACTTCTCGATTGTTTGCGACAGGGCAAGACCTCTCAATCGAATTCGTAGCGGCCGGAGATAAGCGTCTACTGCCCGGCTTCGTCTTTCAGTTGAACGTATTCAACTGACTTCGCAATCGTTTGCGACCGTGCGATCACTGAACGGACGCGACTCGAGAATTCGCGGCGTACGACAGCAATCGTCAAGTGCCCGGCATCATCACTCGTGCGGCCGAGATACACCGTTCTAATTGTGTTCTGAGCTCGGCGTGTTGACTTCAACAAACGTTCGTATATATTCGAGATGGGACTAGCCCAGTGTAAATGTATATTTTGTGATTGAACTTATCTATTATTTGCTGTATTATGATTGATCTGTGGTTTTGAAGTGAGGTATTATTACCCTTGAAGTATTCATGTATATATATGTGTGTGTGTGTGTGTGCGTGCGTGCGTGCGTGCGTGTGTGCGTGCGTGCGTGCTTGCGTGCGTGTGTGTGTGTTGTAACATATTACTGTAATGAGAGTCCGCGAGGACTAGCTATATACTGTGTATTTATATTATGTGAGTTATTCTTATATAACACTTGGCTACTAGTGGTTGGTCGTGTAGAGGTATAATTCATCTTAGAAAGGAAGTGGAATTTGATAATTGAAAGATTCAGTGTTATTGTTTATTATGTTTTATTAACATATGGTTATGTGATTTCTTTATTCTGTTTATTTTTGTTAATCGAGATATATACCAAAAGAAGACATCTCGGAATAAAGTTTATTAAATTTTCATCGTTCTTTGTTGCTTGTTCACGATAACCGTTCTTTCTCATATGCGTTGACCTTGATATATAAGAACCCTACTAGACTGAGCCATCTAGTATACGGAGACCTCGCTAATCCGTTACAGTAATTATAAAACACAAAATAAACATAATAAACAAAATAATCATAGCAATCATAATAATCATAATATTCATAATAATCATAACACTCATAATAATAACACATTTCTTATAAAGCGCCGCCTCTGCGGCGCACTACTGTGGTTACTACAAGTGAATTAATAAGATATAAAACCATAGTTATATGTTAAAATACTGTTTACAAAATATGCCGTTCTTTATACTAAATAAAATAAAATAAATAATTTTTCCTTTCCAATGTGCCCTGCAGAATTGGCTACGCTTTTGTGTCTAGGTGTGTGTCCGTACCATTACAGCTTCCTTCTTCTAATTATACAATAATATATTTAATTATTACACTATACTGGTTTGTTGGACCCAGGCAATGTCGTTTACGGTTTGATATACAAAGAAATATGTCTGTTCAGGACTTTTCTACGATATTTCATATTATTATCCCGTGGAACAAATTTGCTACGAATAACGTCAACTCTGAAAGATCAATGACAATAATTGTACATTGCGATATCATAAACATGATAAAAGGAGTTGAAAGAGGAGTTGGAATTCTGTTGGATGAAGAAAGAGCAAAATGCTTACTTGAATACTGGACCATATCGGATCGCATCCTGTTGATGAAAATCAGTGGCTAACCATTTAACATTAACATCATGGAAGCGTATACACCAACCGCAGACAAATCTAATGAAGAGTACGAGACATTTTATAATGATCTTGAATTGGCAAAATCACATTGCAAATCACAGGAGATTGTAATAGTTATGGGATACTTTAATGCTAAAGTTGGTGGGGGGAAAATGTGAATACATATTTGGATTGGGGAGCAGAAATGAGAGAGGAAATAAACTAATAGTGTGGGCAAAATCTCATGACATGATTGTAGGAAACACCTGGTTCCATCAACACCTAAGAAGACGTTGGACGTGTCTAGTCCAGGAGACCGAACACGGAATCAAATTGATTATATCCTGGTCAGTAAAATATTTAGAAATGCCTTACTGGTGGCAAAGACCTTTCCTGGGGCAGGCTGCTATTCCGACCATGTGCCAGTGCGAGCCACGTTCCGACTGAAACTGAAGAAAAGGAAAAGAGCAACAAGGAAATTTAAACTGGATATGAATGTACTAAAATTAGATTCAGCGATCAAAGAGAAATTCAATGTATCAGTTCAAAACAATTTCAATGTTCTGAATGACATTCAAGATGTGGACGACCAATGGGAACAAATGTAATCTAGCGAAAGAGAAGTGGCTTAATGAACAATGCAAAGAAATTGAACAGAAGCATAAGCACGACACAACATCTATGCATGCTAGAATAAGAGAAATCACAGGGAAAAGAACATGCCCAGCTACAGGTTGCCTGAAATCTAAAGAAGGAAACATAATAATGGACAAAGACAAAATACTCGACAGATGGTCAGAATATATTGGTGAACTGTACGATGATGAAAGGGGTGAAAAACCATCAATTAAGAATAACTTTGATGGTCCTCCTATATTGAAGGACGAGGTTCGAAAAGCAATAAAATCAATGAAAAATGGGAAAGCTGCTGGACCAGATAATATTACCTTTGAAATGGTTGAGTGTTTAGATGAATATGGTATTGATATAGTAACAGACTTCTTGTACAAAATATATGACAGCGGAATAATCCCAACTGATTTATCAAGATCCATTTTTGTAGCAATACCAAAGAAACCAGACGCAATTGAATGTGAACTACACCGTACAACTAGTCTCATGAGTCACTTAACCAAGATGTTGCTTAACATTATTATGACCAGGATGATAAATAAAATAAAGCCGGAAATTGCTGAAGAACAATGTGGATTTGTGGAAAATAAAGATTCAAGTAATGCAGTATACATCTTACGAACACTGGTTTAGAGAACATTGGAAGTGCAGAAAGATATGTATGTATGTTTTATTGATTACACAAAGGCATTTGACAGAGTTCGTCCTGAAGAAATAATCTCAATGCTGGAGAGTTTGAACATTGATGGGAAAGATCTGAGAATTGTGAGAAATCTGTACTGGGAACAAACAGCAGCAATACGAATAGAACATGACATCAGTAAATTTCAAGAAATAAATCGTGGTGTAAGACAAAGGTGTGTCCTATCACCCGATATCTTTTCACTATACAGTGAGATCATCTTACGTACATTAGAATGTGTATACAAGTAGGGGGATACAACGTAAATCATTTACGGTATGCAGACGACACGGTACTGATTGCTGAGAACGAAATAGATCTACAACAGATGCAACATTCAGTAATAAGGGACAGTGAGAAAAAAGGTCTGTCTCTGAACAAAAAGAAAACAGAAACCATGGTTATCTCAAAGAAAAATTACACTCCAACATGCAACATGGTAGCATATTGCACTGTTTTGAAGCAAGTTTAACTATTTGGGATCACTAATAACATCCGACGGCCGATGCAACGATGAGATCAAGAGACGAATTGCACAAGCCAAAACAGCTTTTAACAACATGAACTTTTTTTTAACTAACACAAATATATCAATTGAAGTGACAAAATGTGTACTGCAATGCTACATAGAGCCAATACTGCTATATGTTTGTGAACCTGGACAATAACGAAAAGTTCACAAAAAACATAAAAGCCACTGAAATGTGGTTCTTAAGAAGAGAGCTGCGTGTGCCAGAAAGAAAAACTTAGAACATGTAGTAACAACAGGAATGATAGAAGAAAAAAATCCAGAGGACGACAGAGAATAACAATAATAGATAGTCACTCAACATGGTGTAGAAGCAGCACAACAGAACTGCTACAAACTACAAACGACCGTGCAGTTTGGAGGGCCATGATCGTCAACGCCTGTGACAGACATGGCACATAGAAGACGAAGAAACATGTTAAGCTTATAAAAATAATGTTAATATACTCGTAGTTGGCCAGCGTAGTAACTGATAACAGGAAGTGTCCTGAAGTGGCTGTGTTGAACGTGGTAAAAAGCGAAATAACTGAACATCAAAGGGTATTGCCTCTGCCCGCCTCGGCTATATTGCCACTGAAACTTGTCTTAAACTGGTTGATTCATCATTGCAACAAGTAGCGGATGGAAACATTCAAATGGCCAACAATGTCGGCCGGCTATAGTCCTTTCGAATGCATCTCGCAGTCTTCATCGGCAGAATGACGTTACGGATGTGTCACATGACAGTGGTGTTGTGTGACAGTTGTATTTGTGAAATATTTAGTTAACTATGTCAAGTGCTGGTTAGGCAGCATAGGTGGAATAAAAATGAATTTAATTCAAGCTGGATTAAACACTTATTTTACTCACTGCTCCTTGCCTCATCTATAGTGTAGTTATAGGATGAGACGTGTATTGGAATCTGCCGCGCTGCTAGGTTCGTGTACAGAAAGAGAGTCACAGCATGTAACTGTCTAATCGAAATAATTGTGGGGCCCAGAAACCACCTAAACCGTGAAATATTGGTGTGGTTTTGACACGAAAACAACAAAAACAAATCGGGAGTCTTAAAACCAAAGCTGTATATTTGCCACTTATGGACTAATAGCAAAGTATGCCTCGAAACGGTCATGAGAGACCTTGCCCTGCTACGCCTCCACGTATATATGCATTTTTAGTTAGTCTGATGTACAAAACGAATTAGTATATAGGCTCGATTTAGGTTGAAGGCAAGGGTTCTTGTTAGGTTGAAAGTACGTTTGACAAGACTGACATTATGGGATTACGCGCAATTGTAGGTGGAGGGTAGCAGGAATATATCTCCTAGCAGTTATTTGAAGTATTTCCTACAGATGTCGCCCGGTGTTGACCTGCACCTTGCGACCAAACAGTTTAAGTGACAAATACTAGTTCTGCCATCTAGTGATCACGCCACTTGCACAACACAGGCACTTTAAACGGCTAACATCACAAAAGAAATATAAAAGTTTATGGGAACCATCCCCTATTTGTATTGGTACGTTGTAATACTATATAATGTTTTCTGAGTGTAGTGAACTAATGATCGGCGAGACGGAACTAAGGGGTAAACAACATCGGATGAAAGCTTTGAAGGATGAGTACGACTCCAAAATCAAAGAAGGCCCTTGTGAGGTGGCGATCAGTCTAGGGACGCGGGAGAAGTTTACATGAAAAATTGCATATACATTTATACAACATGCACACAGTTCAATGACTTCGGAAAGATGGTTGAGCAGCGTAGCAGGCATAGGACTTTATGACGTTCATACATGCATGCTCTTTCGTTCAGGTGGTTGGGAGGCATAGCGTACATACGTGAGTAGGATACTGAGCACGTATTAAACAAAATTACCTCTCTACGCAGTTAACTCAGTATATTGCACAGGTTTATGTTTTATTATGTCTTTGAACCATAATAACTGACAGGCAGAAGTACAGAAAATATTGTTTTTATAACACTATTCGTGATGAAGCGATACAAATATATTCAACATCAGTGAAAGGCAAACTGTTTTCAATGCAGTGCTATTTTATTATATCGATAGTACATTAAATTCGCTTTCTTTTGTTGAATATTTGCGTTCTTCTTAAATGGATCCAGTAATTTGACGTAGACCTGTGCGATCGTCCCTCATTAAAATATAAATGAAGTAACAAAGCTCAATCAATTAATCGGAGATTCAATCAGTCATCCATCGCCTAGGGCAGACATAGGCCTGGGTTGTCGTACAGGAAGTTAACATATGATTGGTCCAGAGCTCCCTTCAGGAAGCAGATCTGTTGAATTAAACAATGTATTAATAAACGGATTACTATTCAACGCAACACTAGATATCGTAGTATGTCACAAACACCTAACCTGACACTTGTTAAACAAGTGATTGGCTAATAGCTCCTGTATGAGTTCTAAAACAATTAGAGAAGAGGTTTAACTAGTTTCACCTTTAAAAAAACGAAATTACATTCACTCGTTGTCATCACATCTATAAGCCCGAATACAACGACTTCTAAAAATAAACGAACATTTCTTATTACAGCGCATCAAATGAGTGGTCGATAAAAGAGACAATAACATATTACCATTGAATGGAAGTTAAAATAATTGATGATTCCTGACGGACAGATAAAAAACAGGTGTCATGGTTTAATTCTAAGCATTAATACAATTTGACAGGTAACATTAACAGCGCTAAACACTACCACGATAAATGGAAATAAGGCGCGCAAGTTTAATTATAAAACTAAACTTCTAGAGATAGAATTCGATCACTAAGCAATTTACAGCTTAGCCAATGTCAAAAGTAACGTCAAATGCAAAATGACAGTTAGTTTAATATACGATAAAATTATTTGCAAATTGCATAGTTAATGTAAGCCAATATATATGTCATTGTTTTTGTTGTTTAAATTGTGCGACGAATTTGTGTGCGAATTCAGCGAAATGATCAACACAAACTAGCACGTATGGGTAAGACACCGAAATATCACATAGCTATTCTGATGCATTTACATAAATAAACATCGATTAAGACAACACCCAGTATGTGACACACACACAAACAGCACAAACACACATACACACACACACTCACACACACACACACGCACGCACACACACACACATATATATACATATATATATATATATACATGTGTGTAAGTATGTATATATATATGACAGAGAGAGAGAGAGAGAGAGAGAGAGAGAGAGAGAGAGAGAGAGAGAGAGAGAGAGAGAGAGAGAGAGAGAGAGAGAGAGAGAGAGAGAGAGAGAGAGAGAGAGAGAGAGAGAGAGAGAGAGAGAGAGAGAGAGACAGATACAGAGAGACAGAGAGACAGAGAGACAGACAGAAACACAAAGAGGGAGAAAGAGCACACCGATAAAGCCTCAATGTCACCAAAGGCACATACCGAATCCATGTATCCATCAAAGAAGCAGTCGCCGCCACAGGTGCAACCGCCGAACACCAACGAAGCCTTGACGCGGGCCAATCGTCCTGGGCAAAACAAGATATATTCTTGTTAATGTTTTTGTATTGACAGTATAAACCAATACTAGAATGTCCAACACAATACGCTCGTCTAATGTCGAGTTCCAAACAATGTTCTTACTGCATTTCAGAGTACATATATGTTCCATTTCATACTCATTTAATAAAAGTATTCAAAACTGTACAGTAGCTGTATAGCATCATGAGTTGTCTGAGGAAAAAGTTGAATGTATATCACTAACGTACCACCGAGATTCACTGTGGGGACGGGAATCTTGTTCAGGTAGAATGAAGCCTCTTGTCCATCGTATGACATCACGAGTTGATTCCAGGAATCGTCAGCAGCCTGAATCAATCGTAAGCAAATCGTCCGAGTATTATTGTGAGTGTTGTACGTTTTGTCGCATTACGGCGCAAATAAGATTTAACAAGATTAAGCAATATAGCCATCTAGAAAATATCTCTAAATACTAGGCGGACAAGCAAGCCTTTTGTCTTAAAGAGAGTATATGAACGTAGTTTATGGACGTAACGGGCGATTTGTGTAATTTAATACACTGTAGGTTCACGTTGTGTCGTTCGTTCACAAGACCATTTAGATTAGAAAGAATAACAACAAAATGGAGATGGAACCGAACAAGAAGAACTAACTAGCCCTTAATGTTATACATATTTTGATTAAACACGATTTAACAAGATTGCCACAAACATAATTAACTCTAGATGGTAGGTAGAAAAGGTAGCCCTTTGGCTTATCGAGAGTCCAACCATTTCGTCTACTTGTATCGCGCCCTTCCGAGGTATGTTTAAACATATTCACACTACTTGCACCCACACAATAAGCATATCATATGTTCCTTTCATTTATAATCCTTTTTGAGAATGAGAACTTTCTTATATATAATATACATTGCTCCTTGACTAATTTAACTTCAAGTCCTCTTGTTCTTCTATCTTTCTTAATCTTCTGGTATCTAGTATTTTTAAACCACATTCTTCTAGGCGTATTTCATAACTGAGATCCATCAGTTTTTGTATCATTGCTCTCCTCTGCATTCTTTCTAACATATTTATGTCCTTCTTGCGATATGGCCTCCACGCTTGTATACAATAAACTAAATCAGGCCTAACTATTGTTTTGTACAGCGGTATTAATTGTTAGTTTTCATAATACGCTATATTTCGCCTAATTAATCAAGGATTTGATGTCCCTTAGAATTTCCAATTAAGCACTGCTCTGAAACATTCATATTAGCACTAATGGTTAATCATAAGTCGTTTTCTTTTAGAGTAGTGTATAGTACAGTACCCCATTGTATATTGTACATCTTCTTTCCCATGTCCTGTGTGGAGGCATTTACATTTCCCAAAATTGAACAATATTTCCAACTTTTCAGACCATTTGATCAACCTGTCATGATCATATTGTAAATGCTGTCTATCACCATAACTTTTATTCTTTCTAGACACCTTTGTATCATCCGCAAATTCCAACACATTGCTCGTTGTATCATCGTCCAAATCGTTGATATATACTCAGAATAGAATAGGTCCCAGAATTGATCCCTGTGGTACCCCACTCAAAATTGATTTACAGTTTGAAGCTTCCCCAACAACTATTACCCGTTGTCTTCTGCATATCAGCCATTTTTCTATTCAGTTAATTATACCATTTCCTATGCCATGGGTCTAAGCAGTAATCTTTGATGTGGTACTTTGTCGAAAGCTTGAAGAAAATCTAAGTAGATGAGACCTATTGGTGACCCCTCGTCTACCCACTTAGTGATATCTTCCAAAAAACACAACATATTTGTTAAGAATGACCTAGCTTTTAGAAACTCGTGTTGAGATGATTTTATCAAGTTATGCTTAAGAAGAAAATCAACCATGTGATCTTTAATTAGTCTATCTAATTATTTGCAAATCACCGATTTCAAACTCAGTGGTCTATAGTTATCTGACTATTTTCTCGAACTTTAATAAATAACGGTATACTGTTTGCTACTTTCCATTCCAAAGGAACCACTCCCTCTTCTAATGACAAATTGAAAACTGTTGCAAGCGATATGCTAATTTGCTGTACAATTTCCAACAGTAGTTTGGGCGGAATCCAATCTAGAGGAGCGACCTTAACCTGAACTTTCTGTTTGGATCGAACATATGCATTCAAATTCTTGCTGTCATGTTTTATACTACAAATTAATTTTTGTTTTTTGCTTCTCAAATTTATCGACAATTTCACTTTTTAAGATATACCAGCATAATGTTGCTGTCTTATTCTTCAGTGTTTTATTCCAGTCTGTCGCTTCTCGTGTCATTATTGCTTCCTTTGTGGAAATTTCCCTGGACTGCTTTTTTTCTATTCCTTTCTTATTTTACTTTGACGGGAAATGTATCAGGTTGTGATCACTACTCCCCAACTGCTTACATATCTTCACTTTATCAACTAATACATTCTGTGAGAATAAATCTATGTCTAACACACTGTCACATCCGGTAGCTTCTAGCACATGTTGAGAATGGAAATTATATTGTACTAAAATTAAGGTTTGTGGTCCTCGCTCCCCGTACTCTGTATAGATTCTCTTTGTATATGCCCATGATTAAAATCCCCCCAAATAATACAGTCCCGTTTGCTCACTGCCCTTATAGCGTTTTGTACTTTTTCGTTATCTTCTGTGCTAATGCTTTGACTTCGATAAACTAACCCAACCGTTAATGTTGAGTTTCCTGTAACTATGTTACTCCAAACAGCATCTTCCCAATCTGCTTCTCTTACTAATTTTTAATAATTAGACAGCAATAAACTCTGTTGTTAAAATTAATAATTTGTAACATATCCGTGTTTCCGTTCCACATATGGGCTGTGAACGTTTCCTTTCAGATTACACCAATGTTCATTGCTCTTATAATTCTTGGCATTACTGTATCCGTTAGTATATGAATACATACAAACTAACGTTTCCGTTACACTTATCAATCTTAATCTAGTGGTTGTGTTCCTACTTACATTAACGCTGAAATCGGCCTTGGTGCCGTTTAAGTTTTCGAAGTAACCCAGTGCGGCACTAGCATCAGACTGGGCAACGACGGAGCCATCAAGGCTACACTCGGAGTTGTCGAGCAGAGATCGTTGACCAGAAACTCCGGCGGATCTCTTGAAGAAGAGACTCACGGAGAACGACTCGAAGCGGTCGAAGGCGTTGCTGAAGTAGGCGAGCTCCAGCTTCGACTGGGCGCTGCTGTTGAAGAAGCCGCATTTGCCATACATACACTCGTTGCTGCTCAGCTCGACGTTCTGGTTGAAGAGCCACAGACCCTTTGAGGCCGAAATGTCGCTGTCGTCATCGAACATCACACTGGTGATCTCCTCCATCTCGGGCTCAACTGCGATAGAAAACATATCCATCACTTACATTTATCTACATGTCTTTTGAAAACACATACATTTCTCTGCATGTCTTGGAATGATTATAATAAGATAACTTATATTTTGCGCCTAAATTCTCGGAAACCAAGCTGAGAGGCGCATCTACACAACGGGGTTAGTCAGTATCAGAATAGATAAGCCATATTAGAGGGGAACTTCCGGTGGTGAATTGGTTTGAATTTGCTGCAGCAAACTTGAGAAAATATAAGAATATTTGATCAAGATAAGTGATATTATTGAGTGTGTAGCATACATAACGTAATTATATATATATATTAAGCAATATTTTTTGTTAAAAGTTAGCTGGAGGGAGTAATCTACGGAAGATTAAAAGTAGGCGATTTGCGAGCAATAATTGGGGACGTTAATGTAATCGGAACGTTGTTTACAAAGTAGGTCACTGGCGAAGTTAACGTAACGTGAACGACAATAGAATAGCGTTATTTGAGATAATCGATGTAGTTAGATGAGTAATTAAAACCTGAAATAACAATCATTTAAAGTGTATATTAGTACACAGGAAACAGTCCTTGTAAAGACTACCTTGTATCTAAGCCTTACTTGAATACATTGTCATCGACATCGTAACTAGGTAAGGCACAGTGTGTCACTGTGTATTAACAAATATAACTAACTATAACCTAAACAATCTGGTGTAAATTGTACACAGAAAATTCTTTTCAAAGACTATATAAAAACTATTTTGAACATAAATACATTCTGATATGACTCCTTGCAAGCGGCAACTCAGGGCAAAACAACACTTAGTTTGCAACGACTGCCAAAGCTGGGTGGATTTTGCGTTGTCTGCCTGTCCAAAATTATGGGCAGAGACCAAAGATGACGGATTCACCTTTCGGTATATGGGGTGTTTGAAGGTGGAATGTCTGATGAAGGAGGTGTGTAAGTTGACGGAAATAGAGAAGGAGATGGAGGTGAGACTCAACATAGAAATAGATGGAGCAGAGAGGGATGACACGGAGAGAGTTGAGAATTCTACAACACAGAAGGAGCAGTGTTGTGACACGGAGACTGAAGAAAGGAGACTGAGAGGAGGGAAGGTGACCGGTGTGAAGGAACAAGAAATTGAGAAGATAGAGGGACGGAGGAAAAATTTTCGGCAGAGGAAATGAAAACGGGTCAGTGGTGATTGATCAACAGGTAGTCAGACTGTAGAGAACGAGGAGAGACGCGACAACGATACAGGTAGTGAAGAGGTAGATACCACAGAGGCAGTTGGTAAGACTGGGAGACAGAAGACTGATGGAAGAAGACAGAGTGTTCAGCAAAAAACAGAAAACATGACAGGCGTGAAGGTGACAGGGGAGAAAGTGACCGTAGTGAAGGAGGTAGCTGGGGAAAAGGGACGGGAGAGGAGAGAAGAAAATGTGATTGGCGGAAAGATGTAGAGACGAAAGGAAGTGAGAGTAAATGTGCTAGAAGAGAAGATGACAGGAGGAAAAGGGACAAGAGAAAACGCGACAGGAAAGGAGGGAATGAAAGAGAATGTGACAGGAGAGAAGACGGCAAGAGGAAACGACAACAACCAGACATATGCAAACCGGAGGAACTACTCCGAGGCAGTGATTGAGGGGGCAAGGAGGAAAGAGAATGTTTATGGGCGATTCAATTCTGAGAAAAACAGACAAGACTATATGCGAGGGGAAGGACATTGTTGCATGTCTACCGGGGACTAGGATAGAGCATGTGACAGAAAGGGTAGAGAAGGTATTGGGGCATGGCAAGGGAGGGTCTATACCAGTACACGTAGGGACAAACAATGCAGACAAGGAGGGAATAACTGGGATAGTTCAGAAGAACATACATATAGTGAGGAAGCTAAAGAAGACAAGAGTGGAACAGGTTGTTCTCTCAGGAATTTTGCCAGTAATGGGAGGAAGGGTGGCAACATACAGAAACTGTAAGAGGATGGCAATCAACGCACTAGTTGAGCAGATGTGTGAAGAAGAGGGCATGGGATTCATAGATTTATGGGGGTACTTTGTTGAGAGAGAAGATATGTACATGACAGATGGCCTCCATCTAAGTGGAAAGGGGGCAGCAGTATTCTCAGAGAATCTGTTGCGATCTGTTGACAGTGGGACAGGTTGCATCTATTTAAACTAAATTCGCACGGCGGACTCGCAGAGAAGCCTGAAACTGGAGGCAAAGATAAAGACAGTAAAAATAATTCAGCAAAGAACAGTCCGGAAAACTGTTCTGAAGTTGGATATAAATGCGTTTGTTTAAATGCAAGGAGTATAGTAAACAAAAGAAATTAACTAAACATTATGGTAGAAGATATTGACAATCACATAATAGGTATAACCGAATCAAGCGCAACCACCGATATATCAGATGCTGAATTGGGACTGACAGTATATGTAATGTTTAGGAAAGATAGAATAGGAAGAAGGGGAGGTGGATTTATTTTATATATTAAAGAATCTATCAAGGCTTATGAAATAAAATTAGACGAAGAAGCAGATTGCGAAGAAGCTGCTTGGTGTAACATAGTTACAGGAAACTCAACGTTAACGGTTGGATTAGTTTATCGAAGTCCAAACATAAGCATAGAAGAGAATTAAAAAATACAAAACGCTATAAGGGAATTGAGCAAACGGGTCTGTTTTATTATGGGGGATTTTAACCATGGGCATATAAAATGGAAATCTCTACAGAGTATGGGTAGTGAGGACCACAAGTTTTATATTTTAGTACAAGATAGTTTACTTTCTCAACATTTGCTAGAACCAACCAGGGGAGAGAATGTGTTAGACATAGTTTAGTCCTCACATAATGAATTAGTTGAAAATGTCAGGATATGTCAGCCACTGTGGAATAGTGATCACAACCAGATACATTTTACCATCAAAATAAAATCAGACAGGAATAGTAAAAAGCAGTACAGGAGAAATTTCCACACAGGAAATATAAGGACATAAGGAAATATTTAACAAAGATAGACTGGAATAACACACTGAAGAATAAGACAGCAACTTAATGCTGGATTATCTTAAAGAGTGAAATTGATTGCATCATCGTCAAATTTATTCCCTTAAAAACACGGGAAACGGTCCAAAAAGAAACACTTATCGAAAGAAGCCATTAGAAAAATTAAGTATAAACAAATGATGTGGAAGTTATATAGACGTACTGGAAATGACGAAGACTACACCATTTATAAAGAAGCACAAAACCAAGCTACAGCTGAAATTAGAAATTCAAAGAGAAGCTATGAACATAAATTAGCTTGTAATATAAAACATGACAGCAAGAGTTTTTATACGTATGTTCGAAGTAAACAGAAAGTTCAGGATAAGGTCGGTCCTCTAGAAGATAGTGCTGGAAATATAATATCAGAAGGATTCTTAATGGCAGAAGATCTGAATGTGTATTTTAGTTCAGTGTTTACCAGAGAAAACACTAGTTCACTGCCAGTACCAGAGGCTAAGTTCAAGGGGGCAGAATCAGACTATTTAAGACAGTTAATTGTAACCCCAGAAATGGTAGCTAAGACAATTAGGGCTAGGAAGGATAATAAATCACCTGGAGTGGATGGTATTCCACCCAAACTACTACTGGAAATTGTAGAACAAATTAGCATACCGCTTGCAACAGTTTTTAACTTGTCATTAGAAGAGGGAGTGGTTCCTTTAGAATGGAAAGAAGCACACATTATACCGTTATTTAAAAAAGGTTCGAGAAAAAAGACAAATAATTATAGACCAGTTAGTTTAACATCGGTGATTTGTAAATTATTAGAAGGACTAATTAAAGATCACATGGTGGATTTGCTTGTTAAACATAACTTCATAAACCCATCACAACATGGGTTTCTAAAAGCGAGATCATGCTTAACAAATATGTTATGTTTTTGGGGAGATATCACTAAGTGAGTAAACAATGGATCACCAGTAGATATCATCTACTTAGATTTTCAAAAAGCTTTCGACAAAGTGCCACATCAAAGATTACTGCTTAAACTAAAGACCCATGGCATAGGAAATGGTATAATTAACTTGATAAAAAATGGCTGATTGACAGAAGACAACGGGTAATTGATGATGGGGAGGCTTCAAACTGGAAATCAGTTTTCAATGGGGTTCCACAGGGATCAGTACTGGGACCTGTATTATTCTTAATATATATAAACGATTTGGATGATGATATAGCTAGCAAGGTGTTGAAATTCGCAGATGATACAAAAGTGTTTAGAAGGATTAAAAGTGATGTAGATAGACAGCATTTACAAGATGATCTTGACAGGTTGATCAAGTGGTCTGAAAAGTGGTAAATGTTGTTCAATTGTGGGAAATGTAAATGCCTTCACACAGAACATGGGAACGAATATGTAGTATATACAATGGGGGAACTGTACTAACTACTGCTGTAAAAGAAAAAGACTTAGGGCTGATAATTAGTGCTGACATGAAGGTTTCAGAGCAGTGTGGAATTGCAGCATCAAAAGGAAATCAAATTCTTGGATTGATTAGGCGAAATATAGCATATAAAGAAAAAGAACTAATAATACCGTGGTACAAAACAATAGTTAGGCCTCATTTAGAATATTGTATACAAGCGTGGAGGCCATACCGCAACAAGGACATATATATGCTAGAAAGAGTACAGAGGAGAGCGACTAAAATGATACCAAAACGGAGGGATCTTAGTTATGAAAAACGCCTAGAAGAATGTGGTTTAACAACAGTAGAGACCAGGAGGTTGAGAGGAGATCAGATAGAAGTGTTTAAAATATTGAATGGTTATGAAAATATTGATAGAGATATGTTTTTTTTCAGTTAAGAAAGATAGAAAGACTATAGGACATGAAGTTACATTGGTAAAGGAGCAGTGTAGATTAGACGTAAGAAAGTTCTCATTTTCACAAAGGACTGTGAATGAATGGAACAGATTATCTGATGACTGTGTGGGTTCTAGTAGTGTGAATATGTTTAAAAATAAAATCGACACAAACCTCAGAAGGGCTGGATATATGTAGATAAAAGGATTGGACTCTCAATAAGCCAAAGGGCTTCCTTGTCCACCTGCCATCTGGAGTTAATTCTCTGGATGGTAATCTTGTATATTAAAGTCGTCAACATATGGATCGATACGGCAGGGAGCTACGGTGAATACGCAAGGTTATAAAGGTAATTTTGCGAAATTGAATATTAGTTTCAACTGATCTAACAGTAAGAGGGAGCAAATTCCAGAGAGTTTGTGCAGCAACTGAACATGCCCTCGTTCCAATATTAGTATCGACTCTAGGAACAAAAGATAAAACAGAACTAGATGATCGAAGCTGGATAGACTTTTCACAGAAGTAAGCAATGAATAGAAATCTGCTGGTTGCTTGCATAAAAGTGCCTGATAGGTAATGGTACATATCTTAGAAGCAATACGATATCGTACACGAAGCCAGTGCAAGGAATTCAGAAGAGGCACTGACTGAGAAAACCGCGGAGACCTAATCACAAACCTAGCTAAGCAATTCTGTACACGTTGTAACCTAGTGATATCTTTAAGGGTAATATTGCGAAACGAGAATTACAATAGTCAAGCCTACTAGTAACCAGTGTAGTTGCGATACTTATTGCAAAAGAAAGAGGCAAATAATGGCGAATACGTCGTAACTCGCGAATATGACATTAGCAGCAGCGACAATAGAAATATGCCTTCTAAAATAGAAATTATCATCAAAGATTACTCCAAGATTTCGTTCTGAATTTTGTAGGCGTAACATACTGACTAAGCATAGAAGTTTGGAAACAAGCTTTTAATTTTGTCACGCTGCTTCTGAGTACCAATTTTAAGAAACTCTGTTTTATTAGGATTTAACTTTAATCTACTCTCAGTCATCCAACAGAAAATGTCATTAAGACCATTTCTGAGCCGATGTAAGTAAATAAATAATGGTAAATCTGGGGGTCATCTGCATAAAGATGATGGTTTAGATTACGACTGTTAAAAACAGAGCATAGTTGTATTGTGTAGAGAGTGAAAGGCAAAGGCCCAATAACAGATCCCTGGGTACACCAAAGTGGGCAGTGCAGCCGAAAACCAGTTCCCAATCTCAATGGTTTAGTATCTATCAGTTAGGTTATGAAGAAAATCAGCTGAGAGCTACACCAGATATGCCGAACCACTTCGATAAACGTTTAATTACTATGTTATGATCGATGGTATCAGCTGGCGTCAGATAAATAAAGTAAAGTTAGGGCAGTTACTTTACCATTATCAATATTTAATTTGATATCATTATGTAATTTTAAGAAAACCGTTTCTGTTGAATGAAATTGTTTATATGCTGATTGCAACACATTTGTAAGCCATTTGTGATAATGTGAGATATTAGACGGCTAGGTACCACATTTTATATTATGTTAGACATAAAGCTAAGGTTAGAAATAGGTGTATAACTGTTTTGGTCTTGTTTAGGCACGGACGACTTCTTAAGAACTGGACTGACATGGACGCATTTCAAGTCATCGGGAAATATGATTCCCTTAAATGCGAAACATATTATTCTTCAAACCGAACTCAGATTTTTGTCAGAAAACAAGTTTGATTATTACAGTCTCTTAATGTATAGTAACAAATCGTAATGATATTACTTTGTAAGCCTATGGCATGGTAATGTGTAGTTTGATGCAGCAATACTGAGACTATTTTATTCCTGCGGGATGTCTTTCAATGAATACCCAACATACTACTTGAATCTGCGCAATTACTTGGGTCAATTTTATTATAATATATACACATAGCGCTAATTATAAAGCAGTTTGAATAATTTTTTTAAACGAAAAAAAAACAAATGTTATTACCTCATTATATTGTTATACCTCTTTGCATACCAAACGATTCATCGAAATTTCGACTAGAGTTACTATGTCTTCTAGCAAAACTTGCACACGTGCACTTAGCATATGGATATAGCAAGAAATATACTCTTCGCCGTTGCTACCCATAACTGTATTCGCACTATACACACTGTCACACCGTGAAATAAAGTTGGGTTTTAACCAAATATCAACTAAGGACAAGACTATCAGTGGGGTGGAAAACTTATTCCTATAATGTCTATCACATATTTAGAGCAATTGTTATACTTACACGGTACATATCGCACACAAGTGCACACAGTGAAGTTGAAAGTAGTGCCTGGTGCACAGTCCATGGTCTCGTTGCCCAGAATGAACTGTCTGGGGTTGTCCATGACCACTCCCAGTGGGCACTCGCCTGAAACACGCCGTACATTCCAACAAATGTGATAGGCGAAAAATTAACAACGTCCCGGCAGATGTTTGAAAAGTAGTTTGCTTTATTTTAATTAAATCTTACTTAATACAACCAAGCCACGCACCGTCTTGGGTGTAAGTGCGTACACGTCGGATTGCCAGCGTGCATACGTGCGTGCATGCGTGCGAGCGTGCATCATGGGGCTATTGTTTGTTGTTTTATATATATTTTTTCCCTGTTATCGTTAAATCATCCTGTCAACCTGGAACAAACAGGTTTCGCCAATCTATGATGTAGGACGCGACCGTTCATGAAACTCACCAGTGGCCTGAGTAGACGGGAAGAATGTGCAGTCTCCCTTGACGTCATCCCGGACACAGGTGAGGACGCCCTGATCCCAAATCTCACACGGGTTGCAGCTTCGCTGGTAGGCGATGAACTCTTCCGTCGTTGTGTTGTATTCGCACTGGTAGTAGTTCTGGCAGTTGCACGGATCAGCAAGCAGGCCGTAGACGCTGTCGGCGCCGGACACCATCGGGCAATCAGCTGCACCGCAAGTGGAGAAATATAATGTTATATCCTGATGAAATAACATTGATAGTAACCATTAGTAGGAATGATTGTTGGGTGTAGTTTTACTGACGATAGAAATTCAATAGTTTACTACAGTTGCATTGCAGATTGACGAATGTTGATGTTAGGTCGGTAAAAACCCAAATTATAAGTGAATTAAATTGAAGTAAATAAAAAAACATGTTTACGTCATTGCTTTTATGCGCCACAAGTAGCACTGCTGATAGGTTTGCCAAGCATCGTTAGGTAATAACTGTCGATACATTTACTATCGACAGACCACATTCGTCATATAGACTATGGATATGTCAATAGTTCGATATATCGTTATACCCCTCAAGGATTTGGTGTCCCTTAGAAGCTACAATTCCGCACTGCTCTGAAACCTTCATATCAGCACTAACGGTTAATCATAAGTCCTTTTATTTTAGAGTAGTGCATAGTACAGTACCCCATTGTATATTGTACATCTTCTTTCCCATGTCCTGTGTGGAGGCATTTACATTTCCCAAAATTGAACAACAGCTGTCACTTTTCAGACCATTTGATCAACCTGTCAAGATCAAATTGTTAATGCTGTCTATCTCCAACACTTTTAATCTTTCTAAACACTTTTGTATCATCCGCAAATTCCAAAACCTTGCTCGTTGTATCATCGTCCAAATCGTTGATATATACTCAGAATAGAATAGGTCCCAGAACTTATCCCTGTGGTACCCCAGTCAAAATTTATTTCCAGTTTGACGCTTCCCCAACAACTATTACCCGCTGTCTTCTATCTATCAACCATTTTTCTATTCACATATTTATACCAATTCCTATTCCATGAGTCTAAGCAGTAATCTTTGATGTGGCACTTTGTCGAAAGCTTAATGAAAAGCTAAGTAGATGATATCTACTTGTGACCCCTCGTCTACCCACTTAGTGATATCTTCCAAAAAGTACAACATATTTTATAAGAATGACCAAGCTTTTAGAAACTGATGTTGAGATGGGTTTATCAAGTTGTTTAACAAGAAAACCAACCACGTGATATTTAATTAGTCTATCTAATTATTTGCAAATCACCGATGTCAAACTCAGTGGTATATAGTTATCTGACTTGTTTCTCGAACTTTTATAAATAACGGTATAACGTTTCCTATTTTCCATTCCAAAGGAACCACTCCCTCTTCTTGCTCTACAATTTCTAATAGTAGTTTGGGCGGAATCCCATCCACTCCAAGTGATTTATTTTCCTTCATAGCCCTTATTTTCTTAGCTACAATTTCAGGGGTTACTACTAACTGTCCTAAATAGTCTGATTCTGCCCCCTTGAACTTATCCTCTGGTACTGGCAGTGAACTAATATCTTCCCTGGTAAGCACTGAACTAAAGTACTCATTCAGGTCTTCTGCCATTAAGAATCCCTCTGATATTATATTTCCAGCACTATCTTCTAGAGGACCGACCTTAACCTGAACTTTCTGTTTGGATTGAACATACGCATTCAAATTCTTGCTGTTATGTTTTATATTACAATTTGTTTGTGCTTCTCTTTGGATTTCTAATCTCAGCTGTAGCTTGTATAAGTGCTTCTTTATAAATGTTGTAATCTTCGTCATTTCCAGTACATCTATATGACTTCCACTTCATTTGTTTTTGCTTAATATGTTTAATGGCTTCTTTCTACAAGTGTTTCTTTTTTGATCGTTTCCCTTGTTTTTACAAGGGAACAAATTTACCAACAATGCATTCAATTTCAATCTCCAAGATATACCAGCATAATGTTGCTGTCTTATTCTTCAGTGTTTTAAACATACGCATTCAAATTCTTGCTGTTATGTTTTATATAACTTTTTTTTTTGCTTCTCTTTGGATTTCTAAACTCAGCTGTAGCTTGTATAAGTGCTTCTTTATAAATGTTGTAATCTTCGTCATTTCCAGTACATCTATATGACTTCCACATCATTTGTTTTTGCTTAATATTTTTAATGGCTTCTTTCTACAAGTGTTTCTTTTTTGATCGTTTCCCTTGTTTTTACAAGGGAACAAATTTACCAACAATGCATTCAATTTCAATTTCCAAGATATACCAGCATAATATTGCTGTCTTATTCCTCAGTGTTTTAATCCAGTCTATCGCTCCTCGTGCCATTATATCTTCCTTTGTGGAAATTTCCCTGAACTTGTTTTTTTAAATTCCTTTCTTATTTTACTTTGATGGAAAATGTATCAGGTTGTGATAACTACCCCGTAATTGCCTACATATCTTGACTTTGTCAACTAATACATTCTGTGAGGACAAATCTATGTCTAACACACTCTCCAACCTAGTAGGTTCTAGCACATGTTGGGAAAGGAAATTATCTTGTACTAAAATTAAAGTTTGTAGTCCTCGTTCCCCGTACTCTGTATAGATTATCTTTGTATATGCCCATGATTTAAATTCCCCAAATAATACAGACCTGTTTGCTCACTTCCCCGTAGCGTTTTGTATTTTTTCATTATCTTCTGTGCTAATGTTTAGACTTCGATAAACTAACCCAACCGTTAATGTTGAGTTATCTATAATTATGCTACACCAAACAGCTTCTTCCCAATCTGCTTCTCTTACTATTTTTTATTAATTAGACAGCAATAAACTCTGTTTTTAAAATTAATAGTTTGTTACATATCCGTGTTTACATTCCACATATGGGCTGTGAACGGTTCCTTTCAGATTACACCAATGTTCATTGCTCTTATAATTCTTGGCATTACTGTATCCGTTAGTATATGAATACTTACAAACTAACGTTTCCGTTACACTTATCAATATTAATCTAGTGGTTGTGTTCCTACTTACATTAACACTGAAATCGGCCTTGGTGCCGTTTAAGTTTTCGAAGTAACCCAGTGCGGCACTAGCATCAGACTGGGCAACGACGGAGCCATCAAGGCTACACTCGGAGTTGTCGAGCAGAGATCGTTGACCAGAAACTCCGGCGGATCTCTTGAAGAAGAGACTCACGGAGAAGGACTCGAAGCGGTCGAAGGCGTTGCTGAAGTAGGCGAGCTCCAGCTTCGACTGGGCGCTGCTGTTGAAGAAGCCGCACTTGCCATACATACAATCGTTGCTGCTCAGCTCGACGTTCTGGTTGAAGAGCCACAGACCCTTTGAGGCCGAAATGTCGCTGTCGTCATCGAACATCACACTGGTGATCTCCTCCACCTCGGGCTCGTCTGCGATAGAAAACATATCCATCACTTACATTTTTCTGCATGTCTTTTGAAAACACATACATTTCTCTGCATGTCTTGGAATGATTATAATAATATTATGTTATGTGGCAAAACAAGAACATACAACACATTTGGGCTGTCAAATATAATATTAATAATAATAATAATAAGGTAACTTATATTTTGCGCCTAAATCCTCGGAAACCAAGCACAGAGGCGCATCTATACAACGGGATTAGTCAGTAACAGAATAGATAAGCCATATTAAAGTCGTCAACATATGGATCGATACGCCAGGGAGCTATGGTGAATACGCAAGGTTATAAAGATAAGTTTTTAAATGACTGCGAAATTATATATTAGTTTCATCTGATCTAACAGTAAGGGGAAGCAAATTCCAGAGAGTTTGTGCAGCAACTGAAAATGCCCTCGTTCCAATATTAGTATTGACTCTAGGAACAAAAAGTCAATCAGAACTAGATGATAGAAGGTGGATAGGCTTTTCACAGGAGTAAACAATATATATACATCTGCTGGTTGCTTGTATAAAAGTGCTTGATAGGTAATGGTACATATCTTAGAAATAATACGATATCGTCGTAACTCGCGAATATGACAATAGCAGCAGCGACTAATTTGAGAAATATGCCGTCTAAAATAGAAATTATCATCAAAGATTACTCCAAGATTTCGTTCTGAATTTTGCAGGTGTAACATACTGACTAAGCATAGGAGTGTGGAAACAAGCTTTTTTAATTTGTCACGCTGCTTCTGAGTACCAATTTTAAGAAACTCTGCTTTATTAGGATTTATCTTTAATCTACTCTCAGTCGTCCAACCGAAAATGTCATTAAGACCATTACTGAGCCGATGTAAGTAAATAAATAATGGTAAATCTGGGTGTCATCTGCATAAAGATGATGGTTTAGATTACCACTGTTAAAAACAGAGCTTAGTTGTATTGTGTAGAGAGTGAAAGGCAAAGGCCCAATAACAGATCCCTGGGTACACCAAAGTGGGCAGTGCAGCCGAAAAGCAGTTCCCAATCTCAATGGTTTAGTATCTATCAGTTAGGTTATGAAGAAAATCAGCTCAGAGCTATACCAGATATGCCGAACCACTTCGATAAACGTTTAATTACTATGTTATGATGTTATTTAAGGCGTTAGAAAGAAAAGAAAACCGTTTCTGTTTAATGAAATTGTTTATATGCTGATTGCATCACATTTTGTAAGACATTTGTGGTAATGTGAGATATTAGACGGCTAGGTACCACCTTTTATATTATGTTAGACATAAAGCTAAGGTTAGAAATAGGTGTATAACTGTTTTGGTCTTCTTTAGGCACGGACGACTTCTTAAGAACTGGACTGACATGGGCGCATTTCAAGTCATCGGGAAATATGATTCCCTTAAATGCGAAACATATTATTCTTCAAACCGAACTCAGATTTTTATTTCAGCAAACAAGTTAATGAGATTACTTTGTAAGCCTATGGCATGGTCATGTGTAGTTTGATGCAGCAATAATAGGACTATGTTATTCCTGTTGGGTGTCTTTCAATGAATACCCAACATACTACTTGTATCTGCGCAATTACTTGGGTCAATTCTATTATAATATATACGCATGGCGCTAATTGTAAAGCAGTTTGAATAATTTCGTTAAAACAAAAAACAATCAAATGTTATTACCTTATTATATTGTTATACCTCTTTGCATACCAAATGATACATCGAAATTTCGACTACAGTTACTGTTTCTTCTAGCACAACTTGCACACGTGCACTTAGCATATGGAAATAGCAAGACATATACTCTTCGCCGTAGTTACCCATAACTGTATTCGCACAGTACACACTGTCACACCGTGAGATAAAGTTGGGTTTTAACAAAATATCAACCAAGGACAAGACTATCAGTCGGGTGGAAAACTGATTCCTATAATATCTATCACATATTTAGAGCAATTGTTATACTTACACGGTACATATCGCACACACGTGCACACAGTGAAGTTGAAGATAGTGCCTGGTGCACAGTCCATGGTCTCGTTGCCCAGCATGAACTGTCTGGGGTTGTCCTCGACCACTCCCAGTGGGCACTCGCCTGAAACATGCAGTATATTCCAAGCAATGTGAAGGTGAATGTCATTACTCGAAAAACTAACAACTTATTTAAATTAATATCATACAATATACAACCAAGCCACACACCGTCTTGGGTTTGTAAGTGTATACATATCAGTTTGCCTGCGTGCATACGTGCATGCACGTGTGCGCGCGTGCATCGTGGGGCTACTGTTTGTTGTTTTTATGTACATTTTCCTTTTTATCTTAACAACATCCTCTCAAACTTGAACAAACAGGTTTCAACCAATCTATGATGTAGGACGCGATGGTTCATGAAACTCACCAGTGGCCTGAGTAGACGGGAAGAATGTGCAGTCTCCCTTGCTGTCATCCCGGACACAGGTGAGGACGCCCTGATCCCAAATCTCACACGGGTTGCAGCTTCGTTGGTAGGCGATGAACTCTTCCGTCGTTGTGTTGTATTCGCACTGGTAGTAGTTCTGACAGTTGCACGGATCAGCAAGCAATCCGTAGACGCTGTCGGCGCCGGACACCATCGGGCAATCAGCTGCACCGCAAGTGGAGAAATATAATGTTATATCCTGATGAAATAACATTGATAGTAACCATTAGTGGGAATGATTGTTGGGTGTAGTTTTACTGACTATAGAAATGCAATAGTTTACTACAATTGCATTGCAGATTGACGAATGTTGATGTTATGTCGTTAAAAACCCAAATTATAAGAGAATTAAATTGAACAAAATAAAAAACATGTTTACGTCGTTGCTTTTATGTGCCCCGTTGATATTTCTGCCAAGCATCGTTAGGCAATAACTGTCGATACAGAAATTTACTATCGACAGTCCACATTCGTCATATCGACTATATATGTGTCAATAGTTCCATATATCGTTATACCCCTAATTAATATACTGGTGGTAATGAGTTTCGATTGCAAAGTGTACTATAACATATTATAATATTTATACTAAGGACACGTTATAAATAGTTGGCATGACAATAAATCAAACACTAAACATTATACTTGATATAGATTTATAGTTCGATATTATTTTGTAATAACTTCCTTAGCTAAACAAGAAAACGACGCAAGTGCTACGTACCAGCAGCGTCCAAAGGAACACAGGCGCAGTCTGCGCTGTCCACGTAGTCGCCGACACAAGGCTCCGCCACGCAAACACGGCTTCTGTATTTCTTCAAATCGCACAAGCATTCTCCGTAATCCGACCACACCCCGAAATCGGCGGCTGAAACAAAACGACGCAATGCGATATGAATGGAAACAGAAATATGCGCGAGATTTGTTGCAATACAGTTCAATTGTGTCATTACACAACCACTATATTAAGATTAATCAGACTTAGTGTGGTTTTAAATTTTTTTGCAAAATATGTATATAAGCTGTAATAGGACCCAGGGGGTTCAATGATACCGAATATTACATTGTCAACACTGCCTTCTCGGATTTTATCACACACCCGGCCGGGAAGCAACTCCGGCTGCTGGGGGCAAGAACCTGTGGGTTCGAGACAGGGACCAGCTCTCTTTGACTTCACGACAGGTTACACGTCTACCCCCTGTGTGGGATATTTTATTCCCCCTGTATAGAATGGACCAACGGCTTTTAATGTCTCTTCCGAAAGACACAGGTAACGTGGCGTGAACGAAATTGCCTAAGTTTCGAAACGGCGACAGGTGGAGTCGAACCACCACCTCCTCGGTTGACAGTACGGCGTTGTTCCCCACGACCACCGCTCCCAAATTGAATGATAGAGGATTTGTTAGACTTTCCTAAAAGTCTAGTAAACGGAAAAGGCTAAAGTACCGTTTCAAAAACAATGAACACTTACCGGCCTGGAGGACTATCACTGACAGGACAGCAACAACGAATGATCCCTTCATGGTGGTGATATCCTGAGGATCAGGAAACAGTAAACTTTCAATACAACCATACCCAAGTACCAAACAAATTGTTCAGCTTTATCAATAACACGTTGGTTTAAAAAATCCAGCAAAGGTGAACATTTGAAAATAATCGTCCCTCGATTTAATCACATGTTGAACGGATGAAATATAAGTAAACCACTACAGTACCTAGTCTTGGTGGTCGAAGGATGAACTTCTTGTTCGCTGTTGCCAAGTGGAATGATCGACACCAGCCACCGCCTGTCCTTATATACCCATACCTCTGATAGTTCGCTCACACGATTTCCTGTGCGTAGGTCGTGGATCGCTTACACTCACACACCTCTGTGACGACAGGAACGATGAAATCGGCGTGATTTGTGCTATTAAAGATGTGTTATATACATTTTATAGGACCTGCGTCTAGATAGAATAAGATCGTGTTACACTTGTCTCGGTATCTGGTCAAAGATGCGTAGGTGGTATAGTCAAAATGCGGTGTTTTTTGTGTGAATACTATACTCTGAAAGTGAATATAATTCCCTGACACAAATTACCTTAAAGGTTTGTTGTACAAAAGTTTCACATAATATACAAATTGTGTACGTGTGTGTGTGTGAGAGAGAGAGAGAGAGAGAGAGAGACAGAGAGACAGACAGACAGACAGACAGACAGACAGACAGACAGACAGACAGAGAGACAGAGAGACAGAGAGACAGAGAGACAGACAGACTGTGAGACAGAGAGACATAGAGACAGAGACAAACAGAGATAGATAGATATATAAATAGATAGAGAGAGAGAGAGGGTGAGAGAGGAAGAGAGATGAGAGAGAGAGAGAGAGAGAGAGAGAGAGAGAGAAGAGAGAGAGAGAGAGAGGGAGAGAGAGGGAGAGAGAGGGAGAGAGAGGGAGAGAGAGGGAGAGAGAGAGCGAGAGAGAGGGAGAGAGTAGAGAGAGAGAGTGAGAGAGAGAGAGAGAGATACAGAGAGAGACAGACAGACTGTGAGACAGAGAGACAGAGAGACAGAGAATCAGAGATAGGTAGATAGATAAATAAATAGAGGGAGAGAGAGGGAGATATAGGGAGAGAGAGGGAGAGAGAGAGGCAGAGAGGGAGGGAGAGAGAGAGGAAAAGAGAGAGAGAGAGGGAGAGAGAGGGAGAGAGAGTGGGAGAGAGAGGGAGAGAGAGGGAGAGAGAGGGAGAGAGAGGGAGAGAGAGGGTGAGAGAGGGAGAGAGAGGAAGAGAGAGAGAGAGAGAATGTGTGAGTGTGTATGTGTTTGTGTGGGTGTGTATGTTTGTGTGTCTGTATGTGAGTGTGAGTGTATGTGTGTGCTTGTGTTTGTGTGTGTGCATATGTACGTCTCCCGGAGGGTGGGTATTTTTTGTACTTTTTATATTACACGTATTTTCCTACTGGGCTATCTGCTCATTGAAGCAAATATTGCTTTTTTTGTACAAATATTAAATTGTATTTCACCAACATGATCTGAAATAAAGGGCCAGCATTGTGATGGGTTTGTAGTTTAGGAATACATAGTTTGATGGATTCCTATTTCATCGAATGATTGACAAACAAGCAGTAAGCAGGGACGTTCGGGGCAGAGAGGATACCTTAAGAAAACAATTGTTACTTGCTTGCAAATAGGTATTTTACAAGGACAGATTTGTACAATGACGCATATATTGTATTTGATCTAAAAATAAGGTATTACCATTCCATGTGATATGGAAATTTAGGTCCACTAGCACTTAATTTATTACCACTGAAATGTGGTCATTTTGGCCTCTCACTAAAACAAAAAAAACAATATATGTATGGCAACATATGCTCATGAAGCTACCTATAATTCACAGCAAATCAGTTGAAATTCATTGAACTTGTTGGTTATAGCAATTTGTAGTTTTATTCATGTGTCATCATCGTTGACTTTCTTGTTCTTCTACAACGCATTATGGTGTATCATATTTCTTACCTTTATGTAGCTTTTATGTGAATTTCCTCTTCCAATTCTTATTGTGAGTACCCATTACTCCATTTGTTCCATGTATCCGTAAGCGCATAGGGCAAAGTGGACACTATTATATCCTCTGTGCCCCGTCTCTCCCTCATCCATTTCGCGTCACATTTTTGCAGTATTCCCACACATCATTGCGCGAACGTGTTCGATAATTGCATTTTAGCATGTAACACCCTATTTGTTGCCTACATGATGATTTTTGTATAACAACAATAATTATATGAGATGTAAAAATTAGGTACTTAGAAAACATATAGGCTGATATCACGTCTGAACATTGCGATGGATTAACATAACAGTAATAAAGATCTTCTCTTCACGCAAACAAAAGCTACAGACTCAAATTCGAGCAAGCGTATTTACACATAGCTAACTTCTCAGTTACTACGCCTCACTTGTTCGCATGGAAACTTGCGCCCATAAAACATGCCTCGTTCAACAGAAATGTAGAAATATTTTCCTTCCGAAAATTAGGTTTTGTTCAACTGGAAGTGAACATTTTTCCTTCTCTGTTTACAGAGTAGGGCCCTAATATTACCGTGAAAAAGTGGAACATTCCGTTGTCAAAAACGTTGCATTGATGTGGCTGATATTCAGATAATAGCATCCAGAAGAAAGACACCTAACCAGCTATACAACTGTGACCGCAACGACTGGACAAGTTTAACTATTGCGTAGTCATGACACGTGTAACTTTAGAACACAATTACATTTACCATGCTAGCCTTGAATTTTCTGGTGGGCAAACGTGCGATTATATCCGCTGAGTTTATTGAACGGTAATTTAATATACGATAACCCGTGGAGCTAATCATAAAATCCTCATAATCAGTCAATTAACACAGGCCAAATGCATATCAAATGGTTTTATATGCTCTAACAATTCCCCATAACTTTGCTATCAATTTAAATTTAAAACTGCTACAATGAAGATTTAATTTTAAATTTCAGTTTTACTCATTTACCTCTTGACTGCAATTTCCTGGGCGGGAGGCTCCACAACTTCCGTCCCCTTCATTTGTGGTCTGGGTCTCTTCAAGCAAAATAATGTATGTGCACGATATGATGTAACTGAACTTCGCCATTGCTCGTCCACAGTGTTTAATAATAATCTTATTATAATCTTACTTGCGTATGTAGATTAAGGTTTTTCTCTTATACGGCTTGTACCTCGAGCGCCAAATTTTCAGGAATTAATCTACGACCACTAGAATATGACGTGCCCCCACTATCTATTCAAAATTCCCCATGTGTGTCAAACAACTTTATTGGGTAAATCAGTTCGCTCCTTTAACGTTCAGAACTTAATAGTCCAGGACTGTTATGATTTGAGTTGGAACAAATTTAAACATAAGCTATTTCAAGTGTTTTAATTACATTGAAGGTACCTTAAAACGTACCAAGGGAATACAGCAAAGAAAATTGGGAAATGACTAAAAGCACGCAATCAGTATTTCCCATTTACCCCCATGCTAAATCCCATTGATGCATAAAACCGTGGCATTTACGCAGACAACCAAGACACCACAGCCAAGATAGACTTAATTTGCTGAATAGCTGACATGAATTGACTAACGGTGATATGACTACTTATAAAATAACTATTGGAGACATAGAGACTTCTGATGCGTTACTACTGATGACATGGCTACTAACGAAACGTCTACTTGTCATATGATTACTGGTGAATTGAATATTGAATATATTACTACTGGAGAAATGTTTGTGAAATGACTATTGGAGACACGACTTCAGGGTAATATTGAGACAGTAACAGACCAGCTAGGCAAAGATGTGAATAACAATGTAATGTTCGCTTACGCTGTGTCAGGATGTAACACGAATTTCCGGCTATACGGGCTTAGAAAACGAAAATATCTTAAGAAAATTGGCTCCAGCCAGCACGAGAGGCAAACTGAAAAGTTTGGGACGCATGCTGCTTCAACAAAGCATGTTGTTGCAGATAGTGATATGGTGCTTGTATGCCGAGAGACAGTGCGGTTCTTTGAGATACTGAAGGTTTCGTGAGAAGGTAATAGACAATAGACAATTGCAGCAGCACGCTATCATGGCATGGGGTGTACCAGCAGGTGTAGGAATGGATGGGTGTAAGCCACTGGAGACTAATGTGTTGGTGGTGGAAGTTGTGCGACGGTTATTTTCTTCCAGTAATGACAGACCAGCCTCCAGAACATGATGCCCTGTTGCACGTAATGCGGTGGAACTGCTCCATAGCTTGGTGCACATGCCGCAAGAACAACCGTGAGTATTCCCTGTATGCAATCAATGCCGTGGCACAGGGTGGTCAAAGTAAATCTGGAGTTACGTCAATCATAAGGAGATTAGCGATGAGTAGTCGTGCGTTTGTCGATAGAGAGAAACAATTAAAACTAATCTTGGTAATACACTAGTGGTTTTATTTCTTATAATTTTACTTATAAGTTTTATTTATTTCATGACATTCATGGTTCAGGTATCAAAAACATTTAGTTGGAATTGTTGTGAATGTTTCAGTAATTAGTATAATATGTGATATTAATGAGTATGTTATACAGCGATTTTAGGTCAATTATGTTTTTGTGTGGAACGCAGTCGCATTGGATTATCAATCGAGATAACTCGATTTCAAATCCTGTGAGCCCTTTTCGAACCTTTGGCAAGTTCGTTTACATTACGTTATGTCTAGTTCACTCAGCTGTATGACTGAGTACCTGGCTATAGACATATACATAGATGGCTATTGATGGATATTTTGTGTACGAATAGTATTCGCGCATTAACTGCAGCGTGATACATAGAGACATACATAGATACATACATATATATATATATATATATATACATACATAGAGACATACATAGAACATACATAGATACATACATAGATACATACATAGACATATACATAGAGACAGTAATATATACATGCATAGATACATACATAGATACATACATAAATAAACACATAGAGACAGACATAGATACAGACATAGAGCAGACATAGAGATATACATAGAGACATACATAGATACATACATAGAGACATACATTGATACAGACATAGAGACAGACATAGAGCACACATAGTGACAGACATAGAGCAGACATAGAGATATACATAGAGACATACATAGATACATACATAGAGACGTACTCAGATACAGACATAGAGACAGACATAGAGATATACATAGAGACATACATAGATAAATACATATAGACAGACATAGAGATATACATAGATAAATACATAGATACATACATAGATACATACATAGACACATACATAGAGACAGACATAGAGATATACATAGATACAGACATAAATACATACATAGAGACAGACATAGAGATATACATAGAGACAGACATAGATACATACATAGAGACAGACATAGATACATATATAGATACATACATATATATATATATATATGCATAGAGCAGACATAGATATATACATAGATACATACACAGAGACAGACAGACATAGATACATACATATAGATACATATATATATATATATATACATAGACACATACATATAGAGACAGACATATATATATACATATAGAGACAAGCAGCTAAGACCAACGACTTCCGTGAATCAAACACTTGTCAAACATAGAGACAATATAGAGACAGACATAGAAACATACATATAGACAGATATAGAAAAAACATTGAGACAAGCAGCTACGACCAACGACTTACATAAACCAAAGTTGGGGTTAATGTCGCGAAAATTTAAACAACCATCAAGATGGTTGTATAAATTTTCGCGAGCTTAACCCCAACTTTTTTTTCTATCTAACCTAATTATATATTTTTACCCGCTCGATGGCACCATCATGTGATGTAGTAGGTCAATTATCCACAAGGGGCGCTGCGCCGGAAGCGATGACGTACCGGAAGTTACTTGAATGTCATGGCGACCTGTCATGGCGGCTTCTCTGGTTCCACTATTTCTGGAAGTGTGTCGACGAATAGAGATATGTTATGGTCGGTAGATGGACGCCATCGTGTGGGGTAGTACTCCTATTATCCACTAGGGGGCGCAACGCCAGATGTGATGTCGTACCGGAAGTTACTTGATTGTCATGATTGTGTCTACTAGGGGCCTTTACGTCGGAAGTAATGTCGAACCGGAAGTTACTTGAATGTCATGACGACCTATCACGGCGGCCTCTACGGTTTCACCATTTCCGGAAGTGTATCGACGAATATAGATATGTCATGGCCAGTAGATGGCGTTCTTCTGAGTAGTTACGTTGCTATCCGTTGGGGCCATCGGATGTCATCTGTCTCATGAACGTGCACAGTTTTTGTGTTAAGGGAAGTCACGTGATGTACGTTCGGTCTGATTGGTTATGCAAATGAGATGACGCCGAAAACTAGTGTATATACCGTGCTTCCGACGATTCTGGTCTTTCCTTTTTCGACTCTCGAGAAGGTCGTATCGTATGTGGTCGCTCGCACTATTTGAAAATATGGAATTGTTACGTTGTAAAGACGGGTGCTTCATATACATATGTTTTCCGTTAAAAGAAGCGATACCTCATACGAGTCCTATGGTCGCCTCGTTGGACGTGAATCCGAACAGATGATCGTCTCTTGACATTGAGGTATGTGATGTTTGGCACCTCGAACTCAAAATGTTGTCGTATGCCTTTACGATACATCGAGTTGACGTTTATCATGGAGAAAATGCCTTATCTTTTAACATGGGGAAACTTCCTATCCTTTAACGTGGAGAAACTGGCCTATCGTTTAACATGGAGAAAATGGCCTATCCTTTAACATGGGGAAACTTCATATGTGAGTGAGTGAGAGCTTGTGCGATTGAGTGCGTGAGGGTTTGTGTGAGTGAGTGAGTGAGTGAGTGAGTGAGTGAGTGAGTGTGTGAGGGCTTGTGCGAGTGAGTGCGTGAGGGCTTGTGAGTGAGTGAGTGAGGGCTTTTGAGTGGGTGAGGGCTTGTGTGAGTGAGAGAGTGAGTGAGTGAGTGAGTGAGTGAGTGAGCGTGTGAGGGTGTGTGTGAGGGAGTGAGTGAATGAGTGAATGCGTGAGGGCTTGTGGAAGTCAGTGACGGCTTGAGTGAGTGAGTGAGTGAATGAGTGAGGGCTTGTGAGTGAGTGAGTGAGTAGGTGAGTGAGTGGGTGAGGGCTTGTGTGAGTGAGTGAATGAGTGAATGGGTGAGGGCTTGTGTGAGTGAATGAGTGAGTGAGTGAGTGAGTGAGTGAGTGAGTGAGTGAGTGAGTGAGTGAGTGAGTGAGTGAGTGAGTGAGTGAGTGAAAAAGTGTGTTGGTACGTTTGTTTGGACGTTTGTTAGTGCAACTTTGCAAGTTTGTTAGTTAAAAAGTATGTTTGTACGTTTGTTTACACGTTTGTCAGTGCAAGTTTGCAAGTTTGTTAGTTTAAAAGTGTGTTGGTACGTTTGTTCTCGTCCGTTGTCTCATCTATTGTCTCGTCCGTAGTCTCATGTGATGTCTCGTCCGTAGTCTCATGTGATGTCTCATCAGTAGTCTCGTGCGATATCTCGTCTGTAGTCTCGTGTGATATCTCGTCCGTTGTCTCGTCTCTTGTCTCGTCCGTACTCTCATGTGATGTCTTGTCTCTTGTCTCATCCGTAGTCGCATGCGATGTCTCATCCGTAGTTTCTTGCACTATCTCGTCTGTAGTCTCGTGCGATGTGTCTGTCTATGTTTTGATAAGTTTGGTTCTTGCATCTCGCTAGTCAAAGTTTGACTCGTGGAAGTCGTTGGTCTTAGTTTGGCTAACTTTGGTCCGTGGTACTGTTCCTGTGTCTTGCATATCGTACACGAACCTGTTTTACGGAAATCGATTACCTTGATATCCTTGATGTTGACAATACGGATAGTCTCTTTAGTTGTGAAGTATAAGACTATGAGTAAGGTTCCCAACGTATGCTTTGCATTACACTACGAAAAAGACACAAGATGAAGTATTAAAACTGTGTTGATACGTTTCTTTGGACGTTTGTCAGTGACAGTTTGCAAAGTTCTTGTATCGTCCGTACTCTCATGTGAAGTCTCATCCGTATATGTCTGTCTCTGTGTGTGTATATATGTATGTATCTATGTATGTCTCTATGTATGTATCTATGTCTGTCTGTATGTATGTGCCTATGTATGTATATATGTCTGTATCTATGTATGTATCTATGTATGTCTCTATGTATGAATCTATGTATGTCTCTATGTATATTTCTATGTCTGCTCTATGTATGTATCTATGTAGGTTTCTATATATGTATCTATGTCTGTCTTTATGTATGTATCAATGTATGTCTCTATGTATGTGTCTATGTATGTATCTATGTCTGTATCTATGTATGTATCTATGTATTTCTCTATGTCTGTCTCTATGTATGTATATATATATATATGTATCTATGTATGTCTCTATTTATGTATCTATGTATGTCTCTATGTATGTCTCTATGTATATATATATATATATATGTATGTCTCTATGTCTGTCTCTTTGTATGTATCTATGTATATATCTATGGCTGTCTTCTATGCATGTCTCTATGTATGTATCTATGTATATCTCTATATCTGCTCTACGTATATATATATGTATATATCTATGTATGTCTCTATGTATGTATCTATGTTTGTCTCTATGTATATCTCTATGTCTGTCTCTATGTAAGTATCTATGTCTGCCTCTATGTATATATATATGTCTGTCTCTATGTATGTGTCTGTGTATGTATCTATGTATGTATCTACGTATTTATCTTTGTATATATCAATATATGTCTCTATGTATGTATCTATGTCTGCCTCTATGTATATCTCTATGTCTTTCTGTATGTCTGTATCTATGTACGTCTCTATGTATGTATCTATGTATGTCTCTATGTATATATCTATGTCAGCTCTATGTCTGTCTCAATGTCTGTATCTATGTATGTCTCTATGTATGTATCTATGAATGTCTCTGTATGTATATATGTATGTCTGTCTCTATGTTTGTATCTATGTATGTCTCTATGTTTGTATCTATGTTTATCTCTATCTATATGTGTATCTATTTCTGTATCTATGTCTGTCTCTATGAATGTATCAATGTATATCTCTATGTCTGTCTCTATGTCTGTATGTCTCTATGTATGTATCTATGTCTGACAAGTGTTTGATTCACGGAATTCGTTGGTCTTAGCTGATTGTCTCTATATGTATATATCTATGGCTGAATATATATGTATGTGTCTATGTATATATCTATATATGTATATATATGTATGTATGTCTCTATGTATGTATGTCTCTATGTCTCTATGTGTGTCTCTATGTATGTATGTGTCTATGTATGTACTCTATATATATATGTCTCTATGATAATATATGTATGTCTCTATGTCTATCTGATTCTATATGTATGCTATGTATATATATATATGTCTAGTGCTTGTCTATGTATGTATAGATCTATGTATGTACGTGTCTATGTCTGTCTCTATATATATGTGTCTATGTCTGACAAGTGATTGAATCATGGAAGTGTTACCAGGTTATACTGGTTTATACTGGTTACAAAATATTGTCGTATTGTTACATGTTCAGGAAATCCCTATCTTTTAACATCGGTGGAAGTCCCTATCTTTTAACATGGGAGCGCCCCGGTGGAAATCCCTATATTTTAACATGGGGTAAAAATGTCCTATGTTTTAACATATCCCTATCTTTTTAACATGGGAGTGCCCCGGTGGAAATCCCTATCTTTTAACATGGGGTAAAAATGTCCTATCTTTTAACATGGGAGCGTCCCGGTGGAAATCCCTATATTTTAATATGGGAGCGCCCCGGTGGAAATCCCTATATTTTAACATGGGGTAAAATTGTCCTATCTTTTAACATGGGAGCGCCCCGGTGGAAATCCCTATCTTTTAACATGGGGTTAAAATGTCCTATCTTTTAACATGGGAGCGCCCCGGTGGAAATCCCTATCTTTTAACATGGGATTTGCTCCGGGGCGCGCCAGTCACCCGTCGTAAGGGACCTATATTACTACTATTACTACTTGCGTCGACCGATTGCAGTGATATTGTCTGCATTCAGACGCAACCTTTGTGCCCCCCACAAGGACTCGTTGCACTGTTATGACGCAACGTCGCGTGTTGCAGCTTCAGCAGTGGCAGCAGCAGCAACAACAACAACAGTGATGGCGGTATCAGCGACAACAACAACAACAGAAAACGATGATGTGTTTGCCATTCGTGGTGTCAGGACAGGCATACATCGACACAACACTAGTATTAATCTGATACGTGTTAACCAGGCAATGCTCAACGACAGCGGTGTGAAATCTATCACCACCTATGAAGTGACTTGTGTGCTGCTCAACGCGCGATCTGTGTGTCACAAACCCATAACAGTTAAAGAACATAAATTATGCGTGATCATAAAGCCGATTTAATGTTTTTGATCGAAACATGGTGCAAACCAACAAGAGTGCCGTTCTCGACGAATAAGCCCCGTTTATTGAAGCGTGGAGGTGGTGTCGGGGACTTCAATCTCCACTGCGAACTGGATAGTGCGACTGATGTAAAGGTGTTGAATGGCATTTTAGCAGAAACCAACTGAAAACAACATGTCACTGAATCCACGCGTATGAGGGGACACATGTTGGACTACACATGTTGGACTTAGTGATAACACGTTCATCCAGTTCAAT
Source organism: Paraescarpia echinospica (assembly GCA_020002185.1). NCBI lineage: Eukaryota > Metazoa > Annelida > Polychaeta > Sabellida > Siboglinidae > Paraescarpia > Paraescarpia echinospica. The sequence goes on along the minus strand of CM034538.1, from coordinate 21,755,963 downwards.
AGTGTCGTCAATTACAGCATATCCCAGCAGCATATCGGATCACTATAGTGTCGTTTTCCTTCTATCGTCTACTAAACTAGTGTTTGCTCGTGATTTTTGCGGATTTGATCTGGTTCGCTTTTAAACATATCTTTCTTTGCAACTTTCATCGGTGGATACTGAACTAAATGTGAATACAATGTTTGACCAGTATGAGCATGCGGTTGTATCAACCATTAACCTGCATGCCCCCGTCACGCCGAGAATGAAAGCTTACCGACGCAAGGAGCCCTGGTATCATGACGAAATTCATCAAGCCAGAGCATTGTGACTTGCAAAAGAGAAGAGATGGAGAACAACGAAGCTCGAGGTGCATCGCCATATTTTTGTTGAGCACCGAACACCGGTCAACAACAAAATCAAGCGAGCTAAGCTATGAGTCAGTATTGTCATCACCTGACCAGCGAACATGTTTTCGTGTAGTTTATATCCTGCTGAAGCCACCGGTTATGACTCTTCCACAATCCGCTAACACTGAAACACTGTGCAATGACTTCGCTACCTACATTGCTGAGAAAAGACAAGGAATTAGAATGCAGATCCACGAAAAGCTGATCAATGACGAAGAATATTCTGGTTACGCTATCGATGCTGGCAGCCAACGTGTGTCAAATGAACTCAATCGATTGCTACCTACCAGTGAAGATGAAATAAAGAACATCATCAGACTATGCCACTCAAAGACATGCAGTTTGGATTCCTGTCCCACTGATCTTCTGAAGAAAACAATACGTATCCACATTCCCTATCTCGTGGCAATAGTGAACAACAGCTTTAAGCAAGGACTATTTCCGATCACTTTGAGAACAGCAATTGTAAAACCACTTCTAAAAACCGACACTCTCGACAGAGACCTGCTGAAGAACTACAGACCGGTCTCCAACATAACATTAATCGGCAAAGTCCTAGCAAAAGTTGCAGTTCGTCATCTGATTGATCATCTCATTGCTGCTAATCAGCAGATGCTTCACAGTACAGAGACTGTCGTATTGCGTGTCCAGCATAATATTGCTGGTGAGCTTGACAAGAATCGTGCAATGCTCTTTGTCACTGGATTTATCAGCCGCATTTGACACGATTGATCAAACACTTGCTGATACTAATGACGAGTACGGTGTGCGCGAAACGGCATTATAATGGTTCCGGACGTAGTTGGGAGCGCACCTCTTGTCAAATTGGCTCAGAACATCCAAGTCTACGACGAGTGGTGTGAAACATGGCTGGTCCATGGGCCAGTTATGAGACACTAGCACCACATCAATGCAGCGCAGCAAAAGATAGAAATAAAGTAACAAAATATGCAATGACATTACACATGAGTCATACAATCCAGCATCCATGAGACAACGGAAACAAGAGACGACTTCACGTGGGAGTCACGGACGAGATGGAGCGCGCAACTGAAGACTAAATGATGAAAAAACTAAGATATCAACATACACAAAACATCATCTCAGATGTACGGACAGCTCTATGACCATTGGAGACGATATAATTTCACCAGTAGACTGGATACGGAACGATTCTCATGACCAACACTAACAATAGACACATCACGTGATTGCTGTGTGTGCTGCATGCAACTACATACAGAGTCATAATACATGTATACATGAAAAGAAGTGCTCATCCACTCGATTGTGTTCAACGCACTTGACTACTTAGATCATAGATATAGTTCAGCGAGTAAATAATACAGCAGATAGAATCAGACATAGAAACACATAAGACAGCATAAAGGAACTTAGGCAAGCAGTAAGACCAAGGACTTATGACGAAACCTATTCAGCATAGCGCCATACTTATAGAAACTTTGCAGATATGCAAGACGCCTATGCCAGGATACGCCAACATGAGCATACTATAAATGCATAAACTCGGTTTACACAGCACACATACATAAATACAGACATAGATATTAAATTAGAAAGTCTTAAAAGACCATCTTGGATTATACATTTTAATTATTTTTAATTGTTTCGTCTTGACGGACATTAGATTATAATAGATTATTTGTCTTAAAAATCAGACATAGATTATACTACATGAGACAATATAGAAATATTTAGAACTTGCGCTAAGCCATCGATCCGCATGCGGGAATTAGCGCTAAAGAATACGTATATTATTATTATATATTGTTTATTGAACATATATGAGTTAGTAGTATAGAGTTATAATTATAGATAATTATATGATATATATATGATTTTTACGCTTAGATCAGACATAGATATATATATAGAGAAAGAGTTCGGCCAACGATTCCGTGATTTAGACATTATTAGAATAAGAATAATATTAAGACATTTATAAGATATTGTAGATTATACATATGTGTTAGATGTTAAAATTACATGATATTTCGAACATATGAGACATACATTATTATGATGGAAGACAAGATACACATATATATATTTGATGTCATGATTCCGATTAAGACACATTCATTAGAAAACATAATACCATTATATATATATATCATAATACATAGAGCAGAATAAACTAATATATGATGGTAATACGTAGACACTACAAGAACATTGCCAGTAATACATGAGACAACATAGATACAATTGAGAGACATACATTTTACATACATAGTACAACATAAAGACATCATAGATAAGACATAGAGCAGACATATATAATACATAAGACAACATAGAACATATTAAGAATAGATAGATACAGAATAGATTGCACATAGAGATTACATTTTACTTCATAGAGAATACATAGATACAGAAATTATACACACGGTATAGAATATAACAGTACATACGAGGACATACATAGATAATACACGAGACATATATAGAGACATGATGATAATACATAAGACATACATAGAGTGCTTATATCACAGACATAGAGTGTACATGATCAGACCAGAGAATAATAAATACATACAAGATTATCATAGATCATACATAGATTATTCATAGCACGACATAGAGACAGATTAGAGAATACATGATACATTCAAGAGACCACATAGATACAGAAAAATATACAACATAGATAGAATACCATAGATACAGCATAGATAATACGTAGAACATACATAGATACACCATAGAGTATACATAAGAATACATGAACATGTTAGAATATACATAAATACAACACGAGACATACATAGATCATATTAGATACAGACATGAGCAGGCACCGTCACTACATACATTTTAGTTTACCACTCTATTCAAACAGCATTGGTTTACCCGTTATAATAATACTTGGTTGCTTTTTCGTGTACTTCGTAAACCTAATATTACTTCGTTTTAAAAGTTGTGACTCGGTAAAAAGTATCCAGTCCTAGGAGTGTTGAACCACTTTACACTTTTCTCCCTGGCAGACCTATTCAGTCGAACACCTCTCGACTTCTTTGGGAAGCATCCAGTGGTTCATCTGAAGACTCTTTCATCATCACTTTAACTGATTATAATTTCGTAATATTATGGTAAATGTGTGGTTTAGGTTCCAAACATTATATTTTATTTGTAGCTAGCATACTATGCAATTAATTAAATATCCATTTCTGGAACGCCACCGAAATATGTTTCTATTAATCGCAAGAACGTTTCTCAAATTGTGTCCTATTTATAAAACAGTATAAGTTGTTTAGTATAGTGCACCACTCACTACATACAACATTAGTTCATACACTCTGTTTCAAACAGCAGTAAAATTACCCGTTATAGTAATATGACGTTATAGCAATCGTAGTGCCTAAATACTTACTTTGTTTTTAAAAGTTGTCTTGTGGTTGAAATAAAACAACTGATGGCATTTCAACTAGTACAGTCTGTACATTATATTTACACTAATCCAACCTTTATCTAGCCATAGACCTAACCTTGGAATGAAAAGGCTTCGTCTGTCTTCTATAGTTCAAATTGGAATCCTTTTTATTACCAGATAATGATAATGGTAGTCGGGCTGGATTGTATTAATCTTAACGAATGCAGAAAATTGTTGGATGATAGTCGACGATCTAGTGTCCCTGTATCTATACAAATGTCATAATTGCCATTCTCTTTTTTTTGTTTTTTATTACTACCAATTTTGTAATATGGTTCAGTAGCTTAACAACAAAAGTTGTGTCACAACCTAGTAACTAACGACCGATCTGAATAAACCAATTAGTTACATGCATTTAATATATACGACAAAGATCACACGACACTGGTGGCGAAAACAATCACGTCAACGTTGATGAAATATATACAGTGTATAAACATATTTTATTCAAACTCGTTGGAGGTAAATTATCGTTACCTCTGTCGTTGAGGCATTAGATCGTAAACGGTGTAGATAAACCATTATATACATGTATGTAACCGTGAGTATTACCGTTTATAACAAAGATCACGGGACACTGGTGACGAAATCAACCATGAAGTAAATGTAAACGTTCTGTATTCGAATACATTAGCGCTAAACCATCGTCACCTCTGCTCTGTGGTGTTGGAGCTTAAGCGATCTACGTCTTGCATTTAGAACACAGGGAGCGAGACAATTCGTGGTCAATCGTTGAGCGTCTGCGAAGTTAACTTTGCTTACACACATTAGGGCTAGACTGAATCATTCACTGAGCACGTCGCAACCAATGGCTACAGTATGTTAATGGTCCTGCACTCAGATGATGTGTGGAGGAACCGATTCAGGACCAATGATGGGACGTTCGCGAAAACCAATACATTAAGAGGCTGCCTGTTGCTGTTTGAACGGCGTGTGTGCGTGCATGTGCGTGCGTGTGTGTGTGTCTGTGTGAGCGCGTGCGTGTATGCGTGCATGTGTAGCTAGTACTGTAGTTAAGCATTATAGCTGTCATAGAGCTGCCACACTGTGGCAGGTATTTAATAAAAGAGTCCTGGCACTGGCTGGTAAAGCTTGTGTGCGTGATTGCATATGCGGTTGTGCGTGTTTGCTCGTGTGCGCGTTTGCGCGTGTGGTTGTGTGTGCGTGTGTGCGTGTGTGCATGTGTACGTGTGTACGTGTGTGCGTGTGTGCGTATGTGCGTGTGTGCGTATGTGCGTCTGTGTCTGTGTGTGTGTGTGTGTGTGTGTGTATGTGTGTGTGTATGTGTGTGTGTATGTGTGTGTGTGTATGCCATATAAATAAGCCACAAATTTCACTTAGTTAGTTTTTAAATCTACTTATCCGCCAAAATGTTCACTTGTCCGAATAATGGTCGCAGTGAATCGACGTCACATCTCAAATGTATTTTATGTACTCGTTTAATTGCAAACATTTCCAGGCCATTTCCAGTGATTAACAATGATCTTCATCACGAATATTAAAAGGAGATGTATCATATGATGTTTCAAACAAATATCTTTAGATATGCTGAGGAAGTGGAAATGTGTACCTATACCGGCAATTTAAATATTACAACGATTATGATAGGAATGAGACAACAGTTAGGAATATTTTCCTTGCGATTTTTTCATAATGTTGCAAGAAACTGCTACTAACAATAAAATGCACTGTCAGATGTTTGCGTCAGTTTGCCGTTGAAAATCCCACCCCTCCACCCGGAGTATAACCAATGCTAAACCAGAAAGCACAATTTTGTAACATAAACAAAACTAATGTGATATTGTTTCATTCAACCTATACGTACTTCAGTATGTGCAAAGTTCTGTATTTTATAATCTGAAGATAAATTTAATTTCATCATAAGCAAATAAATTTAAATCTTTGTTACTCTTATTAGATAAGTATGAATAACATTATGTCAGTAATATTTAAACAATTTTAAGTATACCAAAATAAAATTTACAAAGGACCATCTTACAGAAACTTTATAATGTATAGATTGAATGACGTCATAACGTTGCTGTCGCGCATAGACCGTCATAGTAGGTCGCCGTGCTGTACATGTCGCCGGCCTCGGCGGCTGCGCGTCTTGCTTAAATTAATTTGGATTTGAGTTGTTTAGATCCTGTCATGCATCCGTTATTTTGTCTTAATGTTGCGTATATCAATTGTAATGTATGTTTATTAATTTAAATCATATTTAAAAACATCGATTCTGTAGGTTATGCAATCAGGGAATGTTCGACCGACAGCTGCTAATTCCGTCCGTTTTCACAAAAAAGTCGGTGTCCCTATACTCACGGTGTGTGATAAATGTGATGAAGACAAGACAACATTAATTGAGATGGTTATTAACATTCCGTTCACCAACCATCATCACAAGTTTACCGGAGAGTTGAAAATTCATCCGGTGCTGACAATATTTTGCCAATCTGCTGAACTAACGATTGGTGACTTCGCGAAGTCGAAGACTGCCGAGTCCGCGTTGGTTAATATTGAATAAATAGCCTACTACATAAATATTCTAATAAACGGTATTGCTACTAGAATATAACATTTATTAACTTCATCAACTGTCATCCCTACGTAGAAGCAAGTTAACCGTCAGTAAAACTGAACTAGCTTTTCCTACGAGAACGGCAGAGCTAGATGGGTGCAGATGACGCAGTTAACGGACACACTATGTTCGCGGAAAACTGATATGCAACCCAGGCGGCGGAAAGATAAAACGTCAACACGCTTACAAAATTGCAACGTGCGTGGTTGCTGGCGAACAGAATTTCACTATAATTTCCACAAATTAGAAAGTTATAATTTTGTACAGGCCACTATTTACTGTAAATGTTCACATGTCCACCGGACAACCATGCAGATCATTCTACTTGTCCGCACAAAAATCACTTGTCCCGGACAACCGGACAAGAGCTGTTTCGAACGCTGTGACCGTATGCGTAATATAACACAAATGCATTTTTGCATGACGCATAATACTTATGAAGAAACCGTCCATGATGTCAAAGTCAAGGACATTTACACATGAATCTCTAGAGACCCCTAAAGTAAAGTTCTTATATATCGCAGTACCCAGTCCATTGGACTGCTCAAAGCGCTTTACACTTTACTGTTTGGTTCAATCGAACGCCATCCAGACTTCTCTGGGGAGCATTCAATCACGCTGCAGTTAATGCGCGAAGACTACTCGTATACAAAATATTAATGTATATCCAACTATGTATATGTTTATAGTCAGGTACTCAGTCATATAGCTGAGTGGACTAGACCAACGTAAAGTATGCGAAATTATCCAAGGTTCGAAACGGTATCCCAGGATTCGAAATCGAGTTCTCTCGATTGATGATCCATTGCCACTGCGTTCCACACATACACATAATATAGCTAAAATCGCTGTATTATATACTCATTAATATCACAAGTTGTTATGTATTATGTTAATACTGAAACATTCAGAACAATTCCGACTTTTTTTAAACCAGAACCAGCATATGAATGTCATGAAATCATTAGAACTTATAACTAAAATATAAAAATATAAAACCATTAGTACATTACCAAGATTAGTTTTGTTTTTTCTCTCCATCGACAAACGCATGACTACTCATCGTTAATCTCATTATCACTGACGCCAATCCAGAGTTACTTTGAGCACCCTGTGCCACGGCATTGACTGCGTACAAAGAACACTCACTTTTGTTCTTGCGTCAAGTGCACCATGCTGTGAAGCAGTTCCACCGAATTACGTTCAACAGGGCATCATGTGATGGAGGCAGTTCTGTCGTGACAGGAAGAAATTAATCGTCGTTTAACTTCCACCCCAACATTGTTACACACAACTTTGCCTAGCTGTTCTGTTACTGTCTCAACTTTCCCAACACAGTCCTTCTTTGTGGTCGACTTTGCCTCACTCTCTGTGAACAAGATGTGGGCATTTGAGTCAGCATGGAAGCAGAGGAAGACAACCATATATGAGTCACCCCCTCCAGAACAGGGTTATCCGTCGTTCCAGACTTGACTGCTGTCTGCAAAATCGCCTGATCTGTATCACACTGGGCATGTTTGGTTTGATGTCCGCTCTACAAATTGATGAAATTGTGCTTGTTTTGTTTTATCTGCACGTCTTATTTTCCGTCCTCCTCATATCATCGGTGCACGTAACGTCCGCAGCAGCTTTTCCTCCCACTAGTCGCTAACGTGCGTATTTTTGTGGATGTATTGTCATATCCATCAAAGACAAAGATGGATTGAACAAACTTCCCCGTCAGATAATCTGTGAAAAAGGTGACGGAACTCAAAACGTCTGTGATTGCAATGAAGGAATGTGACGATACTCGAAACAACCATGGTAGCACTGAAGGAGGTTTCAGCGAGACATGAAATGGACACGTATTGATTAATTAATCATATTACTTGCAGATTTTTAATGTTGTTTACAAGTAGTCATGTCACCAGTAGTCACGTCACTTTTAGTCATGTTACCAATATTAATTTGTTCAGTAGTTATGTACCAATGATCCTGTCACTAGAAGTCCTATCGACATTAGTCAGGACATGGGTATAACATTCACAAGTAGTCATTTCACAAGTAGTCATCCGTCCAGTAGGCACGTCTCCTGAAGTCGTGTCTCCAGTAATCATTTCACAAGCAGTCATTTCGCCAGTAGTAATATATTCAGTATTCATTTCACCAGTAATCGTTAGTAGTCATGTCATCAGCAGTAACGCAGAAGTCTCTGTGTCTCCAATAGTTATTATTTTATAAGTAGTCATATCACCGGTAGTCAATTCGTGTCAGCTAGTCAGCAAATTAAGTCTAACTTCGCCTTGGTGTCTTGGTTTTCTGCGTAAATGCCACGGTTTTAGGCATTAATGGGATTTAACATGGGGGTAAATGGGAAATATTGATTGCGTGCTTCGAGTAATTTCCCCAAATTTCTTTGCTGTATACATTTGGTATGTTTTATAGGTACCTTCAATGTAATCAAGAAACGTGAAATAGCTTATGTTCACATTTGTTCCAACTCAAAACATAACAGTCGTAGACTACTAAGTTCAGAACGGTTAAGGAACGAACTGATTTACCCAATAAAGTTGTTTGACATGGATAGGGTATTTTGAATAGATAGTGGGGGTACGTCGTATTCTAGGGGCCGTAGATTAATTCCTGAAAAAATATGGCGCTAGAGGTTCAAGCCGTATAAGAGAAAAACCTTAATCTGCATAGGCAAGCTAGATTATAATACGATTATTAATAAACGCTGTGTACGAGCAATGGCGAAGTTCGGTAACATCGTATCGTGCACATACATTGTTTTGCTTGAAGAGACCCAAACCACAAATGGAATGGACGGTAGTTGCCGAGCCTCCCGCCCAGTTAATTGCAGTCAAGTGGTGACTGAGTAAGACTGAAATTTAAAACTAAATCTTCATTGTAGCAGTTTTAAATTTCAATTGATAGCATAGTTACGGGGAATTGTTACTGCATATAAAACCAGTTGATATGCATTTGGCCTGTGTTAATTGACTAATACTGAAGATATTGTAATTAGCTCCACGGGTTATCGCATATTGAATCACCTGCAAAGGAACTCAGCGGATATAATCGCACGCTTGGCCTCCAGAAAAGTCAAGGCTAACGTTAACTATAACCGTATTCTAAAGTTACACGTGTTATGACTACGCAATAGTTAAACGTGCCCTGACGTATTGGTCACAATTGTGTAGCTGGTTAGGTGAAAATACGTGTCTTTCTTGTGGGTGCTATTCTCTGAATATCACCTTTATGTCAATGCAAAGTTTTTGAGTAAGGATTGATCCACTTTCCACGGTAATATTAGGACTGTAAACCGAGATGGAAAACTGTGCTCTTCCAGTTGAACAAAACATAATTCCTGGAAGGGAAATAATTTGTATTTTTCTGTTGAACGAGGCATGTTTTAAGGGCGCAAATTTCCACGCAAAAAGTTAGGCATTGGTAATTGTGAAGGTAATTGTGCGTAAATACGCTTGTTCGCATTTGATTTTGTCAATTTTTTTTGTATGTATCATTATTTCTAAGTAATATCGTGTTATTTTTTTAAAATACGTGAATCCGTTGCAATGTTCAGTACCTTATGTTAGCTGAGATTTTCTAAGTTTAACTAACTTTTACACTTCAGATAATTATTGTTGTTATACAAAAGTCATCAAGTAGGCAACAAATAGGGTGGTCCATGATAAAAAGCTGTTATCGAACACGTTCGCACAATGATGTGTGGGAATACTGCTAAATGTGATGCGAAATGGATGGGTGAGAGACCGGGCACAGTGGATATTACGGATACATGGAATAATGGAATAAAAATAAATAAAACTACAGATGACCATAACAATAAAGTTCATCTAATTTGCTATGAATCATAGTTAGCTTCATTTGCCTATTTTGCAGCACATATAGTGTTCCTTTTACCTCACTGAGGGGTTAAAATGAACACATTGCATTGGTAACAATTTAGGCTCTAGTGAACCTAAATCGAAATATTACAAGGATTGGTAATACATTATTTTAGACCAAATAAAATACATGCGTAATCAAAACTCATCAAGTAGGCAACAAATATGGTGTTACAGGCTAAAACGTAGGTATCGAACGCGTTCGCGCAATGATGTGTGAGAATACTGCAAAAATTGCCCCATGCGTTTTCGGATACATGGAATAAATGGAGTAGTGGGCACTCACAAGAATTGGAAGAGGAAATTCGCACCAGACAAAAAAGGAACAGTTATACAAACTACGTAAAGCTAAGAGATATGATAAACCGTGATGCATTGTAGAAGAACAAGAAAGTCAAAGATGATGACACATAAATGAAACTGCAGATGGCCATAACAAACAAGTACAATAAAGATCACCTGATTTGTTCTGAATCATAGTTACCTTCATGTGCATATGTTGCCATACATATAGTGTTTCTATTGCCTCAGTGAAGGGTTAAAATGAACACATTGCAATGGTAATAATTTACGCGCTGTTGGACCTAAATCTACTTATTACAGGGAATGGTAATACCTTATTTTAGAACAAATACAATACATGCGCCATGGTACAAATCAGTGATAGTAAAACACCTATTTGCACAAAGTAACAAATGTTTTCTTAAGGTATCATCTTTGCCCCGAATTTCCCTGCTTACTGCTAACTTGTCAATCAGTCAACGAAATGGGAATCCGTCAAATTCTGTATTCCTAAACCATAAACCCATCACAATGTTGGCCCTTAATTTCAGGTCATGTTGCATAAATAAAATTATAATATTTGGACAGACAAAACGTCGCCAGTAAGTGCATTACCGATGAAATATCCTTTAATATTGTAATAAAGTGCTTTACATTTTAGAAGACTTTGCAATATTTATTTGAATGAGCAGATAGCCCAGTAGTAAAATACGTGTATTATAGAACGTAGCAAAAATACCCACTCTCCGGGAGACGTACATAAGCACACACACACACACACACACACACACACACACACACGCACACGCACACGCACACGCACACGCACACGCACACGCACACGCACACGCACACGCACACGCACACACACACACACACACACACACACACGTCGTGCACATTATGTGAAAGTTTTACACAACAAACCATTAAGATTTTGTTTCAGGGAATGATATTCTCATTCAACGTATAGTATTCACACAAAAAACGCATTTTGACCATTCTACCTACGGATGTTTGACACAATACCGAGACATGTGTAACACGAACTTATTCTATCTAGACAATGGTCCTATAAAATGCACATAACATATCTTTAATGGCACAATTCACGCCGATTTCATCGTTACCGTCGTCACAGAGGTGTCTGAGTGTAAGCGATCCACGACCTACGCACAGAAAATCATGTGGGCGAACCATCAGAGGTATGGGTATATAAGGACAGGCGGTGGCTGGTGTCGGTCATTCCACTCAGCAACTGCGAACAAGAAGTTCATCCGTCGTCCGCCAAGACTAGGTGCTGTAGTAGTTTACTTATATTTCATTCGTTCAACATGTATTTAAATCGAGGAATGTGTCTTTATTGTATGTTCAATTTTGCTGTTTTCTTAAACCAACGGGTTGTTTGCAAATCTAATCAATTTGTTTGGTAATTGGATATGGTTGTATTGACCGTTTGTCGTTTCATGATCCTCAGGATATCACCACCATGAAGGGATCATTCCTTGTTGCCGTCCTGTCAGTCATAGTCTTCCAGGCCGGTAAGTGTTCATTGTTTTATAACGGTATTTTGACCTTTTCGTTGATTAGACCTTTAGGAATTTCAGAAAAATAATCTATCATTCAATTGGGGAGCGGTGGTAGCGCGATAGAGCGCCGGACTGTCGATCGAGGGGAAGTGGTTCGACTCCGCGTGCCCTCGTTTTGAAACTTAGGCAATCTCGTTCACCTCACGTTGCCTGTGTCTTTCGGAAGAGACACTAAGAACCGTTGTTCCCTTCTATCTGATGTATATGCCAGGGGAAGTAAAATATCCCGCACAGGGGATAAATGTGTAACCTGTCATGGAATAAAAAAGTGGTGGTCCCTAACTCGAATTCACTGGATCTTACACCCATCGTCGGGATTTATTTCCCGGTCGGGTGTGTGAGAGACGCCGAGGACGCAATGTTGACAATGTAATACCCTGTATCATTGAAACCACTGGGTCCTATAAAAATACATCATCATATATATAAATATTGTGCAACACCTTTTAAAGAACACACTAAGTCTGATTAATCTTAATATAGTGGTTGTGTAGTGACACAATTGAACTGCATTGCAACAAATCTCGTATATATTTGTGTTTCCATTCACATCACACTGCATCGTTTTCTTTCAGCCGCCGATTTCGGGGAGTGGTCGGATTACGGAGAATGCTTGTGCGATTTGAAGAAATACAGAAGCCGTGTTTGCGTGGCGGAGCCTTGTGAGGGCGACTACGTGGACAGCGCAGACTGCGCCTGTGTTCCCTTGGACGCTGCTGGTACGTGGCATTTGCGTCGTTTTGTTGTTTAAACGTAGCCATGGAAGTTTTTACAAAATAATGTAAAACTATAAATCTATATCCAGTAAAATTATTAGTGTTTGAATTATTGTTATGCCAAGTATATATAATGTGTCCTTGGTATCAATTATAATATGTTATAGTATACATGAACGTTGCAATCGAAAATCGTTTCCTCATGTATATTAATTAGGGGTATAAAGATATATCGAACTATTGACATATCTCTTTAGTCGATATGACGAATGCGTACTATCGATAGTAAATTTATGTATCGACATATATCGCGTAACGATGCTTGGCAAAAATATCACCAGGGCTACTTGTCGCACATATAACTAATAACGTAGACATGTTTTGTTTAATTTAGTTCAATTTACTTTAAATTTTGCTTTTTACCGACGTAATATCAACATGCGTCATTCTATTAATTGCAATATTGGGAATCACATTCCTCCAAAGCAATTCATTCCTCCAGAATGATCTTCGACTATTTTTCTACATGTCCACAATGTTATTATCGCTTCAATTATGACAATATCTGAATATTAATGCAATTGTAGTAAACTATTGCAGTACTATCGTCAGTAAAACTACACCAATCAATCATTCCCACTATTGGTTGCTATCAGTGTTATTTCATCTGGATATAACATTAAATTTCTCCCCATGCTGTGCAGCTGATTGCCCGATGGTGACCGGCGCCGACAGCGTCTACGGCCTGCTGGCTGATCCGTGCAACTGCCAGAACTACTACCAGTGCGAATACAACACAACGACGGAAGAGTTCATCGCCTACCAGCGAAGCTGCAACCCGTGTGAGATTTGGGATCAGGGCGTCCTCACCTGTGTCCGGGATGACAGCAAGGAAGGTTGCACATTCTTCCCGTCTACTCAGGCCACTGGTGAGTTTCATGAACCATCGCGTCCTACGTCATAGATTGGTTGAAACCTGTTTATTCCAGTTTGAGAGGATGTTGTTACGATAAAAAGGAAAATGTACACAAAAACAACAAACAGTAGCCCCACGATGCACGCGCTCACACGTGCATGCACGTACGCACGCAGGCAATCTGACATGTATACAATTACACACCGAAGACGGTGTGTGGCTTGGTTGTATATAGTATGATATTAATTTAAATAAGTTGTAAGTTTTTCGAGTAATGACTTTCACCTTCACATTGCTTGGAATGTACTGCATGTTTCAGGCGAGTGCCCACTGGGAGTGGTCGAGGACAACCCCAGACAGTTCATGCTGGGCAACGAGACCATGGACTGTGCACCAGGCACTACTTTCAACTTCACTGTGTGCACTTGTGTGCGATATGTACACTGTAAGTATAACAATTGCACTAAAATGTGGCAGATATTATAGGAATCAGTTTTCCTCCCGGCTGATGATCTTGTCGTTAGTTGATATTTTGTTAAAACCCAACTTGATTTCACGGTGTGTCAGCATGTGTTGTCCAAATGTGAATATCGTGATGTGTAGCTACGTCGAAGAGAATACTTCTTGCTATCTCCATATGCTACGTGCAAATGTGCAAGATGTTCTAGAAGACATAGTAATTGTAGTCGAAATTTCGATATGTAGTTTGGTGTGCAAAGAGGAATAGCAATATAATGCGGCCATAACATCTGTTTTCTTTTTAACGAAATTTTTCAAACTACTTTACAATTAATGTTTTGTGTGTATATTAAAATAAATTGACGCAAGTAATTGTGCAGATACAAGTAGTATGTTGGATATTCAGTGAAAGACACCCAACAGGAATAAAATAGTATGATTAATGCTGCAACAAAGCAAACCTGACCATGCCATAGGCTTACAAAGTAATCTGAATACGATTTGTTGCTAGACATTAAGACATTATAATATTAAGACTTTTATGCTGAAAAAAATCTTAGCTCATTTTGAAGAATAATACTTTCGCACATAAGGGATCCATATTTTCCGATGATTTCAAATGCACCTATGTCAGTCCAGTACTTAGGAATTCGTCCGTGCCTAAACAAGACCAAAACAGTTATACACCTTTTTCTAACCATAGCCGTAGGTCTAAAATACTAGAAAATGTGGTACCTAGCCGTATAATATCTCACATTAGGACAAATGTCTTAAACAATGCGTTACAATCAGCATATAAACAATTTCATGCAACAGAAACGGTTTTCTTAAACGTACATAATGATATCACACTAAACATTGATAATGGTAAAGTAACTGCCCTAACCTTACTTGATCTATATGTCACCTTTGATACCATCGATCATAACATAATAATTAAACGTTGAAGTGGTTCGGCATATCTGGCATAGCTTTCAGCTGGTTTTCTTCATAACATAACTGATAGATACTAAACCATTAAGATTGGGAACTCCTTTTCGGTTGCACTGCCGACTTTGGTGTTCCCCAGGGATCTGTCATTGGGCCTTTGCTTTTCACTCTCTACATAACACTACTAAAATCTAGTTTTAACAGTCGTAATCTAAACCATCATCTTTATGCAGATGACACCAAGATTTAATTTTCTTATTCTACGCCTAATACTATTTGTTCCTTAGATCAGCTCAGAAATTGTTTTAATGACATTTTCGTTTCGATGACAGAGAGTACATTTTAAAGTGTAATTCTTATTAAACATAATTACTTAAAATTGGTACACAGAGGCAGCGTGACAATTTTTTCCACACACCTATGCTTAGTCAAAATGTTATGTTACGCCTGCACATTCAGCACGTAATCTTGGAGTAATCTTTGATGATAATTTCTATTTTAGACGGCATATTTCTCAAACTTGTCGCTGCTGCTATTATCATGCCGTTGTGTGCCTCTTTCTGTTACAAAAACTATCGCGCCTGCACTTGTTACTAACAGACTTGACTATTGTAATTCTCTTTTCACACTATTGCCCTTAAGGCTATCACTAGGTTACAACGTGTACAAACATGCTTAGCTAGGGTTGTCACTAGGTCTGCGCGGTTTTCTCACTCAGTGCCTCTTCTGAATTCCTTGCACTGGCTTCGTGTACGATATCGTATTATTTTTAAGATCTGTACCATTAGCTAACAGGCACTTTTATGTAAGCAATCAGCATGCTTATGTTCATTGCTTTCTGTGAAATGCCAATCCTGCTTCGATCGTCTAGTTCTGATTTATTTTTGTTTCTAGAGTCAATACTAATATTGGAACGAGGGCATTTTCTGCTGCTGCCCCAACTCTCTGGAATTTGCTACCTCTTAGTTAGATCAGTTGAAACTATTATACAATTTCACAGTCATTTACAAACTTACCATTTATAGCCATACGTATCTACCATAGCTCCCTGGCGTATCGATCCATCTGTTGACGACTTTAATATGGCTTATCGATTTTGATACTGACTAACCCCGTTGTATTGATGCGCCTCTGAGCTTGGTTTCCGAGGATTTAGGCGCAAAATAGTTGACCTTGTTATTAACATTATTATTATACTTGACATCCCAAATGTGTTGTATGTTCTTGTATTGCCAAATTACACAATATTGTTATAATAACTTCAAGACATGCACATAAATGTAGGTGATTCCAAAAGATATGCAGTTAAATGTAAGTGATGGATATGTTTTCTATCGCAGACGAGACAGAGATGGAGGAGATCACCAGTGTGATGTTCGATGACGACAGCTCAATCTCGGCCTCAAAGGGTCTGTGGCTCTTCAACCAGAACGTCGAGCTGAGCAGCAACGATTGTATGTATGGCAAATGCGGCTTCTTCAACAGCAGCGCCCAGTCGAAGCTGGAGCTCGCCTACTTCAGCAACGCCTTCGACCGATTTGAGTCGTTCTCCGTGAGTCTCTTCTTCAAGAGATCCGCCGGAGTTTCTGGTGTACGATCTCTGCTCGACAACTCCGAGTGCAGCCTTGACGGATCCGTCGTTGTCCAATCTGATGCTAGTGTAGGATTGGGCTACTTCGAAAACTTAAACGGCACCAAGGCCGAATTCAGCGATAATGTAAGTAGGAACGCAATCACTAGTACAGTAATGCCAAGAATTGTAAAAGCAATGAACATTGGTGTAATCTGACAGGAAACGTTCACAGCCCATATGTGGAACGTAAACACGGATATGTTTCAAACTATTCAATTTAACAATATAGTTTATTGCAGTATAATTATTTAAAATTAGTAAGCGATGCAGATTGGGAAGAAGCTGTTTGGTGTAACAGGAAACTCAACATTAACGGTTGGGTTAGTTTATCGAAGTCAAAACATAAGCACAGAAGATAATCAAAAAGTACAAAACGCTATAAGGGAAGTCAGCAAACGGGACTGTATTATTACGGGGGGGGGTTTAAAGTTTTAAAGAATACGGGGAGCGAGGACCACATATTTTTTATTTTAGTGCAAGGTAATTTCCTTTCTCAACATATGCTAGAACCTACCAAGGGTGAGAATGTGTTAGACATAGTTTTGTCTTCACAGAATGAATTAGTTGACAAAGTCAAGATATGTTTAGCAATTGGGCAGTAGTCATTACAACCTTATACTTTTCCCATCAAAGTAAAATCAGAAAAGAATAAAAAAGTAGTTCAGGGAAATTTCCACAAAGGAAGATATCATGACATGAGGAGCGATATTCTGGAATAAAACAAAGAAGAATAAGACAGCAACATTATGATGGTATATCTTAAAGAGTGAAAATATCTGCATTGTCGATCAATTTGAGAAGCAAAAAACAAAAAATAGTTTGTAATATAAAACATGACAGCAAGAATTGTTATGTTCGATCCAAACAGAAAGTTCAGGTTAAGGTCGGTCCTCTAGAAGATAGTGCTGGAAATGTAATATCAGAGAGATTCTTAATGGCACAAGACATGAATGAGTATTTTAGTTTGGTGTTTACCAGTGAAGATATATGTTCAGTGCCAGTACCAGAGGTTAAGTTCAAGAGGTAGAATCAGACTATTTAGGACAGTTAGTTGTAACCCCGGAAATTGTAGCTAAGAAAATAAGGGCTATGTAGGATAATAAATCACTTGGAGTGGATGGGATTCCGCCCAAGCTACTATTGGAAATTGTAGAGCAAATTAGAATATCGCTTGCAACAGTTTTCAATGTGTCATTAAAAGAGGGAGTGGTTCCTTTGGAATGGAAAGAAGCAAACGTTATACCGTTATTTAAAAAAAGGTTCGAGAAACAAGTCAGATAACTATAGACCAGTGAATTTGACATCGGTGATTTACAAATAATTAGATAGATTAATTAAAGATCATGTGTTTGATTTTCATGTTAAACATAACTTCATAAATCCATCTCAACATGAGTTTCTAAAAGCTAGGTCATGCTTAACAAATATGTTGTGTTTTTGGAAGATATCACTAAGTGGATAGACGAGGGATAACCAATAGATGTCATCTACTTAGCTTTTCATCAAACTTTCAACAAAATGCCACATCAAAGAATACTACATAAACCCATGGCATAGGAAATGGTATAATTAACTGGATAGAAAAATGGCTGATAGACAGAAGACAGCAGGTAACAGTTGTTGGGGAAGCTTCAAACTGGAAAACAGTTTTGAGTGGGGTACAACAAGGATCATTTCTGGGACCTATTCTATTCTGAGTATATATCAACGATTTGGACGATGATACATCGAGCAATGTTTTGGAATTTGCGGATGATACAAACGTGTTTAGAAGGACTAAAAGTGATGGAGGTAGACAGCATTTACAAGATGATCTTGACAGATTGATAAAATGGTCTGAAAAGTGGCAAATATTGTTAAATTTTGGAAAATGTAAATATACAGTACTGTACTATGCAATAATGTAAAAGAAAAGGTCTTATGATTAACTATTAGTGCTGATATGAAGGTTTCAGAGCAGGGCGGAATTGCAGCTTCAAAGGGTCATCAAATCCTTGATTAATTAGGTGACACATAGCGTATCAGGGAAAAGAATTATTAATACCGATGCGCAAAACAATAGTTAGGCCTGATTTAGAATATTGTATACAAGCGTGGAGTCCATATTGCAAGAAGGACTTATATATGCTAGAAAGAATGCAGAGTAGAACAACTACAATGATACCAAAACTGAGGGATCTTAGTTATGAAATACGCCTAGAAGAATGTGGTTTAACAACACTACAGACTAGGAGATTGAAAGCAGATCATATAGAAGTCCTTAAAATATTGAATGGTGAAGAAAATATTGATAGAACTAATTTTTCTCAATTAAGAAAGATAGAATGACTAGAGGACATCATGTCACATTACTAATGGAGAACTGCACATTAGATATAAACAAGTTCTCATTTACACAAAGGACTGTTAATGAATTGAACAGATTATCTGCTGATTGTGCGGGTGCTAGTTGTGTGAATATGTTTAAAAATAAAATCGACATATGCCTCAGAACGGCGCGATACAAGTAAATAAACGGATTGGACTCTCGATAAGCCAAACGGCCTTCTTGTCCACCTAACATCTAAATTTAATTAAAAGTGTGGCAATCATGTCATTCATTCTAATGTAAGTTGTCTTGTGAACAAACGATACAACCTGTACCTACAAAAATTACAGAAATTTACAGGCATTTGCGACGTAATGCGGTTAAATGTACAACAATCACAACATTAATCAAAAAATGTGGTTACGATTGATTCAGGCTGCTGACGATTCATGGAATCAACTCGTGATGTCGTATGATGGCCAAGATGCTTCATTCTACCTGAACAAAAATCTCGTTTCCACAGAGACTCTCGGTGGTACGTTAGTGTTGTATATTCAATTGTTTCCTCAGACAACTCATATGATTCTATACAGCTACTGTACAGTTTTGAATACTTTTATTGACTGAATGCTGTAGAGTATGAAACGGAATATATATGTACTGTGAAATGCAATAAGAACATTGTGTGGAACTCGACATCAGAAGAGGCTATTGTGTTGGACATTCTAGTATTGGTTTATACTGTCAATACAAAAACATTAACATGAATATATCTTGTTTTGCCCAGGGCGATTGGCCCGCGTCAAGGCTTCGTTGGTGTTCGGCGGTTGCACCTGTGGCGGCGAATGCTTCTTTGATGGATACATGGATTCGGTATGTGCCTTTGGTGACACTGAAGCCTTATGGGTGTGCTTTCTCTCCCTCTTTGTGTTTGTCTATCTGTCTGTCTCTCTCGCTTTCTCTTGTTCTCCCTATGTGTCGCTCACAGTAATATAATTGTCTATGTTTCTCTCTCTCCCTCTCTCTCTCTCTCTCTCTCTCTCTCTCTCATATATATATATATACATACATACACGCACATATATATATATGTGTGATCATTACGCGGAATTCGCACCACAAATTGTGGCACAATTTAAACAACAAAAAGAATGCCATATATATTACCTTACATTAACTATGCATGGTGCAAAATATTTTCTCGTACATTAAACTAACTGTCATTGTGTATTTCACTTTAATTCTCTAAGCTCTGATATTGCTTTGTGATCGAATTCTTTTTCGAGAAGTTTAGTTTTATAATTAGACTTGCGCGCCTTATTTCCGTTTATCGTGCTAGTGTTTAGCGCTGTTAATGTTACATGACAAATTGTATTGCTGCTTAGAATTAAATCATGACACCTGTTTGATTATCTTTCCGTCAAGAATCATCAGTTATTTTCACTTTAATTCACTAAAAATATGTTATTGTCTGTTTTATCGACCACTCATATGATGCGCTGTAATAACAAATGTTCGTTTATTTCTAGAAGACGTTGTATTCGGGCTTATAGATGTGATGACAGCGAGTAAAAGTAATTTAGTTTTTTAAAGGTGAAACTATTTAAACCTAGTCTCTAATTGTTTCGGAACTCATACATAAGCTATTAGCCATTCATTTGTTATACAAGTGTCAGGTTAGGTGTTTGTTATATACTACAGAATCTAGTGTTGCGTTGAATAAGAATCCGTTTATAAATACATTGTTTCATTCAACAGATCTGCTTCCTGAAGGGAGCTCTGGACCAGTCATATGTTGACTTCCTGTACGACAACCCAGGCCTGTGTCTGATGGATGATTGATTGATTCACCAATTAATTGATTGAACTTTGTCACTTCAATTACATTTTAATTTGGGAAGATCGCACAGGTCTACGTCAAATTACTGTATCAAAGTGAGAAGAATGAACAGATTCAACGAAAGAAAACGAATTTAATGTACTATCGACATAATAAAATAGCACTGCATTAAAAACAATTTGCCTTTCACTGATGTTGAGTATATTTGTATCGCTTCATCACGAATAGTGTTATAAAAACTTTTCTACTTCTGTCAGTTATTATGGTTCAAAGACATAATAAAACACAAACCTGTGCAATATACTGATTTAAACGCGTAGTGAGGTAATATTGTTAACTCAGTGCTCAGTATCCTACTCACGTATGTACGCTATGCCTCTCAACCACCTGAACTCATTTGAAAATAATACTTTATTTTCTTAATATTTCTAAAATTGTTTAACGAAAATCACCAATGTATATAATTGGTGATTTTCATTTGAAACAGTCAGCCAAAAGAATACTATTTTTCTCAGAGAACCACATCATATACATATATCATAAAATCAAATTACAGTATAAAAATACCACAATTTTTAGCAAAACATGCCGCTCCAGTAGTGAAAATGTTAATCATGTTGTAACCACGCACGATGCCAAAATGTTTTTGATTGAATTTCAATACGTGAACAATGCCCCAAAAGTACATATTCAACACTAGACAGATTCATGCAAATACACGCAAACGCGCATACATATATAGACGCAACAACAAAGTATATATAAATATAATATATATATGTGCATATATATATATATATATATGTATATATATACATCCGTTCGCTATGTATGGGTGTAATATTATATTAATGCTATAGGCATATTATATATATATATCCATATATATATATATATATATACATCCGTTCGCTATGTGTCACGAATACTTAATTTTATTTTGCAGAGTAAACACTTCTACATTTTGAATATTCTGAGGTTAGGAGACACTAATGAAAGTGTAATTGTTTAGACTTGCAGCGGTGTTATTTAGACTTAGAATGAAGCAATGTAATTAAGTGACAATTTTGTGACTGGTCAGATTGGGGGCATGAGTAAGGGGAAGTCGGCCTGACGGGAGTGCATGTGAAAAGATATGGGGCAATACACCCCTCTTTGTATGTAAACACATGCTGTGCAGAGTACCACGGTAAACGTGGCGTTTACCGTCTATGTTTCCATTGTCAAGGTAAACAATTAAATTACATTTTGAATATTCTACTTTGGAATTACTAGTTATACAGAAAAATATATAATAATTTTACAAGAGTATTGATGAGCAGCGGCGATGTTGTTTTATTTAGTAATACAGAAGTGACATAGCATCGTGCACGACGAACTTGGAAGTGTCTATATAATAAGGGACTAAGTATTAATTAATAATATTTAAAGAAATATAATTAATGTTGCCAAATCTATAACGCAGGGTCCGTTTTCCGAAGTATTTGCCGCGTGTTCGTTGTTCCTTAGATTGTTAGGTTACGTTTAACGTATTACGCCCACATTACATGTCACGTTCCGAACAACTAGTTTTAACCCATAAAAGGGAAGAACATTGACATATATGATAATTTGAAAAGGTATAGATCAGACGTCCCATTCTAGGGGTCGTACTTTAATCCCTGATAGTTTGAGAGACAGAGAGGGCGATGGGGGAAAGAGAGTTAGAGGGAGGGAAAGAGAGAGAGAGAGAGGGAGAGATAGAAAGGGGGAGAGAGATTGAGAGCGAGACCGAACGAGCAAGCGTGTATGAGCGTCATAATGTCCTATGCCTGCCACGCAGTTCTGCCATCTTTCCGAAGTCATTGAACTGAGTGCATATTATATAATTGTAGTTGCAATGTAAACTGTAAACATGTAAACTCACCCTAGACTGACCGCCATCTCACGAGGACCTTTTTTCATTTTGGAGTCGTACTCATCCTTCAAAGTTTTCATCCGACGTTGTTTACCCCTTAGTTCCGTCTCGCCGATCAATAGTTTACTACACTCACAGCACATCATGTATTATTACAACGTACCAATACAAATACGGGATGGTTCGAATCAACAATTATATTTCTTTTGTGGTGATAGCCGTTTAAGGTGCCTGTCTTGTGCAAGTGGCATGATCACTAGATAGCAGAACTAGTATTTGTCACTTAAACTGTTTGGTTGCTCGGTGTCAACAGCGGGCGACATTTGTAGGAAATACTTCAATTAACTGCTACCCTCCATCTACAATTGCACGTAAACCCATAATGTCAGTCTTGTCGAACGTACTTTCAACCTAACACATGCCTTCAACCTAAATCTAACCCTAAACCTTATATACTAATCCGTTTTGCACATCAGACTAACTAAAAATGCATCTATACGTGGAGGGGTAGCAGGGCAAGCTCTCTCATGACCGTTTCGAGGCATAATTTGGTATTAGTCCATAAATGGCAAGTATACAGCTTTTGTTTTAAGACTCCCGCTTTGTTTCCGTTGTTGGGATAGACGCACGGTCTACCGTTTAAGTGTCAAAACCACACCAATATTTCACGGTATAGGTGGTTTCTGGGCCCCACAATTATTTCGATTAGATAGTTACATTATGTGACTCTCTTTCTCTACGTAAACCTAGCAATGCGCAGCAGATTCCAATCCACATCACATCCTATAACTACACTATAGATGGGGCAAGGAGCAGTGAGTAAAATAAGTGTTTAATCCAACATGAATTAAATTCATTTTTACTCCACCTATGCTGCCTAACAAGCATTTGACATAGTTAACTAAATATCTCACAGATACAACTCAAGACCACTGTCATGTGACACATCCGTAAAGTCATTCTGCCGATGAAGTCTGCGAGATGCAGTCGAAAACGCTGCTTCTCTTGTCACCTTTCCTCCTATAATCGTCCCTCCCAACTTCTCTTCTGTCACATTTACTCTCACTTCATATCTTCCCGTCATCTGTCCTCCCATTGCATTTCCATTTCTCCTCTCCCGTCTCTTTTTCCCTCCCACCTCTTTCTCTAGGGTCACTTTCTCCCCTGTCACATTCATGGTTGTCACATTTCCTGCCGTCGATCCTCCAATTCCTTCCCCTCCGATGACCTCACTGGCGTAGTCAGAGGGGGGCCAAGGGGGGCCATGCCCCCCAATCCCGGAAAATTAGGATGGTAGGGGACTGAGGACCTACAATTGGTTGCATGATTCATGCAGTGACAAGGTACAGATGTTATAGTGGTGCCTGTGTAGGACTTCCCAGTCCTACCCTTTGGCAAAGAAATTTCAAATGGGATTAAATTACCCAAAGTGGAGGAATCCCCTCGTTTCTGCCGTAGGCAATAAGCATCCAGCAGGCTGCAGCCCAAGAGGTGACAGGGCAACGAAAATGTCATCATTCACAATGTGCTTGATGGCTAATGCCTATTTATATATCAACACAAGGATGCAAAATGGTAATTGCCCGGCAAGATGATTAGTTACTGGACTAAGATCAAGTTGCATGTTGCAGCCAAGGCAATTTATCTAGTCGATTTTCCACTGGGTAGTCGGAACTTCGTGTCGTGAATTTATTAGTTTTAATAAGGGACAATGTTAGACATGACACGGAAATTTTTGTGAAGCTCACTCGACGCCACCGCGGTGAACGCCAGCACTTCATCATCCATGTTAAGGTAGGAATGTTTATTATTTCATCGGAGTAAGTGACCAAGTGTTGGTATTTTTTGTCATGTTGCTTGTCTGTAGGTTTGGGAGATGTAGCATGAGAAATATGGCGGCATCAATTGGATATTATGTAGGGGCTTTAAGGGTTCGGGTCTCTCTGGTATTGTGTCGTATTTCTCTTAGTTTGGCGGCTTCTATGAAAGTTTTTTTTGAACTGGCAGCTACATTGGTCAGTAAACTTGGTTGTCATGTCGTTATTCAGTTTAAACGAGTTGGGTTTGGGAATGCAGCATTGAGCCGGAATCATGCGATGCACGAATATTGGACACTCTACTTTATTGTACACACACACACGCACGCACGCACGCACGCACACACACACATCTATATGAGTAGATAGTGAGGGCTGTACGGTCTCAAAAGCCTACTTATAAAAAAGAATTTAATGACCACTAAACGATTCGAGCACACTGCTGACGTAAGCAATAATGCGAGACTAGTCCTATGTATAAAAAAAGATCAAAGGCTTGTTGTTTGACACTAATGAGTTTCGGAAACCTACTTATAAAAAACGTGATTGATGAGCGATGTAATTTGATACTAATTGGATGATTGACAGTACCACTAGAGATGCCACCTAGCGGTGAGTACAGAGAGTATTTTAGTCCTAGCGATCAACGCCGTACCTAGAGCGTGCTGACGTAAGCAATAATGCGTTTAATAACCACGCTAAAACCATGCAACGTTTAGTTTCGTACTTTATTTAATAGCCACGCTAAAGTATATAAGTTTAGTTTCGTACTTTATAACCACGCTAAAGTATATAAGTTAAGTTTCGTACTTTCGTTGGACGACCTATAACTGGGGTAGGAGTTGTGCTGACGTAAGCAATACGCTAACCACGCTAAAACCATTGTATATTAAAACCATTGTATACACGTTGAGATGTCCCCGTATGTGATGTTGACAGCAAGAGCGACGACCGCTGCTGCTGCAGCGATAAGGCCACCGGCTGCTGCTGCTCTAGTGGTCTTTGACCCCTGGATGACAGCATAGCTGGCTAACGGTAAACAACGTTGTTCTGGTGGACGGATTAAAACGAAACCAATGCGTTTAAATACATCTAGTCGTGGGATTACAATGACAATCAAACGCATAAATACACTAACATTCAGTAGGGTGTTTATGCATTGAAAATAGACGCGTGAAAACGTGAGTAGTGACTGAATATTTATTGTGGAAAGGCGGCGGGCGGTGAATATCGATAGGGGGCGCCAACGAGGTGCTCCGGTGGAGAACCGAAGCCTTGCCGGGGATATTGGTCGGCAGGTATCGTTCTCCATAGTCCGTTCGGTTGTCTGACGAGGAACACTCGTGCCAGATCGGCTATTATGCCGTCATCGTCGGAGTTGTCAGTCGACGTGACATCGGGCGTGGGAGGCACGCGGACGGACGGCGCGATCACGCAGGTCGGCTGGGTCGACTGCACCGTCACGTCGGGCAGTTCGACCGGCCTACGAGCCGACGAATCGTCGCTGCTTGTAGGCAGTTGGATCGGTCTATGAAATAATAAACAATGAAATAAAATGAAATGAGACAATAGTAAAATGAACGATATGCACGCGCATAAATGCATGTATGTTTAAACGGTAAATACATGCAATTTAATGCGTACTAGTAAAAACGTGCATTTAAATAAAATGCATGCATGTTTAAACGGTATGTTACAACAACTGTAGTGCATTTAAATAAAATACATGTTTAAACGGTAAAATACATGCAATTTAATGCGTACTACTGTAGTAAAAACGTGCATTTAAATACAACAATAAAAACGTGCATTTAAATAAAATGCATGCATGTTTAAAATCACTAGTAAAAACATGCATTTAAATAAAATGCATGCATGTATGCACGCACTTATAAATAAAATGCATGCATGTTTAAACGGTAAAATACATAATGCGTACTAGTAAAAACGTGCATTTAAATAAAATGCATGCATGTTACAACAATAAAAACATGCATTTAAATAAAATGCATGCATGTTTAAAATAAAATACATGCTATTGCGTATAGTAAGCACTGTTTAAATAAAATGCATGTTACAACAATAAAAACGTGCATTTAAATAAAATGCATGCATGTTACTGCGTATAGTAAGCACTGTTTAAATAAAATGTACGCTGTCTTACCGTGGTGTTGTTGTGGACGTGGCCATGTTAGATGGTGGAGCGATGGAGACGTCGTGCGCTCGTGTTTGTAAAACTGTGTATGAAATGTGCGCGTTGTCAAACGGCGGCGGCGCATGACACTACGGCTTATTTTGATTGACATGTGAAAGTATGAAATGTGCGCGTCGTCAAACGGCGGCGGCGCATGACACTACGGCTGATTTTGATTGACATGTGAACGGAGAACAAAGGATTTTTACAAACGAACGTTAAAAGCACGAAATGAAACGTTGTATACGATCACTGGGGGGGTCAGGAAACACGAGATGTATATATATTAGAGAAATTCGCTGTAAAAGTCACATTTGACAATGAATGCACTGACGTGAACGCTAACTTTTTTCCTAAAACAAATTCCTCGGTAGACTAGGCGGAATGCGTTAAGCGCACATGTGTGACATCTGTTGCGCGTGACTTAACGAGTTGGAATGTGAACGGAGAACAATGGATTTTTACAAACGATAAATGAAACGTTAAAAGCGCGAAATAAAACGTTGTATAGATTCTCTGTGGAGTCAGGAAACGCGAGGTGCATCGATATTAGAGAAAATCGATGTAAGGAGAGATTTAACGGCGAATGTACTGACGTGACCGGAGACTTTTTTCCGAAAAGAAAATATCTGAAATATACGAGGCACGCACGCTGATAATTGAGTAAGATGACGTATTAGCGTGAAGTGCGCATGCGTGTTATTTGGAAAAGGTATAAAACGTTTGAGAAAAAGCTATATTGTATGACGCTGAACTTCTAACGTGTATTCTTTCTACAACAGCAGAGCAGCAAGCAGCAGACGTTCTTCCGCAGCATGGCGGATGAAAGTCAACAACAACCGAAAAAGCTGAAGACGCCGCGGAAGCAGTCGATGAAGGCGGCGACAGCGGCCAACAGTCAACCTTCGGCACTGATTGCAGCCTTGTCAACGGGGGTGTCACCACCCGTTAAGCGGCCCGTTGCGCTCATCGCGGCCCCGGAGCGCCGAAGAGACGCACTTGGAGCAGCAGCCCGACGAAACGGCCGAGCAGCCCCCGGTCCTGTCGCGGAGCAGTTCTATGGAGCGTGAATCGTCGGCGTCGACACGCGCCACAGCGGTGAGTCTGAGACATCTGAAGTGCGCTGTCAACGGTGTGTATAAACTCCTGTTGCCCGTTACGATTGAGGCCGTCTCGTACAAAGGCGAGCCCGGCACCACCTATTTGGGATGTTCCCGTTGTCGCCGGAAATTGCAGACAAGCAAAGACGGGACCCTGATATGTCGAACGCACGGTGAAGTGTTTGTACCGAAATATTTCTTCGCGTTGCGTGTGATGGTGAAGGACGGAGAGGAGGAAGAAGACGAGCTTTGGCTTACGTTGTTCGATAGCCAAATGTCTAATCTCGTCGAGTACACGGCCGAGTACTTGACGGAATTGAACGAGGAGGATCTCCGCGATACCGTGCTCGAGTTAGCCGGTACTAAAGTGGAGATTAGTGTGCGGAAGACGAGATGGAACGGTGACCCCTCGTATACAGTCCGCACACTAAAAAGATACTTCGACGATGACTAATGTTGTCTTGTGTTTTTTGTAGGAGGAGGAAAATTGGCCGTTACTGATAGATTTATTGACGCACGCCAACGAACGACAACGAATGAGAGATCGTCGTGGTCTGGCACTAAGTGCGGAGAGCTTTGAACTATTAGCCGAGGCGGCCGAACAGTATATAAGAGCGTTTTGGTTGGCCTACGAAGCGAGCCTATTGTGTAGTAGTTTGATGTACTAACAGTTGTGCTTTTATATGCTTTAGGAAGTGCACTGCGTACTGGAAGAAATGCTTGCAAACAACGAAAGGATTTGCGCTCAGTACAACGAGATTGCCTCGTTCGAAAGAACATTGTTGGAACGGGGTGTGCAGGGGTCAGCGATAAAGAAGGATGAGGACAAGAAGGAGGACTAATCATAATAATGTGTTTGTTGGACGCTCTGATGCAACACACCAGACGTGAGTGTATGAGCGACATCCTACACGCGTTGCTGACGGTGATTCGTAAAGAGTAGAACTGCTTTGTGCTGTAGGGTAGTGGCGGAGGAGTACGTGACGCTCACGTATTGGAGGCGATCATCGAGGAGGCGCTGGGCTGCTCGAACCGAACGCGCCCCCCTCCACCGACGTATAACGACAGCCTGGGGACGATGGGACCGACGTGCTCGCCGTACTGGAGCGTATCGGAGGAGCTGGGGACGTGTCAACGGCAACTGGTCGTGCCGAGCCGGAGTCAGTTGGTCGGGCGTTACGAACGACTGGCGATGGATCTCGTCGCCGAGAGTCTCGGCGAAATGATTCTGGAGAAGGCGCGGGATCATTGCGGGGTATGTGAGCCGAATGAAGGCTGTCCCTACGTTCACATGCCCGGCTATCGCGCGGGACGGCCGAATCGGGTATATATGCTACGTTTCGATAATGCGGGCTGTATTGTGACGCGCTATTTCAACAGCGTCATGGAAACGTTCCTGCGTCGATCGCTCATCCCCTGTTTCACGAGACTAGTGCATATTCTACACGAGACTACGGTGTCGACTTCTTCCGGTGAACAGCAGCCGCAAACGGGCCGTGCAGGAGAATTGTATTTGGTGCAGTTTGTGTCGAACTGGTTGTTGGGAACGAATTGGCGCGATTATATGAATCGCGTGCAACTCGAGTCGGCCGTGCACACGTACGTGCAACGTCGGAGCGGAATGGAATGAACGAACACTAGTAGAATAGAGAACATTTTATTATTTGCTTGCTATTGAAACAAAGGCTTCACGATTGAATGTTGTAAGAGTACCGAATAAAACGTTGAAAATGTACTTTCCGTTTCCGAGTTACCTAGTTAGAAAAATTACCGCTAGTCGTAAAAACAACCACTAGTACCAGTTACCGCTAGTCGTAAAATCCCGCTAGTTAGAAAAAATTACCGCACTTAGAAAAACCACCGCCAGTTACCACCACATTCCACCGCTAGTTAGAAAAATTACCGCTACCTAGTTAGAAAAACCGCCACCACCGCTAGCATTCTTCACGCTAGGGTGTACTTACCACCACCACCACCACCGTCACCGTCGCCGTTATAAATAGCGACGTTCCAAAAAATATAATTAGAGAGAATGCCACCACCATCACCTACTAGATGGCAATGTCCGAAATGTGCGCGCTATTTCGCGACGCAGACGACGTTCGAACTACACGTAAAGAGTTCGAAAAAATGCGGCGACGAAGCGCTCTGCGTAAAACGTCGAGAGTGTCCAAAATGTGGCACGCTATTCACCACGCGTTACGCTATGCTACGGCATCTGAGGCTGCTGTGTTCGCCGCCACCACCTCCTAGTAGTAATGAATCAGTGGTGGAGGAAGCCGCTAGGGCGCCGCCGTCGCCCGACGATCTACAGCCTGTCGTTTACGAACACCGGCGTAGCATAGAGACGTCGGTGGCGCGCGGTGCCATACAGTCGCGTTACAACTATCGTATGACCGCCTGTACGAGTACGCGCGTGCTCGAACCGCGTCTGAGGGAAATGTTTCGCGCGCAAAAGAACGCGTTTAAAATTAACGTAAGCTATGGTTTTGTATTACGCCACAAGGTGTCGGGTCGGTACCGATATTTTCATTCTTCGTGTAAATGTTGCGGTCGCCTCCTCGAAACACCCGCCCTAATAACCGATAGCCGTTCATTCGAACGATTCCTCGACGCCGTGCGCACTACCGACGTACTGCAGTACGCCATCGCGCAGCGCCCCGACTCGGGATGGATCGTCGAGCTCGTAACTAACGCCACCTACTTCGTGAACGTCATCGTCAATCATCCTATCGGCTGCGTTGGCGTGAAGACGCTTCCCGCCTACGTGCGCCTCAACAGGTCCATCGTGTCGTTGACGAACGATCATCGAGGCACGCCCTACGACGACCATCTGTGTCTCTTCCGATGCATCGGACTCCACCTGCAAGGTCATCGACGAGGCGAAAGTGACCGCCACATCGATACGAACCGTTTAACGAAAGACGCTAAACGTCTGCACGCGCGGTATTGTCGCGACACGTGTACGTCGACCTCGAACGGCGGCGTGCGCCTGAACGAACTGGATCGCGTGGAGACGGTTTTCGGCATCAACGTCGTCGTCTATCGTCGACTGACGAACGACGTCGCCGAAATAGTCCGTCGATCGCGCGAAGAGCACCCCACGACGCTGAACGTCAACCTGTACGAGTCGCACTTCTCGTACATAAGCGATCAGCGCGCGTACATGCAAACGTACAAGTGCGGGAAATGCGGCAGCGTCCTCTGACGGAGCGCGTACCATTTACGACGTCACGAAGCGACGTGCGAAGGCGGCGTTCGTCACGTGTTCCCCGGCGGCGTCTACTGACCGACGGCGTCCGTATTCGAGCGGCTCCACGACGAAGGCATCGACGTCGGCGACGACGACCTGCGCTACTACCCGTACCGCGCGACGTTCGATTTCGAGTGCTATTTCGCCGATAACGATCTGCCGACGGATAGCGACAAATGCCGCTGGATCGCGCGACACGAACTGCTCAGTGTGAGCGTCGCGTCGAACGTGGCCGGTCACGAAGCGGCGCGCTGTTACGTCACGACCGGCGATTCGTCGGAACTCGCGCGTCGCCTCATCGACGACCTGGAAGCGGTGAGCGCGGCGGCGTGCGCGATTCTACGTCCCCGCTACGACGCGACCTTCGAGGCGCTCGACGCGCTCGACGCCGACTGGCGGCGACGACGATGCGACGACGACGACGCCGACGCGTCACCGTACGCCACTCTCGCCGATCGGCTGTGAACGTACCTTCGTAAAATGCCCGTATTGGGATTCAATTCGGTTAAGTACGACCTGAATATCGTCAAAAAGTACTTGACCCCCCTGCTCATAACCGACGACGCGCAGCACACGTCGTCGGCGTTTACCATTAAACGTCAGAACAATTACATGTGCCTGTCGACGACGACGTTGAAGTTCCTGGACATAACGAATTACCTCGCGCCCGGCGTTAGCTACGATCGCTTTCTGAAAGCGTACGGTTGCTCGGCAACGAAGGGCTACTTTCCGTACGAGCACATCGACGCGTTGTCGCGTCTGGACGAAACCGCCCTGCCGTCGCGCGAAGCTTTCTACAGCCAGCTGAAACGCGAGGGAATCTCCGCGGAGGCGTACGAGATTTGCGCGACGGCGTGGCGCGACGAGGGCATGACGTTGATGCGCGATTTTCTTGTGTGGTATAACAATCGTGACGTGGCGCCGTTTCTCGAGGCCGTCGATCGCCAGTTCGCCTTCTATCGGCGCCAACGTATCGACATGTTCAAGGACGCCATCAGCGTACCGGGGTTGACGTTGTTGTACCTGTTCAACGACCTGCCGAAGTCGATCCATTTCTCGCTCTTCAACGAGCCGAACAAAGATCTGCACCGTCTGCTGCAGGCGCAGATCGACGGCGGCCCGTCGATCATCTTCGCGCGCCACCACGAGGCCGACGTGACGTCGATTCGTGGCGGCGACGCGCCGTGCCGATCGATAGTAGGCTTCGACGTAAACGGCCTCTATCTATGGGCAATAATGCAGGAGATGCCGACGGGCTGGTACACGCGCCGACGCGCTGAGAACGCCTTTCGAGCGGAACGCGTGCACCGCTACGGCCGTATGGCCGTGGAGTGGTTTACGCGCGTGGAGGCGGAAACCGGCGCGCGTATACGTCACCAGTTGAACGGACGCGAGAAGCGCATCAGAAAGCACCGAGTCGACGGCTGGTGCGCCGCCACGCGAACGGCGTATCAATTTCACGGCTGCTATTTTCACGGCTGCCCGACGTGTCAGGCGCACGTGACGACGTACGCCGTCAACGGTAAACCGATGATGACGCTGTACGCCGCGACGATCGCCGTGACCGCCTACCTGCGCCGTTTCGTCGACGAAGTCGTCGAAATGTGGGAGTGCCAATGGCACGCCGTGCAAACGCCAGCGATGCCGACGCCGCCCGACGCATCACGATGGCAACCGACCGCCACCATTACGCTCTCGACGATACTGGAGACGGTGCGCGACGGCTCTCTGTTCGGCCTCGTGCAGTGCGATATCGCCGTACCGGAAGCGCTGGGCGACAAGTTCGCTGAGATGCAGCCGGTATTCAAGAACGTCAATATCACGCGCGACGATCTCAGCCCGTTTATGCGCGACTACGCCGAGTCGCACGATCTCCTCACGCGACCTCAACGCACGCTCGTCGGTAGCTACTTCGGCGCGGCGATCGTGCTCGCGACGCCGCTCCTACGCTGGTATCTGGCGCACGGGCTCGTCGTCGAGCGCGTCTACCAGATCGTCGAGTACGCGCCGATAGCGTGCTTTCGCCGCTTCGGCGACGCGATTTCGACGGCGCGCCACGAGGGCGATATCGATCCCGACAAATCGATCATCGCCGATACCTTTAAACTTCTCGGGAACAGTTCCTACGGGGAAACGATTACGCGCGTCGATCGTCACCGGGAAATCAAGTACGCGACGCCGGTCGGCGCGTCGATGCTCTTCAACAATCGGCGCTTCCGGCAACTGGACGTCGTCGTCGACGACGCGCTGTACGAGGTGGCGCTGAATAAGCGTAAAATCGTCTACGGCCTGCCGATACATATCGGCTATTTCGTATTGCAGTACGCAAAATTGAGAATGCTGGAATTTTATTACGATTTCGTCGACGCCTACATTCCCCGTCCGCTCTTCCAGTACTGCGCTATGGACACCGACTCGGCGTACATAGCCCTAGCCGGACGTGACGTCGACGCGCTCGTGCCGGAAGAACGTCGCGAACACTACTTCCGGAATCGTTCGCTCTGGTTTCCGGCCGAATGCTGCGACGCGCACGTGGACGCCTACGTACGACGGCGCGTCGCCGGACTAGCGTGGGACGGCGCGGCGGCCTGCTGCGCGCGCCGACGCCTGTTCGATCGTCGAACGCCGGGCCTCTTCAAAGAAGAGTGGCGCGGCGACGGAATCGTGGCGCTGTGCAGCAAAACCTACTACTGCTTCGGCGGCACCGCCGGTCCGAAGTACAGCACGAAGGGACTGAGCAAGCGACAGAACGCCGATATCGACGAGCACACCTTCCTTGCCGTACTGCGCGACCGTCGCAACGGCGTCGGCTGGAACCGATGTTTCCAAGTGAAAGACTCGTCCGTGTTGACGTACGTTCAAGAGCGCGCGGCGTTGAGCTACTTCTACGCTAAACGCCGCTTGCTCGACGATGGCGTCACTACGGCGCCGATACTCGTCTAACTCGTAAACTCGTATAACTCGTAAACACTCGTCTAACTCGTCTACTACTAACCTAACCCCCACCAACCCCCCTAGGGGTAGTTTCTGTATGTATGTATGTGTGGGTAATAATAAACACCAACAATTGTGTACATCATTTGTTTGTTTTTATTTCTACTACGGTATAATTAATGAGGTTTTAATAAATCGTATACGAGACAGTCATTGTTCACCCTATTGGTGCCGAATAGGCTCTGTAACGTCGTCAAAGGCATCCCGCGACATCGGAGGAGAAGGTAGGCGGCGCAATATTGTCCGCACACGTTAGAGATGACGCTCTGCAGCCGCTTGTCGTTGTACGTCCACGCGTCGCCGCAGTGGCGGCGCAGGAAGGCGCGGAAGTCGGCGTGCAGCGGCGGCAGACCGTACGAATCGAAGTACTCGCCACTTCGGTCAGCGCCGACGTAGACGGCCACCCAGTGCTGTCCCGGTTCGCCGCCGTCGTCGGTGTTGTACACGAAGGCCGTCGGGTAGGTGGTGGCGGCGACGGCGGCTAGCGCGTCTTTAGGCACGACGCCAACGACGATACGTTTAGCGTACGTATCGAGTTCCAGACGACGTATCAGTTGAAACGTATCCATAGTTACCAGTCGTACACGACGTTCCGGTTCCGGTCGATCTCCATCACCGTCTCGAATTCCGCGTACACGACGGCGTTCACCGGAAGCGGTAGCGGCGTCCCGAAATGCATTTCGACGCCCACGCTCCCCTGACGCACGACGTTGAAATGGTCGCCGTCGCAACAGTCGGGGGTCAGGTCGAAACCGAAGATGCTGTAGCCGGCGCCGAAGTCCGTGCGCGATACGTCGTTCCCCTCGTCCTCGAACGCCTTTCCGGTCGCCTCGAAGAGATTCATGTAGCTCCGCACGTACCGGTTGTGCGGGAAGTCCGGCTGCAGCCGCTTGCTCGGCACCTGACGTCCGTCGACGACGAGCGTCAGGAAGTTTATGTTGTTGTGACGCGCGTCGAGCGGATTTCTAGTGTAGTCGCCGTTGTAGGCGACGTTATCGATCATCATCAGGAAGAGGCGTTTCGGAATCGCGCCCATGTACAGGTTCTCGTGCGTGTGCGATAGCGTACCCGCCGTTATCGAGAACGATTTGCAGTCGACGCGTCGCATCGGAAACTTAGCTGTTCCCATCCCCCACGCTTTGATATGTCCCATCTGGACGGCCGGGTTCAACTTCACTTTTCGCACGTGCAGTCGAATCGCCGCAGCACGACGCGCCACCCCGGTACGGCTTGCGCGCCCATGATCGAGAAGGCGTCCTTCGAGCGCACTATGCGCACTTTCGTGTCGACGCCGTTCGGTAGGTGTCTGTTTAGCATAAACGCGTCGATGTGCAGGCGTCACATCATCTCCACCTCGTTGCTATCGGCCGTCGCGAGACGTCGCGCCTCGAAACCGAAGTTGGCGTTGCCGAGCGTGTCCATCCGTCCGGCGGTGTCTTTGTACCACAACGAACCCGTGAGATGCGAACGTTTCGCGTCGCTACCGTAACTTAGCAACGTCTCGAGGTAGGCCCGGTACGCGTACGTATTGGTCGGCGGCGTCACGAGGGTGTTGTTCAGCGACACGTCGATTTGACTGATCATCGAATGCAGGAAATTGTTGACCGGCGCCACCGTGGCGGCCGCCGCCAGATCGGTACCGTCCCCCCGCGTCTCTTTGAAGCGCACGTACAGTTGAACGCTCCCCAGGTCCGTATAGTCTTCGCCCGAACCCGGCACGAGGAACTCGATAGGGCCGCCGGCGTCGAGAGTCGTCAGCGGCTGGTAGACGGTCAAATGACTACTCTCGATGCTCGTCTGCGTCACCGGTCCGCTGAACAGCTCAAGTTCGGCCTTCACGCCCTCGCACGTCGAGCCGTTCACGAACGCCATTGTCGATGTCGTCCGTTCGACGTCTTCCGCCTATTGACGACCGTCGCCGCTAGGCGCGTCCTCTTTATGCCGCTGCCGCTGCCGCGGCGTCGTCGGTGCGTTTTTTTCTTCCGTAGGCGCTGTACGTATTGGTCGACGGCGACGCGTCGAGTTGACTGAATATCGTATGCAGGAAATTGTTGACCGGCGCCACCGCGGCGGCGGCCGTCAGATCGGTATCGCCCCGTGGCGTCACCACTATGAAGCGCACGTACACTCGAAGGTCGTGGTCCGTATAGCCCGAACCCGGCTGGTAGACGGTCCACTGACCGTTCTCGAGGGCGCGCTCCATCGTCGTTACACGTCGAATATGTCCTACTGACGGCCGTCGCCGCTAAGCGCGCTCTCTTTACGCCGACGCCGCCGCCGCCGCGGGGACGGCGCTGCTGCTGCGTTTGTTTCTTTCTCTTCTTCTTCTTTGGCGGCGCTGCCTGCGGATTCAATAGGCCGTCGAGAAGATCGGCGCCGGCCTCCTTCGCGCGCCTTTTTAGCGACTGTTTCAGACTGCCGCCGGCGACGACGTCGCGCGCCACGTGCATGCCGCTGTTGAGCGCTCGTTTTACCAACGCCATCGCGCCCCTCTTGATAAGCGGCATTGCGCTTCGAAACAGACTACCGAAGAGATTACCCAGACCGTGACCTCGTTGACCCCGTGAGCCTACGAAGACCGGCAGCTGTCCGCCGACCTGACGAACGTAGTAGTCCACGTACGGGTTCTTCGACGACGGCATGTTAAAACAATTTCGATTTACAGTGTCTGAAGTGAAGCGTCGTCACCACCTTCCCCTGCTCGGATGGTATCGGTTGGCCGTGATCGTCTCTTATATCGACTTCGACCTCGTCGAATTGATTCCGCAGCATCTTCACGTATTGCATGCGATCGAACGTCTCCGAAATAACGTCACCGTTCTCACCGCGGACGGCGATGTTTCGAAGGAGCGGCGCGTACACGTCACCAACGACGCGCGGTTCCACGAGATCCGTGTACATGTACAGACTCTCGATGTCCGCCGACATGCTCACCGTATCGCGACCTTCGTACTCGAACGTGTACGCGGCGTGCGACGTGCTGATGACGGGCCTCGTCGCTGGCGCGGGACCGTACGCGGACAAACTCATGATCGTGTTGCTATGGAAACCTAGCACGTGCCTCAGACGGCTCGAATGAGGTATGATAAATTCGACACCCGCCGACATACGTAGCGTAAATCGGTTAGAGACGGCGCAGTATTCTAGCACGGCCTTGACCTTCCTGGTGTGTAATTTCTCTAGCGCCTCGTTGATCCTGTTCAACAACGTATAAACGTTGTTGTAGAAACCGTGAGGAATCGTCGTCTGACGATATATCAGCACGGTCGTGCCGTCTTTGTCTATCTGCGTGTAAACACCCGGTTCGCCCGCCGCGCAAGTCAGATAGAAGTAGGCGTCCTTCTCCCTCACATTGTACCACGTGTGCGGATACTGTACCGACATCTCGCCGCATTCCCACTCCCCCGACAAGTCGAAACGTCGCGGCAACGTCGTGACGTAGTGCGTCAACGTATTTTCGGGGTGACGTTTCGTAGACGAGTTGCTCGGCAGCGTCAGGTAAAAATCAGACGATACCGCCATCGCGTTGTCGTCGACGTTCGCCGCCGCCGACACTCATAGACGGACTCGGGAGCAGGTAACCGAGACAGCTGCTCAACAGCGCCGTCCACAGGTTGGAGTCACCTTGACCTTTCGTCAGATTGTATATACTAAAGGCGATGACGAAGTACAGGACGACGACCTGACAGAGGAACACGATTTCGGCCTTAGGGCATTCGTTGCCGCAGATTCGCCATGGAACGGGTTCGGCAGTGGTTGTAGCGTCGATGGAGTCCGCGTTGTCGTCGACGATGGATGATTCGTCGGCGTTCGTTCCTCGATCGCCACTCGAGGTAGTTTCGTCGTCGTCGCGCATCGTCGCGCTACTGCGCGCTGTCGATGCAGCGGGGACCTTTATACGGTAAGAACGAAGATCCGTTGCATAGTCCCGCCTTGTGCAATCGCCAGCAGCCGGTGTGACGCGTCCAACGATTCATAGGTCCACGAGCGACTCGGCGTCGATCCAGCTGTTGAATGAGGCAGGATATCCGCTCCATTTTACGAGCGCCTCCGAACCGCCGCCGCCACGCCGCCGACGACGCCGTAGAACCGCCTCCACGCGATATAGTTTGTCTTTCGGAACGACTACGCGTTGTAGTTCCGGTTCGTAGAAGGTGCCCTCTATCGGCGTCTCGGCGTCGTCCTTGAGGCGATAAACGGGCGGTTCGGACGGATGCACCTCTACGACGGTGAACAGCTCCTCGCTCCAGTTAGCCATGTATCCTTTTTTGAAATGACCCCTCGTCTTGCTGATACGTACGCGATCTCTCACGCGTAGTTTCGGTTTTCGTCGTCGATCGCCGCCACCACCCCCGTACAGTCGTTGCCATACGGCCTCCTGATTCGTCGCGTCGACACTCGCCGGCGTCCTACCGATGCTTCGGTGGTAGGCGTTGTTGTACGACCGCACGAAATCCGGTAACGCCTCTACGTAGCGCAGCGTTTCGTGTTTCGTAAAATAGCGCCACATACGCGTCTTCAAAGTTCGATTAAACCGTTTCACGACGCTCGCTTTGGTCTCCTCGTTATGCGTCACGAAATGATGAACGCCGCGACTCTTTAGCAACGTTTGCAGGGGTCGGTTCAAAAACTCGCTCCCCTTATCGGTCTGCAACGTGTGCGGCGTCTCGTCGTCGTCGTTCAGCAGGCGCTCGAAGGCCGCGACGAGCGACGTGCCGGACTTATACTTCAACGGAACGCACCACGCCCGCTTCGAAAACACATCGATCACCGTCAATAGGAATGTTATACCGTCGTTGTGCGTTTTCAGTCTAGTCAAGTCGACCAGATCGGCTTGCCACTGCTGGTTTCGACCGCCCACGATGACGCTACGTCGATTGAAATTACGTCTATCCGGTTTGTGTAGGGTATAGGCGTCCTGCGACGCTAGCAACCTCTCGACGGCCGGACGTCGGAGCTTCGACGCTCGGTGCAACGCGTCGACGCCTCCGTAACTCCCCACCCGTTTCGGATCGAAGTACGCGTTATTCAGCTCGTCGTCGTCGTCGACGTCGACGTTTCGTTGCTGTCGAGGCTTTCGTTTTGGACGACGACGATTCCACCCGAACACCATGACGACGACGACGACGATGATGATACGATGATATAGAGTGCGATAAGCGCGATGGTGAAGCCGACGACGACGATGATGATCGCGCGTCGTGACTTCATCACGACAACGTATCCCACGCCGTGACGCCCAACGAAGAGGATCTGCGTTTAGGTTCGCCTCTCATCCGAGTACGACGTCTCCGCTGAGTCGGCGCTGCTGATGAACTAGACGTCGACGGCATCGTCATTCTCTCTTCTAGTAGCTGCTTCCGTCGTCGCTCCACGTACGAACGATAGCGCGGGTTGCCTACGAATTCCATAGGGATATTCATATCCTTCATGTGCAATCCGAACTCGTGCCATCCTACGGGCGCCGTCGTCTTCGATCACGTTCGCATGAGATCGTTTACTAGATCGAGCATATTACTCCCCGCGATCGCTTTACCGTCGTACACGAATTCACCGCGATCGTTCCATCGAGACAACGGATCGGCTTTCATTTTTTCGATCAGCAGTCTCGTCTTCTCTTTCAACGTTTTCGGCATACTGGCTACGATTTCGCGCTCTATCACCTCCGTCGATGGTGGCGCCACCGCCGCCGCCGCCGCTGCTGGCGCCACCGGTACCGCGGGTGTCTCACCGCTGTTCACCACCGACACGCGTACCGGTTGCGCCGCTCGAGCCGCCTCTATCGTATTGTACCGACTCAGCAGTTGATTGTACGACGCTACCTTTTCACGTTCCGATAAATCCGAACGTTCTAGAATGTCCTTCATGTCGCTGTCAAGGCTACTCAGCACACGTGATCGAGGCGTGCTCGACGACTGATCGACCCGTGGCAGAAGGCTTTCCACCAATCGTGGATCGACCAACGCCATCTTCTTCGCGTACTGCATCAATTAACGCCGGCGCCGCCGCCGCCGAACACCTGTCTGAGCAGCGGCAAGATAACGGTACTCGCTAACGGCGCTAGCAGGGCCGTCAGATAACCACCCGCACCCTTTTGCAAGATGACACGCTTCTGCTTACGCGTGACGTGTTTGTCGACGAGTTTACGCATGTGATCCCGGTATTTCGACAATACGCGTTTCTGTTTCGGCGACATCTTCACGTTCCCTTTCACAATGTTGTACGCGCAATCGCACAGACTACAAATGAGACCGGTGTCCGCGTGGGCGAGTTGGGCTTTTCGCAGAGCGATGTTCCGCCTATGTCTCTCCAACAGCTGCAGGGCGACGATGTGTCTCTTTATTTGATTCGTCGGTCCCGCCACCTTCGGCCGTCTCTTCGCTCCCGTCACGCGCGCCTTCATAGCGACTAATAAACGGACGCCTCGTCGTCCCTCTCTTCTTATAGTCCGCCGACGCCACCACCGCCACCACCGCCGCCACCCTTCCGTACGTACACGTACTGAAGGCGATCGTCCGGAAATATGCACGTACGCAGACGCATGTCCTCTTCCGTTTCCTGTTTCAGATCCACGAATAGATAGCCGTACGCCGACTACGTCGCGTCTTTGAAAGCCTCTATCATGTAGTTGACCTTTCCCGGGTACATCTGTTTCGCTAGGTGACCTACTTGACCCGCGTCACGTGGGCTCTTGAATAGCACTATGTATTGAGCGTTCAGGCTGATTGTACGGTTTTCTTTCCCTTTCGGAAACATGTTCTGTCGCAATTGTACGACCGACGTATTACAATGATGACTTTTTTTAGTAAATAATACCGTCACCCGGCTATCGGTCTCCTCCATGAGGTCGTCGAGTACTAGAAGCGTTCTCGCTTTACCGTCTAAACGTTTCGGATCCGGCAGACCGTCTACGAACTCTATTTTCGAAGACATAGACGCGTAGCCGCTCTGCCACTGTCCGTAACACCACAGGATTTTCTCCGACGGCGGATCGATCATAGTGTCGTAACGTATCAAACGCTCGACGAACGTCGTCTTACCGCATCCCGTAGGACCGGCTACTATACACGTAAAAGGATGCTTCAACGACGGTCCGTTCATTTTTCACGACTGAACGACGAACACTTTTTTACTCGTCTTTATACTCATCGCGCAACTCCATCAACAGTTTACCGAGCATGTTCTTCCCCACATCGCCCGCGATTCCGCTACCCCAGAAACCCTCCTTACTCGCTATCCATTCCACCAATTCGGCGTCCCCGGTCGCCAACAATGCAGCCTTCAAATCGCTCGATCCGTCAAACTTCCTCCTCAACAACATCCTCATACATTTCACCCTAACGTCGGTCCATTTGTTTCTCATTCTCTTTAGTCGAATGTCGTAACTGCGACATTTCTCTGCATAAGAGCTTCGCGAACTTTTGATTATTTCGGCACATTCCACGTCCTCGTAGAATATCGCTTTCCTATACTGATAGGCGTGCTCGACGGATCGAAAGCCCCGACCGAACGCCGACAGTCGACGCATATACATATTCGACAAGAACGACCGCGATCCACCAAACCTTATAGGCGACGACATCGTACCGACTACAGATCACCCGCTACCGTCACCGCTTATATACCAACACTAAAAAGTTG
This sequence comes from Paraescarpia echinospica, assembly GCA_020002185.1. NCBI lineage: Eukaryota > Metazoa > Annelida > Polychaeta > Sabellida > Siboglinidae > Paraescarpia > Paraescarpia echinospica. The sequence continues at coordinate 21,714,077 of CM034538.1, read as the reverse complement.
CGACTAGGGTTCAAACCCGGAACCTTTCGATCCCTAGGCGAACACTCTCCTAAGAGAGCTATACCGTCGCCAACGATTATGCAGGGTTTTACCCCGGTTATATCTCACCGCTAGGTGGCATACACTACAAACGCATTATTGCTTACGTCAGCACGTTGAGGACTACGTTAAAAGTACGAAACTAAACGTTGCATGGTTTTAGCGTGGTTATTAAACGCATTATTGCTTACGTCAGCACGCTCTAGGTACGGCGTTGATCGCTAGGACTAAAATACTCTCTGCACTCACCGCTAGGTGGCATCTCTAGTGGTACTATCAATCATCCAATTAGTATCAAATTACATCGCTCATCAATCACCTTTTTTATAAGTAGGTTTCCGAAACTCATTAGTGTCAAACAACAAGCCTTTGATCTTTTTTTATACATAGGACTAGTCTCGCATTATTGCTTACGTCAGCAGTGTGCTCGAATCGTTTAGTGGTCATTAAATTCGTTTTTATAAGTAGGCTTTTGAGACAGTACAGCTCTCACTATCTACTTATATGATTTAACATGCCGTTACATATTGGTCATTGGAAGTGTTTTAAGTGACATTCAATTAAGCAAGATATGTCAAAATAAGCGTACAGTAGACATGTGCCTACTGTTTACGTGTTCATTTACACCTGCAAAATGGACGTCAGATCGACGGCATTCTGTGTCAGGTACAGTCACAACGGAAGTTCCGAATGTATACGTCGATCTACGAATGTGAGTTGTTCATCAGATTTTAAAATAATATTTTACATTTTTTAGCAAGTCATGGCTGAACCACCAGCCAAGCGGAAACTTCAATATTCGCTGACATCTTTCTTCGTGTCTTCATCTTCAACACCCACACTCCCACCTTCTCCACCTACCGTCTCTCAACCAGATCCGTCGGAGGTTGGATCAAACAAGGAAGCAGCGCATCATCCTCAATTGACGGCTTCCAATGACATCGGCCATGCAGTTTGTTACACGCAAAGTGCAGAAGATCGGGCAGTATTCATCAAGCCCTGGATGCCACCGACAGAAGCCTACTTTCCGTCATCCACTCACGTGAAGTCAGGGGTACAGCGCCGTCGCCGGTTGCTTCCTCATCATCTCAAGAATTTTCCCTGGCTTGCAGTGAGCAGAGTCCATGGACGAGAAGGAGCGTTTTGCATCCCCTGCGTTCTGTTTGCGACATCATCTGGTGTGGGTGGTCGGTCGGATGGACATGGACAATTGCCTGGTAATTTGGTAACGAAGCCGTTAAGTCGGTTTGACGACTTGACATGAAAGAACGGCGCACTATCAAGTCACCAACACGATGATTACCACAAGAGAAGTGTCATTCGAATGGAGGAATTTAAGGCAGTATTTGTGCAGGGTCAACTTAACGTACGTTCCAGATTGGATGAGGCCCGCAAGAAAGAGGTTCAACAGAACAGAAACCTCGTCAGGCCGATTGTTGACACGATCCTTACATGTGCCCGTCAAAACATCTCTCTACGAGGGCATCGTGGCGAATGTGGGTCGGTTGCTGCAGATGGTGAAGAAGCAGAACTGAATGATGGTAACTTTCGAGCATTACTCAGATACAGGATAAGAGGAGGGGATTCTGCTCTGAAGACACATGCGGAGACATCGAAAGCAAATGCAACATATCAGTCTGCTAACATTCAGAATGCACTAATCTCGGCTGCAGGGGACTTGGTTAAAACGGCAGTGATTACTAGAATCAAGAAGGCAACATTTTGGGCAATAATTGCTGATGAGACCATAGACAGGCAGAAGAGAGAACAGCTGGCAGTTATGATACGCTACGTTCTACCTGATGAGGCTGGAGTATGGCAGTGCTACGAAGACACTGTATCGATATTATATGTTTTCTCTGACATCAAGTCAAGTGGAGAATCAGCAAAGGACAGCAAGATTCGACTAACCGGAGAAGCAATTGGCAAAACCTTGTTACGAACTGTCGCAGCGCTGGGTCTTGACCTTTCAGTTTGTGTTGGCCTAGGTTACGACGGAGCCAGCTCCATGGCAAGTGAGCGTGTTGGTGCGGCATCCACATTTCAAAAAGATGCTCCTCTCGCCCATTACTTCCACTGTGCCATGAACTGCTTGAATCTAAGTGTCTCGAAAGCAGTATCTGTGCCAGCAATCAAGCATGCACAGACAGTTGTGAAAGATGTTTCAGCGTGTTTCCGTTCAAGTGCCAAAAGAACAGACTTGCTCAAAAACTGTATCGAGAGTGCTGATGACACACGTGTATCGAAGAAGAAGCTGACTACTTTGTGCGAAACACGTTTTGTAGAGCGGCATACAGCTGTTGTTACACTGCTACAGCTTCTGAGATTCGTGATGGAGGCGCTGAGTGAGATGAAGAGCTGGCAATCATTAGAAGCAAGGACAACAGCGAACATCATGGAGAGCTCCATTTGTAATTCCAACTTTGTAGTTTCGTTGCTAAATCTCGAAAAAGTGTCAGGTCTCATGCTGCCGATCACTCGTATTCTGCAAACAGTGGGGTTTGATCTTGTTCAGGCAATGGCTTCCGTTTCTGATCTCTTGGCTGCACTGAGAAGCATTCGGACAGAAACGGAATTCGCCAAGATGTTTGAAGAAGCTACTCTTGTTGCCGAGCTGCTGTGTATTACGCTGAGTAAACCCCGGACAGCGTCACGGTCAGTTTACAGACCATCTGCCCAAGGAGTTGACGGAAGTACAGAAACCTATTACAGAATCAACTTCTATTATCCGACACTCGACATGGTTATCCGTGACATCGAGCTTCGCTTTGGGGTTCACCAACAACGAGCCGCAAACATCAGCTGCCTGATGATGGGCTTCAAGGGAGTTGATGCTGACCAACAGTGGGGACTGCTGAAGTGTGCAGTGGACTTGTATGCAGAGCATCTGGTAGATCCAACGTTGGCAATCAAGAGCGAGGTAGAGCTGTGGTGGAAGAGGTGGGAGAGAGTGTCGGCAGACAAACGGCCGACGTCGGCACTGTCGGCTCTCGGTCATTATGGTAGTACGTACCCGAATGTGCATGCCCTACTGCAACTGCTGGCCACTTTGCCAATCACAACGGCCGAGGCAGAACGGTTGTTCTCAAAGCTAGAGAGAACGTTGACGGCAATCAGATCTACCATGGAGGAGAAACGACTGGAGGCACTTCTGATGCTGCAAGTTCATCGACACTGTGATTAACAAGTTTGCTACTACGTCAGCTCGCCGACTCAGCTTTGTGTTGTGAAGAATCGAATAAACAATTGGTTGGAGACACTTGTAAGTCTGTTGAATACACCTTTACACTTTATTTACACAGTAACTAATTATTGTAATCGTTTGGAGGACATTGTATCATTTCTCTGATTAATCCCATAAAAACCGTTCTGTGTCATATCCCGCTACTCATTGCTTGCTTGGATGCCGGATGGCCCCCACCAATACAAAATCCTGCCTACGCCACTGGATGACCTTCCCTCCCCTTAGTCTCCTTTCCTCGGTCTTCTTGCCACTACTCTGCTCCTTTAGTCTCACAGTATTCCCAGCTTTCTCCCTGTCGTCTCTCTCCATTCCACCTGTCTCCTTGCTGATTGTCATCTCCACCCCCTTCACAATATCTACCAACCTAGTTACCTCCTTCTCCCGCCCGACATTCCACCTTCCAACACCCCATGCATTGAAAGGTGAATTCCTCTTCCTTGGTCTCTCCCCATGACTTCCCACAGCCGGATAGGGTAAAATCCAACTATGGCAGTCGTCGCACACCAAGTGTCTCTTTGCCTTGACTTGCCGCTTGCAAGGCGCCATATCAGAATTTATTTAATAATAATAATCTAATTAGCTATTTAAAATAGTTTAGTCAACTGTGTTTACACTACTCACTGTCTATGTAGTCTTTAAGAAGATTGTTTACTGTGCACAAATGTTACACTTTACGTAAGATTGCCTTGTTTATTTCGGTTACAGTTTTTGGTTATAGTCACAGCTGACTATCTATCCTATCAGAAATGCCAACGTTACCAGTAGTGACCTAATTTAAATACAAACAATTACTTTACGCTAGACTGCCTTATTTATTTAGGTTATACCGCGCCCTAGGCCTAGCGAATACGTGGGATGCTAGCTATATAAACTTAATTCGCCCGGTTATTGCAAATGCTTAATATTAACAACAAAGCTACCTAATCAAAATGTCTAGCAGACACTGGTTTACACAGATATTATCTTATGTAAATAGTTTTATGTTTGCTACTTTATCACCTATATATTTTACCACATAATGAGGTTTATTCAATCTTGTTTACAAACTTATCGTAGGCTAACTTACCCTATTATCACTCACTAGACTAAAGTGTTCTAAAATACTTTATCTAACTAATACTTCTCAATCAGTATTTCCACTTGTTTGAAATCTTCCGTCGTTGTGTTGTATTCGCACTGGTAGTAATTCTGGCAGTTGCACGGATCAGCAAGCAGGCCGTAGACGCTGTCAGCGCCGGACACCATCAAGCAATCAGCTGCACAGCAAGTGGAGAAGTATAATTTTATATCCTGATAAAATAGCACTGATAATAACCATTAATGCGAGTGATTAATCATCATGGAAGGGTGACGTCTTGGAGGCCTGTGATTCCAAATATTGCGAATTATATAATAACGAATGTTGATGTTGGGTCCGTAAAAAGCACAATTATATTTGAATTCAATTGAATTAAACTAAAAAAAACACGTTTCCGTCATTGCTCTTATGTGTCACTAGTAGCCCTGCTGTTATGTTTGCCAAGCATCGTGAGGCGAGAACTGTCGACAAATAAATCTACTATGGACAGTACACGTTCGCTATATCTACTATAGAGATTAGTTTATAGTTCGATACATCGATATACTCCCAATTAATATACTGGTAGTAACGATCTTCGATTGCACGTGTATTATAACATTATAATATTTATACTAATAATACTTATAAATATTTGGCATGACAATAATTCAAACACTAATAATTTTATACAATTTTACTTTTTTTACATTAGTTTGTAATAAATTCCATAGCTACCATTAAACAAGAAAACGACGCAAGTGCCACGTACCAGCAGCGTCCAATGGAACACAGGCGCAGTCTGCGCTGTCCACGTAGTCGCCCTCACAAGGCTCCGCCACGCAAACACGGCTTCTGTATTTCTTCAAATCGCACAAACATTCTCCGTAATCCGACCATTCCCCGAAATCGGCGGCTAAAAGAAAACGACGCAATGCAATGTGAATGGAAACAAAAATATGCAAGAGATTTGTAGGAATGCAATTCAGTTGTGACACTATACAACCACTGTATTAAGGTTAATCATACTTAGTGTGTTCTATAAGAAGTGTTGCAATATATTAATATATATGGTACAGTGTACTTTCATAGGACCCAGTGGGTTCAATGATACAGTGTATTACATTGTCAACACTGCTTGCTCGGCGTTTCTCACACAACCGACCGGGAAGCAATTCCGGCCGGGTATTGGGGTATTTTTTCTTCCCCTGGCATAGACACCAGATAGAAGGGACCAACGGATTTTAGTGTTTCGTCCAAAACACATAGGCAACACGAGGTGAACGAAATTGCAACGGTGGCAGTTTCGCAACGGTGACAGGCGCTCTACCGCGCGAACACCGTCCCCAATTGAATGATAGATGATTTGTTAGAATTTCCTAAAGGCATAGTCAACGGAAAAGGCTAAAATATCGCTTCGAAAATAATGAACACTCACCGGCCTGGAGGAATATCACTGACAGGACGGCAGTAAGGAATGATCCCTTCATGGTGGTGATATTCTGAAAATCATGAAACAGCAAACTGTCAATACAGCCATGCCCAATTACCAAACAAATTGTTCAGCTTCGCAAACAAAACATTGCTTTAAGAAAAATACCAAAGGTGAACATTCGAAAATAAACGTTCCTCGATTTAAAAAAAGTTCGTATTACACTTTTCTCGGTATCTGGTCAAACATGCGTAGGTGGTATTTGACAATTACGCTACATTATTAATGTTAACTTGTTCTATTCTCATCGCCTCTATGGTTCGTTCTTATTAAGTGCACCGCACATATCCGTGTTCGTTCTTTTTCACTGCACCGCACATCAGCATTAAACGTTCAAAACCATCGCTGTCTCATTCTTTAGAATGCGCGGTGCACTGAAAGGGATATTTATCAGATAGTACTGATATGAATCGTACGTATATTCCACTAATCGGCAGTAGTGAAAAGTTCTTGCCGTAGAAACAACGAAACCGCGAATAGTTCTGTTTGTGAGCGATAATATAGTGTTTAGAAGGCTCGTAATGAACGAAACACTGCTACACATACACACAGTACCACAGACGGAGGCTCTACCAAGATTGTAGTTAAACAAACATACTCAAACTACATCATCATGGCCAATGTGGAAATACGTTGCACATACACAGACTGTGATTACAAGACTGAAAAACTACCGGTCGAGTATGCCATGCAGCTTCTGGCCATGCACAACACGTCGGTGCACAATGCAGTGCCGCCGCCCACCCAAGCCACCGCCCCCAAAAAAGCGAAGGCAGACCGCCCGCCCATTGACATGGGCATCACGACAGAGCGGTGGGTCTACTTCCAGAAAAGGTAGAATACGTACAAGATTGCAACAGGCCTCACCGGAGCGGACATACAATGTCAACTTATGGACACCTGCAGTGAGCAGCTCCGCTACGCCATGTTTCAGGACAACAACGACATCGAGCAACAGCCAGAAAAAGATATTCTCGACTCCATACACAGGCTAGCCGTCAAAGCCGAAAACGTTATGGTGTCCAGGGTCGCGCTCAACAACCTTCAACAGCAGGCTGATGAGGGAATCAGAAACTTTACTGCCCGGGTGAAAGGTCAAGCAGATCTGTGCCAGTTCACAATAAAATGCACGTGTACAAAAGAAGTGCAATACACCGACGATATGGTACGTGACGTGATCATCCGGGGACTGTATGATCAGGACACACAACGCGAGGTCCTCGGCATGCAGGAACAGGACATGGAACTCGACGCCTTGATCAAACTACTGGAGGCCAAGGAGATCGGCAAGAAGACACAGGCCTCCATCCTCGGCGATACAGGCGCCGGCATATCCAGGTACAAAATGGACAAGAACCCATCGCAAATCGACAACCAGAACAAGCATTTTAAATGCCACTACTGCGGTAGAACCGGCCACGGAACTAACACAAACGGGCGTACGTCCAAGGCTAACAGAGAGGCCAACTGTCCAGCTTTCAACGCCACGTGCAACAAATGCTCATTGACAGGGCATTTCTCTGCTGTATGCCGCAAACAGACGCCTCGAAAGTCGGACAAGATCGCCAAACCGGGTTCGCCGCCCAAGTCCGGCAACATGGAGATGAAAACGCTGAAATTAGACGACACCGAGGGCGCTGCAGACCGATCCATGCCCTCCGTGTACGAAGAGATGTGCGAGGCGAAGGACACACTATTGCGCTACTCGAGCCGGCCGGGCTCGTGCCGGCAGCTCACAACCTTCCGGCACTCGATCTGGCAGTCGTGCTGGCGGTCGGGAAAACAACGGGGAAACTGACGACATCGAGGAGATCGGCCTCGTCACCAGCATCGCCAGCCGCGGCAGCAACAAGTGTGGCAAGGAAGTCGTCATCGAATCGCAACAATTCAACAGACTCCGTGGTTGGATCGAGAGGCCAGTCAAAGGCCAGCCCACAGTCACACTGCAGGCCCGTGTTTTGCCATCAGACTATGCCCACTTTGGCTATCACTTCAGTAAACCGGCACGCACCTGTCAACTGCGGGTCATTACTGACACTGGCTGCCAGTCGACCATCATCAACACGGAACAGGTCCACAACATGGTGTACAAGAAGAGCGACCTCATTCCCACCCGATTTCGGATGCAGGCCATAGACACCAACCCCATCGAAAACATCGGGGCAATCATTCTCCGCTTGTCATGATTGGACCGTCATGGAAACTCGCACGAGACAACCCAGATCTGCTACGTCTCTAACAAGATCAAGGGAATGTACCTAAGCGAACATGGGTGCAAATAGTTTGGGATCATACCGGAATCCTTCCCATCAGTTGGCGCTGTCGAAACAAACAACGATGCCGCAGCCAGCTCATCTATGCCACCACCATCCACCAGGGACAACTGCAATTGCCCGGGGCGTACGATGCCTCCGCCACTGCCTACGTCCATCCCATTCCCTCCTACATAAAACAACAGACGGAAACTTGAGGAGTGGATTAAAGACTACTACAAAGGCAGTACTTTCAACACATGCGAGCATCAACCCCTCCCCCTCATGGAGGGACCACCAGTCCGCATCATGGTCAACTCGAACGCCTAACCTGTCACCATTCACACACCTATATCGGTTCCTCTACACTGGCAGGAACAGGTCAAGGCCGACCTGGACAGAGACATCGCACTCGGCGTCATCGAGCCTGTTCATGTAGGTGAACCTATGACATGGTGCAGCAGGATGGTCATCACCAGAAAAAAGAGCGGGGGGCCTCGACGCTGCGTAGACTACCAGGCCCTCAACAAGTTCTGCAGCAGAGAAACACATCACACAATGAGCCCGTTTCATCAGGCGACGCTCTTCCCGGCAAACATGAAAAAGACTGTTACCGACGCTTGGAACGGCTACCACTCAGTCCCCATCCACGAGGAAGACCGTCACTACACCACATTCATCACCCCATGGGGCCGATACAGGTACAAAACCCTGCCCCAGGGGTTTGTCGCCGCCGGAGACGGCTACACTCGACGATACGACGAAATTGTTGCCGACATCCCGAACAAAACTAAGTGCATCGACGAAGTAGGCATATGGGCCCCGACAATCGAGGAAGCATTTTTCCAAACCTGCAACTGGATGGATATATGCGGACGACACGGTATCACTCAGAACCCGGAAAAATTCCACTTCGCGGAAGACACGGTTGAGTTCGTCGGATTTGAGATAACGAAAACAAACATCCGGCCCAGCGACACATTCATTCGCGCGATCCAGGACTTCCCAACACCGCGGAACATCACCGACATAAGGTCGCTGTTTGGAATGATTAACCAGGTCAGTTACTGTCAATAGTCGTCCGAAGAACTACGCCCATTTCGCGAACTTCTGTCACCCTCAACCCCGTTCTACTGGGACGAGACCTTGGATGCTGCCCTTGCACACGCCAAGAGCGAGATCATCAAGACCATCGCCGAGAGGGTCAAGATCTTTGACAAAAGACGAAAAACTTGCTTGTCCACCGACTGGTGCAAGTACGGCATCGGGTTCTCCCTTGGACAGAAACATTGCTCCTGTCCATCCGAGGAACCATGGTGCTGCAACACCGGCTGGAAACTGACGTTCGCCAGCAATCGGTATACACACAACGCAGAGGAGAACAATGCCCCTGTAGAAGGCGAGGCCTTGGCCGTAACCTGGACACTCGACAAAGCCAGGCACTTCGTCCTGGGCTGTAACGACCTCATCGTTGCCACCGACCACAAGCCCCTCCTCAAAGTGTTGGGGGACCGGAAAATGGAGGACTTAAAAAACCCGCGCCTCTACAACCTGAAAGAGAAAACACTACCGTTCCAATTCAGGATCACCCACGTACCTGGTAAACGCCACTTCACCGTTGACAGCCTGTCCAGATACGCCTCTGGAAACCCCAATCCTAACAAGATGGACCTACCAGATGATGCACATGCGGCTGGCTATTCATCGGTACCGGCTGAACTTTGGTGGTACCAGGGGCTGCGCCGCATGGGCAACGAGGGGAAATTCAGTCACGAGGTTGCCGCACAGGAGGAACACCTAACATTCGGAGCCATGACCACACTATCGTCCATCGAATCGGTCACGTGGGACAGCGTCAGAGAACAGACCACCAGCGACCCCACCATGCGACAGTTGCACGACACGATCGTAGTAGGCTTCCCGGAAGACAGCAGGCACATGCCAGAACTCACCCGGATCTATCATCAATACAGGGCCGACCTCTGCATCACGGCGGGCATAATACTGTACCAGGACAGAATCATTATCCCGCCATCACTCCGCGACCAGGTCCTGGAAACACTACACGCCGCCCACCAAGGTGTGACGTCCATGAACGCCAAAGCGAAAGCATCGGTTTTCTGGCCGGGAATCACGATTCAGATCCAAGAACTGCGCAATAACTGTCAGGCGTGCCACAGAATTGCTCCCAGCAACCCCAAGCCGCCTCCCACACCCTCACCCGACCCAGTTTACCCATTCCACATGTTGTGCGCCGATTACTTCTGTTACAGCGGCCACAATTACCTCGTCATCGTTGACAGATACTCGGGTTGGCCCTACGTGTGTCAACTAACGGGGGGGTCGCCGGCACTCGTCAAGAAGCTACGGGAATTCTTTGTCACATATGCTATCGCCGAAGAGTTGTCATCAGATGGCGGCCCCGAGTTTACGGCTAAGCTCACCCAGCAGTTCCTCCGAGACTGGGGAGTTGTTCACCGCCTCTCGTCGGTAGCCTACCCCCATTCCAACACCCGGGCCGAGATCGGGGTTAAGTCAGCTAAGCGCTTGATCATGGAGAACACCGGGCCACATGGCGACGCCGACATCCCGGCATTCCAGCGAGCCATGCTCACATATAGGAACACGCCTACGCCACTTGACAAACGCTCCCCGGCTGAAATCGTCTTTGGCCGCCAAATCCGCGACTTTATACCCGTCATGCCAGGAAAATACGAGCCATACGATACCTGGACAGACACAGCCGCCAACCTGGAGAATGCTCTCATGGAACGCCATGCCAAGGAGGTGGAAGCCCTCCTACCCCACACTAAGAAACTGCCTCCTCTGAAAGTGGGGAACAGCGTCCGCATGCAGAACCAGACTGGGAATGGGCCACGACGCTGGGACAAGTCTGGACAAGTCATCGAGGTACGGCAACACGACCAGTACGCCATCAAAGTCCACGGGTCTCGCAGAGTCACCCTTCGCAACCGCCAATTTCTACGGCGCTACGTCCCGTACGTGGATAAGCCATGCCCACGCCGTATCACGGATGACATCCCCGACCCCGGAAACGGCAATGTTCGGAAAGTCGCAGAGCACACCAGTGCGCCGACAAGACATACGCCCCAACCCGCACAGCCTCCACTTTGAGCCCGACACAGGGAATGAAGATAATCCGGTGGCCTCACCAAGATCGTCCGCCGATGAACCGCCATCCGCGGGACCGAACCGGGAAACTGCACCGCAACAGAAGCTCGCATCGCCGCCACCGTCAGAACCAAACACTATGTTCCGAGCGGACAGACCAAGGCGGCAGACACGCTATCTACCCAGGATCTATCATCAGTACAGGGCCGACCTCTCCATCACGGCGGGCGTAATACTGTACCAGGACAGAATCATTATTCCGCCATCACTCCGCGACCAGGTCCTGGAAACACTACACGCCGCCCACCAAGGTGTGACGTCCATGTACGCCAGAGCGAAAGCATCGGTTTTCTGGCCGGGAATCACGATTCAGATCCAAGAGCTGCGCAATAACTGTCAGGCGTGCCACAGAATTGCTCCCAGCAACACCAAGCCGCCTCCCACACCCTCACCCGACCCAGTTTACCCATTCCACATGTTGTGCGCCGATTACTTATGTTACAGCGGCCACAATTACCTCGTCATCGTTGACAGATACTCGGGTTGGCCCTACGTGTGTCAACTAACGGGGGCGGGGGGTCGCCGGCACTCGTCAAGAAGCTACGGGAATTCTTTGTCACATATGCTATCGCCGAAGAGTTGTCATCAGATGGCGGCCCCGAGTTTACGGCTGAGCTCACCCAGCAGTTCCTCCGAGACTGGGGAGTTGCTCACCGCCTCTCGTCGGTAGCCTACCCCCATTCCAACACCCGGGCCGAGATCGGGGTTAAGTCAGCTAAGTGCTTGATCATGGAGAACACCGGGCCACATGGCGACGCCGACATCCCGGCATTCCAGCGAGCCATGCTCACATATAGGAACATGCCTACGCCACTTGACAAACGCTCCCCGGTTGAAATCGTCTTTGGCCGCCAAATCCGCGACTTTATACCCGTCATGCCAGGATAATACGAGCCATGCGATACCTGGACAGACATAGCCGCCAACCGGGAGAATGCTCTCATGGAACGCCATGCCAAGGAGGTGGAAGCCCTCCTACCCCACACTAAGAAACTGCCTCCTCTGAAAGTGGGGAACAGCTTCCGCATGCAGAACCAGACTGGGAATGGGCCACGACGCTGGGACAAGTCTGGACAAGTCATCGAGGTACGGCAACACGACCAGTACGCCATCAAAGTCCACGGGTCTGGCAGAGTCACCCTTCGCAACCGCCAATTTCTACGGCGCTACGTCCCGTACGTGGATAAGCCATGCCCACGCCGTATCACGGATGACATCCCCGACCCCGGACACGGCAATGTTCGGAAAGTCGCAGAGCACACCAGTGCGCCGACAAGACATACGCCCCAACCCGCACAGCCTCCACTTTGAGCCCGACACAGGGAATGAAGATAATCCGGTGGCCTCACCAAGATCGTCCGCCGATGAACCGCCATCCGCGGGACCGAACCGGGAAACTGCACCGCAACAGAAGCTCGCATCGCCGCCACCGTCAGTACCAAACACTATGTTCCGAGCGGACAGACCAAGGCGGCAGACACGCTATCTACCCAGGATCTATCATCAGTACAGGGCCGACCTCTCCATCACGGCGGGCGTAATACTGTACCAGGACAGAATCATTATTCCGCCATCACTCCGCGACCAGGTCCTGGAAACACTACACGCCGCCCACCATGGTGTGACGTCCATGTACGCCAGAGCGAAAGCATCGGTTTTCTGGCCGGGAATCACGATTCAGATCCAAGAGCTGCGCAATAACTGTCAGGCGTGCCACAGAATTGCTCCCAGCAACACCAAGCCGCCTCCCACACCCTCACCCGACCCAGTTTACCCATTCCACATGTTGTGCGCCGATTACTTATGTTACAGCGGCCACAATTACCTCGTCATCGTTGACAGATACTCGGGTTGGCCCTACGTGTGTCAACTAACGGGGGGGGGGGGTCGCCGGAACTCGTCAAGAAGCTACGGGAATTCTTTGTCACATATGCTATCGCCGAAGAGTTGTCATCAGATGGCGGCCCCGAGTTTACGGCTGAGCTCACCCAGCAGTTCCTCCGAGACTGGGGAGTTGCTCACCGCCTCTCGTCGGTAGCCTACCCCCATTCCAACACCCGGGCCGAGATCGGGGTTAAGTCAGCTAAGAGCTTGATCATGGAGAACACCGGGCCACATGGCGACGCCGACATCCAGGCATTCCAGCGAGCCATGCTCACATATAGGAACACGCCTACGCCACTTGACAAACGCTCCCCGGTTGAAATCGTCTTTGGCCGCCAAATCCGCGACTTTATACCCGTCATGCCAGGATAATACGAGCCATACGATGCCTGGACAGACATAGCCGCCAACCGGGAGAATGCTCTCATGGAACGCCATGCCAAGGAGGTGGAAGCCCTCCTACCCCACACTAAGAAACTGCCTCCTCTGAAAGTGGGGAACAGCTTCCGCATGCAGAACCAGACTGGGAATGGGCCACGACGCTGGGACAAGTCTGGACAAGTCATCGAGGTACGGCAACACGACCAGTACGCCATCAAAGTCCACGGGTCTGGCAGAGTCACCCTTCGCAACCGCCAATTTCTACGGCGCTACGTCCCGTACGTGGATAAGCCATGCCCACGCCGTATCACGGATGACATCCCCGACCCCGGACACGGCAATGTTCGGAAAGTCGCAGAGCACACCAGTGCGCCGACAAGACATACGCCCCAACCCGCACAGCCTCCACTTTGAGCCCGACACAGGGAATGAAGATAATCCGGTGGCCTCACCAAGATCGTCCGCCGATGAACCGCCATCCGCGGGACCGAACCGGGAAACTGCACCGGTCGGTAACGAGTGATCGAACAAGGTACTCGAAGAGTTCATGCGTCTCCCGTCACAAGAACTCGGGGCAAGGGAGGACATTGACAATTACGCTACATTATTAATGTTAACTTGTTCTATTCTCATCGCCTCTATGGTTCGTTCTTATTAAGTGCACCGCACATATCCGTGTTCGTTCTTTTTCACTGCACCGCACATCAGCATTAAACGTTCAAAACCATCGCTGTCTCATTCTTTAGAAGGTATGGTCAAATTGCGGTGTTTTTGTGAATATTATACGCTGAATGTGAATACCATTCCCTGACACAAATTTTCTTATTATTATTATTTTGTTGTCTAAAAATTTCACATGTGCACATTGTGTGTGTGTGTGTGTGAGAGAGAGAGAGAGAGAGAGAGAGAGAGAGAGAGAGAGAGAGAGAGAAGCAAGAGAGCGAGAGCGAGAACGAGAGCGAGAGCGAGAGCAAAGAAGATCTAGCATGTGTGAGCGTCACGAAGGCATGTGCCTGTCACGCAGTTCAACCACATTAACTTTTAACTTGGACATAGAAGAGAGAGAGATAGAGGGAGGGAGTGAGAAAGAGAGAGTTATGGAGAAAGAGACAGAGAGCGCGAGAGAGCGACAGAGAGAGAGATATATATATATAGAGAGAGAGAGAGAGAGAGAGAGAGAGAGAGAGAGAGAGAGAGAGAGAGAGAGAGAGAGAGAGAGAGAGAGAGAGAGAGAGAGAGAGAGAGAGAGAGATGCAGAAAAGCACAACAAGCCTCAAGAAGGTAATATATATCAGACAAACCACATGCATTTATTTATTTTATTCAACTAGTCACTTTTTAAATCGTATGTTGTTGTTTATTTTCAAAATGATATCGCTTTTCGTACCATTATCCTCGCTACGGTGAGTCACCCTAAGTGCAACGTGTGCAGATGCAGCCATGAATCACCAACACAGGCAAAAGTTTACAGATGGTCCAAACTACCGAAAATGTCCCCAGTCCAATTCAGAAATCGAAATATATGAACTCAATATAATAACGAAATTATATTTTGATACGAATGTAGACATTTTTATGTTCTTGGAACAGCAACTCTTCTCATCTAATCTAACCATTCAAACTATGATGCAATAACCATTCAAACATTGGTGGTTTTTGGCTATTTTTCCAATGTGTCTTACGTTATCTGCCACCTTGTCTTACTAAATGTAATTTAGTACACTTAAAATCAACATTTGAGAATGGATAATGCTACCTAGTGCAAAATGAGACATTGGTCACGGCATACAGGCTTATTTATATTTCATTTGCTTATCTATTGTCTAAGTCAGAGCAACTTCCTTCGCATTTATGTATTGTCAACGGTCAACGTGGCTGGCGTACGTAAAGAACGTTTTCTTTTCTAAATTCCACATTTCGATTGGTAGCTTTTCATGGTCGTGTAACACAATTTGCCACTTTATCATCTTCAGGACAGCATCATGAGGGGATCACTCATTATTGCCGTTCTATCAGTGATAGTCATCCAGGCCGGTAAGTGTTGTTTGTATTATTCTAAGCTAAAAGCTTTCATATTACAAAAATGTTGAGCCGGTTGATGAAATACTAAATAGTCTTCTATAGTAAACTAGAATTAGTTATTGTCGATAAACCTCTAATATAATTATATAAGATATATGGTAACGAAAAAATTAATTACATGCGATACATGTCAATCTGTGTGCGTGTTTGTGTGTGTGTGTGTGTGTGTGTGTGTGTGTGTGTGTGTGTGTGTGTGTGTGTGTGTGTGTGTGTGTGTGTGTGTGTGTGTGTGTGTGTGTGTGTACGTGTGTGTGTATGTGCATGTGCGTGCGCGTGCGTGCGTGCATGTGTGTATATATGTCTGGGTGTCTGTCTGTCTGTGTTCGTTTGTACATGGCAATGCTTAGATTTAACAAGATTTAATAAGATTGCCACCCAGAGAATTAACTCTAGGTGGCAGGTGGACAAGGAAGCCCTTTGGCTTATCGAGTGTCCGACCCTTTTACCTATGTGTATGCCGCCCTTCTGAGGTATGTGTCGATTTTATTTTTAAACATATTCACGCTACTAGCACCCACACAATCAGCAGATAATCGGTTCCATTCATTTACAGTCCTTTATGAAAATGAGAACTTTCTTATATCTAATCTACACTGCTCCTTTGCTAATGTAACTTCATGTCCTCTAGCCCTTCTATCTTTCTAAACTGAGAAAAAAATATTTTTATCAATATTTTCATAACCATTCATTATTTTAAACACTTCTATCTGATCTTCTCTCAATCTCCTGGTCTCTAGTGTTGTCAAGCCGCATTTTATAGGCGTATTTCGTAACTAAGATCCCTCAGTTTTTGTATCATTTTAGTCGTTCTCCTCTGTACTCTTTCTAGCATATCTATGTCCTTCCTGCGATATGGCCTCCACGCTTGTATACAATATTCTAAATGAGGCCCAACTATTGTTTTGTACAGCGGTATTATTAGCTCTTTTTCCTTATACGTTATGTTTCGCCTAATTAATCCAAGGATTTGATTTCCCTTTGAAGCTGCAATTCCGCAATGCTTTTAAACCTTCATATCAGCACTAATGGTTAACCCTAAGTCCTTTTCTTTTACAGTAGTACTTAGTACGGTACCCCCATTGCATAGTCTACCTCTTCGTTCCCATGTCCTGCGTGGAGGCATTTACATTTTCCAAAATTGAACAGCATTTGGCACTTTTCAGACCATTTGATCAACTTGTCAAGATCATCTTGTAAATGTTGTCTATCTCCATCACTTTTAATTCTTCTAAACACTTTTGTATCATCCGCAAATTTCAACACCTTGCTTGTTATTTCATCATCCAAATCGTTGATATATATTAAGAATAATATATGTCCTAGTACTGATCCATGTGGTACCCCACTCAATACCGATTTCCAGTTTGAAGCCTCCCCATCAACTAGTACACGTTGTCTTCTGTCAATCAGCCATTTTTCTATCCAGTTTATTATACCATTTCCTATGCCATAGGCCTTTAGTTTAAGCAGTAATCTTTGATGTGGTACTTTGTCGAAAGCTTTTTGAAAATCTAAGTAGACGATATCTACTGGTGATCCCTCATCTACCCATTTAGTGATGTCTTCCAAAAAACATAACATATTTGTTTAGCATGACCTCGCTTTAAAAAACCCATGTTGAGATGGGTTTATCAAGTCATGTTTAACAAGAAAATCCACCAAGTGATCTTTAATTAGCCTTTCTAATAATTTGCAAATCACTGTTGTTAAACTGACTGGTCTATATTTATCTGACTTGTTTCTCGAACCTTTTTTATATAACTGTCTAATGTTTGCCTCTTTCCATTCTAAAGGAACCACTCCCTCTTCTAATGACAAATTGAAAACTGCTGCAAGCGGTACGCTAATTTGTTTTATAATTTCCAATAGTAGTTCGGGCGGAATCCCATTCACTCCAGGTGATTTATTATTCTTCACAGCCCTTATTTTCTTACCTACCATTTCCGGGGTTACAATTAATTGTCCTAAATAGTCTGAATCTGCCCCCTTGAACGTAGCCTCTGGTACTGGCAGTGAACTAATATCTTCCCTGGTCAACACTGAACTAAAGTACTCATTCAGGTCTTCTGCCATTAAGAATCCCTCTGATATTATATTTCCAGCACTATATTCTAGAGGACCGACCTTATCTTGAACTTTCTGTTTGCTTCGAGCATACGCATAAAAACTATTGCTGTCATGTTTTATATTATTAGCTAATTGTTGTTCATAGCTTCTCCTCTAATTTCAGCTGTAGCTTGGGTAAGTGATTCTTTATAACTCTTGTCATCTTCATCATTTCCAGTACATCTATATGACTTCCACATCATTTGTTTACACTTAATTTTTCTAATGGCTTCTTTCGATAAGTGTTTCTTTTTGGATGGTTTCCCTTGTTTTTGAAGGGTACATATTTATCAACTATGCACTTAATTTGACTCTTTAATATATTCCAGCATTCTGTTGCTGTCTTATTTTTCAGTGTGTTATTCCAGTCTCTCTGTGCTAAATATTTCCTCATGTCCTTATACCTTCCTTTGTGGAAATTTCTCCTATACTGCTTTTTATTATTCGTTTCTGACTTTATTTTGGTGATAAAATGTATTTGGTTGTGATCACTACTCCCCAGTGGCTCACATACCTTGACATTGTCAAATAATTCATTATGTGAGGACAAAACTATGTCTAACACATTCTCACCCCTGGTTGGTTCTAGCACATGTTGAAAAAGGAAAGTATATTGAACTAAAACTAAAAACTTGGTCCTCACTCCCCATACTCTGTAGAGATTTCCATTGTATATGCCCGTGGTTAAAATCCCCCATAGTAATACAGTCCTGTTTGCTTACTTCCCTTATAGCGTTTTGTATATTTTCATTCTCTTCTATGCTTATGTTTGGACTTCGATAAACTAACCCAACTGTTAACGTTGAGTTTCCTGTAACTATGTTACACCAAACAGCGTCTTCGCAGTCTGCTTCTCTTTCTAATTTTATTTCATCAGCCTGGACAGATTCTTTAATATATTAAGTAACTCCACCTCCCTTTCTTCATATTCTATCTTTCCTACACATTACATATCCTGTCAGTCCCAATTCGGCATCTGATATATCGGTGGTGGTTCAGGATTCGGTTATACCTATTATGTGAGGGTCAATATCTTCTACCATAATGTTTAGTTCATTTCTTTTGTTTACTATATTCCTTCCGTTTAAACAAACACATTTATATCCAGCTACAGAAGAGTTTTCCAGTCTGTTCTTTGCTGATTTATTTGTGCTGTCTTTATCTATGCCTCCAGTCTCAGGCTTTTCTGTGAGTCCCCCCTGCGAATCTAGTTTAAATAGATGCAACCTGTCCCATTGTCAACAGATCGAAGCAGGTTCTCTGAGAAAACTGCTACCCCCTTTCCACTAAGATGGAGGCCATCTCTCATGTACATATCTTCCCTCCCAACAAATTATCCTCATAAGTCTGTGAATCCCACGCCCTCTTCTTCACACATCTGGTCAACTGGTGCGTTGATCGCCATCCTCTAACAATTTATATACGTTGCCCCCCTTCCTCCCATTACTGGTAAAATTCCTGACATAATTATCTGTTCAACTCTTGTCTTCTTTAGCTTCCTCACTAACTGTATATATTTCTGTACTATCTCAGTTGTTCCCTCCCTGTCAGCATTATTTGTTTCTACATGTACCAGTATAGACCCTCCCTTGCCATGTCCCAATACCTTCTCTATCCTGTCAGTCACATGTTCAATCTTAGCCCCCGGTAGACAAACAACGACGTCCTTCCCCTCGCTCAGTGTCTTGTCCGTCTTTCTCATAATGGAGTCGTCCATAAACACCCTCTCTTTCCTCATTGCCCCCTCAATCACTGCCTTATAGTAGCTCCTTCTTCGGTTTGCATCTGTCTGGTTGTTGTCTTTTCCCCCTGTCGTCTTCTTTCCTGTCACATTCTCTTCCGATCCATTCTTTCCTGTCGCTTTTTCTCTTGTCACCTTTCCTCCTGTCAGAGTCCCTTTTATCGACTTCTCTTCTATCACATTTGCTCTCATTTCTTTTCGTCCCTTCATCTTTCCTCCCATCTCATTTTCTTCTCTCCTCTCCCGTCCCATCTTCCCCCCTCCTTCTTTACGATCACTTTCTCCCCTGTCACCTTCACGCTTGTCACGTTTTCTGTCGTCGATTTTCCAATTTCTTCCCCTCCAATCACCTTCCCTCCTCTCAATCTCCTTTCCTCAGTTTTCTTGCCACTGCTATTCTCCTTCAGTCTTGCAGTATTCTCACCTCCCTCCCTGTCGTCTCTCTCCATTCGACCTGTCTCCTTTCTAATTCCCATCTCCATTCCCTTCACAATATCTGTCAACCTAACTATCTCCTTCTGCAGACACTCCACCTTCCAACACCAAATGCACTGAAAAGTGAATCCTTCCTCCATGGTTTCTGCCCATGACTTCCCACAGCCGGACAATGCAAAATCTACCCAGCTGTGGCAGTGATCGCACACCAATGTGATGTCATCTTCTTTCAGCCGCCGAGTGCGGGTCGTGGTCGTCCTTCGGAGATTGCAAGTGCGATTTATTATCAGCGTATTTTCTTAACTAGTATACAACAACAACAACGGTGTTTATGAAAATAGTGATTATTATTAGTTTTATTTCAACATGATATAACGTTGCGATTCTGTTTTCTATGAGTTCATCGCCTACCAGTGAAGCTACAACTCGTGTGAGATTTGGGATCAGGTAGTTCTCACCTGTGTTCGGGATGAGAGCAAGGGAGAGTGCACATTCTTCCCCTCTACCCAGGAAACTGGTGAGTTTGATTGAGGAATTACCTCGTCCTGCGACATTGATTGTTTGGCAGAAATGCATTAGTTGAGATAGGAGTGTACTATGCTATATGACATTAAGAACCATTTGGAGATATGCTGCAAATTCGTATTATATTATATACTTTTAAAAGACTTTTTCAAACAACATCAAACCGGTATGTAAGGTTTCGTTAATAATTAGTTATATATTAGTATATTGCAATTAACTGCTATACTGTTTGACGCATACATTCCGTTTTAGACAATGGCAACATTGAAAACTATATGTTATGTATTTACGGGATGTGCTTAAGTTGTGTTGATTTCATATATGGGTTGTTAGTTGCATTGATTTCTTAACACTGCTTTCAACCCCTCGTACTGCGTGTTTTAGGCGAGTGCCCACAGTTCATGCTGGGCAACGAGACCATGGACTGCGCACCAGGCACTACTTTCAACTTCACTGTGTGCACGTGTGTGCGATTTGAACCTTGTAAATATTAATATTGATCTAAATGTGTGGTAGATATCATATGAATGAACGTTTCGGATCTCCATACCGAACAATAACCTTGGTATTGTGGTTGATATAATGGTTAAACTCAAACTGGTTATACATGCCTTACTGGTGCTATATATGTTGAATGCACATGGACGAGTTGTACCAGAAAACGTGACGGTAGTCGTGGTTATTATGTGTCGTGTTTGTAGGCAAATATATATATATACTGCTCTCACTATTTCGTTCAACTGCCTCGTATATTGTCATAGCTAATTCCGAGTAGCTTGTCATATATTCGCAAAATGTGATTTCCAAGACAATTAACAAGTGTTTTCATCACGTCTTCAAGTTAGTGTTGTATATTTCTGTATCAAATGTTTATGGAAATAATTATCCAGATATCAAAACATGTTGATGATTAATTGAGAGTTGACACCAAATATGATGTATTATTATAATATTTGTGCAAACCATGTCTTTCTTGATTCTCTATTCTTAAGTAATTGTTCATTAAGCGATTTCTCTTTGGTTTGGTCGTCTATTAATTGCAATGTATTGCGAATGCTATTATACGATGGGACATAACCATAAGACGATTCTTGTGGTAAAATATTGTGCCCGATTTGCATATAATAGTTGCTGCATCATGATACATTCTGACTACTCAATTCTTTAGAAACAAAACGAAGGATTCCAAAATGTATGCATATTAATATAAGTCATAAATCGGTTTTCGTTCTCAGACGAGCCAGAGATGGTCGTGATCACCAGTGTGATGTTCGATGACGACAGCTCCATCTCGGCCTCAAATGGTATGTGGCTCTTCAACCAGAACGTCGATCTGAGCAGCGACAATTGTATGTATGGCAAGTGCGGCATCTTCGACAACAGCGCCAAGTCGAAGCTGGAGCTCCCCTACTTCAGCAACGCCTTCGACCGCTTCGAGCCGTTTTCCGTGAGACTCTTCTTCAAGAGATCCGCGGGACTCTTTGGTAGATGATCTCTGCTCGACAACTCCGAGTGCAGCCTTGACAGTTCCGTCGTTGCCCTGTCTGATGCTAGTGACGCGCTGAGCTACCTGAACAAGGATCTCGTTTTCACAAAGAATCTTGGTGGTACGTTATACTATGATACGTGATAAAATTTTTACCATGCGTTGATAGCAATATAACAATACAGTGAAATGAAACAAACTATTAATGCTTACTTCTCGCATCGGTTGAGTCACCGTAGTTCTTCTTAAACAGATCTCCATTCGTGCAATGGTTTCTTCATCCATCTAATATAATTGTGCAGGCAGATGGATTGTTAAAAGGTTTATTATACGTGCAGGCAGAGTGCGGTAATGTAGAATGTGAAACATTATTGTGAACTACAATATGAACAGTGTGAAGAAACCGACCCCAGAAGTCCGTAAGCCCTGTAGCGTTAGGTAAACTAAACTCATCTTACAATTCCAAGTCTTCAATAAGTGAGTGGGTTATGACATGCTTCCTTACTTTTTGAAACATATGTTATTATATGTTATTTTGTACAGGGCGTTTGAACCGTGCAAGGCTTCGTTGGCGTTCGGTGGCTGCACGTGTGACCATGACTGCTTCTTCGATGGATACTTGGATTCGGTATGTGGCTTTGATCACAATATCTTACTTGTATTCCATTCTTATTTTATATTTCAATATACACATATTACACGTTTTCGTCAAAATTGTATCTGCATGCATGGTAAATAGCCTTTACCCATGTTGTCCAGCTGATCACGCATAATAGAATTGAATTTCACTGATATATCAAACATATGTCATGCTCTCGCTTTAACTATCATGGTCGCACATCAGTTCCATTGAAAGAAGACTAATATAGCGACAGTTAGCAACTCAATTAATGACATAAACCGGAACCATTTCTGAAGCATTAACTATTCACTCTCAAACAATATGGTGTTATTGTTGACAGTTGACATCAAAATGTTGTCAACAATAACTTTTCTAGATGTGTTCACTTTTTGAATAAGGTGTCTGTCGACAGATCTGCTTCCTGAAGGGAACTTTGGAACAGTCCGGTGTCAACATCCTGTACGATCTCCCAAACATGTGTACACCTTATATTTAGTGACGTAATGTGGGAAGACCGCACATGTTCCACGAAGACGAGTTTATTGCGACGACGTATAACCATCATAATAAAATTGCATTGCTTTGGAAACTGTCTGCTTTTGCGTATGTTTATATAGGTGATTTACATTGAGTAGCTCCATAAGAGTAGGAACATGTACGCGAATTGCACGTGTACGTTAATTGCACTAGACAAATAAACTGTGGCGGATCAAGTATCTCGGAAAGGGGATATTATGTGTTTTCGCTGAAATGAAGAGGGGTCATAACGCATGTTCGGCAAACTGATCCTACCGTACCATATTCTACAACTGATGACACTCAAACCGAGTTTGATGTTTGGTCTCATAACAGACAATAAAGGTATAAATTAAAGCTTACATAGTGTTTAGATAACACACACACTGACAAACACAAACATGCACACACGCACACGCACACACACACACACACACACACACACATATATATATGTGTATGTGTGTGTACGTATATATATATATATATATACGTACGCACACACTCAGTGTAGAATACAAATTGTATATATGCTTTTCTAGTCCGTTTACCTTAGCTAACCCTTCGTTAGTTTAACGAATCTACGCCTTATGTGGGGACATATAGCCACATATCACCACCAGTTAGGGCCTATTATGGTATCTTTCATCAGTGAATTATTTTTATTGGCAGACAAATATATGTGTCGCAGTTTCAAGTGTGAACCAAAGATGATGTCCAGTTATCATTCGACTGGAGAAAGACCAACGTTTATATTGAAGCAGAAAGCATGCAGTGTTACTTGTTCGTCAAATTATTTCAAATTGGCTTAGTAAAGAATCGGCATCTAATGAATATAACAAATTATTAAATACTATCAAATATAATGTTTCTGTCGATCCCTTGACTGTGATACAATAGGTTGTATAAGCAAATATGACTTTTACGCAGGGCATTTTTTCATTTCCACTGCGAGCAATGTACCAAAAGGGAACTTTAAGTGGTAGAAAGGGTACACACTAACAAAAAGATACATATACAATATACACGTGTGTGTATGGTGTGTATGGGTGTGCGTGCGTGCGTGCGTGCGTGCGTGCGTGAGTGTGTGTGAGTGTGGTGTGTGTGCGTGTTTGTGTGTGGTGTGTGTGTGTGTGGTTATGTGTGTGGTGTGTGTGTGAGTGAGTGTGTGTGTGGTGTGATGTGATGTGCGTGCGTGCGTGCGTGCGTGTGTGCATGCTTGTGTGCTTATGTGTGTGTCCCCAAGAAAAATACATCAATCGTGATACAGAGAAAGTCAGATGCTCATTTGTGTTGAATACTTGCTGACAATATTGGGTCGAAAAATTGATTCGTGTATAATGTTATTTTATAGCTGTCGACATGACACCCATTGCAACATTGATGTTGGGTATATTGAACTATAATGCCATAAACACACAAAGCCTAATGAATGGAATATATATTATATAAACCACATGCAGTTTTATATTCTTGTTGTTTATTGCCAAGACGTTGTCGCTTTTCTAGCCCATTATCCTCGCTAAGGTGAGTGAACTTAAGTGCACAGTGGGCAGATATAGCCATGACCCACCAACATAGGCGCTATCATAGTCTCGTTCATCAGCGGTTTCCTTTTTTAGCAGACACCTTAAGTTATTTATAACATACATTTATCAGTCGACTGGAGAACGACCAAGAGTAGAACGTGCATAGTGTTACTTGTTCCCCGAGTGGATCCAACCTAATTTGTACATGAACCAATGGAATGGCATAAGTTTACAGATGGTTAAACCTACCGAAAATGTCCCCAGTCCAATTCAGAAATCGAACAAATGTGAACTCAATATAATAACGAAATTTAATTTTGATACGAATGTAGACATGTCGAGGTTCTTGGAACAACAATTCTTCTCATCCAATCTAACCATTCAAACTATGATACAATAACCATTCAAACTATGGTGATTGTTTGCCAATTTGTTCACTGTGTCCTACGTTATATGCAACCTTGTCTTATTAAATGTAACTTAATACGCTTAAAATTAACATTTAAGAAATGAAAATGGTACATAGTGCAAAGTGAGACACTGGCCACGGTGTGCACAACATTAATTAATACACGCATTATTTACCACCATAGAGGTGTCGTAGCAAAATACGACTTTTTTTTGTTTTAGTGATGTGAAAATATGAGAAATAGTCAAAGTTTGTCGGTTTCCCAAAGCTGCTATTCTTAAATTAGAGAAGCTATGCAATTTATTTTGTTG
Organism: Paraescarpia echinospica; assembly: GCA_020002185.1. NCBI lineage: Eukaryota > Metazoa > Annelida > Polychaeta > Sabellida > Siboglinidae > Paraescarpia > Paraescarpia echinospica. The sequence continues at coordinate 21,688,774 of CM034538.1, read as the reverse complement.
TGATATTTTTCACTGGGCCCTTGTCGTTTGCTGTATAGCAATGGGTTTCGCATCAAGTGAACATGTGGGGCTGATGGTATGGCTTTCAACTAATGATGCATTTGGATAACGTAGAATACACAATCCGGCTGATTTGTAAGTATACGGATTATGCACAGTGTCTACAAATTGTATAAAAATAGAACATACAATTGATTGATTTTGGACGATTGGTCTATGGCGTGAAACCTCGATGCAAAATATATCAAAAATTTTAAAGTAGCATGTATCATCAAGTAAACATGCGTACATAATTTAACATAGTGTGTCCCTTCGATCCTGTCCAGTAAAAAAACTACATCGTTTACTACATTATTTGATATTTATAATGACATCTAGAGCATTTGTGAAAGTATCAACTAATTAAATATTTCGGCGATGCAGTACAATTGTCATGGATTATTATGATTTACACTGTCGTATACCGATAACGTAGGACACATACAAATATGAACTTTCGTTGATTGATTTATTAAAATATATGTCCAAATATAACATAACCTGAACATACTGTCGATCTTTCACTATCTATTGTAGAACATTGGGTAATACATATAGCCTAAATATACATTCATTATTAATTCCCTTGATAATACAATCATACTATCTAATAACGTAAAACACAAGTTGCTAACCCTGGCAAGATGTTTGCATTATTTGTTGGAATAACTATTTTGTGCTAAATGAAATGCCTTAGATGGTTGCAGTGATCTGCCTGGTGTAATATGTGGGATTAGTGTGGCGAATATTATCTCCCATCGACGATCTCTGTTGGAATATGTTGGATTACTGTGGCCAATATATCCTCCCATCGACGATCTCTGTTGGAATATGTTGGATTATTGTGGCCAATATATCCTCCCATCGTTGATCTCAGCGATTTTCCTACACACGTCTTCTTAACATTATCATTTCACAGCAACAAAGTTCTCAACAATAATCTATTTGTGTGTGTTCCATTAACGCATAACCTCTGCTGAGTTCTGAGATTGGTGAGTTGTTGATTCCTGAGTTGTCAGCGTGTCACCTTCTTCTCTTCTTTTCCTGTTTCATCTATGGTCAAGCATGCTTCCTTTTTGTTGTCCTCATGGCATACCAAGGATATTTAGAATGAAAGTTTCCAGACGACTAGCAGAACGGATTGAAACACGACGTCTCAACTATGTACTATATAATAGTCGACTAGCATCACAGCGTGAGTTCACACTGGGCCTTGGACTCTAACAGATCCGCTTGCAGGTTTTGCAGATGTTTTTTTCATTCACTCCGTCGTTCATGTCCGTCTGAGAAATATCCCATGCATAGAAGGCTTGTGCTGTCGTGATAAGTTTGTGTTTCTTCACCGCACGACCAGCTGCATTGTCCAGCTCCTCATATCCCATCCCATGGGCGGTTTACATAGCCACATTCACAGTAATGCCATGATGCCTATAAAAGTTTGTCAAACATGACCTGCGTTGAAGATTGTGCTGTTTCGATATTGTTTCGTCTGAGAATCAGGTGTTTCTGCTGGATGTTGGGCAGGTTTGCTTGGACCCACCCAATGATGACCTTAGAGATTAAGATGACAGTTGCAACATTGAGAGCCATCTTATCGTATAGCACTACTGTAAGGCTTTCCTGTGTCATGCTCTATTTGCACAGTTACCTGTTTCTCTGAGCAGTAGTCATTACTAAGCTCTTTGAAGAGGTTGGACACGTAATTGTTAGAAACGATATATCCGTTCTGTGCAATCCATTTTCGTCAACACCTCTATGAGATCTGGGAAGTTCTAGCTCTGGACTTGAACTCTGCCTGGATGATGTTTTAATACTCCCATCCTTGAACTTCGTAATATTCCCTCTCGCTGACTTCACATGATTTCCTTTCTTTTTTCTCTTCTCTAGCATCCTTGGTCAACTGTGCTGTTTTAAAAGACTACTGTGCCACGCTTTATCTCTGTTTTGCCAAGTAATACGCATAATTTTGTTCTTTATGTATCCTGTAGCGTGCATGAATTTTAGCCAAATTTCGCGGCATTTTTTCTTACCTACCTACCCAAATAATTGACAGCATGTAACAGTAAACACATTCTGAAAGGCCTAAGTATGAATCATTATTCCAACATTCTTAGACGAGAGTAGACGACGACTACAAGTTACAGGGAAATACCCAAGGGAGATTGTTTAATCACAGTATCAATAAATGCTGGGAAAATAGCAGCGAAATATTTATATATTATTCATTTGTGTTCTACGTTTTCGATTACATTTTACGATATTGATCCTTTGCTCTAGGGAGGGCAGGCAACCTTTGGCAGGTAACATGTATGCTTCACTTCAATTTGAACACCAAAGTGGTTCATTATAAGTGGAATTTTTTTTAAAAGTTATCAATATCAACGAAGATTAGCCCATAAGGGACAATACCATATGCACTTGTCAGGCATTTAGAGATAAATAAAAAATTATTTTGTCTGGCAAGAAAACGTCGCCGTCTGAGGGTAGTGACACGCTCTTCCCACGCGATAACGTAGAACACCGACAACGTAAAACACGACCATTTCGTATTTTCGACCCCTCTGATGTCAAATTAGGTCTGTATGACCAGCAGTGCCCTTGTTTAACAACAGAAACAATGGGTCTACATATGCTATGTCACATAATAAACCTGAGAACATTCATAAGTGAGAAAACTGGATAACGTAGAACACATTCTTAACGAGGACGCTGCTTTTCTATAGTTTAGATATGTTGTGACGACCAGTGACATTGATTTATCGTACGACTTCAGTCGTTGGGTGATAGCCTCATATATTTTTATAAAGTACATGCACTTTCTAACAAGGTATTGCTTTATTGAAACTTAGATGTACAAGCAATTCTTCGGATAACGTAAAACACATGATTTCTGTGGACATTTGTTTAAATCCTGTAAAATGAAGGAAATGTGTTTGGATATTGAAACAACATCACAAATAGGTGGGTATGTGTACCTACAATGGATTGAGACAAGTTGTTAGAGAGTTGAAAGTTAGTAAGTATTATTATGTTGATCATTTGTAATGCCCCCCTGCGCTGTAGACATACCAAAGCAGGCAGCATGAGCACCTTTCGTACACAAAATATCCTATTGGTTATCATACCACCTATGAAAATCTACTATGTCCAGAAAGAGCACACCGAGCTCCGTTTGAGCAAGCTATTTATATTGCTATTAACGCCATTCGAAATACTGTCTAGACTAAAGACACAGTTTTGACTACTGGGGACATTTTCGGTAGTTTTAACCAGATGCATTGTTATGTTTTATGATAAATTACTGCAAAATAGATCGGCAAATAAAACACGAACTTGAAGGCAGATTCCTCCGCAACGTGTATCAGTACACGCACACACGCACACACGCACACACGCACACACGCACACACGCACACACGCACACACGCACACACGCACACACGCACACACGCACACACGCACACACGCACACACGCACACACGCACGAACGAGCGCACACATTAGCCATATAAATATTATATGTTTTCCGGAATCGCAGTATTGTCTGGCGTCTGTCTGGTACCCTATCTTAAACTAACATGCAGATGAACTTGCAGGACCTCGAACTTTATTAGCACCTTTAAATTATTGGATTATGAGTATGCAGTAATTAAACTTGCCCGGAAGTTCAGACTGGCGTAGCTGGTTGGGTCAAAATGCGTCATTTTACTTCTATATGCTATTCTATGAACGTCAACCACATGACTGTAAAAAGTTGTGCGGCTATCGTTATGCAAAAGCTGTACTCATTTGTGAACGGAAAGGGAAACGACGTTTACTAAAATTCTTGTACTTGAAAAAAGTATTACGAGAGGAAACTGTTAATAGATATTAAACAAAACACAACACATATTGTAGAGTTGACCAATTGTGTGCAACCTCGTTTGCTTTTTGTTGGGGAAGTTATTTTCATCTCCATAATACTACGCTAACATATAATGCCCCATATACTTATGCCAGTATTATCCCTACTGCTACAACCAGAAGGAAACAATGCAACATTATTTATAGATGGCTGGAACATCTTACCTGATGATTATGTTCACATACCTACATACATACCTACATATACACATACATATATTTGTACATACATACATACATACATACATACTTACATACCTCATGCCTACATACATGTTACGCACATTCGTATATTGGCACTTAAGCACATAAGCACATAAGCACATAAGCACATAAGCACATACGCACATACGCACATACGCACATACGCACATACGCACATACGCACATGCCATACGGAGAGAGAACCTGGGTTCGAATCCTGTGCTGCCGTGTAGAACATTGGGCAAGTTCGTTCCCTCTGCATTGTTTCAGTTCACTCAGCTATATGAATGAGTACCTAGCTATAGACAGTGGTGGATGTTTGTGTACGAACAATCATCGCGCATTAATTGCACCGTGGCTGAATGTTTTCAAGAGAAGTCGAAATGGTATTCGAATGAATAAGTCTGACAGAGAGTAAAGTGTAAACGCTTTGAGCATTCCTAATGACTGGACACTGCGCTATAAATGAACTACTTTTACCTTTATTTTATAATAATAATAATAATATTTTATTGTGTTAAGCGCCACATCCAATATTGTTCACAGCGCTTTACAACAATATACAAGTGTATGTTAAAGATAATGAGTTTGAATAAAACAATAGTTGTTATATCATAGATAAAATGAACTAATAATAATAGTAATTAAAACAATACGTGTAGTACAAGTAGAAAAGGAATGTGATGTAATATATCATAAAATAAAATAATTAAGATCATATTATTATTAGTTTTTAATAAATAAACTAAAATTAGTGTAAACATCAATAAATTAGGCTAAAATGTATACGAAAAGTAAATAAATAGATAAATAAATAATAAATAAACGTTAAACATCAATCAGCTATGATAAAATAGTGTTGGTAAGGGTCCGAGTTACATATACACTGCAGTGAACAGGTGAGTCTTCAAGACAGAATTAAATTATTCCAGTGATGTTTTGCTTGTAACACTTGACGGCAGAGCGTTCCACACTGTTGCCGCTGCGTGAGCAAATATACAGTCACCGGCTCTGCTGCGTGTTCTCGGAACAACTAGTGCGTTCGAGTCAGCAGACCGAAGACGTCTGGCTGGCATGTAGACACGCACGAGTTTCTGCATGTAGACAGGCGTGCAGCGCCTTGTACGTAAGAACAGCGATCTTGAATGCAATGCGCTGTTGAATAGGTAGCCAGTGCAGTTCGTGAAGAATAGGGGTCGCACTTTTACAACGAGCCTGTCGAGTAATAAGGTGAGCGGCAGCATGCTGGAGTCGCTGCAGTCGACCGATGTTATTGGTTGAGGTACCGAACAGTAGAGAGTTGCAGTAGTCCAAACGGGATGTAATCATGGCATTGACTACCCGTTCCGCTGTCGGTTGAGCGAGGTAACGGTGAATCAACCCGATGTTGCGCAGGTGCAGCGAGCAAGTGCTGATAGTACGTGACACTTGCATAGTCACATCCAGGTGTCTATCAAGGTGGACGCCGAGATTTCTAACATAATCAGTTGCACGTATTTCATCTGTCCCGACGCGCACACGGAGTCCACTTACAATGGCAGAAGCTGATTTTGGGACAACAGGTAGAATTTCTGTTTTCGTGTCATTCATGAGCAGATAATTCCAAGTCATCCACTCCTTCACGTCATCAATACATCGCTCGATCCGACGCACGGCAGTCACCAGACACTATCGCCGTGTTAACAAGGTGGCTTCTTCACTACAACCAAGGTATTTCAATCACGAAGCAGGGTCACTCGGCGATATGCCGTATTGAAATAGAGAAATAGGGCTGGTTGCGCCATCTGTTGCTCTGGGGATGGTATTCTCTCGCCTTATTTTGGATGCGATTGCCCGTTCTGGTTGAAACCGCTTAATTAATAGCCAGAAGCATGTTATGTTAAATGGATGCTGTGCATCAAACAAATTGACAGTTTTGTACAACAATTCTTTAAACTGATGTGCTTGGTGGCCGTTCTTAGAAAACAGTTGATAAGACAAATAACTGTATTCCATCCCAACATCAACGCAACCGTGATCGCACTATCTTGACAACCGTAACATGAGCTTAATTCAAGTGGTCAGTCGTTCTACGAACTCTACACAAAACTCTTTAGTTGCGCACATTAAGGCATTTCATCTTAACATTCGACACATGTGTGCCAGAGTGTAAGCGATCGACCACCTACGTACAGGAGATAATGTGGGCGAACCGTCACGGGTACGGGTACCTAAGGTCGGTCGGTCGCTAGTGTACGTCATTCGACTCAGCGACCAAGAAACGTATCTAAACGTAAAAATTTAAGTTATTGCATAACGTTGTATCCAGTCCTTAGAACTGTTCAAAGCGCATTAAACTTTACGACCTGTTCAATCAAACACCATATCGACTTCTCTGGGAAACATTCAGCCACGCAACAATTAATGCGCGATGACTATTTGTACACAAATACCCACCATCTTTTATACCCAGGTACTCATTCATACTGCTGAGTGAACTGGAGATACGTAGAGTGGACGAACTTACCTAAGGCTCTGCACGGCAGCACATGGTTCTCTTGATAGGGGATGCACGTCTCGCCAGCTGCCATATTGCCCAACGATGCACACCTAGTGATTTATTGTTTCGCGTGTGGCTGCTCCTTTCATAACCGAAACCACCGCTGCAGCTTTTATCGGTTTCCAACAGATACAATTTCGTTCAGAATATTATGGAGGTTAGTTATTATGTTCAAATTGTTTGCATATTATAGTAATTTGGACTGTAATCGGAACGACGAAACTGTGTCATTGTCAGTCCTGGCACGCCAACTGTTTGCCAATATAAAGTCTACAACAATGATCACAGGCACAGTTTAATGTGTACAATAGTAAAACATCTGTGTGTAAATAACTGCACTTGGTCACTTTTTTACGCTTGAATTAGTGGACGACTTAGCATATATAAAACATATCCTCCCTGTTTGCTGGTCAGCCTTGCGTGACAACCGAGTGGGCGGAGGCCGGCCGTGAGCGGATACAATTATAGGTGACACACCATCAACTTGTAACTTTTGTCTTTCATCAACGCTCGCACTCGTCGTCGTATGAGAATCTTGGCATCCGGCTGCAGTCCATTGAAGCTTCTGATATTCCTTGAAATTTAATATTGCCGTCGGTGTAGTTTACCCAAAATTATAAAGAAAACTCCACGCCTCTAATTGATTAACAATTCCGGACAAAGATGTGGGCATCGGATGTATATTATCTTGTTAACTCTCGCATCAAAACGGATCAAAACGGACCGGAAACGAGAACCACTTGCGTCCCGTATTAAGAGTCCGACACTCTAGCCACTGAGTCACTGTGCTCCACATTATCTGTCGTTCGCCTCTTCTCGCTTAACTGACTCTCGTCCGGCTGCGAGACTTCGCCGGGAAGAGAGTTTCGTTCTGAAGCAGTCTTTTAAATGTTATCCGCTAAATAAAAACCACTGCAACAATTTTATTTATGTTTATATTTTCTGTGACATGTTTCAATATAAGTTTAATGTTGAATATTTTTTTATATTATACTATTATCTGATAAAAGTGTATCCTTGTTTAACTTGTTACTTCGTATTTGGCCTAAGAGCCACTCATCGTCTCTACCTGAATCTGGGGTAAAGCCGCCCTACCGATAATATTGGCAAAGCATTAATTTCCCAAGCAGTTGTGAGGGGCAAAAAAGTGCTGCCACCTCACGGTGCTTGGGTAAACGAAACTATCTTTCGTCAAGACAAACAACGTTAGAGTTGTTCATTTAGATGTAATTTGTTCAACTATTATTAAACTCAAAGCAAGTTCTTTAACAATTTCGCATTTTCCTGGTCAACGTTGCTATTATCTCTAAACAACATTTTTTGGAAAGCGCCACAACTTATAGTCCTGGTGCTGATTTCCAAAAGGGCCTTCAAACAGGATTTGGCTGCACCGCCGCCAACATAGGTTTCTTTATATTTTCTTTTTAATTGAGCTATAAACTAATAATTTCCAAACATTAATAAAAAATTAAGGTGTCCGTTCTATGAGAAAAACTACATTAATCACGAGTGGTTTGCAAAATGTTTCAGAAATAGCTAAAATCACAAAATACGCCATAAATAAAATAATTTTAGTTGAATCTCATTATAAATTCACGGATAGATACATAAGTGAATATACAACAGCACTGTAACACAAAATGTTTAAATTGCAATCATTAATATGATACGTTCGATAATTTTGTACAAAAAGTTCTCACTTTAAAAAAAATCTATATGCGTAGTGCTTCCGTTTGCTCCACACTCATACCCATAGTATATTGACCCGATAATTTCATATCAGTATGTTTCAATATCCACGAACTATTACTTTTAAAAACAACTGGCGAGAAATATTCAATATTAATGAAGATATCATCATATATGTAGACCTACCCCCTAAATCGAGAAAATGGCGGAAAATGACAAAACGTCACACAATATGCTCTAAATCAACTATTTATTTTAACAATTAGTTGTTCAGTAAGTCGAAGTTATTGACCATATAAACATAGGTACCTGGTCTGTTGATATGTAATTTTATATCAAGCATTATGTTGTAACGTATGTGATTCCATTTACCGTATGTCAATAAAAAACTGTGTATTTCATATTTTATATTGTCGAAATGTTAAATGTATACACCTGATTGGTGATAACAAATTGCGTTGCATTATGTTATGATCAACATGGTGAGACTATAAGATGATTGGCAAATAAATAGTTGATTTAGAGCATATTGTGTGAGGTTTTGTAATTTCCCGCTTTTTTCTCGATTTAGTGGGTAGGTCTACATATATGATAATATCTTCATTAATATTGAATATTTGTTGTTTTTTCAAGTAATATTACGTGGATATTGGAACATACTGATATGAAATATAGATTTTACTAAAAAAGTGAGAAATGTTTACACAAAATTATCGAACGTATCATATTAATGATTGCAATTTAAACATTTTGTGTTACAGTGCTGTTGTACATTCACTTATGTATCTACCTGTGAAATTATAATGAGATTCAACTAAAATTATTTTATTTACGGCATGTTTTGTTATTTTAGTTATTTCGGAAAATTGTTGGCAACCACTCGTGATAAATGTAGTTTTTCTCATAGAACGGACACCTTAATTTGTGGTTAATGTTTGGAAATTATTAGTTTATAGTTCAATTAAAAAGGAAATATCAAGAAACCTATGTCGGCGGGGGGGTGCAACGAAATCCTAAATTTCCAGAACAGCACCAGGACTATTACTTGGTAATACGTTATTGTGCATTGGTTCTAATGTGCAATTGTCATGTTATCGTCCTCATGTGATCAACATGAAGGGATCATTCGTTGTTTCCGTCCTATATGTTATAGTTCTCCAGGCCAGTAAGTATTCATCGTTATCGTTAATATTTGAAAACATTAAATATGTTCTTCATAAAACCAGAATATAGTTGACATTAATCAATACCGTTGAGCTACAGGGTGCAAAGAATACTCTCTTTTTACTACTGTTTTTTTATTACACTCCACTTACAAACTCACTTCGACGTTTCGACCACCGTCGGCAGTCTTCAGCAGGAAATGTTCTTCCAGTGCTGGCTAGATGGAGTGGCAAACAGGCTATACCCACACATGGTTCAGTCGGTGATGACTGACCTCCTTATCCATCGCGCACATCTGTCCGTCTGTATTTCCACCATTTTGGCACACTCCCAGTCTATCACACAGTACTGTTGTTTCTGTCGGCATGGTCTATCATATTCGAGTTTGTTCTATGATTGTTGACTGGGATTAAGGATGTAATCTGAATCGGACTGAGACAAGAACATTCTTTCTTGTTATCATGTTCTGATATATAATCTCAAGTTTTAATTACATGAATTCCTTACCCACTCTAGAGCTACTGTCACTGATATGTACGTGCGTGCGCGCGTGTGCGCGTGCGTGTATATGGTGTGTGTGTGTTAGTGTGGTTATGTATGTGGTGTGAGTGTGTGCGTGTGTGCTTGTGTGCGTGTGTGCTTGTGTGCATGTGTGCGTGTGTGCGTGAGTCGGTGTGTGCGTGTGTGCGTGTGTGCGTGTGTGCGTGTGTGCGTGTGTGCGCGTGTGCTCGTGTGCGCGTGTGCGCGTGTGCGCGTGTGCGCGTGTGCGCGTGTGCGCGTGTGCGCGTGTGCGCGTGTGGGCGTGTGGGCGTGTGCGCGTGAGGGCGTGTGCGCGTGTGCGCGTGTGCGCGTGTGCGCGTGTGCGCGTGTGCGCGTGTGCGCGTGTGCGTGTGTGCGCGTGTACGCGTGTTCGCGTGTGCGCGTGTGTTTGGTTGTGTGTGCGTGTGTGCGTGTGTGCGTGTGTGCGTGTGTGCGTGTGTGCAGTCATATAAATAACCCAAACATTTCACTTAGTTAGTTTTGAAATCTACTTGTCCGTCAAAATTTTCACTTGTCCGAGTAATGCAAATATTTCCAAGCCATTTCCAGTGATTAACAATGATCTTCATCACAAATATTAAAAGGAGACGTATCATATGATGTTTCAAACAAATATTTGTAGAAGTGCTGAGGAAGTGGAAATGTGTACCTATACCGACAATATGAATATTACAACGATTATGATAGGAATGAGACAACAGTTAGGAATATATTCCTTGCTAATTTTTCATAATGTTTCAAGAAACTGCTACCAACAATAAAATGCACTGTCAGATGTTTGCGTCAGTTTGCCGTTGAAAATCCCACCCCTCCACCCGGAGTATAACCAATGCCAAACCAGAAAGCACAATTTTGTAACATAAACAAAACTAATGTGATATTGTTTTATTCAACCTATACGTACTTCAGTATGTGCAAAGTTCTGTATTTTATAATCTGAAGATAAATTTAATTTCATCACAAATAAATTCACATCTTTGTTATTCTTATTAGATCAGTATGAATAATATTATGTCAGTAATATTTAAACAATCAAGACACGTGAAATAGCTTATGTTCACATTTGTTCCAACTCAAAACAACAGTCGTAGACTACTAAGTTCAGAACGATTAAGGAACGAACTGATTTACCCAATAAAGTTGTTTGATATACATAGGGTATTTTGAATAGATAGAGGGGGCACGTCGTATTATAAGGTTCGTAGATTAATTCCTGAAAAATGTTGCGTTCGAGGTTCACGCTGTATAAGAGGAAAACCTTAATCTAAATACGCAAGCTAGACTATAATAAGATTATTAATAAACGCTGTGTACGAGCAATGGCGAAGTTCGGTAACATCGTTCCGTGCACATACATTGTTTTGCTTGAAGAGACCCAGACCACAAATGGAGGGGACGGTAGTTGCCGAGCCTCCCGCCCAGTTAATTGTAATCAAGGGATGACTGAGTAAGACTGAAATTTAAAACTAAATCTTCATTCTAGCAGTTTTGAATTTCAATTGATGGCATATTTACTGGGAATTGTAGTGCATATAAAACCAGTTGATATGCATTTGGCCTGTGTTAATTGACTGATAATGAGGATTTTGTGATTAGCTCCACGGGTTATTGCATATTAAATTACCTGCGAAGGAACTCAGCCGATATAATCGCACGTTTGGCCTCCAGAAAAGTCAAGGCTAACGTGGTAACTGTAACCGTGTTCTAAAGTTACACGTGTTATCACTACGCAATAGTTAAACGTGCTCTGACGTTCCGGTCACAATTGTGTAGCTGGTTAGGTGAAAATACGTGTCTTTCTTGTGGATGCTATTCTCTGAATATCACTTTATGTCAATGCAACGTTTTTGAGTATGGGTTGATCCACTTTCCAGGGTAACATTAGGACTGTAAACCGAGATGGAAAACTGTCCTATTCCAGTAAAACTAAACATAATTCCTGGAAGGGAAATATATTTATTTTTCTGTTCAACGAGGCATGTTTTAAGGGCACAAATTTCCACGCTAAACGTTAGGCATTGGTCATTGTGAAGTTAGTTGTACGTAAATACGCTTGTTCGCATTTGATTCTGAAGATTTTGTTTGTATGTATCGTTATTTCTAAGTAATATTGTCTTATTTTTTTTAAATACGTGAATCCGTTGCAATGTTCAGTACATTATGTAAGCTTATATTTTCTATGTTTAACTAACTTTTACACCTCAGATAATTATTGTTGTTATATAAAAGCCATCAAGTAGGCAACAAATAGTGTGGTACATAATAAAAAGCGCACTCACTCACGCACGCACATACTCTCTCTCTCTCTCTCTCTCTCTCTCTCTCTCTCTCTCTCTCTCTCTCTCTCTCTCACACACACACACACAAACATACACACACACACATTCACGTCGAGCACATTATGTGAAAGTTTTAGACAACAAACCTTTAAGTTAATTTGTGTCAGGGAATTCATATTCCGCGTATATTATTCACAAAAACACCGCATTTTGACCATACCACCTTCTCATGTTTGACCAAATACCGACACAAGTGTAACACGAACTTATACTATCTAGACAATGGTCATATAAAATGTACACAACACATCTTTAATAGCACAATTCACGCCGATTTCATCGTTACCATCGTCACAGAGGTGTGTGAGTAAGCGATCCACGACCTACGCACAGGAAATCATGTGGGCGAACCGTCAGAGGTATGGGTATATAAGGACAGGCTGTGGCTGGTGTCGGTCATTCCAATCGGCAACAGCGAACAAGAAGTTCATCAGTCGTCCGCCAAGACTAGGTACTGTAGTGGTTTACTTATATTTCATTCGTTCAACATGTATTTAAATTTTCACCTTTGCAGTTTTTTTCAAAACCAACGTGATGTTTGCAAAGCTGAACAATTAATTTGGTAATTGGGAATGTTTGTATTGACCGTATGCTGTTTCCTAATCCTCAGGATATCACCACCATGAAGGGATCATTCCTTGTTGCCGTCCTGTCAGTGATAGTCCTCCAGGCCGGTAAGTGTTCTCTGTTTTTATAAACCGTACATTAGTCTTTTGCGTTGACTAGACCTTTAAGAAATTCATTCAATTTGGGAGCGGTGGTCGCGCGGTAGAACGCCGGACTGTCGACCGAGAGGACGGTGGTTCGACACTAAATGCCGCCGTTTTGAAAAGTAGGCAATGTCGTTCACCTCACGTTGCCTATGTCTTTCGGAAGAAACACTTGAAGCCGTTGGCCTGTCGTATGTTGGTCCCTATCTCGAACTCACTCATTCTTGCGCCAAGCGGCCGGAGTTGCTTCCGAGTCGGGTGTGTGAGAAACGCCCAGCAGGCAGTGTTGACAATGTAATGCACTGTATCATTGAACCCACTGGGTCCTATGAAAATACACTGTACCATATATATTAATATATTGCAATACGTCTTATAGAACACACTAAGTATGATTAACCTTAATACAGTGGTTGTGTAGTGTTACAATTGAATTGCATTCCAACAAATCTCTTGCATATTTTTGTTTCCATTCACATCGCATTGCGTCGTTTTTTTTTAGCCGCCGATTTCGGGGTATGGTCGGATTACGGAGAATGCTTGTGCGATTTGAAGAAATACAGAAGCCGTGTTTGCTTGGCGGAGCCTTGTGTCGGCGACTACGTGGACAGCGCAGACTGCGCCTGTGTTCCCTTGGACGCAGCTGGTACGTGGCACTTACGTCGTTTTCTTGTTTAATAGTTAGCTAAGGAAGTAATTACAAAATAATGTAAAACTATAAAACTATATCAAGTAAATTTGCAAGTCTTTGAATTATTCTCATGTCAAGTATATACAATGTGTCCTTGGTATAAATATTATAATATGTCATAGTACTAATTGCAATCGAAAATCGTTACCACCAGTATATTAATTACGGGTTTAACGATATATCGAACTATTGACGCCTCTCTGTATTCGATATGACGAATGTGTACTGTAGATAAAAAGTTCATGTAACGACAGTTATCGCCAAACGATGCTTGGCAAACATATCAGCAGGTCTACTTGTGGCACATGCAAGCGTCGACGTAAACGTATTTTTTTTAAATCCAATTAAATGTAATGCAAGTATAATTTTGCATTTTACCGGCCTACTATCAACAGTCCTCATTCTATGATTCGCAATATTGGGATTAAAAGGCCTCCAAGGCAATCACGTCACCCTTTTACGATGATTTTCGACTACTTTTCCACAAGCCCACAATGCTATTATCGTTTCAGTTATGAAAATATCCGAAAACTAAATCAATTGTAGTAAACTATTGCAGTTCTATAGTCAGTAAAACTACACCCAACAGTAACTCCCACTAATGGTTACTATCAGTGTTATTTCAGCAGGATGTAACATTATATTTCTCCACTTGCGGTGCAGCTGATTGCTCGATGGTTTCCGGCGCCGACAGTGTCTACGGCCTGCTTGCTGATCCGTGCAAATGCCAGAACTACTACCAGTGCGAATACAACACAACGACGGAAACGTTCATCGCCTACCAGCGAAGTTGCAACCCGTGTGAAATTTGGGATCAGGGCGTCCTCACCTGTGTCCGGGATGACAGCAAGGGAGACTGCACATTCGTCCCGTCTACTGAGAGTTCTCGTGAGTTTCATGAACCGTCGCGTTCTACGTCATAGATTGGCTGAAACATGTTTGTTACCAGTTGAGAGAATGTTGTACCGATTAAAAGGCAAATATACAAAAACAAGTAACAACAGCCTGATGATCCACGCGCGCAAGCATTCACGCACGTATGCACGCAGGCAATCCGACATGTATACACATACTCACCCAAGACGGTGTGTGGCTTGGTTGTATATATGATTTTAATTTAAATAAAACGAAAACTTTTTTTCAAACATCTGTCTACAGGTATATTATTAGTTTATCGGGTACTGACCTCGACGTCATCACATTGCTTGGAATGTACTGCGTGTTTCAGTCGATTGCCCACTGGGAGTGGTCGGGGACAACCCCAGACAGTTCATCCTGGGCAACGAGACCATGGACTGTGCACCAGGCACTACTTTCAACTTCACTGTGTGCACTTGTGTGCGATATGTACCGTGTAAGTATATCAATTGCTCTAAATATGTGGTAGATATTATCAGAATCTGTTTTACTTCCGACTGATAGTCTTGTCTTTAGTTGATGTTTTGGTAAAACCCAACTTGATTTCACGGTGTGTTAATGTGTATTGTCCAAGTGCGAATATAATTATGTGTACCTACTGCAAAGAGTTATTTCTTGCTATCTCCATATGCTAAGTGCACATGTATAAGTTGTGCTAGAAGACATAGTAACAGTAGTCGTTATTTCAATGTATCATTTGGTGTACAGAGAGGTATAATAGTATAGTGCTGCCATACCATTTGTTTTCTTTTTAACGTAATTATTTAATCTGCTTTACAATTAGCGCTATGTGTATATATTATAATAAATTGACGCAGGTAACTGCGCAGATACAAGTAGAATGTCGGATATTCAGTGAAAGGCAGGAGTAAAATAGTCTAATTAATGCTGCAACAAAGTATACATGACCATGACATAGGCATTGTCAAATTAACCTGATTACGATTTGTTACAATACATTAAGACATTATAATGATAAGACTTGTTTGCTGACAAAAATATGAGTTTCGCTTGAAGAGTAATTAGACTTGTTTGCTGACAAAAATATGAGTTTGGCTTAAAGAGTAATACGTTTCGCACATAAGGGAATCATATTTCCCGATGATTTCAAATGCGCCCATGGCAGTCCAGTTCTTGAGAAGTCCTCCGTGCCTACACAAGATAAAAACAGTTATACACCTATTTCTAACCTTACCTTTATGTATAAAATACTAAAAAAGGTGGTACCTAACCGTCTAATATATCACATTAGCACAAATATCTTAAACAGTGTGTTACAATCAGTACATAACATTTTTTTTAAACAGAAACGGTTCTCTTAAAAGTACATCATGATATTAAATTAAACATTGATCATGGTAAAGTAATTGCCCCAACCTTACTTGATCTACCTGACACCTTTGATACCATCGGTCATAACATTCTAATTAAACGTTCATCAAAGTGATACGTCAAATCTGGCACTGCTCTGACCTGGGTTTCTTCATACCTAACTAATAGATACCAAACCAATAAGATTGGGAACTGCCTTTCTGCTGCACTTCCCACTTTATGTGATGTTCCTCAGGGTTCTGTTATTGGGCCTTTGATTTTCACTCTCTACACCACAAGAGTACGGTCTGTTTTTTAACTGTCGTAATCTAAATCATCATCTTTATGCAGATGACACCCAGATTTACATTCCTTTATTGATGCCTGATACTAATTGTTCCTTAGAACAGCTCAGAAATTGTCTGAATGACATTTTCAGTTGAATGACGGAGAGTAGATTAAAGTTAAATGCTGATCAAACAGAGTTTCTTAAAAATGGTATAAAGAGGCGGCGTGACAAAATTTAAATCTGTTTTCCCACACCTATGTTTAGTCAGTATGTTACGCCTGTACCTTCAGTACGAAATCTTTGAGTAATCTTTGATGATAATTTCAATTTTAGACGGCATATTTCTCAAATTTGTCACTGCTTCTATTATCATGTTCGTGGTTTACGACGTATTCGCCGTTATTTGCCTTTTTCTGTTGCAGAAGTATCGCAACTCCACTTGTTACTAATAGGCTTGAGTATTGTAATTCTCTTTACACAATATTGCCCTTAAGGAAATCATAAGATTACGACGTGTACAGAAATGCTTAGCTAGGGTTGTGACTCGGTCTGCGCGGTTTTCTCACTCAGTGTCTCTTCTGAATTCCTTGCACTGGCTTCGAGTACGATATCGTATTATTTTAAAGATTTATACCATTACCTATCAGACACTTTTATGTAAGCAACCAGCGTATTATATTAATTACTTTCTCCTGTGAAAAGACTATCCAGCTCCGATCATCTAGTTCTGATTTACTCTTTATTGTTCATAGAGTCAACACTAATAATGGAACGAGAACATGTTCTGTGGCTGCACCAACTCTCTGGAATTTGTCTCCTTCTTAGTGTTATATCAGTTGAAACTGTTATATAATTTCGCAGTCATATAAAAAAACGTCACTTTATTACCGTGCGTATCCATCATAGCTCCCTGACGTATCGATCCAACTGTTGACGACTTTAATACGGCTTACCGATTCTCATATTGACTAACATCGTGTGTTGTATATTCTTGTTTTGCCATATAACACAATATTATTATCTGCAAGAAAGAAATAAGAAATGGAAGTCATTTCAAAAGACATGCATATATATGTAATTGATATGTGGATATGTTTATTATCGCAGACGAGGTAGAGATGGAGGAGATCACCAGTGTGATGTTCGATGACGACAGCTCCATCTCGGCCTCAAAGGGTCTGTGGCTCTTCAACCAGAACGTCGAGCTGAGCAGCAACGATTGTATGTATGGCAAGTGCGGCTTCTTCAACAGCAGCGCCCAGTCGAAGCTGGAGCTCGCCTACTTCAGCAACGCCTTCGACCGCTTCGAGTCGTTCTCCGTGAGACTCTTCTTCAAGAGATCCGCCGGAGTCTCTGATGTACGATCTCTGCTCGACAACGCCGTGTGCAACCTTGGCGGTTCCGTCGTTGCCCTGTCTGATACCAATTCCGCGCTGGGCTACTTCGCAAACTCAACCGAAATAGCTCAGTTCGACCTTGCTGTGAGTACGAACACAAAGACTTGGCCAGATAAATGTACACCAACTTTCAATATATCTCTAACAAGTTTCTGGTAAACGATCTCTGCTCGACAACTCCGATTGCAGCGTTGACGGATTCGTCGTTCCCCGTCTAATGCTAGTTTCGGATTGGGCTTCTTCAAAAATTTAAACGGCACCAAGGCTGAATTCAGCTTTAGTGTAAGTTGGAACGCAATGACGAGCTCACAAGCTAAACCATTATGCAATATTTAAAAGTGTAACCTGAAAACATCAGTGTGTATGTTGTTATATTTTAAAGGCTACAGTAATGCCACGAATTATACAAGCAATGAACTTTGGTGTAATCTGAATGGAAACGTACATAGTCGTATGTGGAACAATATGTGGAACATAAATTCGGATATGTATCAAATCAAAACATTTGTAATATTGCGGGCTTACTAAATGCCCTTTTTAGGTTCCACATTAATTTTGCTGTTATTCATTCCAATCAAAGTGGTCATGTAAATAAATGATGCAACGTTTACTCATATTGCTGTAATGCGGCAAAACGTACAACACTCACAACATTACTCGAACGACGCGCTCACGATTGATTCAGGCTGCTGACGATTCATGGAATCAACTCGTGATGTCATACGATGGCCAAGACGCTACATTCTACTTGAACAAGAATCTCGTCTCCACAAAGACTCTCGGTGGTACGATAGTGTTGTACATTCAACTGTTTCCTCGAACAACTCATATTATTATGTACAGCTGATGTACAGTTTTGAATACTATTATTGACCGAATGCAGTACAGTATGAAATGGAACATATATGTAAAGTGAAATGCAATACAAACAATGTGTGCAACTCGACATCAGACTAGAGTATTGTGTAGGACTTGCTAGTATCGGTTTACACTATCAGGACAACAACATTAACATGAAAATATGTTGTTTTGCACAGGACGATTGGCCGGCGTCAAGGCGTCGTTGGTGTTCGGCGGTTGCATCTGTGGCGGCGACTGCTTCTTTGATGGATACATGGATTCGGTGTGTTTCTTCGGTGACATTGAGTCTTTGTGTGTGTGTGTGTGTGTGTGCGTGTGCGTGTGCGTATGCGTGTGCGTGTGGGTGTGCGTGTGCGTGAGCGTGTGCTGGTTTGTTCGTGTGTGTCACATGATGTGTGTTGTCTTAATTTATGTTTATTTATGTAAATGCATCAGAATAGTAATGTCACTATTAAACATATGTCAGGTTTGGTGTCTGTGACATATTGCAGTATCTAGTCGTGCGTTGAATAGTAATCCGTTCATTAATATGTTGTTTCATTCAACAGATCTGCTTCCTGACGGGAGCTCTGGACCAGTCCTATGTCGACTTCTTGTACGACAACCCAGGCCTATGTCTGCCTGCCGTTACCGGTGGATGAATGATTGACTGATTAATTGATTTAGCTTAATCACTTCAATTACATTTTAATGTGGGAAGATCGCACACGACTACGTAAAATTTATGGAGAACGCACACATTAAACGAAGGAAAGCGAATATTTAATGTACCATCGGCATAATAAAATACCACTGCATCGAAAATAGTTTGCTTTTCACTAATGTTGAATATGTTTGTATTGCTTCATCAGTATTGTCTGTACATGTCAGTTATTGTGGTACAGCGCACAACAACATACACACAAGATACTGAGTAGACAGTGCCCAGTACCCTACACACGTCTGTGCGCTATGCCTCTCGACCATCTGAACTCATTTGCACATAATATTGTATTTTCTTCATTTTAGAAAACTGTTTAATGAAAATCACCAATGTATATACTTGGTGATTTTCATTTTAAACTTCTACATTTTCAGTATTCTGAGATTATGACACTAATGAAATTTGAATTGTATAGTTTTGCAGCGGGGTTATTTAGACCTAGGGTGATTCCATTTAAGTAATTGACAATTTTGTGATTTCGCAGAATAGGGGCACGAGTAAGGCTAAAGTTGGCCTAACGGGAGTGCTAGGGAAAATATTTGTGGCAATACACCCCAAAACGCACGCTTTGCACAGTACCACGATAAACGTGGCGTTTACAGTCTATGTTTTCATGGTCAATGTAAACAATTAAGTGAAATCGAATAACGTCGATCAAGCGAAAATTGCTGCAACATAGTACTGTGATAATATGTTTAAATTTTTAATATTCTGCTTTGGAATTACTAGTCATAGAATAAACTATATAACGGCATCATCACATAGACACCATGAAGCGCTCGTTATATCCGCTGTGATCCGAACATAACGAAAATCAAAGGGAAGTGAAGTTCCCATTGATCAATAGGCCCTGGTCGTGGTATTTTATTGCTAAACAAAATTCGTATTGCTATGCTATTGGTATGAGGGTAGACCTAAGCATCATTGTGTCAGCGTCTACTTCATGTTGCCAAGTCTATGATGCAGGAACCGTTTTCCCGAAATCTTTGCTCTTCAGATTGTTAGTTTACGTTTTAGGTTTTACCCCCACACTTCATGTCTCGTTCTGAACAATTGATTTACACCCATCAAATGTAAAGTTTTGTATCACGGAACAATTCCATGTCATTGCATTTCTCCACTACCAATGGTGTGAAGCAGGGTGGGGTATTGTCCCCTATTTTATTTTCTATCTACATTGATGAAATGTTAACAAGACTCTGCATGCCTGGTTTCGGCTGTATGATTGGTCATAAGTACTATAGTGCTGTTGGCTATGCTGATGATATATCTTTGGTAGCTCCATCGATATATGCATTGAACAAAATGTGTGATATATATCTAAAATTTGCATATGAATATGATTTACAATTCAACCTGGCAAAATGTCAACTTATAAAATATGGCAGTGGAACCGACTGCTCATTTTACTTTGATGAAATATAGTTTTAAAAAAAGGGTTGCATTTAGGCCACAGTATTGGTCCTGACACTCACCAGGCTGTAATAAAAGATATGTGTCATGATTTGATATGGCGTGTAAATGCAATATCTGCTAATTTTAGGTTTTGTAATATAAACATAAAACGTCAATTATATATGTCGTACTGTACATCTTTCTATGGTGTATGTCTGTGGAATTTACAAAACAAACATATTGATATGTTTTATACTACGTGGCGCAAAGGTATCAGAAAACTGTTTAATCTACCAGTTTGCACGCATTGTAATATGGTGCCACTTTTAGCAGACTGTTTACCGATTTAAATTCAAATTATCAATCGAATGGTACGATTTATGCAAAGTTGCTTGAAATTCAGTAACTCCAGTTTGAAAATGCTCTCTCATCTAGCCCTTCAAGGTAGTGGTTCATACATATCTAAAAGTTTTAACTATATCATGTCCAAATTCAAACTTGATGCCATGACATTCTTTCGAATGAAATCTAATCAGTTTTATGGTATGACTCAAGACCATTACCAGGAGGGGCTGGATGATGAACTAGCATGTAGAGTCTCATTTGCAAAAGATGTATTACATAATATAAATAATGTGGGTAGCTCTTCTCTTTTAGCCATTGACGAGCTGCGCTCATTGCTTACTGTTTTATGTACACAGTAACTTATATACACCGATTCAGTCGAATTGTAAAAAAAATTAGTACGAATAAATGTATTATTATTATAAAAGGGGAGAATCTTGACTTAAATAGGGTATTTTGAAAAGGTATGTCTTACGTCCTTTTCTAGGGTTTGTAGATTAATCCCTGAAAGTTTGAGAGAGAGAGGGGGAGAAAGGAACAGAAAGAGAGAGAGAGAAAGAGAGAGAGAGAGAGTGTGTGTGTGTGTGTGTGTGTGTGTGTGTGTGTGTGTGTGTGTGTGTGTGTGTGTGTGTGTGTGTGTGTGTGTGTGTGTGGTGTGTGTGTGTGTGTGTGTGTGTGTGTGTGTGTGTGTGTGTGTGTGTGTGTGTGTGTGTGTGTGTGTGTGTGTGTGTGTGTGTGTGTGTGTGTGTGTGTGTGTGTGTGTGTGTGTGTGTGTGTTTGTGTGTGACATAGACCGCACGAGCGAGAAAACGGGACAGCGAGAGCGATAGAGAGAGAGTGAGAGAGGGAGAGAGAGAGAGAGAGAGAGAGAGAGAGGGGGAGAGAGAGAGAGAGAGAGAGAGAGAGAGAGAGAGAGAGAGAGAGAGAGAGAGAGAGAGAGAGAGAGAGAGAGAGAGAGAGAGAGAATAAGAGAGAGCGAGAGAGAGAGAGAGAGAGAGAGAGAGAGAGAGAGAGAGAGAGAGAGAGAGAGAGAGAGAGAGAGAGAGAGAGAGAGAGAGAGCGAGCGAGCGTCTATGAGCGTCATAAAATGCTATGTCTGCCACGCAGTTCAACCGTCTTTCCGATGTCATTGAACTGTACGTATGTTCAAAAATCAGAAACTTAAATTTTTCATATCCAAGATGTTTAGTTTACCTGGTAGAGGCTTTCGTCAACGTATCACGTCGACTTCGTCACTACGGATGACGCTGAAAGACGAATAATTGTATGTATGTTGTATTTGCAATTTGTCATGTAAACTCCTCCCGCGTCCCCAGACTGATCGACACCTCACGAGGGCTTTCTTTCATCTTGTAGTCGTACACGTCGTTCAAAGATTTCATCCGATGTTGTTTCCCCCTTAGATCCGTCTCGACGATCATTAGTTTAGTACACACACAACACATCATACAGTATTACAACGTTCTAATAAAAATAGGGGATGGTTCGCATATCAATTTATATTTCCTTTGTGATGATAGCCGTTTAATGTGCCAGTGATGTGATAGCGGCGTGATCACTACATGGCAACACTAGTATTTGTTATTTAAACTGTTCAGTCGCTAGGTGTCAACACCGGTCGACATTTGTAAGAAATACTTCAATTAACTGCCAGGAGAGAAATTCCTGCAACCCTCCACCTACAATTGCACGTAAACCCCTAATGTCAATCTTGTCAAACGTACTTTCAACCTAAAAATAACCTTTGCCTTCAACGTAAATCTAATCCTAAACCTAACCCTATATACTGATCAATTTTGCACATCAAACTAACTAAAAATATCTGTACATGGAGGGGTAGCTCGGAAAGCTCTCTCCTAACCGTTTCGTAGTCATATATTGCTATTAGTCCAGAAATGGTAAGTGTACAGCTTTAGTTTTAAGATTCCCGCTTTCTTTTCGTTGTTGGGATAGTCGCACGGTCTACCGTTTTAGTGTCAAAACCACACCAATATTTCACGGTTTAAAAGGTATCACTCATTTTGATTCCATATATCCTGCCTAACCAATATTTGACATAAATAATTAAATATCTGATGTGACACACCCGTAACGTCATTCTGCGGATGAAGACTGCGAGATGCAGTCGAAAGGACTCTGAAGCCGGCCGACATTGTTAGCTATTTGAAAGTTTCCATCCGCTACTTATTCCATTTACAAAACAACCAGTTCAAAACAAACTTCATTTGCAATATCGCCGAGGCGGGCTGAAGCAATATCCTCTGATGTTCAACAATTTCCCTTTTTGCCACGTTCAACACAGCAGATTCAGCAAACTTCCTGTTACCAGTTGCTACGGTTGCTAATTACGGGTATAATATATTAATATTATTATTATAAGGTTAACATGCTTATCATATAGAAATGTTCAATTATTGTCATTGATCTTTCTGAGTTGACGTTATTCGTAGCAAATTTGTTCCTAGGGATAATAATACGAAGTATCGTAGAAAAGTCCTAAAAAGACAGATTTCTTTGTGTATCAAACCGTCAACGACATTGCCTGTGTCCAACAAACCAGTATAGTTTAATAATTAATTATATTATTGTATAATTAAAAGAAGGAATCTGTAATGGTTCGGACACACACCTCGGCACAAAAGCGTAGCCAATTCTGCAAGGCACTTTGGAAGGGAGAAATAATGTATTTGATTTTATTTAGTAGAAAGAACGGCATATTTTGTAAACAGTATGTTAACATATAATTATGGTTTTATATCTTATTAATTCACCTGTAATAACCAGATGCGGCGCTTTATAAGAAATGTGTTATTATTATAAATATTATGATTATTATGATTATTATGATTATT